>JAHSVC010000031.1:5039995-5749704 GCA_021397845.1 Areca catechu
GACATAAGCTGGACATCCCCATATCTTAAGGTGCTTAAGATTGGGTTTCCTTCCCCTCCATAACTCATAGGAATGCCAGATACAGATTTGGATGGTACTCTATTCAAAATATTAGCCGCTGTTTCCAAGGCATATCCCCAGAAAGAAACAGGTAAGTCTGGTGAAGCACATCATGGACCGTACCTATCTAATAAAGTACGATTTCTCCTTTCAGCAACACATTTAATTGTGGTGTGTAAGGAGGAGTCCATTCAGAGATGATTCCCTTTTGTTTAAGGTGATCAAGAAACTCGGTGGATAAGTATTCACCTCCTCTATCTGATCGAAGGATCTTATACTTTTCTCCCCGTTTGTTTCTCTACCATACGTTTGATACTCTAAAAATTTTTCAAAACTTCGGACTTATGTTTCATTAGATACACAAACACAATCCGTACCTTGAAAAGTCATCATTGAATGTGATGAAATATGAGTATCCAACCCTTGGCCGTAGTTGTCATAGGTCCACAAAATAACATCAGTGTGTATGAGTTCCTAATAACTCTGTTTTTTGTCCTTTCATGATGTCCACTAATGGAGTCTTGGTCTATTTTTTGTTTACCCATGAGCCATGATTCACAATTCTAAATCATAAGAAGTTCCTAATGATTCATAGTCATAAGGATTAAGGAATTTTTCCTTGTATAACTTGTTAATCCTCTGCTCACTAATATGTCCAAGACGACAGTGCCAAAGTAAAGTATTGTTTACTTCATCTCTTTTTCGTTTTTACTAACATGTAGTATATTGTCATCAGAAGATAAAGTTAAGAGACCATTGCAAAATATGCCATTAAATATTATTTCATTAGAAAAAGATTGAGCAGCCACTGCTCATTACATTCATAATATATCCCTGTTTAAGTAACAAGGGTACAGATATGATGTTTCTAATGATTCTAGGCATAAAATAACAATTCTTTAACTCTAAAATCTTCCCAGAAGGCAGCTTCAACATATAAGTCCCTACAGCTTCTGCTTGGATGGAATCTCCTCCAGCACCGTAGAGCTCGAAGTCGCCTTCCTTCAAAACTCTAATGTTCTGTAGTCCCTGCAATGATTTGCAGATATGATGACCACAAGCAGTATCCAATACCCAAGAGTTTGAATTAGAAGTGTCTAATGACAAAATTGCATGTATCTCATACATACCTGTTGGTGCATTACTAGCACCGGGCTTCAGACTTGCAAGGTAAACCTTGCAGTTTCTTTTCCAGTGACCCGGCTTGCCACAATGAAAGCAGGTCATTTGTCCGGAGGCCTTCTTTCCTTTCTTTTTCTTGATGCCCCTTTTGGGTTTAACCTCCTCTTGGAACCCTTTTTGCCTATTTTCTTCTTGTTTACACCATCCACAAGAAGAAGTGGAGCCTTATTTTCTTTAAATGGCTCTCTGCTGTTTTTAACATATTCAACAGCTCAGGCAAGGAAGTGTTAAGTTTGTTCATATGATAATTAAGAACAAACTGTGAAAATGACTCTGGGAGTGACTGCAGGATTAAATCCTGATTCAACTCCCCATCCATAACAAAACCCAATTGACCCAATCGGGTGATTAGGTCAATAACCTTTAATACATGGTCTTGTACGGATGTACCTTCTATCATCCTTGCACAGAATAACTGCTTAGATATTTCATATCTTGCAGTTCGACTATGTTCTCCATAAAGTTCTTTTAAATTGAGCAATATGGAGTTTGTGTCCATGCTATCATGTTGCCTCTGTAACTCATTGGTCATAGAGGCAAGCATTATACACTTGACAGTAAGTGAGTCATTTTGCCACGTGTTATATGTGGTCTTATCCTCTTGCGAGGCATCTTCCCCTAATGGTTCCAAGGTTGGGGTATCAAGAATATAAGAAATTCTTTCTTGGCTGAGTACTATCTTCAGGTTTCTCAACCAATCAACATAGTTTGGTCCAGTCAATTTATTTGCATCAAGAATGCTACGGAGTGAGAGTGAAGAGGCCATTTAATCTACATTAACAAACAACATTACATAAGCAGACAATCAATGTTGACAAAACATAATTAAATTAGGACTTTAACTTAATTATGTCTCCCACTATTTTATCAAGCATCATAACCCTCAATGTGATGATCGAGAGAAACCCTAATTGGTTCTCTTAGTGGGGTTGAGATCCTAATCCTTATAAGAGACCTTGTGTGTACACAACAAATCTTATATAAGTTCAAAGGTAGGAAAAACTCTTTCCAATTGTAATTCATACAATTCTCAACTTATCTTGGCCTCTAAAATATTAATAGTCTTGTGTGTACACAACAAACTATAATATTTTAGTTAAGTAGACCCTTCATTGCTATATAGTCATGATATTAATCATAATACCCTTGTGTGTACACAACAAAGTATTATATTAAATCATTCCATAAGCATCAAATGTACCAAGAAAAAATTATGTTAGTCACCATAATGAAAAAGGCCTTGTGTGTACACAACAAACCTAATATGGATCATAACATAATAATGACTTGGCATGAAGGAAGCCATATGTAGTGAATATTACACTGAGCATATTAATCAATAATTAAGTTAATCATACCGGCCAGGTAAGTGGGAGAGTGGTGGGAGTCCCCCGTTGCTTTCCTTAGACACCAATAAGAATTGGCCAGGTCAGTCAACGGAACCAATTAAAAACCACGTCCTCTTTACCGATCATGAACCACTTTTCCTAGACACCGAATGATAAACTAATCATATTGATTATTTTTGCTTTTGGTATATGACACTACAACTTAATATGTTGTTAAAGAGGGGTTTATTAAAACAAAGCACATTCTAGCAAATATGTGCCATAGTGTGCCATCATACTAGGACAACCATTTACCACATAATGGATCCACCATTATGCCAGGGCAACCTTATTTCAGTATGATGACTAGAAGGCTAAACATATCTCTATGCAAATTAAGGTTTAAGTGAAAAACCTAATTAGTGGCATACTTCAAACATATATGCATAATTAACACAAAAATGTGATTAGTGTGTCATCATACTAGGACAACCATTTACCACATAATGGATCCACCATTATGCCAGGGCAACCTTATTTCAGTATGATGACTAGATCTCTATGCATATCTCTACAACAATTAGGGTTTGAGTGAAAACCCTAATTGGTGACATTATAACAAACATATATTACATCTCATGTTACTTTTATAAAAATGCATCTAAAATTCAGAATATATATTTAATCTTTATAAGGAGGCTCTGATACCACTGTAGGTTCGGTGGCAAGGCGGAATCATAGATTTCAAAAATTTTTATCTTAATGAAATCTTCACCAAACCTCAACCCAAAATCTCCTTAAAAGAATTAAAAACATATAAGATGTTTATATAAGTTAATCTCAAATCAAGATACTAACCTGTATCGCAAAATCCAAACTCTGAATCTCCACCAGGCGCCCAAATGTTCACCCTCCAATGGTGATCCACACAGAAAAACAATGAAGACAAAATTTCTATTTCTTGGTTCCTCTTCTTGAATTCTTTTTCAAGAATTCAATTCTTGGACCTTTAGGCTGAAATTTTCTTTCTTGAAAATTTCTTTTCTTCCTTCTTTCCTCTTCTTGAATTTTCTTCAAGAATTCCCTTTCTTGAATCCTTTTCTTGATTGAATTGGAAAAAAAAATTAAGACAGTCAAAGTCTTAATTCAAGAAAGAAAAGAAGAAAAGATCCTTTCCCTGTTCTTTCCTTTACCGTTCAAGACCTTCTTCTTATTCTTGTTTAGGGTCAGAGTTTCGACAGAGGATACCTCTGTAAGGGAAACAATACCCAACAAGAACAAGAGGAAGGAGTATTCTGGAGAGGAAGTGAGGGAATTGGATCTCTGAACTATGTTGCGTGAAAACCCCCGAGAACCCCAACCCTATTTATAGATCTCAGAGGGGTGTCATCTCGAAACAACGCAACCCTCTGAAACCCCAGGGATCACGATCCCTCATCCTCACGCATCCCTCAACCAAAATCACGATTCTCTGATTGATTTTCGTTTTCCGACGAGGAGAACTCTCGGAAAAACTTCAGGAAGGATCGCGACTTTTGGAGACGGATTTGCGACCGAAAAGCGACGGATCCTTTCTTAATTTTTCTGGCCATCAGATCTAGATCCAAGGGCGCCAGACAAGGATCTGAAAACGCCCTTTTCAGATTTTTTTCTCCGACGTTTGTTTCTCACGCATTTAAGAGAAGTCCACGCACGTGGACTTTTCTTTCTTGGCGCGCACGGGGTGAGAAGAGGGAGGGGGCGGCTTGGAGAGAGGGTCTCAGTGAATTAAATCACTTGGGTTCAGCCATGGGTTAGCCCAATGCCCTAAAAATAAATTGGACCTTAATCTGGTTCAATTAGAACCCAATTAAGCCCAATTCGAAACCAAATTCGAATCTGATTCGAATAGAAATTTGGTCTGCAACACATGCTAGTGTGTTTATCCTGCAAACATGATTTAATTCCAAATTAAATCCTTCATCAATTTTCTTTTGTGTGTGACCCATTGGGTTCCACACCTAGCCAGCAGTAGGTCCGAGTGCTATTTGACTTAATTCGGTAGATCTCAACTAAGCCGATTTAGGTCAACTCAAACTAGCTCGACTCGGTCAATTAGAATCTAATTCAAATTGACTGATTTGAATTACCATGACTCAATCATATACCTACAAGACAAGATTGACGTCTAGCAACGTATCATGTCTACCCGGAAGATGTGGAATTTTGGTGGAATTACCAAAATACCCTTCAGTGGTGAGTTACCGGGCAATTCAGTCCTTTGATCAACTTGCATCCGAATATGATTAGGAATATGGATATTTGTCAAATCCAATTTCATATTCATCCCTAGCTCAATCTTTATAATGATGATTCATTAATGAACCATTAGAAAATAACTCTAATGTTCATACTTTGATCAAAGGTTTCCTGAATCCATCATTTGAAATTAGCTGGATGCTATTCCCTCTTACTAGGGCTGATCAATTCCTTGTTGACCTACTCACAACCTTCATATACAATCCACCATAACCAGTATCACCTCGTGCATGACTCAGTGTCATGATTGACTGCGAACCAAAGTATGGATTCATGTATATAAGGTACTATGGTAGTCTCAGGTCAAAGGACCACATGCACTACTCCCACTATGAGAATTATCTATTGACAAACAGATAAGGTTCCATTAGATATTCTCAATCTGGATCAATTCAGTGAACTCATTCTCCAATGAACACTCACATCCTAGTATTAGTGTCAAACACAAGTGACTGTGAGATCAGTCACCCTTATTACAAAACATATATAGGATGTGCTGGTCTTGCCGGAAACATTGATCCCCAACTCAATGTCCCATCGACCAGGAATATTTTAGATTAGGGTTTTAAGGCTTTAGGTCTCACTGGTATGATCTCATCATAACCCTAGAACCATAGCCCTAATCTATGGGGTTCATCATAAAATCAAAAAGACACAGCAAATGATGAAAATAATGCCTTTATAAAATGTCAATTCATTGATTTTGGGATCAAAATTACAATATTTCAATTGGCTTTCAGGGCACAATCTTCACAAATAAGAACTCAATTAGAGTCCATAGGTTTATTAAAATCAAGTCCCAGCAATTCAAGTTGAGGTTCACCAAAACCACTGGAGCTTCCAAATCAAGACCTGGTCCACCAAGCTGGAATTCCACATCACCATGCCAACAAAGCAGCACCAGGGATGCCACATCATCAGCCACGTCACCTTCAAAGGGCGTTAAAGGGGAGATCGACCCAGCATTTTAAATTCAAAGAAACCGGCCAATCTCCATGAATTCTCCTTATCCCCTGTAACAAGGCCCCATATCCCCAACCTCCCTTGTAATCTCCATAATTTGGGGAGAATCTCCATGAATTTCTCCTTATCCCATGTAACAAGGCCCCATATCTCCAACCTCCTTGTAATCTCCATAATTTGGGAGTTTTCAATTTCAAAAGTTTGTAAGGCTATTAAAAAGCTTGGACACCCCATTATGAGGGGATTTGATTTGGAGATTAATGAAAGTTGAAGTTAAATTGAAGTATTGTTTTGAGTGATTGTCTCTAAGCCCCTCTCCACACAAAACTATTTCTCTTCCAAGATCCATCGCCCAAGTCAAGAATAAGGCCTTGGAGTCGGCCATGCCATTCAAATCTCTTACTTTGCTCACAAATTTTCTATCCCTTCCATATGCATGCCTTTCTCTTCCTTAATCTTATTCTTTATGTGCAGGGTCCTTCGAGGTTTCGAGTGCAAGCAGGGTCTTCTTTGACAAGGAACCAACAAGCTGAAGCCCAAGTCCAGGGTTCTGATCTCTATTATCCAGGTTCTTCAGTTCTGAGCGTTGGTAGTTTCAAGGTATGAATCAAAAGAAGGTTGGAAAGCTCATCACGGTAAGTCCACAATCATTAGCCCCTATTATCTAGATCTTCTTCCTTCTTAGTTTAGGATTGTGTCTAATCAAGTAAAAGTTTCATTTTTGTAACCCTTAGTTATTAGATGAGTACAATGCTAGTGTAATTAGGTTTCATTGCTCTACAAACCATAATCTAAATATTAATCATATGCTTGCCGCACATCACTGTATCAAGCAAGTAGCTCTTTTCCTAAATTCAAGTTCTCCAATGGGGTGTATATCAATTATTAGTTTTTAGTAATAATTGAATCTCTAATTGACCTTACAACTAATACCTAGTTTACCTAATCAATGTGCATGTGCGATGGAAGTGCTAATAGCCTTTAGGTGACCTAAGTAGGCTACTAAAAGTCTAACCAGCTAGTCTACTCCTTGACTCGCTACAGTTATTAATGAATGCTAACTAACTCTATTATCCTTTTCCTAGTCTATTTAGCTCAAGAATTTCTTTAAGGCACATGATTTATAAAAGATAAAATTTTTCTATTTAAAATTTTCAAAAGATTTTTAGAAATTTTCAACAATCTTTAAAAATTTTTCAAAAGTTTTGAAGTTTAAAGTTTGTCCCTACCCCCAATTTAAATACCATTATCCTTATGGTATAAACAAGTTCAAGAAATAAATTCAAATCATAAGTGCAAAAAAAAAAATATAAGGATAGAGGTTACTTGAGAAGAGGAGCTTATCAACAAGATAAGATAAAGTTGCAACAATCAATTTGGATTAGATTTATTATTATTATTATTATTTTATTTTAAGGGTATAAAAATAAATATTGAGTTGCCTTCCAATAAGCGCTAAGTTTAATATTTTAGCCGGACATTATAAGGGAGTCCAGTGGATGATTGACTTAATATATCCCTCATGTCAATAAAAGGACAGCACCAATCAAGAGGCTTTGTCATCATTACAGAAAACCATTCATAGAGTATTCTATGATGATTAGCCCAAATCAGTTGTTGGATTTCAGGCTGCTGACACAATGGAAGACTAAGTTTCAAAGATTTTATTATTGAAACCCTAATCGGTCGAACCCTAGACCCAAGGACCACTTGACCATGACAACTAATAAATCATAATTTAAAGTTATAGAGGAATATGGAGCACTATACTCTTTAATTCTATAAGGCACACAAGTGTATGGCCTCCAAAGGTGATCCATATAGGAATTGAACCAGGGAAGCGCTCCTACCAAGCTTGCTTATTTGACTAGGAAGGACTCTTCCTAGTAGCTTTCTTCCTTCAGTGACCTTTCTCCCTTACTGGAGCCCCTACCCTCCTGTAGAGCACTTAGAGACCTTTCTAAATCCTCTCTTAGAATCCAATTATCCCTTTATATCTCTTCCTAGGCTCTTATCTTAAAATGATAAGCCTTGTCTTAAAAAGACTTTTTATCCTAAAAGAAGGAAGAGAGATAGAAAGAATTTCTTTGGATGTTCTGGCTTCAATCATTGAAGCCTTTAAACAGGATGAGAGTGGGCACCTGATACACCTTCCATCAGCTCTTATCTGATATTTAACATATCAGATAAGACCCTTAATTAAAAAAAGTCCCTTGGTAAAAAGGATTAAAGTGAAACACCATTTCACTAATTATATGCACAAGAGTTGCTTATCGCAACTCTATAGTAAAATCTAATAATTAATCTCTTAATTTCTGATTTAAGACAAGGTCCACACACAATAGACATATCAAATGAGAGGTTTATCTGAAGAAAAGGTGATTAACATGTAGAAGGACTCTTCTTATATATGTCCCATGAGTGAAGCATCGCGTCACTTCATTGATCACACCTTTCTTACATTATCTGACCAGCTAATGCCAGTCAATATGGGTGTCAATGGATAGGATAAGGGCTGAGCTTTATCACCTAAAAGGTGATTAATTTGTAGGACTCTTGGTCCTTATACATCCCTTAGTCATGCGCATGCCAATATGGTGCCAAGAGTCCCATGCACTTAGGACTCCTGGTTTAAATAATGGATAAGGCATGATAAATTAGGACAAAACCCAATTTGGCTACCCCACTTAAGGCTCAACCCAATTTAAATCCCACTCAAATTGGTTATTTCAAATAGCAAGCAATTAAATCCAATCTAATTAGGTTAGGAGTTAGGTTAGCCAACATATGCTAGTATGTTATTAGCTAGCCAATTAAGATCCTATGACCCTAACGAAAATCCAATTGATTTCCTTAGCCAATTCCCTTGCATGTGTGACCCTTGGGCTCCACATCTAGCCAGTAGTAGGTCTAGGTCCAAGCTATTTTGATCCAATCAAAACCAATGACCTAATTAGGTCAAATCAAGCTAACCCACGTTGCCAATTCGAACCAATTTCTAAATTGACTCATGAATCCAACCAATTTGATTCATGAAAACCTATAATACATGATTGACATCTACCAACATGTCATACTACTGGAAGATGAAGAATTTGGTGAAAATTATCAAAATTTCATTCAATGATAAGTTACCATGTAATTCAAGCCTTCGATCTTCCTTTATCTCGATTAAGTGATTGGTATGGACAATGTCAAACCCTTATACTTAATCCATTCAAATCTCTAATCACTAATAATGACTTAACTGATACTAAATTAGAAAATCATTTCTAATTTTATTATGATTTGATCAAAGACTTCATGAGTCATCATTCGATGAGATCACATGGGATAACTTCTCCCTTACTAGGAGTGATCGATTTCTTATTGACCTAGTCATTACCTCATACACAATCCGTCATATCTAGAAGCACCCCGTACATGACTTAATTGCCATGAATGAGCATGCACCAAAACATGGATTCATGTGCACAAGATACTATGATGATCTCAGGTCTAAGGATCACATGCACAACTCCTACTAAGAGAATAATCTTTTGACAAGTAAGACTTCCACTAGATGTTCTCTTGTCTGATCAATTCAGTGAACTCATAACTTAATGAGCACCCACATTCTTGTATTAGTGTCATTACATAAGTGGCATAAGACCAACCAGCCTCTCCATCAAGCATACATAAGATATGCTAGTTTATCCAGATTCATCGATCCTCGAATCGATGATCCTATGACTAGAATATTCTAGATAAAGATTTATAGGTTTTCGGTCTCTTTGTTATCCTTATAATCCTAAAACCATTGCCCTAATCTATAAATTTTTCATAATCTTATAACTAAAATACAAGACATAGCATATGATGAATCAAAAAAATACCTTTATTAATATCAATCTGAGTTAAAAGAATACAAAAATGTCACTGATATAATAACTGTGATTAGCTTTTAGGGCACAATTATTTCAATCTATCACTTGTACAAAGCCAATCGCCCTTGTATTTAATACCCATACAATCTAGATAGCAATCTAACTACTATAGAGGAAGTGCCTTAGTGAATGGGTTTGCTATATTGTTCTTGGTATTAACTCGTTCTACCACCACATTATTTCTTTCAATGATTTCTCGAACGAGGTGGAAGCATCTCAGGATGTGCTTGGATTTATGTTGAGACCTTGGTTCCTTTGCTTATGCAACAACTCCGGTGTTATCACAATACAATAGCACTGGTTGTTGTATTGCAGAAACTATGCCCAATTTGGTGATGAAATTCTTCATCTAGGACTTTAACTTAATTATGTCTCCCACTATTTTATCAAGCATCATAACCCTCCATGTGATGATCGAGAAAACCTAATTGGTTCTCTTAGTGGGTGAGATCCTAATTCTTTACAAAAGACCTTGTGTGTACACAACAAATCTTATATAAGTTCAAAGGTAGGAAAACTCTTTCCAATTGTAACTCATACAATTCTCAACTTATCTCGGCCTCAAAAATATTAATAGCCTTGTGTGTACACAACAAACTATAATATTTTAGTTAAGTCAGACCCTTCATTGCTATATAGTCATGATATTAATTATAATATCCTTGTGTGTACACAACAAAGTATTATATTAAATCATGCCATAAACATCAAATGTACCAAGCCAAAATTATGTTAGTCACCATAAAAAAGGCCTTGTGTGTACACAACAAACCTAATATGGATCATAACATAATAATGACTTGGCATGAAGGAAGGCAACATGTAGTGAATATTACACTAAGCATATCTATCAATAATTAAGTTAATCTTATCGGCCAGGTAAGTGGGAGAGTGGTGGGAGTCCCCCCGTTGCTTTCCTTAGACACTAATAAGAATTGGCCAGGTCAGTCAACGGAACCAATTAAAAACCACGTCCTCTTTACCGATCATGAACCACTTCTCCTAGACACCGAATGATAAACTAATCATATTAATTATTTTTGCTTTTGATATATGACACTACAACTTAATATGTTTTTAAAGAGGGCTTTATTAAAACAAAGCACATTCTAGCAAATATGTGCCATAGTGTGCCATCATACTACAACAACCATTTACCACATAATGGATCCACCATTATGCCAGGGCAACCTTATTTCAGTATGATGACTAGAAGGCTAAACATATCTCTATACAAATTAAGGTTTAAGTAAAAACCTTAATTAGTGGCATAAATCAAACATATATGCATAATTAACACAAATATGTGATTAGTGTGTCATCATACTAGGACAACCATTTACCACATAATGGATCCACCATTATGCCAGGGCAACCTTATTTCAGTATGATGACTAGATCTCTAAACATATCTCTACAACAATTAGGGTTTGAGTGAAAATCATAATTGGTGACATTACATCAAACATATACTACATCATATGTTACTTATATAAATATGCATCTAAAAATCAGCATATATATTTTAAACTTAATAAGGAGGCTCTGATACCACTGTAGGGTTCGGTGGCAAGGCGGAAACATAGATTTCAAATTTTTTTATCTTTATGAATTCTTCACCAAACCTTTAACCCAAGATCTCCTTAAAAGAATTAAAACATATAAGATGTATATATATGATTTAATCTCAAATCAAAGTACTAACCTGTATCGCTAAAATCCAAACTCTGAATCACCACCAGGTGCCCAAATGTTCACCCTCCAATGGTGATCCACACAGAAAAAGATGAAGACAACAATTTCTTGTTCTTGGCTCCTCTTCTTGAATTCTTTTTCAAGAATTCAATTCTTGGACTTTTAGGCTAAAATTTTCTTTCTTGAAAATTTTATTTCTTCCTTCTTTCTTCTTCTTGAGTTTTTTTTCAAGAATTCCCTTTCTTGAACTCTTTTTCTTGAATTGAATTTGAAGAAAAATTAAGACAGGCAAAGTCTTAATTCAAGAAGGAAAAGAAGAAGAACAGATCCTTTCCTTTTTCTTTCCTTTACCATTCAAGACCTTCCTCTTATTCTTGTTTAGGGTCAGAGATTCGACAGAGGATACCTCTATAAGGAAAACAATACCCAATAAGAACAGGGGAAGGAGTATTCTGGAGAGGAAGAAAAGGGGATCTCTGAATTATCTTACATGAAAACCGCCGAGAACCCAACCCTATTTATAGATCTTAGAGGGGCATCTTCTCAAAACAACGCAACCCTCTGAAACCCCAGGAATCACGATCCCTCATTCCTCACGCATCCCCTCAACCAAAAATCATGATTCTCCGATTTAATTTTCATTTTTCCGACGAGGAGGACTCTCAGAAAAACTTCAGGAAGAATCGTGACTTTTGGAGACGGATTTGCGATCGAAAAGTGACAGATCTTTTCCTTAATTTATTCTGGCCATCAGATCCAGATCCAAGGGTGTCAGACAAGGATCTGAATCGTCCATTTTCAGATTTTTCTCCGATGGTATTTTCTTTCTCATGCGCATGAAGAGGAGTCCACGCGCGTGGACTCTTCTTCTTGGCGCGCGGGGTGAGAAAGGGAGAGGGCGGCTTGGAGAGAGGGTCTCAGTGAACTTAATTCACTTAGGTTCAGCCATGGGTCAGCCCGATGTCCTAAAATTTAAATTACACCTTAATCTGGTTCAATTAGAACCTAATTAAGCCCAATTCGGAACCAAATTCGAATATGATTCGAATAGAAATTTGATCTGCAACACATACTAGTGTGTTTATCCTGCAAACATGATTTAATTCCAAATTAAATCCTTCATCAAATTTCTTTTGTGTGTGACCCATTGGGTTCCATACCTAGCCAGCAGTAGGTCCGAGTGCTATTTAACTTAATTCGGTTAGATCTCAACTAAGCCAATTTAGGTCAACTCAAACTAGCTCGACTCGGTCAATTAGAATCTAATTCTAATTAACTGATTTGAATTACCATAACTTAATCATATACCTACAAGACAAGATTGACGTCTAGCAACGTATCATGTCTACCCAGAAGATGTGGGATTTTGGTGGAATTACCAAAATACTCTTCAATGGTGAGTTACCGGGCAATTCAGTCCTTTGATCAACTTGCATCCCGAATATGATTATGAATATGGATACTTGTCAAATCCAATTTCATATTCATCCCTAGCTTAATCTTTATAATGATGATTCGTTAATGAACCATTAGAAAATAACTCTAATGTTCATACTTTGATCAAAGATTTCCTAAATCCATCATTTGAAATTAGCTGGATGCAATTCCCTCTTACTAGGGCTGATCAATTCCTTGTTGACCTATTCACAACCTCCATATACAATCCACCATAACCAGTATTACCTCGTGCATGACTCAGTGTCATGATTGATTGCGAACCAAAGTATGGATTCATATATATAAGGTACTATGGTAGTCTCAGGTCAAAGGACCACATGCACTACTCCCACTATTATGAGAATTATCTATGACAAACAGATAAGGTTCCATTAAATATTCACAATCTGGATCAATTCAGTGAACTCATTCTCTAATGAACACTCACATCCTAGTATTAGTGTCAAACACAAGTGACTGTGAGATCAGTCACCCTTATCACAAAGCATATATAGGATGTGCTGGTCTTGCCGGAAACATTGATCCCCAACTCAATGTCCCATCGACCAGGAATATTTTAGATTAGGTTTTAAGGCTTTAGGTCTCACTGGTATGATCTCATCATAATCCTAGAACTATAGCCCAAATCTATGGGGTTCATCCTAAAATCATAAAGACACAGTGTATGATGAAAATAATGCCTTTATTATAAAAAAAAAATATCAATTCATTGATTTTGGGATCAAAATACAATATTTCAATTGGCTTTTCAGGGCACAATCTTTCAATCTCCCACTTGCACTAAAGCCAATCGCCTTTAAATCTTAACCCCATACAATCAAGGTGGCGATCAAACTCTCGCTGTGATAGAGCCTTAGTGAATGGGTCTGCTATGTTGTTCTTCGTTTCTATCCTTTTAATGCAGACTTCTTGTCTTTCGACAATCTCTCGAACGAGATGGAAGCGTCTCAGAATGTGCTTTGATTTGTGATGAGCTCTTGGTTCCTTTGCTTGAGCAACAGCCGCCGTATTATCACAGTAAAGTGATACTGGACCTTCAATCTCAAGAACTACGCCCAACTCTGATATGAACTTCTTCATCTAGACAGCTTCCTTGGCAGCTTCACTAACAGTAATGTACTCTGCCTCAGTTGTTGAGACAGCTACAGCTTGCTGTTTAGAAGTCTTCCAGCTTATAGCTCCTCCATTAAGGGTAAAAACATATCCAGAAATAGATTTGCTATCATCTGGATCTGATTGAAAACTAGAATATGAATAAGCTTCTAGTTTAAGATCAGATCCTCCGTATATTAGAAAAATATCCTTAGTTCTTCTTAAGTACTTAAGAATATTTTTCACAGCCTTCCAATGATCCCCTCCTGGATCAGCCTGAAACCTACTGGCTATACATAAGGCATATGCCACATCAGGCCTAGTACATAGCATAGCATACATAATAGACCCTACTGCCGAAGCATAAAGTATAGAATTCATTGTATTTCTTTTTTCAGGTGTCTTAGGAGACATCTTCTTAGAAAGATGTATGCCATGACCAATAGGTAAGTAACCTCTTTTACTTTCCTCCATGCTAAATCTTTTAGCACTTGGTCAATGTACCTAGACTGGGACAAACCTAGCATCCTCCTAGATCTATCACTATAGATCTTGATGCCTAATATATATGATGCTTCTCCCAAGTCTTTCATGGAAAACTGTTTAGATAACCATACCTTGACAGATAGTAATATTGGGATATCATTCCCAATGAGGAGTTTGTCATCTACATACAGAACCAAGAAAACTATGGCACTCCCACTAGTCTTCTTGTACACACAAGGTTCATCCTCATTTTTGATAAAGTCAAATCTTTGACTGTCTTATCAAATCGGATGTTCCAACTCCTAGATGCTTGCTTTAATCCATAAATAGATTTCTTCAGCCTACATACCTGATTAGGTTTAGTCTCCAAGACAAAACCTTCTGGCTGTGACATATAAACCTCTTCCTCAAGGAAACCATTGAGGAATGCAGTTTTCACATCCATCTGCCAGATTTCATAATCATGATATGCTGCTATAGCAAGCATGATCCGAATAGATTTGAGAATGGCAACAGGAGAAAATGTTTCATCATAATCTATTCCCTGTTTTTGTCTGAAACCCTTAGCCACTAATCTGGCTTTATAAGTTTTAACTTGGCCATCTGCCCCAATCTTTTTCTTATAGATCCATTTGCATCCAATAGGGTTAACACCCTCTGGTGCATTAACCAAAGTCCAGACTTGGTTGACATACATGGAGTCCATTTCGGATCTCATGGCTTCCAGCCATTTGTCTGAGTCACTACTTATGACAGCATCCGTATATGTTAGAGGCTCATCATTATCAATGATTCGGGCTTCATTATTTTCAATAATGAACCCATAACTCTCAAGTGCATGTCGCACCCTATCAGACCTACGGATAGGAGTGGTGTGTTCAGGTTCTATACTAACTATGTTATGATTTTGTTGAGATGTATCTACTTGTTGAACTTCTTCAAGTTCAATATTTCTCCCACTGCCCTTTTGTAGGATGAACTCTTTCTCCATAAAAATGGCATGCCTACTGACTAAAACCTTTGTTCAGTAGGGTGGTAGAACAGATATCCTATACTATCTTTAGGATATCCAACAAATAGACACTTTTCTGCTCTAACATCAAGCTTATGTACAAAATTTTTTTGACATAGGCTGGACATCCCCATATCTTAAGATGCTTAAGATAGGGTTTCTTTCCCCTCCATAACTCATATGGAATGCTAGATACAGATTTGGATGGAACTCTATTTAAAATATTAGCCGCTGTTTCCAAGGCATATCCCCAGAAAGAAATAGGTAAGTCTGTGAAGCACATCATGGACCGTACCATATCTAATAAAATACGATTTCTCCTTCCAGCAACACCATTTAATTGTGGTGTGTAAAGAGGAGTCCATTCAGAGATGATTCCCTTTTGTTTAAGGTGATCAAGAAACTCGGTGGATAAGTATTCACTCCTCTATTTGATCGAAGGATCTTAATACTTTTCCCCGTTTGTTTCTCTACCATACTTTGATACTTTAAAAATTTTTCAAAAGCTTCGGACTTATGTTTCATTAGATACACAAATTCGTACCTTGAAAAATCATCAGTGAATGTGATGAAATATGAGTATCCACCCTTGGCCTGAGTTCTCATAGGTCCACATACATCAGTGTGTATGAGTCCTAATAACTCTGTTGTCCTTTCATTATGTCCACTAAATGGAGTCTTGGTCATTTTACCCATGAGACATGATTCACAAGTTCCTAATGATTCATAGTCATAAGGATTAAAGAATTTTTCCTTGTATAACTTGTTAATCCTCTGCTCACTAATATGTCCAAGACGACAGTGCCAAAGTAAAGTATTATTTACTTCATCTCTTTTTCGTTTATTACTAACATGTAGTATTTGTCATCAGAAGATAAAGTTAAGAGACCATTGCAAAATATGCCATTAAATATTATTTCATTAGAAAAACTGATTGAGCAGCCACTGCTCATTACATTCATAATATATCCTTGTTTAAGTAACAAGGGTACAGATATGATGTTTCTAATAATTCTAGGCATAAAATAACAATAATTCCCAGAAGGCAGCTTCAAGATATAAGTCCCTACAGCTTCTGCTAGGATGGAATCTCCTCCAGCACCGTAGAGCTCGAAGTCGCCTTCCTTCAAAACTCTAATGTTCTGTAGTCCCTGCAATGATTTGCAGATATGATGACCACAAGCAGTATCCAATACCCAAGAGTTTGAATTAGAAGAGTCTAATGACAAAATTGCATGTATCTCATACATACCTTTTGGTGCATCACTAGCACCAGGCTTCACACTTGCAAGGTAAACCTTGCAGTTTCTTTTCCAGTGACCCGACTTGCCACAATGAAAGCAGGTCATTTGTCCGGAGGCCTTCTTTCCTTCTTTTTTCTTGATGCCCCTTTTGGGTTCAACCTCCTCTTGGAACCCTTTTTGTCTATTTTCTTCTTATTTACACCATCCACAAGAAGAAGTGGAGCCTTATTTTTCTTTAAATGGCTCTCTGATGTTTTTAACATATTCAACTGCTCAGGCAAGGAAGTGTTAAGTTTGTTCATATGATAATTAAGAACAAACTGTGAAAATGACTCTGGGAGTGACTGCAGGATTAAATCCAGATTCAACTCCCCATCCATAACAAAATCCAATTATCCCAATCGGGTGATTAGGTCAATAACCTTTAGTACATGGTCTTGTACGGATGTACCTTCTGTCATCCTTGCACGGAATAACTGCTTAGATATTTCATATCTTGCAGTTTGACTATGTTCTCCATAAAGTTCTTTTAGATTGAGCAATATGGAGTTTGTGTCCATGCTTTCATTGATGGGGGACTAATATGCATGCCATTTTTTTTGTATGTTTTACATGTTGAGTTAGGTGATTAATTCGCAAATTTCAGATCAAAATTATTTGTAGGGAATTTTGTATGAATTTTTGAAGATCAGCATGCAGATTAGAACTAGAAAAGTAGCAAAGAATGACCGCCGGGGCTGAGAAGCCTCGGTTAGGGCAAGTTCTCCTACAATAAAACTATTGGAGGTAGAGGGGTGTACCTGACAACGTCTATGAAGATCGCAGCAAAGGGGTCTCTCGTTCCTCGATGGATGCGGCCTGGAAAACCGAGCCAAAGACCCGCGGATACCCGGCTTTCTGCTCGTTGATCCGATTGAGGCCTGGCTAGAGTCGTTGGATTCGTAGGAACTCATGGACCTGCAAACGACCTGTCAGGGGTTAGAAAATTCACAAAGGAACAAGAAAACAATGGAAAAATAGCAAGGGAAGGCTTCTTTTGGAGTGGGCATCCAGGGATCTGGAGGGTTTGTTGGCAGCAGGAAGATGATTGCAAACACCGGGAAGAAGAACTCTCAAAACCCTTTATGCACACAGCAGGGTATCACACCACTCAATAGAAGAACTCAAGGTTTTCATTCATCAAAAATTCTTCTCATACAAGAGGCTAGGGTCCCTTAAATAGACCCTTACCTTGGGCTCCAAGTAAGGGTACATAAGTCTTTACATAAGAATCCTTTTCCCTCTCAAACCCTAGCTAGAAAATAAAGAAATATTAGGTAGAAAAATCCCTAAAATTTTCTTGACTTGGTCAAGACTCCAAGGACGCCTAGGGGGGCGTGTTGGGCTTCTAGGAGCAGTAAAAGGCTGGCCCAAAGGGGCTCGGGTGCATGGGTTTGGGCCTCTAGAAGCTGGGGTGGCCTGGTAGCCAGGTAGCAGGAATATTCCCTGGTATATTGCTTCTTAAGGGCTTGGGCTTGGCACCTGAGCTTGATTTCTTTGGGCTAGGATGCAGATGGACCTTTGAAATCATGGATGCCCTTATCTATGAATATACTTTGGCATCTGGAAGGGAATCTGGGCATCTGGAGGGCATCTGCAAGAAATCGGGTTTTCTGAATTTTCCTCCTGGGGTCTTCAAATCTTCAAGCTAGGTTGGACTTGGGCTATACTTCCATGTCTTCAATCTAGTTGGACTTGGTCTTCACTTGTATGATATAGTCTTGAGTCTTCAGTATGCTTGGACAGGACTCAAAAAAATAAAATTAGCTCAACATGAGCTGACTAGCATTGGACTGAACTAGCTCAACATGAGCTGACAAGTACATAACTGAAATAACAACTCAAAATACTCAAATAACAACTAAAATAGACTCAGATGAGCTAAGCCCTTATTACAGATGGACTCATAAATTATTGATCAATTCACAGAGGATTGAAAAGCCTCTATCTTATTCTGGTGCCTCCGGTGTCCCCACCATTCATGTTGCCTCTGTAACTCATTGGTCATAGAGGCAAGCATTATACACTTGACAGTAAGTGAGTCATTTTGCCACATGTTATATGTCGTCTTATCCTCTTGCGAGGCATCTTCTCCTAATGGTTCCAAGTTGGGGTATCAAGAATATAAGAAATTCTTTCTTGGCTGAGTATTATCTTCAGGTTTCTCAAACAATCGACATAGTTTGGTCCAGTCAATTTATTTGCAATAAATGCATGCATGAAGAGACGCATCTCTTCATGTGGAACACGCCCTGGAGCAGAGTCCTTCTGCCTTCAGGACTCTTCATATTCTCTAGTGTTTGGAGATTGAAGAGGTGCCTCTTGGCTTCCCAGGGTCCGATACTTGTCATCTGGCAAGTCATAGATTGTCCAGGAAAATGGACGGATGCCAATATGTTTTTTGGTGCATGAGGAGACATATTGAATATGATTTTTCAATCTTGAAAAATCATATTTGATAATTTGTTGGAGGACATATCACACACCTCTCTTAAAACTATAAATAGGGGTGGTGATATGAGTTTCAGATAATCTTTTTCACCATAAAGATATTCTGAGTGTTCTTCCACTTCTTCCACCCTCCTTCTTACATTATGACAAGACTTATCTTGTTAAGACAAGGTCTAGTCTACTAGGACAAGGCTTAGTTTTAGGACATAAGCCCAAGGGGTCCTAGAGGAGGGTTGTCCTAAAACCAAGAGTGGTTTAGGACTGTGTCCAGAGAGCCCTACAGTAGGACAGGGTGTCCTACAGTGGCCAAAGGTCACAAGGCTGACATAAAAGTCCTGTTGAAGCAAGCAATCCTAGTAGGGATTCTTCCTTGGTACCATTCTCATGTGGATCACCATTGGAGGGCTTGCACTTGTGAGCCTCATGGAAAGGATTGGATTTCAGCAATCCAGGTATGTATTCTAACTTTATTTATGTTTCGTTGATTGGCATTGCATAAAAGGTTCCTAGGAATTAGGGTTTTCTTGCCAATTAGGGTTTCATGCTTAGAATTTTTATTTTGAAATTCACTTTCGCGTGCTGCATGATTCCTGACACCCTATAAGAATTTCCATCAGTCTCATCTACTTTGGCATCAAATTATTGATGCCAATATAGAGAGTGGGATGGGGTGCCTGATATGTCTATCCACCTGCCATTTGATAAGACCCTTCAAACAGAAGGAGTCTTATAAGGATAGAAAACATATCTGGATAAGACTTTCATGCGCCAAGAGATTAGTCTTTGTCTCTTCGGTTTCCAGCAATTTTCCTCATTCTATCACTTGGCTTTGATTGCTTATTAGAATACCAAGATGTGTGATTTTAGATGTGAGGCATCGTAGAAACACAAGAGCCTTCAAATAGAAGGACTCTTAGTCTCAAATTAGCGCCAAAATGAAGTGATGCAGCTCTTCATTTTGTGCCAATCCCTTTCACACTGAATTCTACCCTTTTGACTGGTCAAAACTCTTTCAAATAGTGTGGGAGATGAGGATGAATTCCCTGGACTTTATCAAGCCTTGGTGACTGATAGGTAGAAGGACTCTTGGTCCTTTTGCACACATGCATTTTGGCGCACACCAAGAATTGGCGCCAAGAGTCCATGCCTTGTAGGACTCTTCAAAATGACCAAGATAAATGCCAAGTAAATCTAGATAAATATTGAATTAGGCTACCCCACTTAGGACTCAACCCAATTTAAATACCACTTAAATTGGTTAGCCTAATTAGTAAACAAGCTGACCCAATCAAATGGGTTCGGAGTTGGGCTAGCCAACATATCTAATATGTCAATTAGCTAGCCATTTAGGATCTCATGACCATAATAAATATATAATTGACTTCCTTGGCCAATTCCCTAATATGTTTGACCCTTTGGGTTTCACATCTAGCCAGTAGTAGGTCTTGGTCCAAGCCTATTCAATCCACTCGAACCGTTGATCTAATTAGGTCAAATTGAGCTGACCTAAGTTACCAATTCAAACCAACATTTGAATTGACTCATGAATCCATTCGAATTGATCCATGAAAACCTATAAGACATGATTGGCATCTAGCAACATGTCATGCCTACCTGGAAGATAAGAAATTTGGTAAAAATTATCAAAATACCCTTCAATGGAAAGTTACTATGCAATTCAATCCTTCGATCTCCCTTTATCCCAATTAAGTGATGGGCATGGATAAATCTCAAACCCTAGCACTTGATCCCTTTGAATTTCAATTTGATAATGAAGACTCGATTGATAGAAGATTAGAAGCCCTATCTAATCTCATCATGCTTTGATCAAAGACTTCCTAAATCATCATTCAAAGAGATCACACGGGATAACTTCTCCTCTTACAAGGAGTGATCGATTCCTTGTTGACTTACTCATTACCTTTATACATAATCCACCATATCAAAAAGTATCCCGTATATGACTTAATTGTCATGAATGAGTATGCACGAAAATATGGGTTCATGTGCAAAAGGTACTATGGTAGTCTCAAGTCTAAGGACCACATGCACAACTCCCACTAAGAGAACATTCTTTTGACAAGTAAATAATACTTCTGTTTGATGTTCTCTTGTTGGATCAGTTTAGTGAACTTATAACCTAATGAGCACCCACATCCTTGAATTAATGTCTTTACACAAGTGGTTGTGAGACCAACCACCTTCTCCATTAAGCATACATAGGATGTGCTAGTCTTTTTGGATTCATCGATCCTCGAATCAATGATCCAATGACTAGGAATATTTTTGTTGCCCAGTAAGCAACCCAAGAGGGGGGGTGAATTGGGTTTGAAAACTTTTTCAAGTATGTACCAATTCAAAATAATTAAGGTGCTAGTGAATTGCAAGTGCTTGTGAGTTATTCAAGAGTATGCAATGGAAAAAGATAAGCAAATGCAAAGTAAACAAGAGTAAATAAAGAGAGAGCAAGCAACACAAACATAAGGATATATAGAGGTTTGGTGCACACCAAAGTACCTACATACACTCTCTAAGGTCTACTTGGGAATTCACTATAATCACTCTTGATTATAGCCAATTAGTTTTCCAGGCTCACCAATCAAAATCCAACTGTTTTCATCGGGAATATAAGTCAAAATCCCTTTGATTTTATGGGCTAACCAAAAACCTAGTTGATTTTGTAACTTAGGCTCACCAACAATCTCCTTGGTTTTCATAAGGCTAACTAAAAACCTTTGTTGGTTTAAACACACAGGCTCACCAACAAACCTCAACAAAGAATTTAAATAGAATAAATGAAATATAATAAAGTTTTTAAATAAAAGCAAATATCTCTTTGAAGCTTTTAAAGATGCTTGTCTTTAAGTTGTTGAAGTCTTAATCAATACTTGAGAGGCTAGACTTGATTGCTTTGAATACTTGAAGGCTACACTTCACTTAAAAGTAGTTGCTCTTAATGAATATTGGAGTGAATGCACTTAACTTCTCATCCTCTCGTTCCTCCATGAGTTTAATCCACTTTAAATACCTTTCCAAGCTTCAATGGTAGTTTATGATCATTAGAGAGGTGAAACTAGCCATTGGGGGCAAAAAGGATAAGTTTTGTATTTTAAAAAACTAGCCATTACTGTTCATCAGAACTTCAAGTGTTAACACTTCAGGTCATGAGTCGACACTTGGGTTGACACTTGGATTCCATGAGTCGACACTTAGTTCAAAAAAGTTCCTTGAAGCTCTTTAAAAATCTCAAATGAGTCAACACTTCTTTTGGTAAGTCGACACTTGAGTTGACACTTGGTCTTCATGAGTCAACACTTGAGGGAAGTCTTAAAATTAGCAAGTTTTGTATAATTTTTGTCTCAGGCCTTGAGTCGATCCTTGAGTTGACACATGAGTCGATACTTTAGCTCCATGAGTTGATACTTCGAGTGTGCCATCTAAAACATCTTCTACGTATCAGCTCAAGCTTCTATGAGTCAACACTATGAGTCGATACTTCATTTCCATGAGTTGACACTTGCTGAAACTTTCTGAAATTCAATTAAAACTCTCCTGAAACTTCTTCAACCTTCAAACTTGAGTCCTTCCAAGTAATTCTTATATTCTTAAGTCCATTTATCTTTAAGTTTTCATTCATAAGGAGACTTCTTCAACTATTTTAACAAGCAATCAATCAATTAACTTGTTGAGTACCTTTTTTGATAAAACACACTTTAACAAACAGTTAGTACTAAAATATACTTAAGTATTTTGTTAATCATCAAAATCAATACAGGAGTCAATAATTTTAGATTTGGATTTATAGAAACTTAAGTCTCATCATTATGATCTCCATCATAATCTTAATTCCATTGCCCTAACCTATGGGGTTCATCATAATCTTATAATTAAAATATAAGACATAGCAAATGATGAATCATAAATTGCATTTATTAATATCAACTTGAGTTACAAGAATACAAAATGCCACTGATACAATAACTGTGATTAACTTGCAGGGCATAGTTCTTTCAATTACCAAGGGGGATACTTTAATACTCAAATTAGCGGGGGAAGTTGGGCAACAGCAATCGGAGTTAAGAGCCATGGCAAAAAAAAAAACCAAAATAAGCATGTAGAGAAGTGTGTGAAGATATACCTTTTGGAGATCCCCTCTTATCAATTTATAGAGTTACATGGAGTAACTAAATGCAGTTAGAGAGGTGGCCTCCTCTGATATGTGTAACGGATATCTGGTGGATGTCGAGATCTTATCTTCCACATTTTTCTTACTAGTATTATTTTATTAGCACGGTAGGTTATATTGGGATCTTGCCTCCCATGATCCTGTTCTCCATGATCTCATAGGGACAACTGCAACTTGTTTGCCTCTACCTCTTACTCCAAGGTTGGTCTACTCAGCCAAGGTTGCTCCTCTTGGCCATAGGTACTCATATCAGCCATAGGTACTAAATCAAAGTTACTCAGCCAAGGAGGTACTCATACTCGACTACAAGCACTAGGCTAAAGTTACTCAGTCATGGAGATACTCGTACTCAGCCATAGGTACTCAACCAAAGTTACTCACTAAGGAGGTATGCATACTCGACCATAGGTACTTGACCAAAGTTTGCCTCCAACTTAATTATCGATCTGATTGGCTCATCGAGGCCAGATAGTTGGGTTGTGGCCATAGCAAATCATAATTTTGAATAAAACAAAAGATCTATTGGAAATAAAATATAATGAAAATTTAATTTAAATTATTAATTAAATCATGATTAGTTCCAAGTATCTAAATCAAAAATTAATACTAAATTCATGTCTCAAATTCAAAAATAATTGACTACAAGTTCAAAATCATTTTATAACTAAATTCAGTTATAAAATTTCCAAGCTTATTAGTAGAGACCCCTAAGCCTAGATCGTCCATCGTTCCTAACCTTATTTCTCTATAATGAGATATAAACTATACTAGCTTAATAAATGATGTGGGAGGAACCTTCCACTCCAGCGATCCTAAAAGTCCTAGACTGGGAATGGATTGACTAAAAATCAATTTGGAAGAAGCTGATACTACACTCAATTTCCTTTGATTATTTCTGAAGGAATTATTTGACGATCCTAGAGTTGCATGCAAGTTTTTCAAAATTTTTAATTAATTAAGTTTTTTTAGAGCAGAAATAAACTTACTTTAGGCATGCATAGTAAGAACCAATCATGAACATGTAATATAGATCTTCAAATAAATCTAAAAGTATAAAGTACATCAGATCTACTTACCTATTGCACTACTTCAACTTTATCATATTGGATATGGGGAAAGCCTAGGGTTCTGCTGGTGCTGCATACATGCTCGGCCTCTACTAGTATCCACATGGAGATGGCATGATCAAAGCCCCGAGGCCATCAGAGTACTAGCACCTTGCAAGCCTTGCTTTGACCATTAGATCAAATCCCCTCTCTTACTTTCTTTTTCCCTACATTAGAGATCTTGAAAGAAGAATTATCTCTTCTCTAAAAATTAAAGCAAAAATATATTTTTCCTTTTCTCACATATACTCTTCATGCAAGATCAAGAATAGGATGAGGAGGATTAGGGGGCAATGAAATATTTTTTCTCTCATATTTTGTATGCTATTGAACAAGAAATATATGTGGTAGTTTTTAAGTGAGAACTCCTCTCACATTTTCTTGCAAGATAAATCACATGCCAAGTTTTTTTTGTTTATCACACCATATACCTTTCTTTTCTCACATTTTCTTAGTATCCTTCTCTCCCTAAAGTCACTCCTTATCTAAATTTAGGACAAGACTTTTATTCAAATTAAAATCGCACAACTAGGTTGATTAGGAAAAAAAAGATAAGGGGAGAGAGAGAAGCCTAGAAGAGCCAAACACTTGTGCACCCCACATATGATTCATGCAAATTCTTCTTAGAATTTTCATGTGAAGAAGGGTGTCACCTTTTTTCTTACATGCCAAAGAGAGAAAAACATGAGAAGGGAGGGAGAATAATTAGTGAGTTAGCTAGGAATTAGTTCAACTAACTAACTCCTTGTCCTAACCCTTTTATTATTCTAGCTAACCTAACTAATCCTATTAGGTTTAGGTTTAAATCTGATGTGGTACATTTGCTAACATGGAGCCTTGCTAGGAGCCACACTAGCAAAAGCCCTGCCACCTAGACACGGTGGCCTAGTAAGGAGCCAAGGCGAGCCCTCCTCTTGAGGTCAACTCCAACCTGGGGTCATGCTCACAAGGCGAGCCCCCCGTCTGAGGTCAACTCCTGGCAGGGGTCGCGCTCATGCTGCCAAGGCTAGCCCTCCTATCGAGGTCAGCTCTCAGCCGGGGTTATTTCATAAGGTGAGCCCCCCGTCTAAGGTCAGCTCCCGGCTGGGGTCGCGCTCATGCTACCAAGACGAGCCCTCCTACCGAGGTCAGCTCCTAATCGGGGTCATGCTAATAAGATGACCCCCCTATCTGAGGTCAGCTCCCGGCCAGAGTCATGCTCATACTGCCAAGGTGATCCCTCCTACCGAGGTAGCTCCTAGTCGGGGTTGTGCTCATAAGGCGAGCCCTCCTACCGAGGTCAGCTCCCAGCTAGGGTTGTGCTCATAAGGCGAGCCCCCCTTCTAAGGTCAGCTCCCGGCTGGGGTTGCACTCACATTACCAACGTAGGGGGCCCCCCAATGCAAGGCTCTTCCTATCTCATGATGGCCATAGTTCTCGCCAACAGCATGAGGGGGAGGAGAATCAACGGAGATTCAAATCATGACAAAGGGGGACCTGGTGATGTGAAACTAAAATTGCATGCAATATAATTTTATAATTTTTAAGGTTAAGTTATGAATCTAAATCCTGAAGAATAGACCATGAATCTAAGAAGAGAATTCTATGCAAGAAAGAAACAACTGCATGCAAAGTAGATCCTAAAAAGCAATAAGAAGAGGACCGCTAATGCTGAGAAGTCTCGATTGGGCTAGTCTTCTCCAATAAAGAGACTGGAAAGTAGAGGGGGTGTACCTAGCAATGGTTGATGCGCCTAGTAAAGATCGTAGAGAAGGGATCGCTAAGATCCTAGATGTGGCCTGAAAAATCAAGCAAGAGACCGGCAGATTCTCGACTTTCCACCCAGTGACCCGATCGATGCCCGGTTGGAGTCTTTGGATTTGTAGAAGCCCAGAGACCTGCAAACAGCCATTCTATGGTTAGAAAACAAAGCAAAGATGGAGGATTAATTAAAAAATAGAAAGGGGAAGGAAGGTTTGAGGGTGGGTGGCTAGGGCTTGGAGAGATGGATGGCGGTTGGAGACTGGGGACAGGACACCGGGAAGAAGGAGGGGCTCACATAGAATTCCCTTAGCACACAGCAGGCATCACACAGCAATTGGAAGAACTCAATTATATTTCATGAATAAAAAATGCCTTGAAACAAGAGAGTAGAGTCTCTTAAATAGACTCTTAAACTTCACCCCAAAGTAAGGTTATAATAGACATTACCTAGGAATTTGAATCCCACCCAAATCCTAGTTAGAATACATGGTAGGTTTAGGTTGAAAAATCCCTCAAATTTCTCTCCCTCTCTTGCCTTGGTCAGCTAAGAGGGGTGACTCTATGTGGCCAACCAAGGGGAAGGTGACCATAACCATATAGCACCCTAGTTCCTCTCCCGGGCCCTGGTTAGCATAATCTGCTTCAGGCTACGATCCAGGGCTCCCGGGCTTTCGATGTGACTCAAGGGTTTCTGATTTCTTCTACTGGGCCTTCTATGGTCTTCATGTCTTCAGGCTCGGTTGATCTTTACTTGTATTGGCTTGGTCTTCACTTGTACTTGGGCTAACATGTCTTCACCTGTACTTGGACTGACATGTACAGGACTCAGGAAGAAGACTAGCTCAATATGAGCTGACTGGTACAGGACTCAAATAATAAAATGACAACTCAAATGGACTAAGCCCTTATTACAAATGGACTCAAACACTATTAATTAATCCATAGAGGGTTGAGAAGCCTCTATCTTTTTCTGGTGCCTCTAGCATCCGTACAAATTCTCTTAGGGTGGGAGGAACTCGACCCTATCGAGTGAAGATCAGGTTGGCTCACATATCTCTCGAGAATGTCAGGTCGAGGTGCTGTAAGACCTCTTGAGAAATTCATGAATCGTCCGACTCTGGCCGGCCTTGCCATCGGACCAGGTAGCATTGATAGCCGCGACCCCGGGTCATTATGGCTTGATCATCTAGGATACGCTCAATTCGTTCTCTTTTCTTAGGCCAATTTATTGGTGGACACTCTGGGCTAGGGTCACTCACAATAGAAGGAGTAGGTCCAAAGGCCTCACTGGGTATCACTGCCGGTTCCCTATACTCAACCAGGTTTGCGATATTGAAGGTAGAACTAATGCCTAAATCCGAAGTCAAATCTAATACATAGGCATTTGGTCCAACCCTCTCTATCACTTTAAAAGGTCCAGCTCCGTGAGCATGAAGCTTCTTAATGGTCCCGGGTAGAAATCGCTCAAGCCTAAGCCTAATCATGATAGAATCCCCTACAAATTCCTTGGACCTTCTTCAGGAATTAGCCAGTTTCTTATATTTTTTATTGCTTAGGTTAATCTTTTGGCTAATGTCCTTATGCAAGTCTCTAATATGCTCTGCGAATGACTTTACAGACTTTGAGACTCATGCATGAACAGGTAAAGGAATTAGATCAATGGGGCGATTATGCTTGTACCCATGGACTATCTCGAAAGGACTCTTGCCTGTTGTCCTATTCATTAAGCTATTGTAGACAAACTCTGCTCTAGGCAACAATAGATCCCAAGTTCCAATATGTTCACCTACTAGGCATCTAAGGAGGTTTCCTAGACTATGATTCACCACTTTAGTTTGGCCATCTGTTTGGGGGTGCTAGGCTATAGAAAATTTAAGCTTGGTCCCTAACAAGTGCCAGAGGGTTTTCCAAAAATAATTGGTCAACCTAACATCCCTATCTGATATGATAGTCTTGTGTAGGCCATGGAGTCTAAACACATTATCTAAGAAAAGCTTGGCTATGCTAGATGCATCAAAGGTCTGGGAACATGGGATGAAGTGAGCCATCTTAGAGAACCTATCGACCACCACAAAGATAGAATCGTGTCTCTTCTGGGTCTTAGGTAATCCTAACACAAAGTCTATACTGAGATCCTACCATGGGCAATCAGGCACTGGTAAAGGTGTGTAGAGACCAGTGTTTTGATTCTGCTATTTTGCAACAGCACAAGTTTTTCACCTGGCTACAATCTGAGCAACATGCCTTTTCAAACCTGGCCAAAAGAATTGGTCTTCTATCGCTAAGATGGTCTTATTCCTACCAAAGTGACCAGCTAAACCTCTAGCATGGTTCTCCCAAATTAGAATTCTTTAAGAGAAGTTCTAGGGATACAGAGTCTATTATTCTGGAAAAGATAGCCATCCTGAATGGTATACGTGCTATGGGTACTGGATGGTCCAAGCCTAAGGGTCTGGTAAATGTCACCAAAGTCTGGGTAGGCTTCATACTCTTCCTTTAGTCTATCAAACCCTATGACTTGGGTGCTAACTGAACCTAAAAGCAAAGACCTTATGGCTAAGGGCATCTGTTACCTTATTGTCTACTCCAGCACGGTGTTTCAAGATAAAGGTGGTTGGATCAAATGCCTATGTGTTAGATTTGCCTCCGGATTTGGGCATTAGTTCTACCTTCAATATCGCAGACCTGGTTGAGTATAGGGAACCGGTAGCGATAACCATTGAGGCCTTTGGACCTACTCCTTCCATTATGAGTGACCCTAGCCCAGAGGGTCCACCAATAAATTAGCTTGAGAAAGGAGAACGGATCGAGCGTATCTTGGATGATCAAGCCATAATGACCTGGGGTTGCGGCTATCAATGCTACCTGGTCCGATGGCAAGGCTGGCTAGAGTCAGATGATTCATGGATTTCTTGAGAGGACTTGCAATGCCTCAACCCAGACATTCTCGAGAGATATGTGAGCCAGCCTGATCTTCACTCGACATGGTCGAGTTTCTCCTATCCCGAGAGAATTGGTGCAGACACCAGAGGCACCAGAATAAGATAGAGGCTTCTCAACCCTCTGTGATTAATTAGTAGTGTTTGAGTCCATTTGTAATAAGGGCTTAGTCCATTTGAGTTGTCATTTTATTATTTGAGTCCTGTACCAATCAGCTCATGTTAAGCTAGTCTTTCCTAAGTCCTGTACATGTCAGCCCAAGTACAAGTGAAGACATGTCAGCCCAAGTACAAATGAAGACTGAGCCATATAAGTAAAGATCAACCCAGCCTGAAGACATGAAGACCACGGAAGGTCCAGTAGAAGAAATCAGAAACCCTGGAGTCACATCGAAAGCCCGGGAGCTCTGAATCATAGCCTGAAGTAGATTGGGCCAGTTAAGGCCTAGGAGAGGAACTAGGGTACCATATGCTTATGGTCACCTTCCCCTTGGTAGGCCACTTAGAGTCAACCCTCTTGGTCGACCAAGGCAAGAGAGGAGAGAAATTTGAGGGATTTTTCTACCTAAACCTACCATGTATTCTAGCAAGGGTTTGGGTGGGATTCAAATTCCTAGGTAATGTCTATTGTAACCTTACTTGGGGTCCAAGTTTAAGAGTCTATTTAAGAAACTCTACTCTCTTATATCAAGGTACTTTTTATTCATGAAATATAACTGAGTTCTTCTAATTGCTATGTGCTACATGCTGTGTGCTAAGGGGATTCTGTGTGAGCCCCTCCTTCTTGGTGTCCTGCACCCAGTCTCTAGCCGCCATCCAACTCTCCATGCCCTGGCCACCCACCCTCAAACCTTCATTCCCCTTACTATTTTTGATTGATTAATCCTACATCTTTTCTTTGTTTTCTAACCCTAGAATGGTTGTTTGCAGGTCCCTCAGCTTCTACGAATCAAATAACTCCAGCGAGCAGCGATCGAGTCATCGTGTAGAAAGTCGAGAATCCGCTAGTCTCTAGCTTGATTTTCCAGGCCGCATCCCGGAGCGAGAGCGATCCTTCATCTACGATCTACACTGAGTGCATCAGCCATTACCAGGGACACCCCCTCTGCTTGCTAGTCACTTTATTGGAGAAGAATTAGCCCAACCGAGACTTCCCAGCCTCGGCGGTCCTCTTCTTATTACTTTTTAGGATCTACTTTGCATGCAGTTGTTTCTTTCTTGCATAGAATTTTCTTTTTAGATTCATGGTCTATTCTTCGGGATTTAGATTCACAACATAACCTAAAAAATTACAAAAGTATATTGCATGAAATTTTAGTTCCGCATCATTTGGTATCAAAGTCTGTTTTGGTCTCAATTCTCTTTGGATATTCGGATCGGGTGCTTCACCATGGCCGTCTGGTCATAGGAGACTAGTAGGGCTTCAAGACCCTCTCTTCCCAATCTATGGGATCTCCTATGGTGGTAGGGGTGCCGTTGTGAATTGACTCCTGAAGTAGAACTCAAAGAGTTCCATTAGGGTTTTTGCATTCTCAGCCTTCTCAGTACATCCCCTATTTTTTCAATTGTTTCTACTTGCATAAACTCAAAAAATTCTAAAATTTATTTTTCTGAATTCCTCATAATTGAAATTAATTTTCAAAATTTTTTCAGGAATTATTTCGATCTTTGGATTTTCTCACAACCGAAACACTGCCTAAGAACAATTCTGCTCTATTTTGGTAACAAAGCCGATTTCGAAAAGTTTAGGGTTCTTTAGTATAATTTTTTGCATATCTTTAAATCTGGAATGTTCCCTACATATTAGGTCATAATTTGCAAGTTATCTTTTATTTTAGAAAATACCAAAATAAAAAAAAAATACATATATTCATAAAACACCAAAAATACTTAAACCTTAATTTGCATTTTCATCTGCCTATCATCATTGCATAAAAATACCTTACAAGCACTTTCTATATGTTAGATAAGGGGAGGAGTTGATAACCTCTCCTTAGCTCGAAACCACATCCCTTGCATTCAGTTCCAAGCCTAATCTAAAAATAACTATACTTAATTTGCCTTAGTGGGCTAGGGACACCCATCGGTCGGGTTCAATCATTGTGGGATGACTAGTGCACCCAATTCATCTCCTATTACTAGATGCTGGTGTCTAGGTTAGAGGTACAGTGTCAAACAACCTAAGCAGATCGGTGATTCCTTAATTGGGTCCCTGCGAGAGCAGGGGGCCCTCTCACCATCCCACCTCTTACCTGGCCGGTTGAAGGACTAGGATTTGAGTTGTGTGTAAGTTGAGTCAACCCATTCTGATTGGCTCTAGGTCTAGGCAGCCATAGTTGATTCGTCTTTGAGTCTTGCATGTGCACTAGCTTAGGAGTTGATGTGTGTGTTTGATTGCATGACCATTTGATTAGAAGTCAATACCGATAGCCTCAACCCAACTCAACCTAGTGAAACCATGGAGTCCAACCATAGGAGAACCCCATACCATGACTTCTATTTGGAGCCCAACCCTAGGAGAACCACTAGGTATGTTGTGTTGGTAGCACCTAAATTTTGTTATCCTGAGTGTGAGGATTATCTTTCTTGGGAAAGAGATATGGACCTATATTTGAACAAAATATGGGTTTCTATTCTGAAAGACATCAGTTCAGGTTTGCTAAAGCTAAGTTAGTTCACCAAGCCACGGTAGACTGGGATAATATTGAGAGAATACTTAGGCAAGAAGGCCGTGAACCCATAACTACCAAGAGTGACATGAAACTTTAACTAAGAATAAAGTACCTACCCAAATCCTATGAGTCCAAGAGACCCACAACCTATAGATCTTATGACTCCAAATCCTATGAACCTAGAACCTATGTATCCAAAACCTATGAACCTAGATCCTATGCACCCACACCCTATAAGCCTAGTAGACCCATGACCTATAGATCTGAACCCATGACCTATGAGCAGAATGAACCCCTAGGCTATTGACCAAAATCCCATAAGGTTAGTACCCCTAGATATGAGCCCAGCAGTAAGCCACTACCCCTTAGGCAACCTGAACCTACTAGAATTAGTGCCCATAATCAGAGACTAGGACCTAGCCAAATTCCCCTTAGCCGACCTTCCCCTACCATCCCTTTGATTCACAAGGCTGACATTATAGTGGAAGTGTATGAAGCTGATGTGAACCTAATGGATGAGTATGAGGAGAAGAAAAGATACCTCTAGAAGACCTAGAATTAGTTGACCCCGTAGGTACCAGGTAGAAGCCAATCCAGAGTTAGTTGACCCTAACTATGCCTAGCCTAAAGTCATAGTGGAAGGACAATTAGAGGAGGATAACTTAGATACTGCTGCTAGAACCTTACCTGAAAAAATCATAGAGGAAAGCCAAATTATAAAGTTTAGTCCTAAAATATAAGAACCAAAAGAATTTATTAAGGACCTATCTTTTTGAATCAGTACCCTCAGGATGAGCCCCTCCTTCTTCCCGGTGTCCTGCGCCCTATCTCCAGCCGCCATCCATCTCTCCAAGCCCTGGCCACCAACCCTCAAACCTTCCTTTCCCTTGCTATTTTTTGATTAATCCTCCATCTTTGCTTTATTTTCTAACCCTAGAATGGTTGTTTGCAAGTCCCTTGGCTTCTATGAATCCAACGACTCCAGTAGGGTAGCGACGTCGGATCACCGGGTAGAAAGTCGAGAATCCACCAGTCTCTAGCTTGATTTTCCAGGCCGCATCCGAGAGTGACAGCAATCCCTTCATCTATGATCTACGCTAAGTGCATCAACCATTACCAGGTACACCCACTCTGCCTGCCAGTCACTTTATTGGAGAAGAACTAGCCTAACTGAGACTTCTCAGCCTTGGCGATCCTCTTCTTATTGCTTTTTAGGATCTACTTTGCATGCAGTTAATTCTCTCTTGTATAGAATCTCTTCTTAGATTCATGGTCTATTCTTCAGGATTTAGATTCACAACTTAACCAAAAAAATTACAAAAATATATTTGCATGCAATTTTAGTTCCGCATCACCTGGGCACCTACTACCTCCTGAAGGTGGCGCACGTCCTGCCACAAATACAGGCTCTGTAGTGCATCACCTACACGACATGAATGATGCAACCCCCCATGATATAAGAACCTGAGCCTTTCCAAGAAGGGTATTCCACTAAGGCCCCAGGTCCTGTGACACTCCAACAGTCCCCCCATACTGGAATGCACCACCGTGGCTCGGGGCTCAGTGGCATGGTGCCCACCCCTCCCATGGAAAGTTACATCATCAGAAGGGCAAGACTGGCTTGATAGAAGGGCGATAGCGAGCAACCAAAAACCCTCCCATAAAAGGTACCTAAAAATGGATACCTAGAAGAAGCCCTAAACCTAGTCTGGGTCACCCCATGCATATAAAACCAGAGAGGAGAGGTACATAAGAAGGTAAGTAAGAAAATATATGGAGAAAAGGGGCAAGGAACCACTCGAGGGAACCTCCCAAGCTCTCTTTCGTTTTCTCTCAACTCATCTCCATTCCATTTTTCTCCCTCTACAAGGAGAGTCTCCCAAGCTCTCCACTATAGAGGTTCTATTCCCCCCGATCATCCTATTGACTTGATCATCAGAGTGTCCCCGCCATAATCCCCAGCCTGGTTCTCCTCTATTTTGCAGGTCAACCAGCCAATGAGTCGACCGGAAGAGAGGACCAAGTGCCCCATGGGAACCCGATATGTCAGAGCTACAGGCCACAGCGATCTTGGCAGCAACAAAATCCATAATTAATTAAAAATTAGTTAGGAATTAGTTAGGATAACTAACTAATTCTAACCAACTAGGAAACTAACTAACCTAATTCCTAACCAATTTAGGTTTAGGTTTAAATCTATAACTAATTAGGAATTAGATCCTAATCTAATTAGAACCACTAAACCCAAATAGAATAGATTAGAGCTAATTAAATTAAATTTAATTTAATTTATCTAGGATTATACAATTAATTGGGTCAAATCGAATTAGCTCATAATAATTATATTTAGTTTAGTCCAAAATCTAATTGGACTAGGTCATCATCCAACTTAACCAAATCAAATTCAATTTAATTTGTATCGAACCTAATCATAATTAAATGATCAAATCATCTATAAAATATAACTTTTGTAACAAAGTCCTCCTTGTTACAATTATCACGTGCCAAAATTAGCATGTTCTAAATTTATAAGTCTTACAAATTTAGATTTTCTAAATATGAAACTCTCATATATTTCAATCCGACTGTGATCAAGTCAAACTCCTATTATGTATGACCTCTCAAGTTTTATTCTATCTAATAGTAAGATATACCATGAACTCCATCATAGTATCATCGAACTCTTTTGATGAACCAAAACAATTTCAGCTCACCCCATCAAGGATTGTTGATCCAAAATTATCCTAGTAGCTTCTTAAAATCCACTAGTAATGCTTAGCAACATGTAGTGGCAACCCAGTAGAATAGAAAAAAGAATACCTAGGTATAGTTATCATGTGATTGAATTTTTCTATCAAGAATCTCAACAAGATGTAGGTCATGGAAACTTGCCAAACCCTAAGCATATATCATATGCATAATTCAATCAGCTCAAGTCCAAATTGCAAAAGGTCATGAAAACTCTTTCCATCATTCACATTACTGTGGCCATGGTGTTAAGGACTTAGCTTCTTAAATCGCATAGGACTATACCTTAACTACTAAGATCGATAGATCCCTTATTAGTACTCTTCCACTTATATAATAAACCTACTGTAGCCAATGAATACCACAAGGGCCTGAATAGCTAGGACCAATATTTTGTGTTGTTAAACTGCTGCAACCCCATTATGAGTGGCCAAGGCACCGTAGGTCAAAGAACCCCCTCTTACAACTATAGTATCGAGAAAGTCACTGATGAGTGAGTAGATATCCATGTAACTTCTCATGATGGTTATGCTCGATACCGTTGTTCTTAACAACCACCTGCACAGTTGCTCCAGTATCCATATACTATAAACTCAAGACTCATCTATCTTAAAAGAGAAGGAATATGCACTGATCAAGCTAGATCAATCACCATACCCATGATATCCTATGATTGGGAGCATTTAGAAATTAATCTATGATGACACATGTCTAAAATTCTCAACTCTTGAAAATATGTATCATTATCTATTAATTCATTGAATGATACATGGATGCATGTTGAATATGTATGGATAAAATTATCCAAATTAAAATTTAATATAATTTTTTATCTTAGAAATAAATATGTGTCAACCAGATTAGTTTCTAGGATATACATCCAATAATCTTTTACTTGTACTAAAGCTAATCAACCATACACTTTAGTCTTATCTTATATGCCTCATTTTAGCTGGCCCCAAGCTACTAAGCTAGTGGGTCTACTACATCATACATAAAATTTACTCTTTGCATCTATATAAGGTAGTCACGAATTGAATCATTGCTCTATGTGTTTGGACTTCTGGTGAGACCGTGATTCTTTAGCAAAAGTTATGGCATCATTACTGCTATGATAGTATTATATCATCTCATAACATCTCACTTATTTTTGCAATAATCTATTGAACTAGAATACATCCTAACACCTTTAGAAGTGACAATGTAGTCAACCTTCCTGGTAAACCTATAATGATTGGTTCTAAACCATCACTATTTAAGAACACATCATATATCCTTATTCCCTCAATTCTCGTACTTTTAAAGACCTAAAACATACCTTTAGTACTACTCAAGTATTAAAGAATGTTATCACAGTCATCCAGCACTCATGGTATGGATTTCACTGACATTCGCTCGTAACATTTACAACAAAAATTAGAATATGTACATAGGATCTCTAATTAGATTTTCCAAGATAAACATCTTTAGCACTTCCTTAATGTACAACTTCTATGATAGGTGTAGCATCCTCCTTAGTCTATTTCATATATCTACATTCCAAATGTAGGATGCCTTCATTTAGGTCTTCATCGGAGAATTACCCAGGCACTCATAATCTAACCTAAGTCAGCATAGGAATCTTATCCTAATATGAGAATATTATCCTCATACAATGTGAGGAATTACACACTCTCACTGACATTTTATAAACATATAGTTCTTCTTCTCATTCTTGGTAGAATCAAATAGAATTCTGTTGACAAGCTAAAGCAACCCAAGAGGCAGGGTGAATTAGGTTTATAAAAAACTTTTTGATGAATTAAAAATCAGGTGCTAGTGTGTTTGCAAGATATTAGTGAGCTCAATAATAATATGCAGCAGAAGTAATGAAGTAATATAGAGAGAATAATAAGCAATCACAAACATAGAAATTTATAGTGATTCAGTGTATCTCAAAACACCTACGTCCACTCCCCAAGCTCCATTGGATATTTCACTATAATCCAACCTTGATTATAGTAGATTAATTTTTTGGGTTCACTAATAAAAACCCTTGGTTTTTACTCAAGGTTAACCAAAAATCTAGTAGGTTTCTCACTCTAAGCTTACCAACAATCTTGTTGATTTTCACACAGGGCTAACCAACAACCTCAGTAGTAGTTTCAATCTCCTTGAAACTAGAAATAACAAAATAAACAAGTATAATCTAAGTATATAAAAAGCTTTATCAAAAAGCAAATAAACTCAATGAAGCTCTTGAATGTGGTTGAAAAGATGTCTTCAAGTTGTTGAAGCATCAATCAATGCTCAAAGATGTCGACTTGAAAGCTTTTTCTAAACTCAGTGTGCTTAAAGGTTCAAATCTCTCAAAGTATTGGATGCTTAAAGGTTTTCAATGAATGCTCTCATTAGATTTTCAAAAGTTCTCATCCACTTGTGTTTTGTGGTGTTTTAATACCTTTCGAATCCCTAAAAATTAATTATAGCCATCAAAGATGAGAAACTAGCCGTTAGACACGAAACAGGAAAGTTCAGTACTTCAAAAACTAGCCATTCTATGCTATCAAATCCACAAGTGTCAACACTTTAGACCATGAGTCGACACCTGAGTTGACACATAAGTCGACACATGAGTCAACACTAGGTCAAGTATGCCTTCTGAAGCTCTCTAGAATACACTGGTGCATCGACACTTCTTTTGGTAAGTCGACACTTGAGTCGACACTTCATCACTATGAGTCAACACTTGACCAAAATCCTGAAATCAGCATGTTCTGCATCTTAATTGGTCTTAGACCTTGAGTCGACCATGAGTCAACACTTGGCTATTCATGAGTTGATACTTCTACATGCTGGCTGAAACTTTTTTTGCGTATCAGTTCAAGTCTCTATAAGTCGACATCTAAGTCGACACTTGACTGAAACAGTTTAAAACTTGTCCAAACTAAAATTTTAAGCTTTTCAAAGTCTTTCTCATGTTTCAAAGTCTATGTAGCTTGAAAATTATGATCTTAAGTGACCTCTTCAACTGAATGGCAAGTATTTCGATCTTACAACATAAACTGACCTTGATGAGTACCTAATCTGATAAACATACTTGTAACGCATAATTAGTACTCATATATACTTAGTATTTTGTTATTCATCAAATCAAGATAGGAGTCAATAATCTCTCCTTTTTGATGATGACAAAACCTTTAAGTACATAAATATAGTAAGCTCAAAAGATTAGAAATAAGTATCAGAGCAATTGGTTATAAGTATCGGAGTAATGTTGTAATGACTATCATAGAGCAAAGTTTCATCATTTAACATGTAACTTGAATAAATTCAATTCATATATGACAGTGTATCGATACTTAACCTAGCACATCAGATCTAGGATAAGAAAATATCATAGCATATGCACATATAAGAGTGGAATGATCATTAGCTTCAATTAAAGCAAAATGAATAGCAATGATGCATAGTCAGAGCAAATGCAATGATGTATCAAAATTTTAAATAACCAAAGTTGATTGAACATTAGTTTCAATCAGAGCAATATAGATAATAATCATACATAGTCAGAGCAAGTTGGTTTTGAAAAAGTATCGAAGCTTTGAATTTCAACATGTATCAAGGTAATAGAAAGTCATAATCTATATGATGTCAAAGCAAGTTTGAAATTGAGTATCAAAGCTAAAATTGAGTAAGTTTTTGAGTCAAAGAGTATCAGAGTGATAAAATTATTGTCCAAAGATTCTTAGAGCAAAATAGTTTTGAGAAAAGCATGTATTAGAGCTAAAACAGATTTGAAAGAATGAGTATCGGAGCAAAATCATGTTTGAAACAAAATGTGAGTGTTGGAGCAAATCTTTAAGGAAAAAGAGTATCAAAGCAAATAATGTAAAGATAGAGCTCCCCTCAGTACATGACCTGAAAATATTTTTAAACTTTTCAAATGTGGCTCACATGTATTAGCATTTTTCAAAAATATCTTAAAAAGTTTAGAAATTTTCCTCTTTAATATGTTCTCCCCTTACTTCTTTTCGTGTTATGTTTATTACTTATTACTTTCTTCACTCCCTTTTTTGTACTTTCTTCTCCCTTTTTTTATACTTTCTTCTCTCCCTTTTTATCATCATGAAAAAGGTGAAAAGCAATACAAAGTAGAGAAATAAGTAACAAACCTCCCACTCAAGGTAGCGATAAAGGGAAAGAAAATAAGAAGAAAGCAATACAAGTAAATAATGAAACAAGAACACACAAGTGAAAAAACATTGAAAGCATCGTATATATATAATAACAAACATTTATAAAATATACTCCAAACAAGAGAGTATCATTGATACAAGCAAGTAATACACTGATTCAACATACATACTAAGTCTGATATACTGATACATACAAAACACATGTAGAACAAAAATATAACTGACTCATATACTGACCACTCATAGGGGTTTAGTCCACATCTGAGGAAGACCCAATCTCTAAAAAATAGGTCCGGTAGATCTAGAAGGATGAGGTCATGGCCACATAGGTCGAAGATCTATCAGTCAGGTATGGACCACTCCAAGAATGTCTCCACATCAACCTTTGTCTCTGGCTCGTACTCTCTCTGACTCGTGCTGGAGGGGAAACAGTGTCAAGAACAAGGTCAGGAAATGGGATAGGGTCAGGAATAGTATGATCATGTTAGTGAAAGATGTGTGAAGGCAAAAATACGTCTAGATGAAGTGGAAAGAATATGAAATCCAGGAGTATAGAAACCTAACTCCCTTGATAAGGAAGGAAAGGGTAAAGAAGCAGAATGTACTAAAGGTGTCCTATCAAACAAGGTAGGGAGAACAAAAATAGATGGTGTAGGTAAGTAAATGGAAGTATCAGATGGATCTGACGATAGAACGAGTGTGGATGCAGTGCTCAAAATGAATGTGTCTAAAGGGATAGAATCAGAAGGGCTAGATTTGATAGGAGTATAGGGTAAGATAGTGAAAGAAATAGGTGCAGGTAGTTTGACATGATCCTACACTAGGCATGCAAATAGCAACAAGAGCAGAATGGATTTTAAACTTTTTTAAAATTCTCGCAGCGAAAAACTGCTCCGCCCAGAACCTAACCTATTAATGTTGCATGTAGGCATGTATGATAATATAAAATATTTGCAAATATAAACAAATAATCTATTTATGCATGATTAAAAAAATATTTTCCATACCTTTTTCCCCTGGAATAACTCTGGAATAAACCTAGAATAGGCTGGAATAGATGGAATAAAACTATTCCAGCCTTCTTTCCTTGGAACGTTTGAAACTCTGTTTTTGGGACATTAACATCGTTGGACAACCACCTTCGGACCTCGTTTCCTTCCGAATCGAAGCTACAGCAAGGGGATGAAGTGGTTTCGTTTTGCTACCGAGATCTGCAAGCAAAAACCAGCAAAACGGTGTACAATTCACCCAAAATCTGCTGCCAAAAGTTTGCTGCAGAACAGGACAGCAACTTCTTTCTTCGCGTTTGGAGCAACAGCAGCAAATCTGGCTCGCCTTGCTTGCTCCCAGGAGTAAAGATAAGAATACTCCCTCTAGACGGGGAGACACACCCGGGGCTCTCGGATCCGCCTTCAAGCACGGGATAGACGCTGGAAGGAGGACACGATCACAAGTAGATGGCAGCAACACACCTTTGCTGCAGTGCAGATTTGAGCACAAGAAACAACAAAGAAAATGGCCTTGTTTCTCTCCCTCAAACACTCTAAACCCTGCCCAAAGAATACTCAATGAAATGAAGGAATGATCTCTCAAAACGAAAGATCTCACTTAGCCTTTCAAAAAAAAAAAGAACAATGCCCGGTTTAAACTTGCTGTTCCTCTTTTTTTCGCTGAAACAGGGGATAGCTGTTTATAAAGACAGCAGGGAAAAGGGAAAGGCAGGGAGGCCAGGAAATCAAGAGGCAGCGGCTGCCGTTCTCCCCATTAAACAGCCATTATACAAGGTTTAAAGCAACGGGTGGGGAAGAGGAAGAGACGCCTAGCGATATATGGTTTGTTCGGTCATTTTGGTTTCCAGGCGCTTGGATTTCAACGTGTAAACCGGTTACACTGTAGAAAAGCAAATGCTGGATCAATTAACCAGTCCAAATCCATTTAAACCAAGTGATGGTTTAATCCAATTGAATCGTTCAAACCCAATAAAATTGGTTCAAGGGATTAAAATTGGTTCACAACCAATTGGAGGCCGAAACGAGCTCCGAATAAGTTCAAAACTGATTCAGAAAAATCTTGGTTCAGTCCTGGTCAGCCCAGAATAATTTTTGGTTGACACAGACAAGGGTAAGACGGAGAAAAGAGTGCTCAAAAAAAAAATACTGTGACCATAAAACCGAGATGATTTCCAATCGTAATCGGTATCCAGATCAGAGAGTAATCCTCTGTGGCGTGTGACCTCATAGGTTCGAACCGAAACGGTAGCACTAGAACAATTCTATTACCAGCACAGGAAACCATCTAGCAATGGGTCCCGGCATCCGGATAGGTCGAAGATGCGGGAGCAAACTATCGAACCTCTGGCATATGGTTACCGTATAATTCATCCCTTTGACCTCTAATGCTCAGGATGACTGAGATTGGGCTACCAACCCAGACTAAGTCAATCGACTGCGTGTCTTAACCTCGCAAGCCCAGTGACTCCTCACTTGGACTACCCCGGCCGAGGATTTGCTAAATTGAGATACTGCGAGACATTCAATCCAAACTGTTTGGACAAGTCAATTCTATCTTGGTCCATCACTACTCCACAAGTACTTGCCTGTACCTAGAAACCTTCCGTCACCGATTAGAAATCCGGGTAGTCCGACACCAAAGCACAGGGAGTTGCTTACAAGCTACCATGATGACCTCAGGTCAGAGGGACACATATACCCATATCCAATCGTTAGTATCCCTTTGGCAGAAAGGGGCTGCACGGAGTCACGTTCAATAAGATCACATATCCCACATACAGATCACATCAGTGTCACCACACTCATTTGGTCAAGAGGACAACCAAACGATGTGAACTACAACAACCTATACTTGATATATTGCCGTCCAGTAAAATATATCCTTTGGTTGTGAACAAGGTTTAAGGACCACTCGATACATCCTCTCTGTATCGAAGTCAGTGTAGTCCTAAGGACTACATCACATGGAAAGAGTTCATTTCAGGGAAATTCAATATGTGATGAGCTGCCAAAAAAAATATTTTATTAATTCATAGAAAGAGTACAATACTTAGCTCAACCGCCTACAACCCAGGCGATTGGCTTTGGGACACAATCCCCAACAGATAGGACTCAGAAGGGTAGGACTTGATGGAACTGGAATAGCCTCAGAAGTCATCATGTCATCAGCAGTAGGCTTAGTCGAATCTATGTCTTAATCAGCTCCCGTCTCTAGCTCGAGCTCCACTATAAGATCATTAATGTCAAAATGCCTTGATTGATCATCCTGATTTGCTCCCATCTTTGGATCATCCACTGGTGGAGCTGGTGGCCCGATGGAGAATCTGGTGATGGTGGAGGGGAAGATAGTCTACCAGCTATCAGTCTCTACAGAGCAGCCATCACGGTAGCATACTCCTCTCTCATCTCCTAAAATTCAGAACTCAACTCCACATGGATCTGATCAACTTGCTATCTCAGGGTCTACATGTCTGTCTCCAAGCAAGTGATCCTATCCTCAGAAACATTTACTAGAGGTGTTACCTCAATGTGTGCCAAGACAGATGGATCGGGCTGCAACTCAGGTGAGTCTCGAGGTGGCTTAGATAGCCTAACCTCATCTCCCTATGTCTCCTCCTCTTCTGCTGTAGCATCCTCATCCTCATCTGAGTCAGGCGCTTGTCCAGAAACTCTGCACCTCTAGTGACCTCAGTATCGCTGATATCCCATCTAATATAGGGACCTCTCATCATATGTATCTGTATGCAGAAGCTCTCTATACTGCTCACCGACAAGATCAACTCCATAAGCTCAAAATATTCTAGTGAGTCCCATTCCATAAGGCAAGCAGAGTCTCCTACTAGTCGCCGCCTTGGTCATCTGGTGAATCATAAGCACTGGCAGGTAGATAGGCAACCTCAGAATCAGTGACACCATGACTAAGAGCTCCCTCTTAATAATGAAGTCGAATTGCCCAATCTTCGGCAACAAAATTTGGGCCATAATATGATGAAGGAGTCTCATCTTTTTAGATAGCTATGACACGATGATGGTTGGTCCCTCACCCAAGTTGTCACTCTCCATAATGCATTTGAAGCCACCTATCTAATCTCCAAGAGAATCAGCTACAGCAACTCTCATGGTTATCTCCCAGATGTGGCTTAGAATCTCATAGATAATGGAATGGAGATGCCTCTGACCTCTCCAATCCATCCATCACCACCCCTGGCCAAACTCCCATAGAACTGTCTCATCAAGACCGAGTAGAACCTCTCTCGTAGAGTGCAGAACTAAACTAATCCAGCATCCCTCAACTAATCTTTGATCCAAAAATGTTGCTAATCAACAAATTCGAAATCCACCATGCATCCACCTACAATGGCCTTGGAGGCATGCGATCTGCTCCTGAGATAGGTGATGGTTGTGCAAGATCATCATGTTGTGGTGGAGCATCTGTTGATTGAAAAGTATCAGTCTAGCATTAGTGCGGTGCTCTACACCCTGAGAAGTAGAATGGGATCTCCTCACAACCTATATTCTAGGTCCCATCATCCAGAGAAAAAGTAATATAAAAGGGAAAGGGAAACAAGAGCTAGAATCACAGCCAAACATTGAGAAATAGAGGGATACTAGAGGGAAAAGATCTCAAGCTCAAAAAGGAAATGTTAGAACCCTAAACAGGGACTAACGGAAGCTAAGGCACAGTGGGGACAAGTGTCGGCTCAGCAAAGATGGGAAAAAATAATCGTCGATGCTATTTAAAAATAGTTCATGCTGATCAAGTGTCGACCCTTCAGGAGTGTCAAGTGTCGACACTTCAGTGATTTGACACTACCAAGTGTCGACACCCGAAGAAAATCAAAGAAAAATAAAAAAATTATAGAAAAATTTGGAGAGATGATTTGAATGTCAATTATGATTGATCATAAGTTTCAAGATCATGAGGTTAAGAAATTTTTAAAGAAAATCCCAAGGTCACAAAGGATGATCGAGATCTAATCAAAAAGATCAATGATCCCTAATTCTCTTCTAATCAAATAGAATAGACCTTTATTGAGTGGCTTGGTCAGTATATTAGCTAGTTGCTTTTTAGTATAGATAAATTCAAGCAAAACATCATTATTTTGAACATGATCTCTAATAAAGTGATGTCTAATCTCTATGTGTTTACTTCTAGAATGTTGCACTAGGTTTTTAGTTAAGTTGATTGTACTTGTGTTGTCTCATCTAATAGGCATTTTAGTTAATTTAATATCAAAAACTTTGAGTTGTTATTTAATCCACATGATTTGAGCACAACAACTTCTAACTGCAATATACTCAGCTTCAGTTATAGATAGTGTAATTGAATTTTATTTTTTGCTAAACTAGGAGATTAAATTAACACTAAGAAATTGATAGGTTATTGATGTGCTTTTTCTATCTAGTTTACATCCAACAAAATCAGCATCAGAATAACCAATCAATTATATTATAGAGTCCTTAGAGTACCATAAACCAATGTCAATAGTACTAGATAGATATCTAAGTATGCATTTGATAGCTAATAAATAAGATTCTTTAGATTCAAACTAATACCTTGCACACATGCATATACTAAACATGATATCTGGCCTACTTACAATCAAATATAATAATGAGCCAATGATACCTCTATAATGTTTTTGATCAATACTCTTACCAGATTCATCTTTGTCAAGCTTACAAGAAGGGCTCGTTGGTGTGCCAAGAGGTTGTCTTCTGCATCCTAAACTTTTTCAGAATTTCCTTGAAGTACTTAGCTTGGTTGATGAAGATCTCTTCCTTGGTTTGTTTGATTTGGAGTCCAAGGAAGTAGCTTAATTATTCTATCATGCTCATCTCGAACTCACCCTATATAAGCTTAGCAAACTCTTGACAAAGAGCTTCATTAGTAGCACCAAATATAATGTCATCAACATAGATTTGTACCACTAAGAGATCATTGGCTTTTCTCTTTAAAAATAAAGTATTATTTACATGTCCCCTAGTAAAGCCATTATTAATCAGAAATTTGCTTAATCTTTCATACCAAGCACGTGGGGCATATTTTAAACTATAAAGAGCTTTATGCTATTTGAGAACATGGTCAGGATATGCGTGATCTTCAAAATTAGGAGGTTGTTCTACATGTACCTCTTTTGCTATGTATCCATTTAAAAATGCACTTTTAACATCCATTTGAAATAATTTGAAATCTATTAATCATGCAAATGCTAGTAAAAATCTAATTGCTTTAAGTCTAGCAACAAAAGTAAAGGTTTCATCAAAATCAATGCCTTCCTCATGATTGTAGCCTTTAGCAACTAGACTAGCCTTATTCCTAGTTATAATTTCATTTTCATCCAACTTATTCTTATATACCTACTTAGTGCCTATTATGAAAGCATTGGGTGGTCTTTCTACTAATGTCCAAACTTTATTCATTCAAATTGGTTTAGTTCTTCTTGCATAGCATTCATCCAATTAGGATCTTTTTTAGCTTCTTCTATGCTTTTAGGTATTACTTGAGATACAAAAGCAAGATAATCATATTCATTTCTAAAAGAAGATCGAGTTTTTATCCCTTTTGATGGATCACCTATGATTAGTTCCTTAGGATATCCATGGCATACCTCAACTCCTTAGGCAGGTCCTTGTGCTTTGGTGAAGATCTTGAGATTTCTTGTTTATCCTCCTTACTTTGATCTTTTTTGTTCTCTTTGGAAGGGGGATCATTCAAAGTTAGCTTCTCATGTCTTTGAATACTTGCATCATCATCAGAAATATCCTCTTTTCTAGAGGACTTGTTAGTGGACTCATCAAATACAACATGCATGGATTCATCCATAACAAGTGTTCTTTTATTGAATACCCTGTATGACTTGTTAAATGTTAAGCATCCTAAGAAGATACCTTCATCCGACTTAGAATAAAAATTGCTTAATTTATCTTTGTCATTGCTTAATATGAAATTGATGGGGACATCAGGTCAACCCTGGTTTACTATGGGTCCCTAAGTTTTGAGTCCCTAGCCATGATGCAAATTTTGTCTTTGAGTCCAATAATTTGCTTATGTTAGCCATTTGAGTTTTGTATTTGGGCCTTAAGTTTGTTTTTCAGGCCTTGTTATACTTGAGTCTGTATTTTGGCCCCTGAGTCCTGTTTAGGGCCTTTCTATAGTTTAGTCCTGTATTAGAGTATTGAGTCAAGTTTTGGATGCTTAGTGAGTCTTATGAGTCTTGTAAGTTTTGAGTTTTATGCATTCAGTCCATTTTGTAAGTCTTATATTGAGTCCATCTAATTTTGTAAGAAGACTTAAGTCACTTATGATGCCAGTCAGCATAATACTACAACCACTGCATGGAATCCAGTCGTCCACATAATTGTGCCACTTGGGAAGCATAGAAGGATTCTTGAAGCTATCATTGAAGACCTGGATGACAAGTACATCAGCCCACCATGAGGAGATGGACAACTGGAAGAAACCCTAAAAGACCCGGCCTGGCACTGAAATGGGCCGCCCAAAGCCCAAAAGCCCAAAGTTCTATATGGCGCCCCACCTTATGGTCACCCTCCATATGGTGCCCCCTTATGATTACCCCCCTTGGACCAAGTCAAAGAGAAGGAGAAGACCAAGTCAAAGAGGAAGAGAGAAGTAATCCTAGTTGGGAGATGAAATTTGAACCTATTTGGGAGAGGACTTGTGGAAGAGTTTGTAAAGGAAAAGGAAGACCATGTAAAATCTCATGTATGCCCTAACTTGTATGCCTATATAAAGGCCCCTTCCCCCCCCCCCCCCCTCATGTATTATTGCTGATTATTGATGAATGAATTATTCTTGAGTTCCTCAAATTTTGTGTGATGTTTTCTATGTGATTTAGGATATCTGTGTGATCCCTTAGGGTATCTGTGTGATCCCTGCACCCCGCCTCCAAGCCGATAGCCTCTTCATTTTCCTAGCCACCCCCCCTCTTCCTTCCCTTCCTTCCCTCCTTATTTTAGTGATTTAACCTTTTTTCTTATTTATTTTCTAACCCTTGAATGGTGATTTATGGGTCCCTCAGAGTTCATGAATCCAGGATTCCAATCGATAAGCTTTCGGGTCACTAGATTGAAAGCTGCGAATCCGCAAGGTCGATAGCTTTTTTTTCCAGGCCATATCTGTCGAACATAGAGCGAACTCTTCACTGATTAATCTTCAAATCTCTATCAGGTACACCCCCTAGACTCATCAGGTAGCAGTATTGCAGAAGAGCTAGTCCTAACCAGGGCTTCTTAGCCTTGGTGGTCCTGTTTCTTCACTTATAGGATCTATTTCTTCATGCATCTGCTTCTAGAATTTCTATAGAATTCTTTACTTTGAATATTGCTTGAGATTCAGGATATAAACTCCTAATTTAATGGTTAATACATGAAAAATAATTGGCATGCATGAATAGTCCCGCATCAATTTGGTATCAGAGCATGTTTAGGGCTAGTTTCTGCATCCTATCATTCCCATATATGGTATGTTATTTTTCCTATTTCTACATGTAGGTAAATCAAGAAATTTTGATTTCTATTTTGTTAGATCCCACTTTAGTATTTTTATAAATTTTTTCATTATTTATTTCTATCAGTAATAGATTTTTCATGGCTATTTTTTTTTACCCTAGAAAATCTCTGCATCCTATTCTGCATTAGGAGTCCAACTATAGGCCAAGTTTCCCATCTTAGACTTACTGTTTTTATCTGAATTTTGGACCGAGTAACCATTGAGTTGTCCTCTATTTTAATGAAATTTTTATTGATCTTTCTAATCTAAAAACAGTAAGGAAACCTGCTTCCTAGAAACCCTAACCTGAATTCTGTTCTTGCCTATACCTAGCCAGAAACCCTAGGTTTTGCATCATCAAAGCATTTTTGTTTTGCATGAAATTTGGTATGAATCATAATCACACGTCATTCTATGTTATTTATATTTTTTAGAATTTTTATGCATTGAAATACATGCTAACTTTTGCATTAAACCAAACCCTAATTTCAGTTTCTGCATATCTCACTAAACTAAACCTAATCAACTACCAACCCCCTCCCAACCCAGGCCAATTTTGTTTGATAACCTAACCAACTTAAATTTAAGCTGCAACTTCATAAAAGAACAAAATTTCTTTTATTTTCTATAGTGTTTTAGATTGCATCAGGTTTCATAGTGTGTTCATCATCTCATTAAATCAATCTAAGGGCAATTTTACTTTCTCAGATCAAGGCAGGAGGTCATTACCTGTCATGGGCCCAAAACAACCCCCTTGCATTCTAACCCAAACCATTTTAAAAATTAATTAGACTTGATTTTCTCTAGTGGGCTAGGTGACACCAACAGGTCAGGTCTGAACCGTGTGGACCAACTACTGCATTTAATCCTGTGGCTATTACTGAAATCTGGTGTCTAAGGCTGAGGTCTAGAGTCAAACGACCTAAGTGGTGTTATGGTTTTTAATTGGGTCCCTGCGAAAGCAGGGAGGCCTCCCACACTCCCACCCTCTACCTGGCCAGAGGAAGGATTAGCTGCTGGGTTATGTGTAAGTTCAGCTGACCCACTCAGTTTTGACTCTAGGTCTAGGAAACCCTAGTTTGTACTAACCTTTGCATGCTTGGCTGCATCATTTCACCTTAATTGTTTGCTTGTTTGCATAACCACTAGACTAGGATCCCAATACCAACAGTCTAAACCCCACCCAGTTCAACCATGGAATCCCATCTAGAAGCCCTCATAAAAGCCATGGGTGAATAATTGAACCATAAGCTTGACCAACTGATCCAATCAAGTAATCAAGCAATTCATAGTTTTGACCAAGTAGGAGACCAATTAGGAACCCTAGGCAGGACCCATAGAGTTGAACTCTTCCCCTATAGACCCCAGGACCCATAGTCCCTAGATATGAACCCAATAGTAATCCACTATCCCTTAGTCGACTTGAACCCCATAGGACTAGTACCTCTAGATATGAGCCTAGTGTTAGTCCACTTTCCTTTTGTCAACCTGAACCCTTTAGGACTAGTGCCCCTAGCCCAGGATCAGATCCTAACCAGCCCAGTACCACTTTGGCCCATAAAGGAGATAGAGGAAAGTCTGTAGAGGTTCAGAAGAGTTCCAATCCCCCGAGAGTGTGTTTTAGATGTCGCAAACCAGGCCATTTTGTTAGCCAATGTCCAGTCAGCACCCTACACCTAGATGAGTTAGATCAAGATTAGTCTGAACCTATTATTGATCCTAGTATTAGTCAGGAATCCCTTAGTCAACCCACCCCCACCCTAGTCATTAGTCAATATTTCTTTAGCCAACCCCATCCTACTACCCCATTCGTTCACAAAGCTGACATTGAAGATGAAGTATATGAAGCTGACATGAGCTTAATGCAACAGTATGAGGAAGAAGAAGAGGAGTTACCTATAGAAGACCTAGAATTAGTTGACTAGGTATATACCCAGGTAGAAGCCAACCTAGGATTTGTTGAGCCAATAGATACCTAGGTAAAAGCCAATCCAAAGTTAGTTGACCCTAACCCCACCCAAATTGAACCTGTAATGGAAGACCAATTAGAGGAGGAGAACCCATATATTACTATTAGGATCTTACCTGAGGAGTCACTAGAAGAAAGCCCAATTATAGAGTCTAGTCCTTTGATTCAAGAACTAGAAGAATTCATTAAGGACCTGATCTCTTTAAATCAACACCCTCAGGATGAAGTCACTCCATTAACACCAATTGAAGATCTCTTCCCTGAATTTAGTGATCCATCCTTCCATTATACAAACCCAGTAGATGTACATCAATCCCATAAGGTTAACCTTATTAGTCTAGGACTAATCACTGACATCCCTTCTTACATCCTGTTGTACTATGATGGCTCACCCTCAGCCAGAACCGGCCCATTCCTGTGGTCTGACCCGGCCACCCCTTCGAGGCTCCAACTATCAGATGTCCGACCCACCAGAGCAGAGGTCCGAATGACCCTCTCCTGCTGGGTCCGGCCCGTCGCTCTCTTTCAGAGGTCCGACCCACCAGGGTAGAGGTCTGAATGACCCTCTCCTGTTGAAGTCCGGCCCGTCTCTCTCCTTCAGAGGTCCGACCTACTGGAGCAGAGGTCTGAACGACCCTCTTCTGCTGGGGTCCGGCCCGTCATTCTCCTTCAGAGGTCTGACCCACCGGGGCAGAGGTCCGAACGACCCTCTCCTCCTGCTGGGTCTGGCCCATCGGTCTCCTTCAGAGGTCAGACCCACTAGAGTAAGAGTCCGAACGACATTCTCCTGCTGGGGTTCGGCCCATCACTCTCCTTCGAAGATTTTGACTTTAGTCCGGTAGACCGGCTTTCCTACGGTCGATGTCCGACAGGCATGCCTTAGCATCTAGGAAATTCCAAAAGCACCTTTCTATTACTGCACGATCCTGCCATCCCAACAGCCATGCTCCACTACTTCCACGATGTCACTGTATCTCCGTGCCACGTGGCCACTCTCTAGATTCTTCTAGGGGTAGATCGGTCTTTCTCAGCCTCTCCCTAATGGATTTTGGACTATTCTGCGCCTATATAAGGTACTCAGGGGACCCTGTTTGAGGTAGAAGTGCTCTTCCCTCTTCATACGCTGTTCTTTGCTTGGTTCCTCCATTCTGTTATCTTCAATCTCCTGCTAACTTAGATATCGGAGGGTCCCCCGCCGGAACACACCGGCGCCCTTGGAGACTTTGTTGCAGGTTCACACAGGAGAGGAGCGCTCCAGCACATCGAGCCCCGGTCCAGGAGTTGACGCCGCAACAGATTTGCACTAGAGGAAGGGCATTCGTTCTGCTCTTCTTCTCAAAAAAGAGGAATCCATCGCCCCTGTTACAAAATGGCTAAGGGAAGAGCTCCAAATGACATTGCCAGAAGAGGTATCTCTCCTTCTAGATCTGAGGAACCTCCCATGGAGAATGATACCGCCGCCACTGCCACTACTGCCGCTGAACCTACCATCACACTGGGGTTGCAGCAGTTCCAGACTTTAGTAAACCGCATCGAAATGCTTACTACTGCAGTTCAACACTTCCAGGAAGTAGCCGATAACCGACAGCAACTACTAGCTATTTTCTGCACTAATGCTTCGACTGCTGCTAAGGGTAGCCAATGACCGGAGGTCCCTCAGCACTATTCTCATGTCACCGCGGAGCCCCGAAGGTCATTGGACGATCGCGTCGATGGCGAAAGGGCAAGGTCTGCTTCGCCTTCGTACGTCGAATCTGTCCCGATCGGTGGTCGGCCTGCTGCCAAACCTCCGAGGGACTATGCGAGCAAGATCATGCGCATGGAAGAGCGCATTACCGAAATCACCCTCTGGCAGAAGGCCGAAGGGGGACAATTGTATACTCCCATCCCCCGTTCTCTGATGAGATCCTTGCGAAAATGATTCCTCGCCACTTCAAGATTTCGCAGGTGGATCCCTACGACGGTACCGCCGACCCGATGGACCATCTGGGCACGTACAAAGCCCATATGATGGTACAAGGTACCTCCAATGCCCTCCACTACATCACCTTCCCTGCCACCCTTAAAAAGATCGCCCGGATGTGGTTCTCCGCCATCCAGTAGGTACGATCCACTCCTTTTCTCAACTCGAATCATTTTTTCTTTCCTATTTCAAGACTTGCAATCAGACCCTGAGGATACCGATTGCCTCTTCCTCATGCTGCAAAAGGAGGGAGAGACTCTTCGGGATTTAATGGCCCATTTCAACTCAGCGGCCATGGAAGTCCCGGCTTGAATGAGGCTATGGCCATATCAGCCTTCAAGCGAGGGCTCCGTTCGTCTAGGCTGACCTTCTCCCTGGAGATGAAACATCCGACAAGCTACAGCAAACTCCTGGCCAGAGCGCAAAAGTACACCCTGGCAAAAGAACAGGCAGCCGGCCGATGTCAAGCTAAGGGAAGGCCGACCCCCAAGAAGCGGAGCGATAAGGCTCCTGAAGTTCGACCTCCGAGAGATAGTCTACGATCGGCCCAACACCGAAGTTCGAAGCCGAGGGACTTCCCCTGGAGGTTCGAGACTTATGCTCCCCTGTCCTTGCCAAGAGAAAAGATCCTTATGGAGATCGAGAACGAGACCTTTCTATAATGGCCTCGACCGATGAGGGGTCTCCCTGCCCAAAGAAACAAAGATAAATTATGTAAGTTCTATAGAGACCACGAGCACAGTATTGAAGAGTGTCTGCAGCTAAAAGATGCCTTTGAAGACCTCTTCCGGAGGGAGTACCTGTGCAAGTATGTCCGACCCCATCGAGATCGGGCCAGAGCATCAAATGCCATAAACCCTCCGGAGGAGACGGAGCTCCCCAATCAGAGGCCGACCGGCGGGGATGTCGGCATGCTACATCAGCGGTCCGGAGGAAGTTACGAGGGCCGACTCGATATTGCTAAGAGGTCCAGGGGCTCCAATGCAATCACCTTCTCTGACGAAGATCGTTTGGAGATTCATGATTTTTGAAAATGATGCTGTAGTTGTGTCGGCAGTGATTGCCAACTACGATGTAAGGAGAATACTTATAGATAACGGAAGATCAACAGAGGTGTTGCTGTACGATGCTTTTGTGAGAATGAATTTGTCCAGGCCATGCTACAGGAATCCCCTGCACCACTTACAAGCTTCGGGGGCAACTCCGTTAGAGTGGAAGGGGAGATAGTTCTCCCTGTGACGATCGAGATGGAACATTTCCAGAAAACTCTCCCTATCAACTTTGTAGTCATTCAAATGACCTCACCTTACAATGCTATCCTGGGCTGACCGGCCCTTAACAAATTCAGAGCCATTGTGTCCACTTATCATTGTTGGAAAAATTTCCAACTAGGAGCAGGGTCAGAGTAATGAGGGGAGATCGTCGGATGGCCAGGTAGTGTCTGACCATTCTGAACCAACAGGCAGAAGGCCATCCCACTCTGGAGTTACTTGACCCGAGGGCTGAGGTCGACGGCCTCGGTCAACCCGGAGAAAGGATTATGTTTGTCCCCCTTCGGGAGGATGATCCCACCAAATTCTTTCAGATTGGAGGTTCCCTCATCAAAGACATTAAGTCAAAATAAATCGGCTTCCTCAGAAGTAATGCCGACATCTTTGCTTGGTCAGTGTTGGACATGCCTAAAATACCGTCGGAGATCATCACTCACCAGCTCAAGGTGGATCCGACTTACCGACCTGTCCGACAGAAGAAGAAAAGTTTTGCTGTCGAAAGGCAGAGAGCCATCGATGAGGAAGTGAAGAAGCTCTGTGATGCTGGCTTCATCAGGGAAGTCCACTATCCTGAGTGGCTAGCGAATGTAGTTATGGTAAAGAAGGTCAACAGGAAATGGAGGATCTGTATAGATTACACCGACCTCAACAAGGCCTGTCCGAAGGATAGTTTTCCAGTGCCCAAGATTGATCAATTGGCGGATGCCACGGCCGGCCACAAGCTTCTCAGCTTTATGGATGCCTTCTCCAGCTACAACCAAATCAGGATGCATCCAGAAGATGAGGAGAAGACCGCCTTTATCATCGACAAGGGTCTTTACTGCTATCGGATGATGCCCTTCGGCTTGAAGAATGTCGGTGCCACTTTTCAAAGGTTGATCAACCGCATGTTTGAAGGCCAGCTAGGCAGGAACATGGAGGCATATGTGGATGACATGATGTGAAGAGTCTCCATAAGGCCGATCACATCAGGGACTTGCGGGAATCCTTTGAGGCACTTAGGCACCATCGGATGAAGCTGAACCCCACGAAGTGTACTTTTGGGGTAACCTCTGGCAAGTTCCTTGGTTTTTTGGTCACACAGAGGGGAATTGAATTGAACCCCGACAAGATAAAGGCCATCACTGAGATGGGACATCCGACCAACAAAAGTAGGTGCAAGAGCTCACCGATCGAATCGCCTCTCTCAGTCGTTTTATTTTTCATTTGGCTGAAAAGTCTCTGCCATTCTTCAAGACCCTATGCCGGTCGAAAAGTTTTGTTTGGACTAACGTATGTCGGTCGACTTTCGAAGCCCTGAAGGAGTACTTGAAGAACCCTCCATTGTTAGCCAAGCTGTTGGACGGGGAACCTTTGTACCTCTATCTTTCAGCATCAGACAAAGCGATCGGCGCCATTCTTGTGTGAGTCGAAGAGGACAGACAGTAGATGCCCATTTTTTATATCAGCAAAGTCTTCCACGATGCTGAAACAAGGTACCCCAAGATGTAAAAGTTGATATATTCTTTGGTCATGTCCATCAAGCGGCTCCGATCATATTTCCAGGCACATCTGATTATGATGATGACTGACCAACCCCTTAAGGCAATCCTTCGGAGCCCAGACACATCTGGTCAGCTCGCCAAGTGGGCTGTGAAGCTATGCGAATTTGACATCTCTTTCCAGCCAAGATCTGCCCTGAAGGCCCAGGTAATCGCTGACTTTATTGTAGAGTGTACATGGAGACAAGAGACACCTCCTTAAATGGCCGAAGTACCTGAAGCCGATGCCATCTACGAAGCCGAACCAGCTTGGATCCTCCATGTGGACGGAGCATCCAACCTTGCGGGCTGTAGGGCCGGACTAATCCTAGCCGACCCGGATGGAGAAAGCCTAGAATATGCATTGCATTTTTTATTTCAGGTGTCAAACAATCAGGCAGAGTACAAAGCCCTCCTTGCAGGGCTATGAATCGCCAATGAACAGGGCATCGACCGACTTAGAGTCTTCTCCGACTCCTAACTGGTGATTAATCAAGTAAAGGGGAATTTGAAGCGAGAGATCTAACCCTGACAAAATACTTGAATAAGGTACAAAACCTTATTTCTCGGCTCAGATTTTTCAAAATCCTCCACATACCTGATCTGCAGAAATCTCGAGCGGACGCTCTATCAAGATTGGCTACGGCTACCATCAGCACTTCCGACCGAACTTTTTTGGAGCATCTGCAGCACCCAAGTATTACGGAAGAGCCGACCGAGGTCCACTAAGTGGAACAAGGAATTTCTTGGATAGATCCGATCCTTGCTTTCTTGACTAAGGGAACTCTTCCAGAAGATCCAACGATGGCCAAGCAAGTGCACTCGATGGCCTCTAAGTACATCATCCTCGACGACGTCCTGTATAAGCGGTCATTCTCACAGCCACTGTTGAAATGCTTGGAGCCGATAGACACCAACTATGCACTCAGAGAAGTCCATGAAGGCATCTGTGGTGACCATCTCGAAAAAGGTCCTTAGCTTACAAGATCATCCGACAGGGATATTGCTGGCCTACCATTCAGAAAGATGCGTCGGACTTTTTCTGGAGATGCGACGTGTGTCAAAGATACTCCATTATTCAAAGGAGGCCCACCAGTGAGCTGACGCCGATCACCGTCCCATGGCCATTCGCAAAGTGGGGGATTGATATCTTGGGGCCCTTTCCCCCGGCGTCTGGGCAACGGAAATTTCTGCTTGTGGCCATCGATAACTTCACCAAATGGATGGAGGCCGAACCACTAGCACAGATAATAGAGGCCAAGGTGGAGAATCTCGTCCGGAATAGCATCATCTTTCGGTTCGGCATTCCCCGGATGATTATTACTAATAATGGAAGGCAATTTGACAACTCTATGTTTCAAGATTTTGTCAGCAATATCATATCTCTCACCGACTCACATCGGTCGGTCATCCTCAATGCAACGGAGAGGCTGAAGTCACCAATGGGACAATCTTGTACGGGCTGAAGACCCGATTGAATGAAGCTAAGGGGCCCTGGGTGGAGGAACTCCACTCAGTATTATGGGCATATCGGACAACAGCCAGAACGTCGACCAGCGAAACCCCATTCAACCTCACTTATGGAAGTGAAGTCGACATCCCTGTTGAGACCTCTCTTCAATATCTCTGGATTCACCACTACGTCAAACCGGCCAACTCCGAGCAGCGAAGAGCTGACATGGACTTGCTCGAAGAAACCAGACTTTCGACAAGCATGAAGATGGCGGTCTACCGCCAGAAGATGGCAAAATATTATAACTCGCGAGTGAAGGTGTGAGCTTTCCAGTCGGAGACCTGGTCTTATAGAGGATGGAAATTTCGAGGCCGACCGAGCAAGGCAAGCTTTTCCCAATTAGGAAGGACCTTATCGGGGCATTGAAGTGGATCGAGCCGGCACCTATCGACTTGAATTTTTGGATGGATGACAGATGGCACGTCCATGGAATGTAGACAACCTTCGCAAGTACTATCAATAAAGTCCACATTTCTTCTACGAACCACTCCCAAAGTCCGACTCCAATCAGCAAAAGCTCTAGGGTAGCCCACTTCCGAAAGTCCGACTCTTGTCGGCAGAGGCTCTAGGGTAGCCCACTTCCAAAAGTCCGACTCCGGTCGGCAGAGGCTCTAGGGCAGCCCACTTCCGAAAGTTCGACTCTGGTCGGCAAAAGCTCTAGGGCAGCCCACTTCCAAAAGTCCGACTCCGATCGGCAGAGGCTCTAGGGCAGCTAGGTCCGGAAAGTCGACGGACCAACACTTAGGTTGAAATTCCTAAGCTCGTTACTCTGGCCTGAGCAGCCATCCGACCGCTGCCTCAACTACTTCTAGGTCCGGAAAGCCAATGGATCAACACTTAGGTTGAAATTCCTGAGCTCGTTGCTCTGGCCCGAGCTACCATCTGATAGCTGCCTCAACTACCTCCAGGTCCGGAAAGCTGATGGACCAACACTTAGGTTAAAATTCCTGAGCTCGTTGCTCCGGCCTAAGCTACGATCCGACCACTGCCTCAACTACTTCCAGGTTCGAAAGCCGATGGACTAACACTTAGGTTGAAATTCTTAAGCTCGTTGCTTCGGCGAGCTACCATCCGATCGCTGCCTCAACTACTTCTGGGTTTGGAAAGCCGACGGATCAGCACTTAGGTTGAAATTCCTAAGCTCGTTGCTCCGGCCAGTGCTACAGTACAACCACTACTTCAATTGATCTTGGTCCGGTCAAGCTGACGGACCAATACATAGAGCAGAAATCCTAAAAGAATCTAGTTTAGCCTGAGCCACTATTCGACGCTTGCCCTGGAGATCTGACCATCCGCTCAGATCAACCGACTAGTCCACACTTAGTAAAATTTCAAAGGGAAGAAAATGAGACATTATGAAAAGAGTTCTTCATTATTTCCAAAAATTTTCTTTACAAAATTGAAGGTCAAACCTTTACAAACGACAAGGTCTGACCCTCGAAAGGTACACTATCTACGGCCGATCCGGCCCCCTCGGCAATAACAGCCGCTTCAACCCCCTTGGCCCCTTCGGCTACTTCTGCTTCGGCACCAACTTGGGCATCCATTCCGGCCACTTCTACGATGACCTCCATTGGAGCATTGGTCGCTTGGGCAATCGGATCCGCCGCCTCCAATCCCTCCTCTTTCGCCGGCTTTGGTAGCTAAAGAATGATAGATCGAGGTCCGGGAAGGCCGCACTAACCTTTCCTAGACACTCGTCGAACCCGTAGTTGAAGCCAACAATCCCGGCTTTCGTTCATCTCCTCGGTGAAGTCCTCAGAGGCTTTATAAGTTGCAACGGACTTCTCACCGGCCATCTTCAGCAACTCCTGGGCCATCTTCAGCAGGCCCTTGTACCTCTCCGCCACTGGTTGGTGGCCTTGTGCATGGACCTCGCATTCGGTCAAGTGCCCCTTTTCGACGGTCAGCCGACGAGACAAAGCCTTTATCTTCTTCTTTTTATTCTTTAAACGTGCCTCCCGGTCTGCCTTCTGGGCCTCCGACTCGGCCCGCAAGGTGGACACCTCTTCGCTACCACCCTTAAGACGAGCACCTCCTCCCTAGAGGCCATCAGCACCTCCAAAGCTTTGTCCCTCGCCACCTCTGCCACTTCGGCCCTCTTGGTCAGCTGCTCTTTCAGATAGAGCAGCTCGCCCAGGCTGACATCCATTAGAAGGGCATCTTTGACAAGCTGCCGACATACACATGCACAGTTAGACAGTTGCAATCGTTGACTTTGAAACCAAGGATTAATTTCAACACTTGCCCCTAAAAGATGGTGGAGGGAACTCCTGGAGGCCTCATTCACCGACCGCCCGTCATCATCGAGGGTGGCCCTCTGAAGCAGCTCCCTGACCTTCTTAGCTTCATGCCATGCCTGGCGCTCCCCCTCGTCGCCGAGACTGTCGGCCCTCTCATCAACGGCCGACACCCCTCCTCTACATGACTTCCCATGACTATCGGGGAAGCCACCTCGGTCAGCTCCAACGGCAGGGACGGAGGAGCTGCGTCCGCCCCGGTCGACATCGGAAGCCCATCCTACTCCTGGGCAGCCGAGTGCCCGACCGATGACGATCGCTAAACTATCTTCGCTGCTAAACAATCCAAAAATGGCACGTCATCATCCTTCGACCCAATCGACACCACCGTGATGGATGGTTCTATCATTTGTTGTTTCTTCGGCCTCTCAGGCACCCGCTCTACGGCCCGCTTCTTCGGCTCCTGTGGGATCGGCTCCGCAATGCGGATAGCCCTTCGCTGCACAGATCGCACCGAAAGGATCGCCCGATCCGTTTTCAACTTGTCTCCCGTCAACAAAAAAGTTAAAGTAAGGTACGGTTGCAAAGCTGACAAAATAAAGTAGCTAGTCTCTCTCTATGCTTTCATCCTACCTAACATCGGGTGCCGGCTGAGCCCAGCCTGATGAAGACTCCCACGTGGAGCATAAAGCTGACGAACTTCGGGTCCTCATCATCCAATTTATGTAAGTCAGCCTCGTCAGATCGAGACCATCCTCCCATTCAAAGCATTCAGCCTCGGCTCCCTCCATGCTGCCTCAAAGCCCCACGGCTCCATGCTATCTACAAAAAAGTATCGGGACTTCCATCCATGAATGGCGGATGGAAGCCCCCGTAGTATCTTCCGATTAGGGCGTGGACTGAACATCCACCACTTCTGACTTCGGCAGTCCTGCTTCAACAAGAAAAAATTTGAGAACAGGGATACCCTCGGCTCGATGTCGACCTCCCGACATAGAACCACGAAAACACAGAGAACCCGAATGCTTTTCGAGATCAGCTGGGAGGGAGTAATTCTATAGGTGTTGAAGACCTGGATAAAGAAACTATGGATCGGAAGCGGAGGCCAGCTTTTAGGTGGTCTTCATATAAAGGGAGAGCTCCTAGGTTTAAAGGCCCGTTCACTCTACCCTCGCGACTAGGGACGGTCAGATGTAAGGTGGAGGGAATGCTATACACGATCCTAAGATTTTCGACCCTCTCTCGGGTCATGGTCAAAGAGATGTCAAAGGATGGGTTCCCTATGTCCACGAGCCGAACTGCGACATGCAGAAGCCATTCTAAAGGGAGTTGCAGAAATGGAAGAAGACAGAGGAAGGTGGAGACGGGACTAACCTGGTTCCCTGATTCCCTAAGAGGGGCTAAAGCAATGCAAGGAGGGAAGAGGCTACTTTCTCCTCAAGTGCAAGCACGGTGAAAGGCCCCTTCTAAGTGCTGCTCCCTCCTTTTATAGGCACCTTGGGGTAGCTTCCCAACCCTCCCCCCACGTGCCACGACCCGATGGCTGGCACCTCAGTTTTCGAGTTGGATTGGAATTCGAGGAGACACTCTGGAACATATATGATCGTGATCCGTGTGATAGTTGAAGCAACGGCAGATGGATCACTCCAGGAAGTGCACCAACCGCTCTGATGAAGCCACATGCCACATGTCGTGTCAAGAATTTAAACAGGCAGTTGATATGCACCGTACCAGCAATAACTGCTCCCCATATCCTCAACAACCAAATGCTGACACCTGTCCGGAGCAAAAATCGGAGCAGAAGGTGCCCGGTCGCAGCACGCCGAATCGGATTCGCCATCATTTGAAAGGCTGATGCATTTACTGCCATTTAATGCCCTCATCCTTCGAGCCTACGGACTCGCTCGAAGCACGAGGGGAAGGGGGACAACTGTTGTACCATGACAGCTCACCCTAAGCTAGAACCGCCCATTCCTATGGTCTGACACGGCCAGCCCTTCGAAGCTCCAACTGTTAGAGGCCTGACCCACTGGAGCAGAGATCCGAACGACCCTCTCCTACTAGGGCCTGGCCTGTCGCTCTCCTTCAGAGGTCCGACCCACCGGGGCAGAGGTCTGAACGACCCTTTTTTACTGGGGTCTTGCCCATCGCTCTCCTTCGAAGGTCCGACCCACCGGAGCAAAGGTCCAAACGACCATCTCCTGCTGGGGTCCGTCCAATCGCTCTCCTTCAAAGGTCCGACCCACCGGGGCAGAGATCCGAACGACCCTCTCCTGCTAGTGTCCGGCCCATCACTCTCCTTCAGAGGTCCGACCCACTGGAGCAGGAGTCCGAACGACCCTCTCCTACTGGGGTCCGGCCCATAACTCTCCTACAGAGGTTTGGCCTTTAGTACGGCCGACTGGCTTTCCTTCGGTCGACGTCCGACAGGTATTGATGCGGAATAAAGAACAAAGAAGCGTATGCAGAAGTAAAAATTAAGATTAATTCTTTTTTTTTTTTACATATTTCAGAAATTGGCTTTGACTCAAAGTAAAGTTAAACTAAGTTGAAGTAAACTAGGTAATGATTGAAAGCACAATTTAGAAAAACTAGGTTATCAGAGTAGTTCAGAAGTAACGGATCGCTGGGGTTTGAGAAACTCCCAGACCTAGGATTTCGCTCTGAACTTTCAACAGGATAGAAATAAAGAGAAGAGATGGTTCACCAACCAGACAGTGATCTTCATAGAATTTGGGTGGAAGAACTCTCTCGGGCAGATTGTTGGATCCTCGGATTCGGTATCTTCGCAATGGATCCTCCAATACTGGTCTCGTGGTTGGGTCGGCTTCTCCTGGACTCAAGATCTGGGAAGAAGAAAAACAAGTGATGGATTCAGAGACTCAGGGAAGGATTTACCAGTTCGAAGAACTTGAAGGCTGATGTCACTCAGATCTGGATTCTCTTGAAGGCTGATTCGACTCCCTCTGGAAAGAGCTTTGGATCTGAAGTATCCCGACTGTAGCTGGATGCTGGTGGTCGGCCTGGACTTGGAGAGAGAGGCCGTGAGAAGTGGGATAGGCTAGGGATTGGTGGAAAAAAAGAATGATGGGCGGCTAGGGTTTGGGAGTGGAGTGGCTAACCTAGGGTTTGGGTTTTGGAGATCTCACACCTCCTCAAAGTTCCTGGGGAACCCGGATTTACTCCCTCACGGAGCTCAACACCTGGATGCAAGTGCGGAAGAGAGAAAACATAAAGTTTGCTCACAAAAAAAATTTGGTTTCATTCATCTGATTCCTTTAAACTTACAAGAGGGGTTTAATATATAAGACTTTACAAGAGAGTAGGGTTTTACACCTTCCCATGTGGGACTAAAGGAGGGATCTACAAATCAGGATAATCCATACACATATGGCCGGCCAAGGTTCCAAAAAAAATTGATTTGGGTTATAAAAGGAAGGTAGATGGCGCCTCCATGCTTGGTTCTTCAAGAGAGGATTTCTTTCCTTCCATGGCTCAACTCTTTTGGACTCCTCCTTTTCTTTCTCACTTAGTCAAGGTCCTTCCCATCTTTGTTTTGGATATTTTTGGCAGGTAGTGGGTGCCTCCTTGAAGTTCTCTCCAAGAGAATTTCTTCCCTTTCATAGTTTGGTTCTTTTGGGAAAGTCTTGGCCGCCCCCTTGATTTGTGGACTCCTGGTGGATTTCTCCTCAATTGGCGCATGAAAGAAGGGAGCTGCTATCTGTGGTGTGGGGACCAAAGGCTGCTGGATGTAGATGTGGCGCCCCCTGGACTCAGGCGTATGGCTGGGAGTGTGGCTGGGAGTGTGGCACCCACTTGCTTGGCCTTGGGAGAAAACGTAACACCCCAGGTTGAAGCCCTAGTCCACTACTGAGTCAACATGACTCAACAAAATAAAATGCAGGTAATATAGACTCAAGCTAAAATTGAGTTGACCCAGTCAACCTTATTACAAGCCATAAAATATACTAATTCTTCGGGCAAGGTTAATCAGAGATCCAGATGGAGCTCTGAAGTGTTCTTCGGAGTCTGGTGCCCACACCAATTCTCCCAGGATGGGAGGACTCGACCCTGTCGAGTATGGATCAAGTTGGCTCTGGTATCTCTCCAAGAGGTCTGGGTCCAACTCTTGTAATTCTTCTCGGGAGATCCAAGAGTCATCAGAATCTGGCCTTCCTAGCCAGTGGACCAGGTATCTTTGGTATCCTCGATTTCGAGTAGAGATAACCTGATCATCCAGGATCTTTTCAATCTGCTCTTTCCTCACAGGCCAGTTTGTTGGTGGACACACAGGGTCAGGTTCACTCTCAAGAGCAGGATTAGGTTCAAAAGCCTCACTGGAATCACAGCTGGCTCCCTATACTCTACTAGGTCTGTAATTTGAAAGTGGAGCTAATGCCTAGTTCTGGAGGTAACTCAAGCACATAGGCATTGGATCCTACTCTCTTTACCACTCTAAATGGTCCAGCTCCCCTAGCATGTAACTTTCTAACGGTTCCAGGAGGAAACCGTTCAGGCCTTAACCTAATCATTACATAGTCTCCTTCGTCAAAAGTTTTGACTCGCCTTTGAGAATCAGCCAATTTCTTATAAGTTTCATTACTTAAATTTATTTTGGCTTGAATTTCTTTATGCAAGTCTTTTATATGCTGTGCAAAAACTTCGGCAGACTCGGAGACCCTGTGTGGACTGGTAAAGGAGCTAGGTCAAGAGGTGTGTGGGGTTGTAACCATGCACAATTTCAAATGGACTCTTACCCGTAGACCTATTGACCGAGTCATTATATGCAAATTCAGCTCTAGGTAAGTACAATCCCAGCTCCTAATGTTTTCACCAACAAGACACCTTAGCAGATTGCCTAAACTACGGTTCACTACTTCGGTTTGGCCGTCAGTCTGGGGATGATAGGCAGTTGAAAACTTAAGTTTCGTCCCTAACTTATGCCAAAGGATTTTCCAGAAATAGCTGGTGAACCGAACATCCCTATCTAAAACAATGGTCTTGGGTAGCCATGGAGTCGCACTATCTCATTAAAGAACAGGGTGGCTACCTTAGACGCATCAAGTGTTTGGGAACAAGGCAAGAAATGGGCCATCTTGGAAAATCGGTCTACTACACACAGATGGAGTCATGCCTCCTCTGGGTCTTAGGCAAACCTAACACAAAGTCCATGCTCACATCTTGCCAAGGATGATCTGGGACAGGGAGTGGGGTATAAAGGTCGGTGTTCTGTTTTCACTGTTTGGCAACAGCATAGGTTCGACATCTAGCCACAATGTGTGCTACATCTCTTTTTAAGCTAGGCCAGAAAAAATGGTCTTCAATAGCCAGGGTGGTCTTATCTTTTCCGAAATGGCCAGCTAAACCTCCAGCATGAGTTTCCCAAATCAAAAATTCCCTAAGAGAGGTTCTAGGGATGCAAAGCCTATTCTTAAAGAACAGAAAGCCATCTAAAAGGGAATAATCCTTATGTTCACTAGATGGTCCTTGAGTTAGATCCTGGTACACAGTCTTAAAATCCGGACACGACTCATATTCCTCTTTGATTTGCTCAAACCCTATGACTTCAGCCCTAACAGAATTCAACAACAAGATCGACGACTAAGGGCATCAGCTACCTTATTTTCAGACCCAGCCTTATGCTTCAAAACAAAAGTATAGGACTGGATATACTCTACCCACTTAGCATGCCTAGGGTTAAGCTTCTTCTGAGAATTCAAGAATCTAAGAGCCTCATGGTCCGAAACAGCACAAATTCTTGCGGTAGCAAATAATGTCTCCAGTAACGCAAAGCTTGCACTACCGCATAAAATTCCTTATCATAGGTAAAATACCTAAGCTTAGCATCATTAAGTTTTTCACTAAAGAATGCTATGGGATGGTTTCTCTTGCTTAGGACTCCACCTATACCTACTCCTGAAGCATCACAGGCAACCTCAAATACCTTTGAGAAGTTCGGTAGTCTCAAAATGGGTGCCTGGGTCATCCAATCCTTAAGATCTAGGAAGGCTTTATGGGCTGCTTTGGTCCTCTGAAATTCTCCCTTCCTAATGCAGTCTGTGATAGGAGCACCTACGGTACTAAACCCCTTGATGAATCACCTATAAAAGGTAGCCAAGCCATGGAAACTTCTGACTTCATGCACACTGGTCGGCTCTGGCCATTCTACTATGGACCTAATCTTTTCAGGATCGGCAGCCACGCCGTCAGGGGTTACAACAAATCCAAGGAAGATAATTCTACTGGTCATAAATTCACACTTTTTGAGATTACCTAGAGACTATCATTCCTCAAAACTTGACAGACTTGTCTAAGGTGGCCTAGGTGATCTGCAGGGTCTTACTATAGATTAGGATGTCATCAAAATAGACCACTACAACTTCCCTATAAAGAAAGCTGGTCTAAGTACCTGGTCAAATCCTCATGAAAGTACTAGGGGCATTGGACAACCCAAAGGCATAACAACCCATTCAAGAGACCATCCTTAGTTTTGAAGGCTATTTTCCACTCATCCCCTGGTCTAATCCTAACCTGATGATAGCCGCTCTTGAGATCAATTTTAGAAAAAACCATGGCACCGGCCATCATATCAAGCATGTCATCTAGTCTAGGATGGGGAACCTATACTTGATTGTGATTTTATTGATGGCATGACTGTCACACACATCCTCCACATGCCATCCTTCTTCGGGGTTAGAAGTGTAGGGACTGCACAAGGGCTAAGACACTCTCTAATGAACCCCTTCCTTAATAATTCGCCAACCTGCTTTTGCAGTTCTTTATGATCAGATGGATTCATCCTATAATGGGGCAAGTTGGGTAAAGTAGCTCCTGGGACTATATCTATGGAATGCTGAATATCCCTAAGAGGTGGAAGGTGGTCTGGCAGATCCTCGGGAAAAACATCCTCAAATTCTTCTAATAAAGGCTTAACTTCCTGAGGAGCCTCTGAGGATGTAGGAGTCCTAAGTTCCTTAGCAGTCAACATCCAAATGGGTGTACCACTATGAATTTCTTGTTCTAGATCCTTGGCACAAATTAGGTTCACTCCAGTCTTCATTTCTCTACCCTTACTGGTTCCTTTAGCTACCTTGTCCTAGGAGGGACTGAATGGATTGTGATTTTCTTTCCATTGAAACTAAAGACACTGGTGTTGGATTTTCCTAAGAGGGTGGCATCATGATCATACAACCAAGGTCTTCCAAGAATTATACTGCTCACCCCCCATGGCAAGACATCACACCAAATCTTCTCTGATAGGATTGCATTTGGATTTGGACCTGACATCTAGACTGGATGGGTATAGAGGTAGAGTCTACCCAAGAAACCTTATAGGGGTTGGGTGGGGGACTGGGGTTAAGCCTAACATTTTGATAGCGCTAGTAGAAATGGCATTCACACAGCTCCACTATTATGATGATTTTACAAACATTATCCCCTATTTTAAGGAAGTCTGTAAGATGTTAGTCCTACGGCAATCTTCCTGAACTTTAGTCTGGGACAGGATGCATCTCACAACCCCTAATTGGTCAGACTCTATGGATTCTTCCTCTCCTTCATACTCATCAACCAAATCATTCCGACCTCATAAACTTCTTCTTCAAACTCCTCATTAGGCTCGGAATTCTCTTCTCCTCCCTCTTCTATATAAAGGGATCTACGAGGGCACTGGCTAGAAACATGACCTACCTTTATGGCACTTAAAACAAGCTATGGCTGTGCAATGGTTGAGATATGACCGGGCTTCTGGTAGTTAAAAATAGATGATACTAGGGGTTCTCTGGGTGTCAGGTGCCTTACCTTTGTCCATGTGCCTAGGGTGGGAATACCCTGATTAAGCTTGCTAGGGGTAACCTGGCTAGGTCCATTTTTCTTGGGATTGGGGCACTAATCCTAGAAGGCATGGGTCCCTCTCTGAAACTTCTCAGTGTTCAGTGCAATCTGATAGGTCTTTGGTCTAGGTCAGTAACCTCCCTCTAAGAAACAACTCTCTCTTAATGTCTTCCCTAATTCTAGCCCTAAATTCTAGACAAATTGACCTCATGGGCTTCACTCTCACGATCATCATCTCATCTGGTAGCACATCACATCTCATCAGGTATTCATCAAAGGGTTTATGTAGTCTGAAACAGATCGGTTCCCTTGTTTCAAAGTCTGCCATTGGTCTAACAGATTTTGCTGGTATGAAATGGGTAGATATTTATCTCTAAGCTTCTCTTTCATACCCTGCCAAGTGGTTATGGGCTCTACATTTCGTCTTCTAGTGGTCAGCTCAATATTCCCCCAGTATAACCTAGCTTGACGTATTAATTTCATCTTGGCAAACTTGAATTTCCTCTCCTCAACATGGCATACCACTCAAAGTACTGGTCCATCTCACCCTCCCAATCAGAATACACCTTAGGATTTAAGCTACCATCAAAAGTGGGTGCATCTAACTTGATGTTCCGAATGAACCTATCATCTCTATCCTCAGGTTCTGGGTCAGGCCTCCTATGATTAGGTTCAGGATCTCGGTATAAAGGTCTTCTAGGCTCTTGGTGTGGGTGAGGTTGAGGCACATTAAAATCTGGGTCAGGAGTCCAGTTCCGATGCCTAGGTTCCTCTAGCACTTGGACTCGATCCCTAAGCTAGGCAAAATCCTCATGGACTTGTTCTTTAAACTGGGCAACAGTGGTAGTCACATCCTGACTCAGTTTGTTCATACTCTCAGTAAGAGCTCTAACCATGGCCTCTAAATCAGGTTGGGTTTGACCAGGTTGGTAGGGCACTCCATTCGGGTAGACATGATGCAAGCAAACACACAAAATGAGACTCAACTGAACGACTACGGGCTAACTAGACCTAGAGCCCAAACTAGATGCCCAATCAGAGTGGCAAGCTAGCCTGTAGTAACTCAGGACTCAGCCAGGCAGGTGTAAGGGGAGTGTTAGGTCCCTGAATGCCAATCCTAGACACCAATCAGAGATTGGCCAGGTAGGCGGACCAGCACACAAGCCCTTCGGGATGGAATCCCTGAACCACCATTCTAGACACTGAGTACAAAGCACACACAGAGTAACCAGACAAACTGACTCAACACTAGCCTTGACCCGACTTGTTGATGTCCCTAGCCCACTAGGGCAAATTAGGTCTAATTAATTTTAGATTAAAGGCTTAGGGTCGAATGAGTGGGTGGTGGTTTTGGGCTAAGGAGAGGTTATCAACTCCTCCCCTTATCTTAGATGCTCAAATGCCCTTAAGATGAATTAAGAGATGAACACTCAAAAATAATTGGATTGCAGAACACAAAAATAGAGTTGCAGTAATTTAATTCTCAGAAATTCCATGGAAACCAATAAATCACAGGAAAATTATGCAAAATAGTTTCAATTATATTGGTTTCAGAAAAATAAAAATCACCGAATTTGGAGTTACCTGCAGTGAGAAATAATTCCTGCAACAGGGTAATTATGGGCTGAAAATAGAGTACTTCCCCGTTTACAATTCCTGCTACGAAGTTATAACCCAACGGATCCCCTACACGCCCTAGGAACACCCCGGAATGGGAAGAGGAGGTTTGCACCTCGCTTCGTTCCTAGGACCGGATCCTGGGGAGTCTACTTCGAGCAGACAAAGTAAAAAGAGAGAGACTCAAACAAGCAATCAAAACAGAAACCCTAGACAGGGCTCTGATACCAAAAATGATGCAGAACAAAGAACAAAGAAGCGTATGCAGAAGTAAAAATTAAGATTAATTCTTTTTTTTTATATATATTTCAGAAATTGGCTTTGACTCAAAGTAAAGTTAAACTAAGTTGAAGTAAACTAGGTAATGATTGAAAGCACAATTTAGAAAAACTAGGTTATCAGAGTAGTTCAGAAGTAACGGATCGCTGGGGGTGAGAAACTCCCAAACCTAGGGTTTCGCTCTGAACTTTCAACAGGACAGAAATAAAGAGAAGAGATGGTTTACCAACCAGACAGTGATCTTCACAGAATTTGGGTGGAAGAACTCTCTCGGGCAGATTGTTGGATCCTCGGATTCGGCTATCTTCGCAATGGATCCTCCAATACTGGTCTCGTGGCTGGGTCGGCTTCTCCTGGACTCAAGATCTGGGAAGAAGAAAAACAAGTGATGGATTCAGAGACTCGGGAAGGATTTACCAGTTCGAAGAACTTGAAGGCTGATGTCGCTGAGATCCGGATTCTCTTGAAGGCTGATTCGACTCCCTCTGGAAAGAGCTTTGGATCTGAAGTATCCGGACTGTAGCTGGATGCTGGTGGTCGGCCTGGACTTGGAGAGAGAGGCCGTGAGAAGTGGGATAGGCTAGGGATTGGTGGAAAGAAAAGAATGATGGGCGGCTAGGGTTTGGGAGTGGAGTGGCTAACCTAGGGTTTGGGTTTTGGAGATCTCACACCTCCTCAAAGTTCCTGGGGAACCCGGATTTACTCCCTCATGGAGCTCAACACCTGGATGCAAGTGCGGAAGAGAGAAAAACAAAGTTTGCTCACAAAAAAATTTGGTTTCATTCATCTGATTCCTTTAAACTTACAAGAGGGGTTTATATATAGGACTTTACAAGAGAGTAGGGTTTTACACCTTCCCATGTGGGACTAAAGGAGGGGATCTACAAATCAGGATAATCCATACACATATGGCCGGCCAAGGTTCCAAAAAAAATTGATTTGGGTTATAAAAGGAAGGTAGATGGCGCCTCCATGCTTGGTTCTTCAAGAGAGGATTTCTTTCCTTCCATGGCTCAACTCTTTTGGACTCCTCCTTTTCTTTCTCCCTAAGTCAAGGTCCTTCCCATCTTTGTTTTGGATATTTTTGGCAGGTAGTGGGCGCCTCCTTGAAGTTCTCTCCAAGAGAATTTCTTCCTTTCATAGTTTGGTTCTTTTGGGAAAGTCTTGGGCCGCCCCCTTGATTTGTGGACTCCTGGTGGATTTCTCCTCAATTGGCACATGAGAGAAGGGAGCTGCTATCTATGGTGTGGGACCAAAGGCTACTGGATGTAGATGTGGCCCCCTGGACTCAGGCGTATGGCTGGGAGTGTGGCTGGGAGTGTGGCGCCCACTTGCTTGGCTTTGGGAGAAAACGTAACACCCCAGGTTGAAGCCCTAGTCCACTACTGAGTCAACATGACTCAACAAAATAAAATGCAGGTAATATAGACTCAAGCTAAAATTGAGTTGATCCAGTCAACCCTTATTACAAGCCAAAAAAAAAAACCCTAATTCTTCGGGCAAGGTTAATCAGAGATCCAGATGGAGCTCTGAAGTCTTCTTCTGAGTCTGGTGCCCGCACCAGGCATGCCTTAGCATCCCGGGAATTCTAGAAGCACCTTTCTGTTACTGCAGGATCCTGCCATCCCAACTGCCCTGCTCCACTACTTCTACGATGTCGCCGTATCCACACGCCACGTGGCCACTCTCCAAATTCTCCTAGGGACAGATCGGTCTTTCTCAGCCTCTCCCCTAATGGATTTTGGACTGTTCCGCACCTATATAGGTACTCAGGGACCCCGTTTGAAGGTAGAAGTGATCTTCCCTCTCCATACACTATTCTTTGCTTGGTTCCTCCAATCTATTGTCTTCAATCTCTTGCTAACTTAGGCATCGGAGGGTCCCCGCCGGAACACCACCGGCGCCCTTGGGGACTTTGTTACAGGTTCACCCGGGAGAGGAGCGCTCCAGCACATTCAGCCCCGGTCCAGGAATTGATGCCGCAACACATCCTATTCTATCCAATCAACCCTGAACCCTTTTCTTACTTTCTACCTACCAGACTAACCCTGAACCACTTCTTATTTTCTAGCTTTTTCTGAAACTTATCCTAATTTTCTAATTATTAAATTGCTATGATAGAAATTTGCATGTTGCAAACATTTATTGTACATATTAGGTTTGCATCTTACTTGGTGCGGGCACCAACTCAGAAGAAGACTTCGGGGCTCCATCTGGATCTCTGATTGACCTTGCCCGAAGAATTAGGATTTTCTGGTTTTGTAATAAGGGTTGACTTGGTCAACTCAATTTTAGTCTTGAGTCTGTAATTTAAATTTTGTTGAGTCATGTTGACTCAATACAAGCCCTAGTAGTGGCCTAGGTCTTCTCCAGGTTGGTGCCACCTTTTTCAAGTCAAGGTCCAGGGTGCCACATTTTTCTCCCAGGCTCAAGTAAGTGGGCGCCACACTCCCAGCCACACGCCAGAGTCCAGGGGGCGCCACATCTCCATCCCAGTGTCTTGGTCCCCACACCCAAGGGAGCAAGAATTTTTCTTGAAGCCAAAATCAAGGAGGCGCCCCATATATACCTTAAAAGGCCAAGCTAAAGGAGGAAAGAGGCATTTCTTGGGGAGCACTTCAAGGGGGCGCCCAATCCATGCCTAAAAAGACCAAAGCAAAGTTGGGAAGAGCCATGACTTGGGGAGAAAGAAAAGAGGTGTCCAAAAGAGTTGAGCCATGAAAGGAAGAAGCCAAAACTTGGGGAGCAAAACTAGGAGGCGCCCAAATACTTCCAAATAAAACCAAGCATGGAAGGAAAAAATTTTTTCTTGAAGAGCAAGGCTAGGAGGCGCCACCTACTTACCATTTGGAGCCGCCAATCAACACTTATGGAAGCTCTTGGCCGGCCATATGAGAAGGATTTGATTCTACAAGCCTAATTTGAAGATCCATCCTATTAGTCCCACATGGGAAGATGTAAAACCCTGACCTCTTGTAAAGGCCTATAAAATAAATCCCTCTTGTAAGTTTTAAAGGAGAACTGATGAATGAATCCAATTATGTGTGAGCAAACTTTGTGTTTCTCTCTTCCGCACTTGCATCCAGGTGTTGAGCTCCGTGAGGGAGTAAATCCGGGTTCCCCAGGAACCTTGAGGAGGTGTGAGATCTCCAACCCCAAAACCATAGGTTAGCCACTTCACTTCCAACCCTAGCCGCCCTTCATCCTCTTCATTCCACCAAACCCTAGCCTACCCCATCTCTCACGGCCCCTCTCTCCAAGTAGAGGCCGACCACCATCATCCAGGTCCAGTACAGCTACTTCGAAGACAGAGCAAATCCTAGAGGAAGTCAGATAAGCATTCCAGGAGAATCAGGATTTCAGCAACATCAGCTTTCAAGTTCTTCTATCTGGTAAATCCTTCCTTGAGTATCTGGTTCCATAACTTGTTCTTCTTCTTTCCCAGATCTTGAGTTCAGAAGAAGCCAACTCTGCCAAAGTGCCAGTATTGGAGGATCCATTATGAAGATATCTGAATTCGGGGATCCAACAATCTGCTCAAGAGAGTCCTTCCACTAAACTCTGTGAAGATCACTGCCTGGTCTGTAACCCTTCTCTTCTCTTTACTTCTGTCCTGTTGAAAGTTCAGAGCGAAACCCTAGGTCTGGGAGTTTCTCAACCCCCAGTGATCCTTTACTTCTGAACTACTCTGATAACCTAGTTTCTTTAAATTGTGCTTTCAATTATTACATTGTTTCTTTCAATTTAGTTTAACTTTCCTTTGAGTCAAAGCCGACATCTGAAAATATAAAAAAATAAAAAAAAGAATTAGTCTTAATTTACTTCCGCATCGCAACATCTTTTTTGTTCTGCATCATTTTTGGTATCAGAGCTATCCGTCCTGCATCATTACTTCTTGCATATCCTCTGATATTTACTAGAAGTTCATTGTAAGTTTTCATGTGCTTGTCAAACCAGGGTCAAACCTAAAGAACCTATAATCTATTAGGTTTAGGCCTAGAAGAGTCCAATAAAGTTACTCTCAATAGGAATGCATAGTTGAGTCTGCATTTTTGTTAGTGTCAGTACAAGTCAGGTGCATCATTTGCATTAAGCATTAATTATGAATCAAACCGGCTAATTCCCAAAAAGAGCCAAGAGATTTAATGTAGGAGATTCTGTTATGGTTAAGAAGCTTCATGCTCATAGAGCTGGACCCTTTGAGTGATGGAGAAGGTAGGATCCAATGCTTATATGCTAGATTAGCCCTAGGATTATGACATTAGCTCTACCTTCAATATTGCTAACTTGGTTGAGTATAGGGAACCGGTAGTGATTTCTAGCAAGGTTTTGAACCTATTCCATCCTTTGAGAGCGAACCTAACAAATGAGGACATTGGCAAGAGAAGAAATTACCAACTAATGATCTTTGGTTGTAGTCCCATTTCTTTTTTTCAGGTTTCCACAAAATCATGAAGCATCACTTGAAGACCCCAATTTTATGAAGCAATTGAAGACCCCTTCTCCAAGCCCATGGGCCGACCAAGCCTTGAAGAAACTCTCTACCATGAAAGCCTACTTGGAGACCAAATTTTAAAGACCATGTGGAAGGATGAGATAAAGCCAAGTGTTGCAAGGAAATAATGCCACATGGAATTTCTAGAATTCTCTTGTTAGGATTAGTTGTTAGGATTAGTTGCTAGAAAAACTAATCTTGTAATTAGCCACCAACTAAGCATAAGTTAGTTGGTTCCCTAATCCATGTTCTTGCCACCCAAAGGAGCTGGCCTTGGCCTATAAATAGGGACCAAGGCCCCCCTCTTGTAAAGTAGGAATTGAGTTGAATGAATAAAATTTTCCTTGTTTGAATTCTCTTCCATCTTGCCTAGTTCTCTTGAGTTCTTCCTAAGAATTTTGAGTGCTTTCTTTAATTTTCTTTGTAGTGTTCAGTTTGATCTTAAATTGGAGTGAGTGCTTTGAGTTTTGGAGTGCCATAGTTCCATTTCAAGTTCTTCTACACAAGATCCAAATAGTCCAAGAAGAGGAGGAAGTGCTGCCCAAAAATTCTAGCAATTCTCTTCACTTCTCTTATTAATTTCTTTCTTTTTCGTCAATTTCTTTGAATTTCGACCTCACCATGACTCTTTGCAGGTTCTTCTTGGTGATTTGAAGACAAAGATAAAGGCTCCATGCCAAGGATCCAAGCTCTAATGGTGAATCCAAGAAGGGAGTGGAGATCTTGCCTTTAGCCTTCAATTTTTTGAGTAGTGAGTGTTTCCCTTCCACTTGAGCTTAATTTATCTTCATTGTTGGGAAGAAAATCTCTTGATCCTTAGATCTGAGGTCATTAAAGGTTTCTTAGCCTAGTTGAGGGTTTCTATTCCCTTAGATCCTCTCTTTAATTTTTTTTTGGAGGAAACTTGCATAAGGGTGTCAGATTTTCTGCTCACCTAGTCTCTAGCTTAAATTTCTTCATCCCTTCCACCCAAGAATTCGGCCATATTTGGAGCTATAATGCTAATATATTGTTTTTAGGTAAGTAGATAACATCCCCACATACCCATTTCATCAAATTCATCCCCCATCAATTTTTTGGTATCAGAGCTTTGGTTCTAGGTTAAGCTTTGCAGGCTGCTGGAAATTCTGTCTCACTGTCTTCCGAGATTCAGTAATTTTTCATATTTTTTATATTGATCAAAAAATCCAAACAATATTTTCCCAGTATCTATTTGTTTTATGTTTTGAAGTATAAAATTCAAAAAAAATATTTCTCAATATTTTTGGATTTAAGAATATAAGTTCCTAGGTCATTTCTGCAATTATGTCTAGAATTCTGTTTATGCCTTCCATTTCCTTTAATTTTCAAAAAAATACAAATATTTTTTTTTATTTTTATAATTTTAGATCTGAGATTCAGACCTCAATTTTTATTATATCCCACCAAATTTTTGAATTTTAGAGAGGTTTATAGCTTGGAATTCGAAATTTGAATTTAGGTTGTTAAGAGTTAGCTGAATTGCTGGAATCTTCTAGCAACTGTTTTAAACTACCTTCTCAACCAAAAATTCGAATTAATTTGATGTTGAAATTTAAAATCAGAGATCCCATATCTGAGACCTAACCAAATCAATTTTATTTTGAATTCTTTGGATTTAATAAATTTTAGATTTCAAATTTTCAAATTCAGGTTAGCTGGAGGGTAGTTGGAAGTTGAAATTTACATCTAAACCACTTTACTTCCAAGGACGATTTTTAAATCAAAATTTGAAATTTAAATTTTTAAATTTGGTTACTGTGATTTAGACTTCAAGATTTGAACTAACCAATTTAAATTTGTATTTTTTGAAATTTCAAAATGGATTAAAATTTCATGCATTTGTGCTAGGTATAGTGATTGTACTCATTGTTATGCTGAAATTGTGTGCATCCAATTTTTAAAATATCCTAAGGGCATTTAATATTACATAAGGGAAGGAGGTCATTACCTTTCCTTAGCCCAAAATAATCACCCACATTTGCATTGACCTAAATCCTAAAGTAAAATCAAGTAGGAACCTAAATTAGGGACACCCATGAGTCGGGTTTAAGTGCAAGGTAAGACAAAGCATTATTTGAGTTTGTACTTATTCCTTGAAATTGGTGTCTAAGGCTAGAGGTCAAATGGAAAACGCCTTAAGCAGACTTGCAGTTTTTAATTAGGACCTCGTGAAAGTGAGGGGAGCCTCCCGCAACCCTACCTCTTACTTGGCCAGTGGACAAGATAATTACATTCTTAAGTAGTGCCTAGTTAAGTCTTGTATTCTTAAACTCTAGGTCTAGGAACCCTAGCATTTGGTCTTGCTTATCCATTGTATTGATTATCCTTGTACTGTGTCCTATAAGCTCTGTATCAAAGTCCACCCTCAGTCTGGTTGTTACCCATGGATCCCAATCTTAAATACATCATGAGGACCCTAACTGAGAAATTTGACCATGTAACTGAGCAATTAGGACAAATTAACAAGGAACTAGGTCAAGTCAAAGAGAGAGTTGGGACCCTTGATAAGACCTCCACTGAACCTGAGTCATCTAAGTCAATCCCAAGAGGACCAAAAGCTCAACATTTTGAGCACACCATGAGTACAACCCAAGAAGACTTCGCCCTGATTTCATAGAAGAAGCCCATAGAGCCCATATTGAACCTGATTTCTGTAGACCCACTCATCGAGTCCAACATTATGACTACACTCTTGAGCCCACTCCTAGGCAACCCTACCAAGACCACTTCGATCAAGATGAAGGGATGATGAGGAACATTAGATTAGAGGCTCCTATCTTTGATGGAAGCCTAGACCCTAAAGCCTACATTGACTGGGAGGGAGAGATGGACCAATACTTCGAGTGGTATGAAATGACCGAGGATAGGAAGTACAAATTTGCCAAGCTTAGATTGGTTTGACAAGCTAGGTTATATTGGGGGAATGTCGAGAGAATAATTAGACAAAGGGGAGACATGCCCATAACCACTTGGAGAGCAATGAAAGCTAAGCTGAGAGAGAAGTACCTTCCTATGTCCTACCATCAGAGATTGTTAGACCAATGGCAAAGATTGTATCAGGGTACTAAGACTGTATCGGAGTACATTACCAAATTTGATGAGTTTGCCATGAGATGCAACATTAATGAATCAGCAGCTATGACACTATCTAGGTTTAGAGCTGGTCTAAGATAGGAAATTCAAAGGGAATTATTTTTAAGGGAAGTCACTGACTAGACCAAGCATACCAGATAGCCAGTGATTGTGAAAGATTTCATAGGGGACCAATAACTTGATGACCTAAACCAACTAATGTTAGTACCCCTGTTCAGAAACGAGGGTTCAACCAATTACGTCAAAACCACACCACCCTTACAGCCCCATCGAGCCAATCATGTGACAAGGGTAAGGCCCCTGAAGTTCAAAAGAGTGGTAGCCCAAATGTCCAATGTTTCAAATGTCACAAAATGGGACACCTTGCTAGCCAATGCCCTACCCGATCTTTATATATAGGAGAGCTAGTTGATGAAAAGACTGAACCCACTGAAGAGTTTGAAGAAGAAGTATATGAGGCTGAATCCAATCTGATCAATGAGTATGATGAAGAAGAAGAAGAAGAAGGAGGTTATGATAAGACATCAGGTGTTGTTAAATGTTGACCCAAATTAAGGAGAAGAAGGATTGGAGAAGGACTAACATACTCCAAACATTTGTCAAGATAGGGGAGAAAGTTTATAAAATCATTATAGACAATGGGAGTTGTATAAATGCAATTTCAACCAAAGCCCTTAGAGACTTATGCTTGACCTCTATTCCCCATCCTAATCCATCTAAAGTCTCTTGGATAGATTCTGCTTCAATCCCAATCAAGTACAGATGTCAGGTTCCCATTCAAATCCAGTCCTATCAAGAACAAGTCTGGTGTGATATTCTTCCCATGAGGGTAGGTAGTATCATTTGGGTAGACCATGGTTATATGACCATGTGTAACTTTATGTGGTCAATTAAATTCTTGTGCCTTCACCCATCTAGGAAAGAAGCTTGTTATTAACTCGACCCCACATAAGGATAATATCAAAAGAGGGTTTAGTGACGTGAAAGAGAAGAAGCAAAGGTTAAATTTAATTAATGCCAAGGATATGGAGAAAGAAATCAAGGAAGGATCACCCATGTGGATTTTGTCTCTCAGGGAAGCCCAGAACAAAATCATGAAGAACAACCTGAGGAGATAAAAGAAGAGGACCCATAATTAATCAATGATAAGGGTTTAAGACAAGAAATTATTAAGGAATCATCAATTGGGGTGATGACCTGTCAGGAAGTCCAGAAGCAAAACCTTAAGGAACGAACCCAAGAAGTCATAAAAATTTTAGAGGAAATCCAAGACAAACTTCCTGAAGTTTTTTTTGATCGCTTTTTATCTCGGGACCACCAGCATGCTATCAATTCAGTCCCACGATATAGGATGAACCCAACCCAACATTCCAAGATGGCACACTTTTTATCTTGTTCATGAATTTTTGATATTTCTAAAGTGGCCGAACCATTTTTAGAAGAAGTGGATATGTTGTAGAACCTACCAAACCCTGCTGTGTCAAATAGGGTTATCAGAATCATCAGCAATTTTAGAAAGCCCTATGACACAAATCTGGAGATAAACTAAATTCTTTCACCCACCATTAAAAATTAGGAACTTTGTTCCTTAGCCAACAATAAAGTTCTATCATTAGTTAATAAAGCCCATTTGAGTTTGTCTATAATAGCTCAGTTAACAAGTCCGCTGGAAAAAGTCCTTTTGAGATTCTTCATGGGTATAAACCTCGAAAGCCAATCGACCTCATTCTATTACCCATGCATGCACGAACATCTGATTCTGTTGAGTCATATGCACAACACGTTAAGGATCTACACAAAGAAGTTAGCAAGAAATTCAGATAAGCAATGAGAGCTATAAGCATATGGCTGATCTTCATAGAAGGGTTAAAAAATTCCAAGTAAGGGACTTTGTGATGATTAGGCTAAAACCTGAACAGTCTTCACCGGGAACTATGAAGAAACTCCACACCCATGGTGTAGGTCCTTTCAAAATAATAAAAAGAATAGGACCTAATGCTTATGTGCTAGACCTACCTTCTGACTTTGGCATTAGCCCTACTTTTAATATCTTAGATCTGGTAGGTTACAAGAAGCCCACAATGATTCATAGTGAGTTCCTAGAACCTGATCTATTCCTTGAGAGTGAACCAACCCCAGAGTATCCACTAGCCACACTACCAAAGCGGGGAGAAAAAATTGAAAGGATCATAGATGACAAGATTGTCACTACTTGAAATAAGGAATACCAATGATACTTGATCCATTGGTAAGGCAGACCTGATTCTGAATATTCATGGATCACTCAACAAGAGCTACAAAGGATCAATTCAGATATGCTTGAATACTACCAAAGCCTAAATAATCCATACTCGTCAAGGCCGAGTTCTTTTCACCCGGGGAGAATTAATGAGGACATTGGCAAGAGGAAGAAATTACAAACGAATGATCTTTGGTTGTAGTCCCATTTCTTTTTTTTCAGGTTTCCACAAAATCATGAAGCATCTCTTGAAGATCCCAATTTATGAAGCAAATTGAAGACCCCTTCTCCAAGCCCATGGGCCGACCAAGCCTTGAGAAATTCTCTACCATGAAAGCCTACTTGGAGACCAAATTTTAAAGACCATGTGGAAGGATGAGAATAAAGCCAAGTGTTGCAAGGAAATAATGCCACATGGAATTTCTAAAATTCTCTTGTTAGGATTAGTTGCTAGGAAAACTAATCTTGTAATTAGCCACCAACTAAGCATAAGTTAGTTGGTTCCCTAATCCATGTTCTTGCCACCCAAAGGAGCTAGCCTTGGCCTATAAATAGGGACCAAGGCCCCCCTCTTGTAAAGCAGGAATTGAGTTGAATGAATGAAATTTTCCTTGTTTGAATTCTCTTCCATCTTGCCTAGTTCTCTTGAGTTCTTCCTAAGAATTTTGAGTGCTTTCTTTGATTTTCTTTGGAGTGTTGAGTTTGATCTTAAATTGGAGTGAGTGCTTTGAGTTTTGGATTGCCATAGTTCCATTTCAAGTTCTTCTACACAAGAATCCAAATAGTCCAAGAAGAGGAGGAAGTGCTGCCCAAAAATTCCAGCAATTCTCTTCACTTCTCTTATTAATTTTTTCCTTTTTCCCTCAATTTCTTTGAATTTTGACCTCACCTTGACTCTTTGCAGGTTCTTCTTGGTGATTTGAAGACAAAGATGAAGGCTCCATGCCAAGAATCCAAGCTCCAATGGTGAATCCAAGAAGGGAGTGGAGATCTGGCCTCTACCCTTCAATTTTTTGAGTGGTGAGTGTTTCCCTTCCACTTGAGCTTAATTTCTCTTCATTGTTTGAAAAAAACCTCTTGATCCTTAGATCTGAGATCATTAATGGTTGCTTAGCCTAGTTGAGGGTTTCTATGCCCTTAGATCCTCTCTTTTTTTTTTTTTAAAGGAAGCTTGCACAAGGGTGTCAGATTTTTTGCTCACCTAGTCTCTAGCTCGAATTTCTTCATCCCTTCCACCCATGAATTCGGCCATATTTGGAGCTCTAATGCTGATATATTATTGCTAGGTAAGTAGATCACATCCCCACACACCCATTTCATCAAATTCATCCCCCATCACTAACCTAGAGTGCCCACTTATAAATTGGCCTGAGAGAGGTGAACGGATCGAGCATATCCTGGATGATCAAGCTATCATGACTCAGGGCCACGGTTATCAATGCTACCTGATCTGTTGGCATGGTCAACCAGAATCCAACGATTCATGGATTACTTGAGAGGACTTGCAGCACTCATCCCAGACCTCCTTGAGCGATACCAGAGCCAGAGCGACCCTTACTCGATGGAGTCGAGTTCCTCCCACCCCGGAGATTTGATGGGGACATCAGGTCAACCCTGGTTTACTATGGATCCCTGAGTTTTGAGTCCCTAGCCATGATGCAAATTTTGTCTTTAAGTCCAATATTTTGCCTATGTTAGCCATTTGAGTTTTGTATTTGGGCCTTGAGTTTGTTTCTCAGGCCTTGTTACACTTGAGTCTATATTTTGGCTCCTGGGACCTGTTTAGGGCCTTTCTACAGTTGAGTCCTGTAATTAGAGTATTGAGTCAAGTTTTGGATGCTTAGTGAGTCTTTTGAGTCCTATAAGTTTTGAGTTTTATGAATTCAGTCCAATTTTGTAAGTCTTATATTGAGTTCAGTCCAATTTTGTATAAGACTCAAGTCACTTATGAAGCCAGTAAGCATAATACTACAACCACTGCATGGAATCCAGTCATCCACATAATTATGCCACTTGGGAAGCATAGAAGGATTCTTGGAGCTATCATTGAAGACCTGGATGACAAGTATATCAGCCCACCATGAAAAGATGGACAACCAGAAGAAACCCTAAAAGACCCGGCCCAGCACTGAAGTGGGCCAAAAAAGCCCAAAAGCCCAAAGTTCTTCATATGGCGCCCCACCTTATGGTCACCCTCCATATGGCACCCCCTTATGATTACCCCCCTTGGACCAAGTCAAAGAGAAGGAGAAGACCAAGTCAAAGAGGAGGAGAGGAGTAATCCTAGTTGGGAGAAGAAATTTGAACCTATTTGGGAGAGGACTTGTGGAAGAGTTTGTAAAGGAAAAGGAAGACCATGTAAAATCTCATGTATGCCCTAACTTGTATGCCTATATAAAGGTCCCTTCCCCCCCACATGTATTATTTCTTATTATTAATGAATGAATTATTCTTGAGTTCCTCAAAATTGTGTGTGACATTTTTTGTGTGATTTAGGGTATCTGTGTGATCTCTTAGGGTATTTGTGTGATCCCTGCGCCCCGCCTCCAAGCCGACAGCCTCTTCATCTTCCTAGCCGCCCCTCTTCCTTCCCTTCCTTCCCTTCTTCTTTCTGCAATTTAACCTTTTTTCTTCTTTATTTTCTAACCCTTGAATGGTGATTTACAGGTTTCTCAGAGTTCACGAATCCAGGATTCCAATCGATAAGCTTTCGGGTCACCAGATTGAAAGCCGCGAATCCGTAGGGTCGATAGCTTTGTTTTCCAGGCCACATACGTCAAGCGTAGAGCGAACTCTTCATGGATTAATCTTCAAATCTCTACCAGGTACACCCCCTGACTCATCAGGTAGTGGTATTGCAGAAGAGCTAGTCCTAACCAGGGCTTCTTAGCCTTGGCGATCATGTTTCTTCACTTGTAAGATCTATTTCTGCATGCATCTACTTCTAGAATTTCTATAGAATTCCCTACTTTGAATATTGGCTTGAAATTTAGGATATAAACTCCTAATTTAATGCTTAATACATGAAAAATAATTGGCATGCATGAATAGTCCCGCATCAGAAACACTGACAACCAAACACATGAAAATACTTAATGCTAGGTTTTCTTTCTTTTCAAAGTTCATAGGAAGTTTTCTTTAAAATCAGTCAGATTAAAACTCTATTTAAAATGTAACATGCAGTGTAGATTACTTTAGCCCAAGAATATCTAGGAAGGTCATTTTCACAAAGCATAGTACGAGCCAATTCTTCTAAAGATCTATTTTTCCTTTCTACTATCCCATTTTATTGGGTATCCTAGGTGTATAAAAATTGTGTTTAATACCTTTTTCATTACTAAGGTTTTCAAGATTTTGATTTTCAAATTCGATTCCATGATCAATTCAAATGCAAACATAGATGTACATTTTTTTTTTTAAATTTTTCTATAAAACTTTGTAAAAGTAGAAAAAGATTTATATTTATGAGCTAAGAACAAAACCCAAGTAAAATAAAAGAAATCATCAACTATAACTAAACCACATCTCTTGCCTCCTAGGCTTATGGTCCTGGCTGGCCCAAAGAAATCCATATGGAGAAGTTCAAATGATGTGGGATGGTGATGGGAAATTTTACATAAAGAGTTGAGTAATTAAAGTTAAGCAATAACCATAAACATAATAGCAAGATTCAGCCATAAAGGAGTGATTAAGTGCACTAAAGAAGACTAATAAAGAGATAGTTGGTATCCCGTAGTGCAAATCACATGCAAGTAAAGAAAATAGACCTTCTTGATTAAGAAATCATCTGATTAGGACAAAACTCTATTCAATATTTCAAACCTTAGAGGGAAGGAAGTAATTTTATACCAACAATGAACTCAAGAATTCCTTGTAATGGGGATCACTCTTCAACACTTGAAGATTGATGACTGGATGAAAAGGCTATCTCTTTCTCGAATATAAAAACTTCTTGCTACTGGTTTAGAGGCAAAGAGGACATCATCCTTGATTGGAAACACTTGAGGGATCCTGCAAACCAAAGAACATGAGTGGGTATGGAAGGGAAAGCAAGAACAATGTAGATAGGAAAGGGAAGGAAAAGGCTTGATGGCGATTTCTTGGATGTTGGAAGAGCCAGTTGTTGAAGACTTCTTGGAGCTAAAACAATGGTTGGGCCTCACACCCTTCTCCCTCATGGAGTGGCAAAGAAAAAAGATTGCAATGGAGGAAAAAGAACTTCAATTCCATTCATAACATCATGCTTGATTACAAGAGGATTAGGGGTATTTATAGACTTTCCTAGCCCTTTCAAATTCAAATTATAACCTTAAAGAGTGGAGTGAAGAGTGGAGGGATAAGTGGAATTTATGCATGAAGAGTGGAAAGATAAGTGGGGGAGTTATAACTTGAATTCAAGTTCAAAACTCTTGGGCATCCAAACGGAGGTGAGGTGGCATGGTGAGGTGGCATCATGATGTGGCGGGGAGGTGAGGTGGCTTCCCATCATGGCATGGTGAGGTGGTGCTCCAACTTGGCAAGGTGGTTGGGATGGTTTGCTTCATCTCATCTTGATGATTCATGGTCTTGATCTTATCCAATTTGAACCCAACTTGAACCTAACTTGTCTAATTACAAGACCCAACTATTTACAAGATCAAATTGATCCCAACAAGACTAAATTGAGCCTAATAAAACTAAATTGAAATTGAACTTAGAATGGACTTGACTCTAATTACAAGACTCATGCTGAAATTAAAAATAAAGTTAAAGACAAAATTGGAGTCTGGTTTATTCACTTGTAATCCATATGGAGCTTGTGTTTGACCTAATTTGCTTGGAGCCTCTTTCATATCCTGGTGCCCGCACCAACCCTCCCAGGATGGGAAGAACTCGACCCTGTCGAGTATGGGTTAACTTGAATTTGGTAATATTCTAATAGATCTGGGTTGATTCTTTGCAGATCTTCTCAAGTGATTCACGAGTCCTCGAATTCTGGTCGATCTTGTCAATGAACCAAGTAGCATTGATAACCTTTATTCTGGGTAGTAATAGTCTTGTCATCCAAAATATGCTCAATCCTATCTCGCTGTTCTGGTAAAGTGGCTAGTGGACACTCAGGGGTAGGCTTACTTTCAAAAATAGGCTCAGGCCTAAAAGGCTCACTAGGTATTATTATTGGCTCCTTATACTCTACTAGGTCTGAAACATTGAAGGTCGAGCTAATACCTAAATTAGATGGTAACTCAAGCACATATGTATTAGATCTAATTTTTTTTATTATTTTAAATGGACCTGCATCACGGGCATGCAACTTTTTCATGTTTCCTGGTGGGAACCATTCAGGTCTAAGCCTTATCATAACATGGTCTCCCTCAGTAAACTCTTTGACTCTCTTACGTGAATTTGCCATATGCCTATAAGTTTCATTGCTCAATTGAATTTTCTTACTGATTTGTTTTTGTAAATCTCTAATATGCTGGGCATATAACTCTAGAGACTCAGAAATTCATGCATGCATGGGTAAAGGAATGAGGTTTATGGGCTTGTTGGGCTTGTAACCATAGACAATCTCAAATAGGCTTTTTCTAGTGGTCCTATTGACTGAGCTGTTATAAGCAAATTCAGCACGAGGTAATAATAGATCCCAATTTCTCATACTATCGCAGACTAGGCATCTTAACAGGTTTTTTAGACTTTGATTGACAACTTCAGTTCGGCCATCAGTTTGAGGATGATAGGCAGTAGAGAATTTGAGTTTTGTTCCTAGCATATGCCAAATGGCGGGGGCACCAAGATCAAACACATATTCCTTGGCCATATTTGGTTTACCTAGCCATGTGTCAAATTTTGTAATCAACTAGAACTAAGTCCTGTAATAAGTTGAGGTTAGTTGATTTGTCTCAACCCTCAACCTGTCAATATTTTGAGTCCTTTACATGAATTATGAGTCCAGTATGAGCCCAGTTTTTATACAAGAGAGGAGGTCACCCTATTTTGGAGTTCCACTAGGCCACATCCAGGAGTCAGAGGTCGCTATAATAGCCCATTGGATTTTGTGTGATATCCAAGGATCCAAGATGCTTCTAGAAACCCTGATTCCTTCCAGATGCCCAGATTCCTCCCCATATGCCAGAGCATATTTCTAAACTAGGGCATCCATAATTCTAGAGGTCCACCTACATCCCAGCCCAAAGAAATCAAGCCCAGGTGCCAAGCCCAAGCCCTTAAGAAGCAAGATTCCAGGGAATATTCTTGCTACCAGGCTACCAGGCCACCCTAGCTTCCAAAGGCCCAAACCCATGCACCCAAGCCCCTTTGGGCCGGCCCCTTGCTGCTCCTAGAGGCTCAACATGCCCCCCTAGGCATCCTTGAAGTGTTGACCACGTCCAAAGGGGTTTGACCAAGTCCAAGTTGAAGAGAAGAAGGAGAAGACCAAGTTCATTCCGAACCTAGTTGGGATTTCTAATCCTTAAAAACTTTATAATTCTAACCTAGCTAGGAAAGGACTTGTATTCCAATTTGGAAGAGGACTTGTAACCTAAGTGTAACCATGGTTAGTGAGTTAATGGAAACTCTATAAATACCCCACCCCTCCCCCTCTTGTAAGCATCTCTTTCTTATGAATACAACTTGCTGAAATTTTGAGTTATTGCCTTCTGTTGGTGTTCTGTTTTGGTTCTTTGGTTTGTGTTCTTGTGCTTGGACGAATTCTTTGCTGCCCTAGCATCCTTCCATGCCCTAAATCACTACCATCCAAGCCTTCACACATCCAAGGAGGAGTGCCCTAGGCCACCAAGTAAGAAGATCTTCAACAAGCTTCAAACAGCCCAGCTTCTTAACCCTAATTTCGATTCCTTCAAACCCTAGTTCCTTCTCTTTTTTTTTATTTGCTATTTTGATTGACTCTGACACTTGCAGGATCCCCGAGGTGCTTCCACTACCCTGAGGAGGCCTTCTTTGCTGCCCGGACTGCCCATATCAGCCTTCAGATTCAAGGGAAACGAGGCTTCTTCATCTAGGCTCCGATCAGAGTGCGTGTGATCCCTGCTGCTACTGAATTTCAATCTCTAACTGGTAAAAAAACCTTCCCTTCTCTGATTATCTGATTCGATGAAGACAAACTATCCAAACTAGAAGTCTCTCAACTCTCGGTCCTGGATATTCCATTGGTTTGCATGAGTATGCATGCGACCCGATGATTCTTGGCACTGCTAGTCTTTCCGCTAGTTCTTACTTTATTTCAAGAATCTAGCCTGCAAATAAAATTATAAAAATCATAAAAAATTATTTTACTATTTTCCATGCATGTTTAGCAGTCCTAGAGTCATCCCGCATCACCAAAGGGTCTTCCAAAAATAGCTAGTGAACCTAACATCCCTATCTGACACAATAGTTTTGGGTAACCCATTGGTGGGGACACCAAAGGCACCAGAATAAGATAGGCTTTTCAACCCTCTGTAAATTGATCAATAATTTATGAGTCTATCTATAATAAGGGCTTAGCTCATCTGAGTCCATTTTAGTTGTTATTTGAGTATTTTGAGTTGTTATTTCAGTTCCGTACTTGTCAGCTCATGTTGAGCTAGTTCAGTCCAATGCTAGTCAGCTCATGTTGAGCTAATTTTATTTTTTGAGTCATGTCCAAGCATACTGAAGACTCAAGACTATATCATACAAGTGAAGACCAAGTCCAACTAGATTGAAGACATGGAAGTATAGCCCAAGTCCAACCCAGCTTGAAGATTTGAAGACCCTAGGAGGAAAATTCAGAAAACCCTGATTTCTTGCAGATGCCCTCCAGTTGCCCAGATTCCCTTCCAGATGCCAAAGTATATTCATAGATAAGGGAATCCATGATTCCAGAGGTCCATCTGCATCCTAGCCCAAAGAAATCAAGCCCAGGTGCCAAGCCCAAGCCCCTAAGAAGCAAGATACCAGGGAATATTCCTGCTACCTGGCTACCAGGCCACCCCAGCTTCCAAAGGCCAAAACCCATGCACCCGAGCCCCTTTGGGCCGACCTTTTGCTGCTCCTAGAAGCCCAACACGCCCCCCTAGGCATCCTTGGAGTGTTGGCCAAGTCAAGAAATTTTTAGGGATTTTTCAACCTAATATTTCCTTATTTTTAGCTAGGGTTTGAGAGGGAAAAGGATTCTTATGTAAAGACTTATTGATGCAGAACAAAAAGAAGAAATGATGCGATGCGGAAAAAAATTAAGATTAATTCTTTTATATATATATATATATATATTCCGAAATTGGCTTTGACTCAAAGAAAAGCTAAACTAAATTGAAAGAAACTAGATAATAATTGAAAGCACAATTTAAATAAAACTGGATTATCAGAGTAGTTCAGAAGTAACGGATCGCTGGGGTTGAGAAACTCCCAGACCTAGGGTTTTGCTCTGAACTTTCAACAAGATAGAAATAAAGAGAAGAGATGGGTTACCAATCAGACAGTGATCTTCACAAAGTTTGTGGAAGAACTCTCTCGAGCAGATTGTGGATCCTCGGATTCGGATACCTTCGCAATGGATCCTCCAATTGGTCCTGTGGCTGAGTCGGCTTCTCCTGGACTCAAGATCTGGGAAAGAAGAAGAACAAGTGATGGAATCAGATACTCAAGGAAGAATTTACCAGATTGAAGAACTTGAAAGTTGATGTGCTGAAATCCGGATTCTCCTGGAGGTTGATCTGACTTCCTCTGGAATTGCTCTTGATCTGAAGTATCCGGACTGGACCCGGATGCTGGGGTCGGCCTTGACTTGAAGAGGATGGCCGTGAGAGGTGGGATATGCTAGGGCTTGGTGGAAAAAGAAGTGATGGGCGCTAGGGTTTGGGAGTGAAGTGGCTAACCTACGGTTTGGGGTTTGGAGATCTCACACCTCCTCAAAGTTCCTGGGGAACCCAGATTTACTCCCTCACGGAGCTCAACACCTGGATGCAAGTGCAGAAGAGAGAAAACACAGAGTTTGCTCACACAAATATTTGAATTCATTCATCAGATTACTTTCAAACTTACAAGGGGGGGTTTAATTTATAGGACTTTACAAGAGAGTAGGGTTTTACATCTTCCCATGTGGGACTAAAGGAGGGGATCTTCAAATTAGGATTGTAGGATCAATCCCTACACATATGGCCGGCCAAAGGTTCCAAAAAAAATTGATTTGGGTTTTAAAAGGAAGGTAGATGGCGCCTCCAAGCTTTGTTCTTCAAGAGAGGATTTCTTTCCTTCCATGGTTCAACTCTTTTGGACTCCTCCTTTTCTTTCTCCCTAAGTCATGGTCCTTCCCATCTTTGGTTTGGGTATTTTTGGCAGGGAATGGGCGCCTCCTTGAAGTTCTCTCCAAGAAGAATTTCTTCCCTTTCATAGCTTGGCTCTTATGGAAGGTCTTGGGCCGCCCCCTTGATTTGTGGATCCCTGGTTGCTTTCTCCCTCAAATGGCGCATGAGAGAAGGGAGCTGCTATCTGTGGTGTGGGGACCAAAGCCTACTGGATGGAGATGTGGCACCCCTGGACTCAGGCGTGTGGCTGGGAGTGTGGCGCCCACTTTCTTGGCCTTGGAAAAGTGACACCCCAGGTTGAAGTCCTAGACCACTACTGAGTCACATGACTCAACAAAATAAATGCAGGGATACAGACTCAAGCTAAAATTGAGTTGATCAAGTCAACCCTTATTACAAACCAGAAAACCATAATTATTCTTCAGGCAAGGTCAATCAGAGATCCAGATGGAGCTCTAAAGTCTTCTTCTGAGTCTGGTGCCCGCACCAATTCTCCTGGGGTGGGAGGAACTCGACCCTGTCGAGTATGGATCAAGTTGGCTCTGGTATCTCTCCAAGAGGTCTGGGTCCAATTCTTGTAATTCTTCTCGGGAGATCCAAGAGTCATCAGAATCTGGCCTTCCTTGACAGTGGACCAGGTATCTTTGGTATCCTCGATTACGAGTAGAGATAACCTGATCATCCAGGATCTTTTCAATCTGCTCTTTCCTCACAGGCCAGTTTGTTGGTGGACACACAGGGTTGGGTTCACTCTCAAGAGCAGGATTAGGTTCAAAAGGCTCACTGGGAATCACTGCTGGCTCTCTATACTCTACTAGGTCTGTAATGTTGAAAGTGGAGCTAATGCCTAGTTCTGGAGGCAACTCGAGCACATAGGCATTGGATCCTACTCTCTTCACCACTCTAAATGGTCCAGCTCCTCTAGCATGTAACTTTCTAACGGTTCCAGGAGAAAACCGTTCAGGCCTTAACCTAATCATTACATAGTTTCCCTCATTAAAAGTTTTGACTCGCCTTTGAGAATCAGCCAACTTCTTATAAGTTTCATTACTTAAATTATTTTGGCATGAATTTCTTTATGCAAGTCTTTTATATGCTGTGCAAAAACTTCGGCAGACTCGGAGACTCGTGTGTGGACTGGTAAAGAAGCTAGGTTAAGAGGTGTGTGAGGTTTGTAACCATGCACAATTTCAAATGGACTCTTACCCGTAGACCTATTGACCGAGTCATTGTACGCAAATTCAGCTATAGGTAAATACAAATCCCAGTTCCTAATATTTTCACCAACAAGACACCTTAACAAATTGCCTAAACTACGGTTCACTACTTCGGTTGGCCATCAGTCAGGGGATGATAGGCAGTTGAAAACTTAAGTTTTGTCCCTAACTTATGCCAAAGGGTTTTCCAGAAATAGCTGGTGAACCGGACATCCCTATCGGAAACAATTGTCTTAGGTAGGCCATGGAGTCGAACTATCTCATTAAAGAACAGGGTGGCTACCTTAGACGCATCAAATGTTTGGGAACAAGGCAAGAAATGGGCCATCTTAGAAAATCAGTCTACTACAACACAGATAGAGTCATGCCTCCTCTGGGGCTTAGGCAAACCTAACACAAAGTCCATGCTCACATCTTGCCAAGGATGATCTGGGACAGGGAGTGGGGTATAAAGGCCGGTGTTATGTTTCCGCTGTTTGGCAACAGCGCAGGTCCGACACCTAGCCACAATGTGTGCTACATCTCTTTTAAACTAGGCCAGAAAAAGTGGTCTTCAATAGCCAGGGTGGTCTTGTCTTTTCCGAAATGGCTAGCTAAACCTCCAGCATAAATTTCCAAATCAAAAATTCCCTAAGAGAAGTTCTAGGGATGCAAAGCCTATTCTTAAAGAATAGAAAGCCATCTAAAAGGGTATAATCCTAATGGTCACTAGATGGTCCTTGAGTTAGATCCTGGTACACAGTCTTAAAATCCGGACACGACTCATATTCCCCTTTGATTTGCTCAAACCCTATGACTTCAGCCCTAACAGAATTCAACAACAAAGATCGACGACTAAGGGCATCAGCTACCTTATTTTCAGATCCAGCCTTATGCTTCAAAACAAAAGTATAGGACTGGATATACTCTACCCACTTAGCATGCCTAGGGTTAAGCTTCTTCTGGGAATTCAAGAATCTAAGAGCCTCATGGTCCGAAAATAGCATAAATTCTTGCGGTAGCAAATAATGTCTCCGGTAACGTAAAGCTTGCACTACCGCATAAAATTCCTTATCATAGGTAGAATACCTAAGCTTAGCATCATTAAGTTTTTCACTAAAGAATGCTATGGGATGGTTCTCTTGGCTTAGGACTCCACCTATACCTACTCCTGAAGCATCACAGGCAACCTTAAATACCTTTGAAAAGTCGGGTAACCTCAAAATGGGTGCCTGGGTCATCCTATCCTTAAGATCTAGGAAGGCTTTATGGGCTGCTTTAGTCCACTGGAATTCTCCCTTCCTAATATAGTCTGTGATAGGAGCAACTACAGTACTAAACCCCTTGATGAATCGCCTATAGAAGGTAGCCAAGCCGTGGAAACTTCTGACTTCATCCACACTGGTCGGCTCTGCCATTCTACTATGGACCTAATTTTTTCTGGATCGGCAGCCATGCCGTCAGGGGTTACTACAAAACCAAGGAAGATAATTCTACTGGTCATGAATTCACACTTTTTGAGATTACCGTAGAGACTATCATTCCTCAAAACTTGAAAGACTTGTCTAAGGTGGCCTAGGTGGTCTGCAGGGGTCTTACTATAGATCTGGATGTCATCAAAATAGACCACTACAAACTTTCCTTTGAAAGCTCTAAGTACCTGGGTCATAATCCTCATGAAAGTACTAGGGGCATTGGACAACCCAAAAGGCATAACAACCCATTCATAGAGACCATCCTTAATTTTGAAAGCAATTTTCCACTCATCCCCTGGTCTAATCCTAACCTGATGATAGCCGCTCTTGAGATCAATTTTAGAAAAAACTATTGCACCGGCCATCATATCTAGCATGTCATCTAGTCTAGGGATGGGGAACCTATACTTGACTATCAACACACATCCTCCACGTGCCATCCTTCTTCGGGGTTAGAAGTGCAAGGACTGCACAAGGGCTAAGACTCTCTCTAATGAACCCCTTCCTCAACAATTCTCCAACCTGTTTTTGCAGTTCCTTATGCTCAGATGGATTCATCCTATAATGGGGCAAGTTGGGTAAAGTAGCTCCTGGGACTAAATCTATGGAATGCTGGATATCCCTAAGAGGTGGAAGGTGGTCTGGCAGATCCTCGAGAAAAACATCCTTAAATTCTTTTAACAAAGGTTTAACTTCCTGAGGAGGCTCTGAGGGTGTAGGAGTCCAAAGTTCCTTAGCAGTCAACATCAAAATTGGTGAACCACTATGAATTTCCTGTTCTAGATCCTTAGCACTAATTAGGTTCACTCCAGTCTTCATTTCTCTGACCTTATTGGTTCCTTTAGCTACCTTGTCCTTAGGAGGAACTGAATGGATTGTGATTTTCTTCCCATTAAAACTAAAGACACAGGTGTTGGATTTTCCTAAGAGGGTGGCATCATGATCATACAACCAAGGTCTTCCAAGAATTATACTGCTCACCCCCATGGGCAAGACGTCACACCAAATCTTCTCTTGATAGGATTGCATTTGGATTTGGACCTGACATCTAGACTAGATGGGTATAGAGGTAGAGTCTACCCAAGAAACCTTATAGGGGTTGGGGTGGGGGACTGGGATTAAGCCTAACATTTTGACAGTGCTAGCAGAAATGGCATTCACACAGCTCCCACTATCTATGATGATTTTACAAACCTTATCCCCTAGTTTAAGGAAAGTCTGTAGGATGTTAGTCCTATGCCAATCTTCCTGAACTCTATTCTAGGATAGGATGCATCTCACAACCCCTAATTGGTCAGACTCTGTGGATTCGTCCTCTCCTTCATACTCATCGACCAAATTCATTCCGGCCTCATAAACTTCTTCTTCAAACTCTTCATTGGGTCCGGAACTCTCTTCTTCTGCTTCTTCTATGTAAAGGGATCTACGAGGGCACTGGCTAGAAACATGACCTACCTTGTGGCACTTAAAATAAGCTATGGATGTGCACTGGTTGGAGATATGACCGGGCTTCTGGCACTTAAAACAGATGATACTAGGGGTTCTCTGGGCGTAAGGTGCCTTACCTTTGTCCATGGGCCTAGGGGTGGGGATACCCTGATTAGACTTGCTAGGGGTAACTTGGCTAGGTCCATTTCTTGGGATTGGGGCACTAACCCTAGAAGGTATAGGTCCTCTCTGAAACTTCTCAGTGTTCAGTGCAATCTGATAGGCTTGGTCTAGGTCAGTAACCTCTCTCAGAAAAAACTCCCTCTTTATGTCTTCCCTAAGTCCAGCCCTAAACCTAGACAAAGTGACCTCATGGGATTCACTCACATCACATCTCATCAGGTATTCATCAAAGGTGGTTATGTAGTCTGATACAGATCGGTTCCCTTGTTTCAAAGTCTGCCATTTGTCAAACAGGTTCTGCTGGTATTAAATGGGTAGGTACTTATCTCTAAGCTTCTCTTTCATACCCTGCCAAGTGGTTATGGGCTCTATATTTCGTCTTCTAGTGGTCAGCTCAATGTTCCCCCAATATAACCTAGCTTGACATACTAACTTTATCTTGGCAAACTTGAACTTTCTTTCCTCAGACATGGCATACCACTCAAAGTACTGGTCCATCTCACCCTCCCAATCAGAATACACCTTAGGGTTTAAGCTACCATCAAAAGTGGGTGCATCTAATTTGATGTTCCAAATGAACCTATCATCTCTATCTTCAGGCTCTGGGTCAGGCCTCCTATGATTAGGTTCAGGATCTCTGTATAAAGGTCTTCTAGGCTCCTGGTGTGGGTGAGGTTGAGGCACATTAAAATCTAGGTCAGGAGTCCAATTCTGATGCCTAGGTTCCTCAAGTACTTGGACTCGATCCCTAAGCTGGGCAAAATTCTCATTCATATCCTGACTTAATTTGTTCATACTCTCAGTAAGAGCTCTAACCATGGCCTCTAAATCAGGTTGGATTTGACCAGGTTGGTAAGGTACTCCATTCCGGGGTAGACATGATGATGCAAGCAAACATGCAAAATGAGACTCAACTGAATCGACTACGGGCTAACTAGACCTAGAGCCCAAACTAGATGCCCAATCAGAGTGGCAAGCTAGCATGTAGTAACTCGAGACTCAGCCAAGCAGGTGTAAGGGGAGTGTTAGGTCCCTAATTGCCAATCCTAGACACCAATCAGTGATTGGCCAGGTAGGCGGACCAACAAACAAGCCCTTCGGGACGTAGTCCCTGAACCACCATTCTAGACACTGAGTACAAAGCACACACTGAGTAACCAGACAAACTGACTCAACACTAGCCTTGACCCGACTTGTTGATGTCCCTAGCCCACTAGGGCAAATTAGGTCTAATTAATTTTAAGATTAAAGGCTTAGGTTCGAATGAGTGGGTGGTGGTTTTGGGCTAAGGAGAGGTTATCAACTCCCCTCCTTATCTTAGATGCTCAAAGGCCCTTAGGATGAGTTAGGAGATGTTCACTCAAATTAATTGCATTGCAGAACACAAAAATAGAGTTGCAGTAATTTAACTCTCAGAAATTTCACGGAAATCAATAAAACACAGGAAACTTATGTAAAATAGATTCAATTATACTGGTTCCTGCAAAATAAAAATTATGCAATTCGGAGTTACCTGCAGTGAGAAACAATTCCTGCAACAAAGTAGTTACGGACTGAAAACAGGGTGCTTCCCCCGTTTACAATTCCTGCTACGAAGTTGTAACCCAACGGATCCCCTACACGCCCTAGGAACACCCTGTGGAATGGGAAGAGGAGGTTTGCACCCCGCTTCATTCCTAGGACTGGATGTCCTGGGGAGTCTACTTCGAGCAGACAAAGTAAAGGAGAGAGACTTAAAACAAGCAAGCAAAACAGAAACCCTAGACTGTGCTCTAATACCAAAAATGATGCAGAACAAAAAGAAGAAATTATGTGATGCAGAAATAAATTAAGATTAATTCTTTTATATATATATATATATATATATATATATATTTTCGAAATTGGCTTTGACTCAAAGGAAAGCTAAACTAAATTGAAAGAAACTAGATAATAATTGAAAGCACAATTTAAATAAAACTGGATTATCAGAGTAGTTTTGAAGTAACGGATCGCTGGGGGTTGAGAAACTCCCAGACCTAGGGTTTCGCTTTGAACTTTCAACAAGATAGAAATAAAGAGAAGAGATGGGTTACCAATCAGACAGTGATCTTCACAAAGTTTGGTGGAAGAACTCTCTCGAGCAGATTGTTGGATCCTCGGATTCGGATACCTTCTCAATGGATCCTCCAATACTGGTCCTGTGGCTGAGTCGGCTTCTCCTGGACTCAAGATCTGGGAAAGAAGAAGAACAAGTGATGGAATCAGATACTCAAGGAAGAATTTACCAGATTGAAGAACTTGAAAGTTGATGTGCTGAAATCCGGATTCTCCTGGAGGTTGATCTGACTTCCTCTGGGAATTGCGATGGATCTGAAGTATCTGGACTGGACCGGATGCTGGGGTCAGCCTTGACTTGAAGAGGATGGCCGTGAGAGGTGGAATATGCTAGGGCTTGGTGGAAAAAGAAGGATGATGGGCGGCTAGGATTTGAGAGTGAAGTGGCTAACTAAGGTTTGGGGTTTGGAGATCTCACACCTCCTCAAAGTTCCTGGGGAACCCGGATTTACTCCCTCACGGAGCTCAACACCTGGATGCAAGTGCGGAAGAGAGAAAACACAGAGTTTGCTCACACAAATATTTGAGTTCATTCATCAGATTACTTTCAAACTTACAAGGGGGGGTTTAATTTATAGGACTTTACAAGAGAGTAGGGTTTTACATCTTCCATGTGGGACTAAAGGAGGGGATCTTCAAATTAGGATTGTAGGATCAATCCCTACACATATGGCCAGCCAAAGGTTCCAAAAAAATTTGATTTGGGTTTTAAAAGGAATGTAGATGGCGCCTCCAAGCTTTGTTCTTCAATAGAGGATTTCTTTCCTTCCATGGTTCAACTCTTTTGGACTCCTCCTTTTCTTTCTCCCTAAGTCATGGTCCTTCCCATCTTTGGTTTGGGTATTTTAGGCAGGGAATGGGCGCCTGCTTGAAGTTCTCCAAGAAGAATTTCTTCCCTTTCATAGCTTGGCTCTTATGGAAGGTCTTGGGCCGCCCCCTTGATTTGTGGATCCCTGGTTGCTTTCTCCTCAAATGGCGCATGAGAGAAGGGAGCTGCTATCTGTGGTGTGGGGACCAAAGCCTACTGGATGGAGATGTGGCGCCCCATGGACTCAAGCGTGTGGCTGGGATTGTGGCGCCCACTTTCTTGGCCTTGGAGAAAATGTGACACCCCAGGTTGAAGTCCTAGACCACTACTGAGTCAACATGACTCAACAAAATAAACTGCAGGGAATATAGACTCAAGCTAAAATTGAGTTGATCAAGTCAACCCTTATTACAAACCAGAAAACCCTAATTCTTCGGGCAAGGTCAATCAGAGATCCAAATGGAGCTCTGAAGTCTTCTCTGAGTCTGGTGCCCGCACCACTTATGTGCCCTTACTTGGAGCCCAAGGTTAAGGGTCTATTTAAGAGACCCTAGCCTCTTGTATGAAGGAGAATTTTTGATGAATGAAAATCTTGAGTTCTTCTATTGAGTTGTGTGATACCCTGCTATGTGCATAAAGGGGTTTGCGAGAGTTTTTCTTCCCAGTGCTGCAATCATCTTCCTGCTGCCAACAAGCATCTCAGATCCCTGGACACCCACTCTAAAGAAGCCTTCCCTTGCTGTTCCCTTTGTTTTGTTATTCCTTTGTGAGTTTTCTAACCCCTGACAGGTCGTTTGTAGGTCTCTGAGTTTCTACGAATCCAACGACTCTAGCCAAGCCTCAATCGGATCACCGAGCAGAAAGCCGGGTATTAGCGGGTCTTTGGCTCAGTTTTCCAGGCCGCATCCATCGAGGAACGAGAGACCCTTCGCTGCAATCTTCACAAACATTGTCAGGTACACCCCTCTACCTCCAGTAGTTTTATTGTAGGAGAACTTGCCCTAACCGAGGCTTCTCAGCCCTGGCGGTCCTTCTTTGCTACTTTTCTAGGTCCTAATCTGCATGCTGATCTTCAAAAATTCATACAAAATTCCCTACAAATAATTTTGATCTGAAATTCAGGAATTAATCACCTAGCTCAACATGTAAAACATACAAAAAAAAATGCATGCATATTAGTCCCCCATCATTTGGTATCAGAGCTTAGATTAGGGCTTATTTTCTGCAATTTCTCAGTCTGTATATGCTCTATTTTTAAATTATTTCTCCCTGTTAAAAACTCCAAAAATTTTGAAATTTATTTTTCTAGATTCAAAATAATTCAAAGTAATTTTAGTTATTTTTTCATATTTTATTATGCCTGTGAATGTTTTTCAAGCTGAAATATAGCCTGTAAATTTTGGCTCTGTTTTTTTTAGCAAGACAAGTTAGGAAGTTTTAGGGTTTTATTTATCATTTTTTGCATATCTTTTAATTTTAGTATATTTCCTGCATATTAGGCCATATTTGCAAGTTTTATTCTATTAAGAAAATACAAATAATAATAATAATAATAAAATAAAATTACATATTCTCCAAAAAATACCCAAAATATCTAACCCTAATTTGCATCATTTGCCTGCCATCATTGCATAATCTACTTTTAAGTGCACTCTTGCTATATCAGATGGGCGGAGGATTTAATAACCTCTCCTTAGCCCAAAACCACATCCCTTGCATTCGGTCCCAAGCCTTAACCTAAAATTAATTAGACTTAATTTGCCCTAGTGAGCTAGGGACACCAATTGGTCGGGTCCGGGCTAGTGTTAGATCACTATGTCAAGTTAACCTGTGTGTGCCTTGTGCTCAGTGTCTAGAACGGTGGTTTAGGGATTCAACCTGAAGGGCTTGTGTGCTGGTCCGCCTACCTGGCCAATCTCTGATTGGTGTCTAGGATTGGCAATCAGGGACCTAACACTCCCCTTACACTTGCTTGGCTGAGTACAGGGTTACTATAGGCTAGTTTGCTACCCTGATTGAGCATCTAGTTTGGACTCCAGGTCTAGTTAGCTATAGTCGGTCTGATCGAGTCTTGCATGAGCACTAGATCAAGAGTTTCATATCACCCACCTCCTTCACAAATGTCTGAACCCATGGAAAATTTACCAGCCCAAATAAAAGCCCTAGCTGATCAAAAGGCCCAGATGGCTACCCAAATAACTACCCAGATGGCTACCCAGATGACCCAGTTAACTCAATCTCGTATTCAAACCAATGATAGAATTGACCATCTTGCCAATAGGTTTGATCAGTTAAAAGTCGGGTAGGGACCCCAAGAAAAACCCATGGGTCATAATCTGAGCCAGATCCTAATTCCCCTCAACCTAGGAGGACCCCAAACCCTAATCCGTACCCTGAGGTCGAACCAAGGAGAGCTCCTCATCCTGACCCATACTACAATCCTGAGCCCAGGAGGACCCCAAACCCTGATCCATATCTTGAGGTTGAAACTAGAAGAGGCTATCATCATGACCCAATCCCTAAGGTTAGTCCTAGAAGACCCAATCAGGATTTTATAGACCAAGAAGATAGATCCTATGCACCCATATCCCATGAGCCTAGTAGACCCAACACCCAATATTCTGACCCATATAGGGAGTCCAACCCTAGGAGAACCCAATATCCTGACCTATATAGGGAGCCCAACCTTAGGAGGACCCCATACCATGATCCATCCTTAGAACCTGACCATAGAGATGACCCAAAATCTTATGACCCCAGATCCTATAATCCCATGACCCATAGATCTGCACCCTTGTCCTATGAGTCCAGAGAACCCATAACCCTAAGTATCAATCTAGTACTAGACAGGTTTCTCCTAACCAACTTGAATCTCATAGGATTAGTAACCCTAAATATTAACCCAGTAGTGAGCCACTACCCCTTAGTCAACCTGAGCCTACTAGGAGTAGTGCCCATAATCAGAAACCAGGACCTAGCCAATTTTCCCTAGCCGACCTTCTCCAACCATTCCTGAGATTGACAAGGCTTACATTAATGCGGAATTGTATGAAGCTGATGCGAGCCTAGTGGATGAGTATGAGGGAGAAGATGAGACACCTATAGATGACCTAGAAATAGTTGGCCTAGTAAATACCCAGGTAGAAGCCAACCTAGAGGTAGTTGACCCTAACCACATCCAACCTAAAGCTATAGTGGAAGGACAGATAGAGGAAGAGAACCTAGGTACTGCTATTAGAGCCTTACCTGAGGAAACCATAGAGGAGAGCCAAATTATAGAGTCTAGTCCTAAAATACAAGAACCAAAAGAATTTATTAAGGACTTGATCTCTTTGAATCAGTACGCTCAGGATGAGCCTCCTCCTATAGTTCCCATTAAGGATATCTTCCTGAGATTAGTAACCCATCCTTCCATTATGCAAACCCCAGATATACTGCAACCTCGTAAGGTTAGCCTCATTAGTCTAGGATTAGTCCTGACATGCCTTCTTATATCGAACTTTATCCAACTAACCTTGAACATTTTTCTCTACCCTACCAGACTAATTCTGAACCCACTTCCTATTTTCTGCCCTTTCCTGACACCTCCTGCATTTCTAGGATAATTAGATTGCATTTAACTAAGATTAGCATACTACATGCATTCATTATGCATGTTAGGTTTGCATTATACTTCCGGCATACCCTTTGGCATTTGCTTGGAGTCCATTGTAAATACTCTTGTGAACACCACACTAGGGTCAAACCTAAAGAGTCTATAGTCTCTTAGGTTTAGGCCCATAAAAGTATAATAAATTTCCTTCGATAGGAATGCAAAGTCGAGTCTATTAGGTGTCAGTATGAGTCCTTTGCATCATTTGTTAGGAGTCTGCATGTGCCTAGCATGTTCACCACCTGCACTAATCTTAAAACAACTGGCTAATTCCCGAAGAAGGGTCAAAGAATTTGATGTAGTGGATTGCCTAAAAGAAGCTTCATGCTCATAGAGCCGGACCTTTTAAAGTGATAGAGAAGGATTGGATCAAATGCCTAGGTGTTAGACATGCCTTCGGATTTGGGCATTAGTTCTACCTTCAATATTATAGACTGGTTGAGTATAGGGAAACGGCAGTGATACCTAGTGAGGCCTTTGGACCTATTCCTTTTCATCGTAAGTGACCCTAACCCAGAGTGTCCACTAACAAATTGGCCTGAGAGAGGAGAACGGATCGAGCGTATCCTGGACGATCAAGTCATCACGACCAGGGGCCGTGACTATCAATGCTTCCTGGTCCGATGGCAAGGCCAGCCAGAGTCGGACGATTCGTAGATTTCTCGAGAGGACTTGCAACGCCTCAACCCAGACCTTCTCGAGAGATATATGAGCCAGTCTGATCTTTACTCGATAGGGTCAAGTTCCTCCCACCCCGGGAGAATTGGTGGGGACACCAAAGGCACCAGAATAAGATAGAGGCTTTTCAACCCTCTGTAAATTGATCAATAATTTATGAGTCCATCTATAATAAGGGATTAGCTCATCTGAGTCCATTTTAGTTGTTATTTGAGTATTTTGAGTTGTTATTTCAGTTCCGTACTTGTCAGCTCATGTTGAGCTAGTTCAGTCCAATGCTAGTCAGCTCATGTTGAGCTAATTTTATTTTTTGAGTCCTGTCCAAGCATACTGAAGACTCAAGACTATATCATACAAGTGAAGACCAATTCCAACTAGATTGAAGACATGGAAGTATAGCCCAAGTCCAACCCAGCTTGAAGATTTGAAGACCCCAGGAGGAAAATTCAGAAAACCTGATTTCTTGCAGATGCCCTCCAGTTGCCCAGATTCCTTCCAGATGCCAAAGTATATTCATAGATAAGGGAATCCATGATTCCAGAGGTCCATCTACATCCTAGCCCAAAGAAATCAAGCCCAGGTGCCAAGCCCAAGCACCTAAGAAGCAAGATACCAGGAAATATTCTTGCTACCTGGCTACCAGGCCACCCCAGCTTCCAAAGGCCCAAACCATGCACCCGAGCCCCTTTGGGCCAGCCTTTTGCTGCTCCTAGAAGCCCAACATGCCCCCCTAGGCATCCTTGGAGTGTTGGCCAAGTCAAGAGAATTTTTAGGGATTTTTCTACCTAATATTTCTTTATTTTTAGCTAGGGTTTGAGAGGGAAAATGATTCTTATGTAAAGACTTATGTGCCCTTACTTGGAGCCCAAGGTTAAGGGTCTATTTAAGGGACCCTAGCCTCTTGTATGAAGGAGAATTTTGATGAATGAAAACCTGGAGTTCCTCTATTGAGTTGTGTGATATCCTGCTGTGTGCATAAAGGGGTTTGCGAGAGTTTTTCTTTCCAGTGCTGCAATCATCATCCTGCTGCCAACAAGCATCTCAGATCCCTGGACGCCCACTCCAAAAGAAGCCTTTCCTTCCTGTTTTCCCTTTGTTTTCTTGTTCCTTTATGAGTTTTCTAACCCCTGACAGGTCATTTTCAGGTCCCTGAGTTCCTACGAATCGAACGACTCCAGCCAAGCCTCAATCGGATCACCGAGCAGAAAGCCGGGTATCCGCGGGTCTTTCGCTCGGTTTTCCAGGCCGCATCCATCGAGGAACGAGAGACCCCTTCGCTGCGATCTTCACAGATGTTGTCAGGTACACCCCTCTACCTCCAGTAGTTTTATTATAGGAGAACTTGCCCTAACCGAGGCTTCTCAGCCCGGCGGTCCTTCTTTGCTACTTTTCTAGGTCCTAATCTGCATGCTGATCTTCAAAAATTCATACAAAACTCCCTACAAATAATTTGATCTGAAATTCAGGAATTAATCACCTAACTCAACATGTAAAACATAAAAAAAAAATTGCATGCATATTAGTCCCGCATCACCCATGCAGCCTGACCACTTCATCTAGAAAATGCTTAGCCACTCTCGAAACATCGTAAGTCTAAGAACAAGGTATGAAGTATGCCATCTTAGAGAATTAATCAACCACAACATAGATAGAATCATGTTTCTTTATGGTCTTTGGTAACCCTAATACAAAGTGCATACTAAGATCCTGCCATGGGCAATTAGGGACTGGTAGAGGGGTGTATAGTCTAGCGTTCTGCTTTTGCTGTTTGGCAACAACACATGTTCGACATCGGGCCATAACTTGGGCTACACTCCTTTTGAGGCCAAGCCAAAGAATTGGTCTTCTATAGCTACAATGGTCTTGTTTCTACCAAAATGGCCAACTAAACCTCTAGCATGAATTTCCCACACTAAGAATTCTCTAATGGATGTTCGAGGGATACACAACTTATTTTCCTTGAAAAGGAATCCATCATGAAGGTTATAGTCACTATACAAGCAAGATGGTCCCTGGTAAAGAGATTGATAAATGTCATTAAAGTCGAGACACTTAGGATATTCTTCTTTTAGCTTGTCAAACCCTACAACTTCAGGGCTAACCATGGTAAAAAGCATGGATCGTCGACTAAGGGCATCAACGACCTGGTTTTCAGTACCATCACGGTGTTTCAAGATAAAGGTATAAGATTGGATATATTCTACCCACTTCTTATGCCTAAGGTTCAACTTCTTTTGGGAGTTAAGAATTGGAGTGCTTCATGATCTGAATATAAGACAAACTCGTGCAGTAATAGGTAATGTCTCCAATATCTTAAGGCTTGAACTACCATATATAATTTCTTATCATAAGTTGAATACCTAAGTTTTGCCTCATTTAACTTTTCACTGAAAAATGCCACTCGGTGATTTTCCTAGCTCAAGACTCCAATTCCTACTCCAGAGGCATCACAAGCAACCTCAAACACCTTTGAAAAGTTAGATAATCTCAAAATGGGTACTTGGATCATTTTCTCTTTGATTTCTAGGATGGCTCTATTGGTGGCTTTGGCCCATTCAAAGGTTTCCTTCTTAATGTAGTTGGTAATGGGTGCAACAATCGAACTGAATCCTCGAGTAAATCTATTATAAAAGTGGCAAGGCCATGAAAACTATGCACTTCATGTATACTAGTGGGTATAGGCCACTCAACTATGGACTTGATTTTCTCTAGGTCGGCAGACACTGCTTCAGAGGTGACAACAAATCCTAGAAAGTTAACTTTATGGGTTAAGAATTCTCATTTCTTCAGGTTGGCATAGAGACTATCTTGTCTAAGGGCTTGGCCAACTTATCGAAGATGGTTCAAGTGGTCTTCCTTAGTCCTACTGTAGATAAAAATTCATTGAAATAGACCACAACAAATTTTCTAATGAATGTTCTTAAGACTTGGGTCATGATCCTCATAAAGGTACTTGGTACATTGGAAAGACTAAAATGCATCACTACCCACTCATACAGGCCATCCTTAGTCTTGAAAGCTATTTTCCATTCATCTCCATGTCTAATTCTCATTTGATGATAGCCACTCTTAAGGTCAATCTTGGAGAAAATAGTGGCTCCGACCATCATGTCTAACATGTCATCCAAACATGGAATAGGGAAACGATACTTGACTGTTATCTTATTAATGGCTCAACTATCTACACACATTCTCCATGCGCCATCTTTCTTGGGTGTCAAAGGGCAGGTACTGCACATGAGCTCAGGCTTTCCTAACGAATCCCTTTTGGAGAAGATCTCCAACTTGTCATTGTAACTCAGAAAGTTTAGTGGGATTCATCCTATAATGTGGAAGGTTTGGTAATGTGGCTCCTGGGACCAAATCTATGGCATGCTGAATGTCCCTTAAAGGTGGAAGGTGATTAGAGAGGTCATCTGGAAATACATCTTGAAATTCTTTCAAAAATCTTATCACTTCCTGGGGTTGTTCTTTATGGGGTTGATCCTGGACTTCCTTAGTAGAGAAAATCCAAATAGGTGAACTCTCATTAAGCTCTTGTTCTAATTCCTTAGCACTAATCAAATTCATCCCTTGTTTCTTGTCCTTCAGATTACTAGACCCTCTCCTAACATTGTCCTTAGGTGGTGAAGAATTGATCACAATTTTCATTCCATTATAGGTGAAGGAACAAGAATTAGAATGACCATATAAAATAGCATCATTATCATACAACAATGGTCAGCCTAAGATGATACTGCTAACGCCCATAGGAAGAACATCACACCAAACCTTCTCTTCGTATGACTGGACCTGGATTGTAACTTGGCATCTAAACTTGATGGGAATTGAGGTCAAATCTATCCAAGATACCTTATATGGTTTGGGATAGGGAATAGTGAGTAAACCTAAGTTTTTGACAGCACTGGTTGAAATGGCATTGACACAGCTCCCACTATCTATGATGATCTTGCAGACTTTTTTTCCCTAATTTAACAAAAGTTTGTAGGATGTTGGTCCTATGCCAATCTTTTTGCTCCTTGGTCTGGGTCAAGATGCATCTAACAACTCCCAAAAATTCAAATGAGTCAATGATTTCTTCATCTCCTTCATACTTATCAACTAAGTTTACTCCTGCTTCAAATACCTCTTCCTTATGATCTTCTGTGGGTTCAGGGGCTTCCTCTTCCAATTCCCCTATGTGTAAAGCCCGGGTAGGGCACTGACTAACATAGTGGCCAACTTTATGGCACCTAAAATAATGAATATTACTCTCTCTTTGAATTTCAGGGCTTTTACCTTTATCATTCTTCTGAGCTAGTGGGGTACCGGGGCTGGGTCGGTTGGATGGAATTTGACTCAGACTTGGCCTATTTTCAAGGGTGCTAATCCTGTTTGGTTCGGGTCGATGGATAATGGGTCCCCTCTAAAAACTCTTGCAGTCTTTAGCAATTGGCAGGCTTGGTCTAGATCATGGACTTCTCTCAAAAATAATTTTCTTTGAATTCCTCATGTAGGCCATCTCAAAACCTAAACAATGTTACAGCTTTAGACTCAACCACACTACATCTCATAACAAACTCGTCAAATTTGGTAATATACTCAAACACGATCTTATTTCCTTGACTCGATCTCTACCATTGATCTAAAAGTCTCTGTGCATAGGACATGGGTAGATATTTTTCTTTGAGTTAATCTTCATGGCTCTCCATGTCACTATGGGTATGTCTCCTATCTAGTGACTTAAACGCTCAACATTCCCCCAGTATAACCTAGCCTATCGAACTAACCTAAGTTTGGCAAACTTAAATTTTCTCTTTTCCAACATCTCATACCACTCAAAATACTGGTCCATGTCTCCCTCCCAGTCTACATACACCTTAGGATCTAAGTTCCATCAAAAGTGGGTGCATCTAGATGAATGTTCCTAAGAGCTCTTTAATCCTAGTCAACATACTCATGGTGTGGCCTTCTTTGGTGAGGATCCAAAGCAGGTTCATGGTGTTGGACTCTAGGATTAAGGGGTGCCAATCTAGATGCTTGTGGCTCGGTAGGGGTCATGCGGGTCTCTTCAAGGGTCCTATTCTTTCATCCACTTGATCAAACTAATTGTTCAATTATTTGAACTGCTCATCAAAGTTCTTAATAAGGTTTCTAGATTTGGGTCAATGGTCACAATTTCTAGATTTGGGTCCATGGTGACACTGAGTTGGGTGTGAGAGGGTTGGTATGGAGTCCCTGATCTAGTGGTCATACAAATAAAAGACTCATTTTAAGGTTTGCTCGACCTAGAAGTTCAAATGTAGTATGAATTGACTAAGTATAAATCAAGACTACAATTACCCTTTCAACTGGCCAGGTAAGAGGTGGGATTATGGAAGGCTCCGCCTGCTCTCGTAGGGTCTTAATAAAATAACCACAAGTTTGCTTAAGGCATTTGCCATTTGACCCCTAGCCTTAGACACCAATCTATAGAAGTAAGTGAAGAGTTGATTCACACTAGTCTTAACACACAACTTGAGCTTGACCTGTTGGTGTCCCTAGTTCAAATTAGATTTCTACTCAATTTTATTTAATGCTTGGGTTCGATGCAAGATGAGGTATATGTTGGGAATTGTGTCCCAAAGCCAATCCTTTGTATGAATAGGCAGTTGAGCTGAGTATTGTACTCTTTGTATGAATTAATAAATATTATTTTGGTAGTTCATCATATTCTTACTTTCCTTGTAATGAACTCTTTTTCATGTGATGAAGTCCTTAGGACTACATTGACTTCGATATAGAGAGGATATATCGAGTGGTCCTTAAACCAGGTTCACGACCAAAGGATACATTGTACTGGACGGCAATGTATCAAGTGTAGGTTGTTGTGGTTCACATCATTTGGTTGTCCTCTTGACCAAAGGAGTGTGATGACACTGATGTGATTTGCAAGTGAGATATATGATATCTCATTGAACGTGACTCCGTGTAACCCCTTTCTGCCAAAGGGATACTTATGATTGGATATGGGTATATGTGTCCCTCCGACCTGAGGTCATCATGGTAGCTTGCAAGCAACTCCCTATGCTTTGGTGCCGGACTACCCGGATTTCTAATCCAGTGACGGAAGGTTTCTAGGTACAAGCAAGTACTTGTGGAGCAGTGATGGACCAAGATGGAATTGACCTATCCAAATAGTTTGGATTGAATGTCTCGTAGTGTCTCAATTTAGTAAATCCTCTGCTGGGATAGTCCTAGTGAGGAGTCACTGGACTTGCGAGGTTGAGACATGTTGTGGATTGACTCAGCTAGGGTTGGAAATCTAACCCTAGGTCATCCTGAGCATTTGAGGTCAAAGGGATGAATTATATGGTAATCATATGCCAGAGTTTCGATTGATTGCTCGCATCTTCGACCTATCCGGACGTCGGGACCCATTGCTAGATGGTATCTTATGCTGGTACTGGAATTGTTCCAGTACTACTGCCTAGGTTCAAACCTATGAGGTCATATGCCATAGAGGATTTCTCCCTGATCCAAGTACCGATTTATGATTAGGAATCATTTCGGTAACAGTTTGATTGAGCACACAATGGATTGACCCGATTTTGGGTCGATCAGAAATTGTTCGGGTCCACCGGGAATTGTTTCTGAATGACTGGGACTTGACCAAGCCTTTTGTTAATTAGATTTTGATCTAATTATATAGTGAACCGATTTAGAACTAGTTTGTAATTTTTTTTTGAACCGGTTGTGCACCGGCTTTGAACCATTCACATGATAATAAGGCTTGGTTGAACAGGGCTTTTTAAGCATCTTTTCTTCTCCTCCTTCCACTAATTTTGGCTGGAATTAAATCGGTGTTTTAAGGCTCTCATTGCTTCTTTGATAATGAATTTGATTCGTTCTCATACCATGTGGCCCTTCATATTCCTAGCTAGTCTCCTCCGCTCCCAAATCACTGTTTCCTTTGCTTAACGCTAATTATTTTTATGGGCTGTGAAAATGCTGAGATAGCCGGGTGCTTTTTTAGAGCTTCCATCCATGATTTTGGAGCTGAGACTTTGTGAGAGACTGGGAGAGAAAGTCTTCTTAATTCCCTATTATTGTTGGTGCTCAATTGGTGGAAGATAGCATTGGTTCAAGAGCTTCCGGCGACTAACATCATGTGAGAAGCCGGATCAGAGGAAGCCCAGGCATGTCCCTCCTCTAGAGGGTGTTCTCTTGCGCACCTGCGAGCTGAATCAACCTTCCTTGCTGTTGATTTGGTTTACTATGTTTTTGGTTGTAGATTCACTGTTCTAAAATTTTGAGCACATGGGACTTCAACATTGTTAGTTGATCGATCCAAAAGCTCTCCTTTGAAGCAAGTTCCATTAACATTTTACCTTGCCATTATTGAAGGAAGAGAGACCAAAGGATAGCCCATTTGTGGTTTGGGTTTGCTGCACTTGGAAGAGAGGAAGAGAAACTTTCCAACGGTTGCTGGAAGAAGAAGACTGGAATAAGGTTATTCTAGATATTCCAGCTATTCCATCAGTTATCCCTACTTTATTCCAAGCAGGAATAAGGTACAATTTCTGGTTTTAATTTTTTCATGCATGCCTTGATCTAGGTTTATAAAATTGTTTATAAATATTACATGCCATTTCATGCCTTCTTTTGTCTGTACATGCATCTTGAAAATGTTAGATCCTATACGAAGTAGGTTTTTTTCGATATTATTTTGAAATTGTTTTAAAATACAAACCTGCTCCCTGTGCTGTTGCATGCTTAGTGTAGCTCTCGTAAACTTGTTTCGCTTTCAGTGGTATCAGAGCCAGGTTACAGGTGTAACATATCTTGATTGCATGTTTAGTAAATTAAAATGTTTAATCTATAGATATGTATCTGTATGTTAATCATAGGGTATGATTAGGGAGTTTTTAGGAACCTAGTTGAGACCTTCACCATAATCGTGTGTCTTTGGCATGATGCGGTTCATCTATGTTGGCCTCTTCAGAAGGATCCTTTAAGGAAATCAAAGGAATTAAAATTGTTTTAATTCAGATACATTTTTGGCATGTCTTATAATTTTTTTTTGGTAATGTAATTGATATAGCAAGACTGCTGACATGGAGTAGCTGTCAGATGCCACGTCATAAGAAACCGCCATGCCAGGCACCATGTCGGATTCCTAGCTCGGACTCCTCAATTGGGCTGAGCTTTCCGGGGACAACGGGACTGCCCATCAAAGCTGAGCTCCATCCCTGCCAAGTCAGGCCCGAGATTCCGGGATGCCTAGGCCAGAGCCGAATGGCACCCTCCAGAGCAAGCCCCTTGGAGACCGAACCCCATGGTCGGAGCCGAGCTCAATCCCCCTCTGCCATGTGGAGCCTCACCGAGGACGAGCCCTCTAGACCAGGCCTGCGCTCTGCCCTCTAGAGCGAGCCCCTCGAAGATCGAGCCCCATGGTCGGAGTTGAGCCCAGCCCTCCTCCGCCACGTGGAGCCTCTTCGAGATCGAGCCCTCTTGACCGGGTCCGCACTCTGCCCTCTAGAGTGAGCCCCTCAGAGATCGAGCCCCGTGGTCAGAGTCGAGCTCAGCCCTCCTCCACCACGTGGAGCCTCTTTGAGGTCGAGCCCTCTGGACCGGCTCGTGCTCTACCCTCCTCCACCGAGGTGAGCCCACGAACTCGGGATGCTTTGGTCAGAGTCGAGCCCTACCTTTCCAGCTAGCCCCCAACTCAGGCACAAACACCGACAAACCAATGGACAGCATCACCATCCCAGGACATCGGCAAGCCACCCGAGAATTGCACTGGGACACCCACCAGGCCGCAATGACCACCTGCGACCGCTGGTTGCACCAGAAAGGGGAGAGGCCCACTGATCGAGGCACCACGCTCCTCACCAACTACCTGAACCACCTAAAAGAGGAAGTCAACCAGGAGATTCGAATCCTGGGGATGGCGGCCCACCGATCGAGGTACTGCTAGGTTTCCCGGAATGAGGCAACCAGAAGGAATGTCAGAACACATGATAGCTTCCCTTATCATGAATCAGGAAAGGCACCTCGGGACACTGCCGCATGTGCCTGACAGCCCAACAGAGATCCCAAGGCGGGCACCAAACGGTAACCTAGACTACAAAGCTCGAATGAAGCAAGACAAAGGAGGTAACATGCAATACCATCCAAACACAAGTGCAAGCTCAAAAAAAGAGCACGACACCACAAGCAAGTCCAGGCAAGGGCGGGCGGAAAGGCCACATAAAGAATCCCTTTAGCTAGGCCGCTCTTCCCTCGACACACTTGCATCCCACTCCCACACCATTCACTCCTCCTAGCATGGAGTTCATCAAGAGGGGCTCGACCTGGAGGATCTATTCTCCTGGATCATCACTGACTTGACCATTGGAGTGCCTCCACCGAAAACCCCGACCCGGGTCACTAACCCATGTTTTGCAGGTCCCGAACCACCGGATGGCCAGACAACGAAGGGAGCGCACTCCGACGCAACAGCAGGTACGGGCCAGATGATCTTGGCAGTAACAGTAATATTTATAAATGAATATAACTAGATATGATGCATGATATTATATGTAAAAGGAGTTTTACATGTTTTAATTAAAATTATTTAATAAAATTTTTATAAATATTGGCTATATTCAAATAATTTTGAATTGTATGATTAAATTAAATGACAAGTTAATTTAGGGTTTATGAAACCTAATGTCATTTAAATAAGATAATTGGGTAATTGGGTTAGCTATCTAATTGGGTCCATATTTTGGGTTGGACCTATGTTTAGTTAAACTGGATAATAAGAAGACTAATCAAAAGTTGATTAAGGTCCTTCTTTTAGAACTATCAAATAGTTAGATTAGTTAGTCCATTCATCTAAAATGGATCTAATTAGTGGCTCCGTCGAGACCAAGTCTTTAGGCTAGTCTGATTAAGTCTGGTAAATCGGTTGGTGTCAAGGTAGGTTTGGCATTGTGATCATGGTTGCATGAGGCTACCTCTTTCCTGGCCAACTTGGTTGGTGTCTAGGAAAGATGTGTAGGGATCCGGTGCATCGCAGTGGAAGGGTAATTCAAAAATTGAAATTAATATGCACCAAAATCCTAAAACAGGAACTCCTTAATAAGACTAGAATGTATGAAGACAACATTTCTATGCAAATTGAATTAGAATACCAACCTATAATCGCTAATTCCAATTTATAAAGACTTAAAACTTGAAGATCAACGGGCTATTTGAATTCACCAGGCATCCAAGTGTCCGCCCTCCGATGGTGATCCACACAGAGTAATGATCAAGAACACTATCTTCTTGTCCAATGGTTCCTCCTATTGAGTTCTTCTTCCTAGAACTCAATTATGGCTGGAATTCTTCCACACAAGAGGTTGCCTTCCTTTCTTTTATCTCTTCTCCTCCTTCCACTAAGACCTTGACCCTCTAAGACACTCTTGTCTTGAAGATAAGACTTTGTCCTAAGGAGATTTAGGCTTGTCTTAAATTGGAGGAGAAATCAAGACAAGAATGTCTTAATGTAAGAAGGAAAGAACAAAATCAGAAGTCCTTCTTTCCTTTACCGTCGGAGACTTTCGCTCTTGTTTTGTTCAGTAGCAGAGTTTCGACAGAGGTGTACTCTGTAAAGGAAACAGTGCAAGAACAAGAAAAGAGAGAAAGAGTCTTTAGGAGAGGAAGAAGGATTAAAAACATTACCGAGTTCTGATTTTCCTGACCCCTTAAATAGATCTCAAAGAGGCGGCCACACATCTTTTCGTGAAAAACTTCTCACGCCCTTTCCTTCCTTCTTAGCCTTCCGGATAAATCCCATGGCTTTTCTTAAATGAAAAATCGTGATGTTTTTAAAAGAAAGGAGTCGCGACTTTTAATCTCCGAAGAGATGTTATTTCGCGCAACCGGGAAAGCAACGAATTCTTTCTGCCTTTCTCAAAGAAAACATCAACCCTTGGATTCCAATCCAAGGGGGGACAATTGAGGTGCTAAAAGAGAGAAGGAAAAGCCGCCCCATATAAAACACCGGAGTTTTTTTTTTTTTTTTTTTTTTTTACGGAGCGCACCAAGAGTCCATGCGCCATGGACTCTTCCAAATGGCGTGCCAAGAGTCAATTAGCGCATGGACTCTTGGCATTTTTGGCGTGAAAATGCTAAGGGGCGGGTGGGGGCTAGCCTAGATACATGGTTAGCCAATAAGGTTAGCCATAATCCCTATAACCTCAATTAGGGTCTAATTAGATCCAATTAGAACCAAATTGAACCAATCCGGAACCCTAATTCGAATCTAATTCGAATAGAAGCTAGGATTTGCAACACCTGCTAGAGTGTCATCATGCAAAGATGATTTTATTACAAATTTAAACCCTTGATCAATTCTCTTAAGTGTGTGACCCATTGGGTTCCACATCTAGCCAGCAGTGGGTTCGAATACAAGTTGACCTAATTTGATTAGAACTCTTTCTAATCGATTAGGTCAAACCGGGCTTACCCGATTATGATCAATTAGGACTCTTCCTAATAAGTGATCATTCAATTTAATCAACCCACAAGACAAGATTGACGTCTAGCAACATGTCATGTCTACTCGGAAGATATGAAAATTCTGATGAAATACCAAAACTACCATTCAGTAGAAAGTTACCATACAATTAAATCCTTCGATCAGCCTGCACCCAAAATATAATTATGGATATGGATATATGTCAAATCCAATATTATATTGTTTCTAGCTCAATCTTATATTGATGATTCAATTATCTTGATATTAGAAACCATCTCTAATATCTTTACTTTGATCAAAGATTCCATGAATCATCATCCGATTGATAACTAGCTAGATGCAATCTCCTCTCACTAAGAGTGATCGATTCCTTGTTGACCTACTCATTACCTTCATATCCAATTCACCATTCCCAGTATCAATCCTGTGCATGTCTCAGTGTCATGATTAGGATTGAACCAAAGCATGGGTTCATGTGCATAAGGTACTTATGGCAGTCTCAGGTCAAAGGATTACTTGCACCACTCCCACTATGAGAACCATCCATTGACATGCAGCTAAGACTCCATTAGATGTTCTCAAGTTGGATCATTTCAGTGAACTCATTCACTAATGAGCACCCACATTCTAGTATCAGTGTCATACACAAGTGACTGTGAGAGCAGTCACCCTATTCAGTATACAGATGTGCTAGTCTTACCGAAAAACCCTGATCCCCTACTCAGGGTTCCTTTGACTAGGAATATTTTAGATTAAGGTTTTAAGACTTTAGGTCTCACTGGTATGATCTCATCATAACCCTAAAATCATAGCCCTAATCTATGGGGTTCATCATATAATAATAAACACAGCGTATGATGAAAAATAATGCCTTTATTAGAATATTGTCAAATACAATGGTTTGGGAGATACAACATAGATTGGCTTGTAGGGCATATCCTTTTCAATCTCCCACTTGCACTAAAGCCAATCGCCTTTAAATCCTAATCCCATACTCTCGAGGTGGCGATCAAACTCTCGCTGTGGTAGAGCCTTAGTGAAGGGTCTGCTACGTTGTTCTTTGTATCAACTCTATTTATGTAGACATCTTGTCTTTCTACTATTTCTCGTACGAGATGGAAGCGTCTCAGAATGTGCTTGGACTTATGATGAGCTCTTGGTTCCTTAGCTTGAGCAACAGCTCCAGTGTTGTCACAGTAAAGTGGCACTGGGTTTTCAATCTCAGGAACAACACCCAACTCTGTGATGAACTTCTTCATCCAGACTGCTTCCTTGGCGGCTTCATTGACAGCTATGTATTCTGCCTCTGTGGTTGAGTCAGCTACAGTCTGCTGCTTGGTACTCTTCCAACTCACTGCTCCACCATTTAGGGTAAAAACATATCCCGAAATGGATTTGCTATCATCAGGGTCTGATTGAAAACTAGAATCAGATTAAGCTTCTAGTTTAAGATCAGAACCACCATTAACCAAGAAAAATCCTTAGTCCTTCTCAGGTACTTAAGAATATTTTTAACTGCTTTCCAATGATCCTCTCCTGGATCAGCCTGAAACCTACTGACAATGCCTAAAGCATATGCCACATCAGGCCTGGTACATAACATGGCATACATTATGGACCCTATTGCCGAAGCATAAGGTATATAATTCATTCTATTTCTTTCTTCAGGTGTCTTAGGAGACATCCTTTTGGAAAGATGTATACCTTGACTCATAGGAAGATAACCTCTTTTACATCCATCCATGCTGAATCTTTCAGCACTAAGTTAATATACCTAGACTAGGATAAACCTAGCATCCTCTTAGATCTATCTCCATAGATCTTAATACATAGTATATAGGATGCTTCTCCCAAATCTTTCATGGAAAACTGGTTTGATAGCCAAACCTTGACTGATTGTAATATTGAGATATCATTCCCAATGAGGAGTATGTCATCTACATACAGAACCAAGAAGACTATGGCACTCCCACTAGTCTTCTTATAAACACAGGGTTCATCCACATTTTTGATAAAACCAAACATTTTAATAGTTTCATCAAAGCGGATGTTCCAACTCCTTGAAGCTTGCTTTAATCCATAAATGGATTTCTTTAGCTTGCATACTTGATTAGGTTTATTCTTTGAAATAAAACCTTCTGGCTGTGACATGTAGACTTCTTCCTCAAGGAAACCATTGAGGAATGCAGTCTTCACATCCATCTGCCAGATCTTATAATCGTGGTATGCTGCTATAGCAAGTAAAATCTGAATTGATTTGAGCATGGCAACAGGTGAGAATGTTTCATCATAATCAATTCCCTGTTTTTGTCTAAAACCTTTGCCACTAATCTAGATTTATAGGTTTCAACTTGGCCATCAGCCCCAATCATTTTCTTATAGACCCATTTGCACCCAATAGGATTAACACCCTCTGGTGCATCGACCAAAGACCATACTTGGTTGACATACATAAAGTCTATCTCGGATTCCATGGCTTCTTGCCATCTATCTGAATCAGTACTCAAGATAGCTTCTGTATAGGTCAGAGGTTCATCATTTTGAATGACTTGGGCTTCATTTTTTCAATAATAAATCCATACCTCTCAGGTGCCCGTGACACTCTATCAGACCTACAGGGAGGAGTTTTGTGTTCTGTTCTGATCTAACTATATGTTCTATTGATTGAGAATTGTCTATCTGTGTTTCTTGTACTTCTCCAAGTTCAATAGTTATACCATTGCCCTTTTCTAAAATAAAATTCTTTTTCTAGAAAAGTGGCATGTCTGCTTACAAAAATCTTTTGTTCTGTGGATGGTAAAACAGATATCCTCTACCCTCTCTAGGATATCCTACAAATAGACATTTATCCGCTCTAGGTTCCAACTTATGTCCAAAATTTCTTTTAACATAAGCTGGACATCCCCATACCTTAAAATATTTAAGATACGGTTTCTTTCCACTCCAAATTTCATATGGAGTACTAACAACAGATTTAGAAGGTACTTTGTTCAGAATGTAAACAGCAGTTTCTAGGGCATGACCCAGAAGGAAATGGGTAAATTTGTAAAGCACATCATGGATCGTACCATATCTAATAAGGTACAATTCCTCCTTTCAGCTAACCATTTAGCTGTGGTGTATAAGGAGGGGTCCATTCAGAAAGAATTCCATTAACTTTAAGATAGTCTAAAAACTCCGTGGATAAGTATTCTCCTCCTCGATCAGACCGAAGAACTTTAATACTTTTCCCGGTTTGTTTTTCGACCATACTTTGATACTCCTTAAATTTATCAAAGGCTTCAGATTTATGTTTCATAAGATACACATATCCGAACCTAGATAAATCATCTGTAAAAGTGAAAATATGAGTATCCAGCTCTGGCCTGAGTTGTCATTGGACCACATACATCAGTATGTATAAGTCCTAATAACTCAGTTGACCTTTCTCCATGTCCAGTAAATGGAGTCTTGGTCATCTTATCCATGAGACAAGATTCGCAAGTTCCTAATGATTCATACTCATAAGGATCAAGGAATTTTTCCTTGTATAACTTGCTTATCCTAGACTCATTAACATGACCAAGTCGATGATGCCAAAGTAAAGTATCATTAAAGTCTTCTCTTTTTCTTTTATTATTGACATGAAAAACACTATCATTGGAAGAAAGAGTTAAGAGCCCATTGCTAAATATGCCAGAACAAACAATTTATTAGACAACATTATCGAGCAACCAGTGCTCGTTACATCCATTACATATCCTTGTTTTAATAACAAGGGAACAGATACAATGTTCCTAATAATCTTAGGCATATAATAACAATTATGTAACTCCAAGATCTTCCCTGAAGGCAACTTCAGAATATAGGTCCCTACAGCTTCTGCTTGGATGATATCTCCACTAGCACCGTAGAGATTGAAGTCACCTTCCTTCAATACTTTAAGCTTGTGGATGCCCTGCAAAGATTTGCATATATGGTAACCACAAGCGGTATCAATACCCAAGTATTTGAAACTGAAGAATTTAATGTCAATATAGCATGTATCTCATACATACCTTTTGGCGCATCTGATGCACCAGGCTTCACAGTTGCAAGGTAAGCCTTGCAATTCCTTTTCCAATGTCCCGCTTTGCCGCAAAAGAAACAGGTCGACTGTTTGGAGGCCTTCTTTCCATTCTTATTCTTATTGATGCCACTCTTAGGGTTTAGCCTCCTATTAAAACCCTTTTTGCCTGATTTCTTCATATTGCCTTATTAATAAGAAGAAGTGGAGAATTTTCTTTCTTTATGTGGCTCTCCGCTGTTTTTAACATATTTAACAGCTCAGGCAAGGAAGTGTTCAGTTTGTTCATGTGATAATTCAAGACAAACTGAGAAAATGAATCGGGAGTGATTGCAGGATTAAATCCTGATTCAACTCCCCATCCATGATAAAACCTAATTGACCCAATCTAGTGATCAAGTCAATTATCTTCAGAACATGATCCTGAACGGATGTTCCCTCTGTCATCCTAGCACGAATAATGCTTAGATATTCATATCTAGCAGTTCTGCTATGTTCTCCATAAAGCTCTTTTAAATTGAGCATTATGGATTGAGTATCCATGCTTTCATGCTGTCTCTGTAACTCATTGGTCATAGAGGCTAGTATGATACACTTGATAGTAAGGAGTCAATCTCTGCCACATTTTGTATGTGGCCATATCTTCCTGTGTGGCATCGTCCCCTAGTGGATTAAGACTAGGGGTATCAAGAATATAAGAAAGTTTTTCTGAACTCAGCACAATCTTTAAATTTCTCAACCAGTCCACATAGTTCGGACCAGTCAGTTTGTTGGTATCTAAGATACTTCGCAGTGACAATGAAGATACCATTTATCTATGTTTAACAAAGAACAATACATAAGCAAACAACCATGAAATGACTTACATAATTAAATTAGGTCTTCAATTAATTATGTCTCCCACTATTTTATCAAAAATCATAGCCCTCACTATGATAATCGAGAAGAACCCTGATCGGTTTTCTTAGTGAGATTGAGATCCTAATAACTTATAAAAGATCTTGCAGAAAACACAACAAATCTTTTATAAGCTCAAAGGTAGGAAACTCTTCCAATTATATCTCATATAATTCTCAAGAAGTAACTTGGCCTCTAGAACATTATTAGTCTTGCAGAAAAGAAAACAAACCATAATGTTCTAGTTAAGTCAAGACCCTTTCATTCTATACAGTCAATACTCAAATATAATGCCCTTGCAGATAACACAACAAAGCATTATACTGAATATACTGTAAGCATATCTATGCACTAGACTAGTATTATGTCAATCACCATATTGGTCTTGCAGATAACACAACAAACCTAATGTGGTTCATAACACAATAATGATCCAGCATGAAGGAAGGCCAATATATAGTATTTTTAACACTAAGCATTTAGTCAAGATTTAAATTTAATCAAATCGGCCAGGCAAGTGGAAGAGATGTGGGTCCCCCCGTTGCTTTCCTAGACACCAATAAAAATTGGCCAGGTCAGTCAACGGAACCAATTAAAAACCATAATTCTCTTTTCCTTCCCAGAACCACCTTTCTAGACACCGAATGATCAATTGTACATCATGACTAGTGATGCTTATTAGTTAAATATACTAAGACTTAATATAATTTTAAAAGGAAGATTTATAAATTGCCAGCACATCCTTATAGAATGTATCACAATCAACATATCACTCTTATAGATAAACAATATGTGCTAAGTGTGTCATCATACTAGGACAACCATTTACCACATAATGGATCCACCATTATGCCAGGGCAACCTTATTTCAGTATGATGACTTCAAAACTATACATATCTCTATAATAATTAGGGTTTGAGTGAAAGACCCTAACTAGTGGCATACATCAAAACATATATGCAATCAAAGATATGCTAAGTGTAGTAACATATTAGATTTAAAAACCCTAAGATGTGACATACAAACTATCATAAATTATAGTCCTAATTAAAGTGGCTCTGATATCACTGTAGGGATCCGGTGCATCGCAGCGAAAGGGTAATTTCAAAAATTGAAATTAATATGCACCAAAACCCTAAAACAGGAACTCCTTAATAAGACTAGAATGTATGAGACAAACATTTCTATGCAAATTGAATTAGAATACCAACCTGTAATCGCTAATTCCAATTTATGAAGACTTAAAACTTGAAGTTCAACGGGCTATTTGAATTCACCAGGCATCCAAGTGTCCGCCCTCCGATGGTGATCCACACAGAGTAATGATCAAGAACACTATCTTCTTGTCCAATGGTTCCTCCTATTGAGTTCTTCTTCCTAGAACTCAATTCTTCGGATTATGGCTGGAATTCTTCCACACAAGAGGTGCCTTCCTTTCTTTTATCTCTTCTCCTCCTTCCACTAAGACCTTGACCCACTAAGACACTCTTGTCTTGAAGATAAGACTTTGTCCTAAGGGGATTTAGGCTTGTCTTAAATTGGAGGCGAAATTAAGACAAGAATGTCGTAATGTAAGAAGGAAAGAACAAAATCAGAACTCCTTCTTTCCTTTACCGTCGGAGACTTTCGCTCTTGTTCTTGTTCAGTAGCAGAGTTTCGACAGAGGTGTACTCTATAAGGAAACAGTGCAAGAACAAGAAAAGAGAGAAAGAGTCTTTAAGAGAGGAAGAAGGATTAAAAACATTACCGAGTTCTGATTTTCCTGACCCCTTAAATAGACTCAAAGAGGCGCCCACACATCTCTTCGTGAAAAACTTCTCACGCCCTTTCCTTCCTTCTCATGGCCTTCCGAATAAATCCCACGGCTTTTCTTGAATGAAAATCGTGATGTTTTAAAAGAAAGGAGTCGCGACTTTTAATCTCCGAAGAGATGTTTTTCGCGCAACCGGGAAAGCAACGAATGCTTTCTGCCTTTCCAAAAAAAACATCAACCCTTGGATTCCAATCCAAGAGGGGACAAGAGGCGCTAAAAGAGAGAAGGAAAGCCACCCCATATAAAACACCGAAGTTTTTTTTTTTTTTTTTTTTTTTTTTTTTTTTTTTTTTTTTTTTTACGGAGCGCAGCAAGAGTCCATGCGCCATGGACTCTTCAAATGGCGTGCCAAGAGTCCATTAGCGCATGGACTCTTGGCATTTTTGGCGTGAAAATGCTAAGGGGCGGGTGGGGGCTAGCCTAGATACATGGTTAGCCAATAGGGTTAGCCATAATCCCTATAACCTCAATTAGGGTCTAATTAGATCCAATTAGAACCCAAATTGAACCAATCCGGAATCCTAATTCGAATCTAATTCGAATAGAAGCTAGGATTTGCAACACCTGCTAGAGTGTCATCATGCAAAATGATTTATTACAAATTTAAACTCTTGATCAATTCTCTTAAGTGTGTGACCCATTGGGTTCCATATCTAGCCAGCAGTGGGTTCGAATACAAGTTGACCTAATTTGATTAGAACTCTTTCTAATCGATTTAGGTCAAACCGGCTTACCCGATTATGATCAATTAGGACTCTTCCTAATAAGTGATCATTCAATTTAATCAACCCAAAAGACAAGATTGACGTCTATCAACGTGTCATGTCTACCCAGAAGATATGGAAATTCTGGTGAAATACCAAAACTACCCTCAGTAGAAAGTTACCGTACAATTAAATCCTTCGATCAGCCTGCACCCAAAATATAATTATGGATATGGATATATGTCAAATCCAATATTTATTTGTTTATAGCTTAATCTTATATTGATGATTCAATTATCTTGATATTAGAAACCATCTCTAATATCTTTACTTTGATCAAAGATTCCCTGAATCATCATCCGATTGATAACTAGCTAAATGCAATCTCCTCTTACTAAGAGTGATCGATTCATTGTTGACCTACTCATTACCTTCATATACAATTCACCATTCCCAGTATCAATCCTGTGCATGTCTCAGTGTCATGATTAGGATTGAACCAAAGCATGGGTTCATGTGCATAAGGTACTTATGGCAGTCTCAGGTCAAAGGATTACTTGCACCACTCCCACTATGAGAACCATCCATTGACATGCAGCTAAGACTCCATTAGATGTTTTCAAGTTGGATCATTTCAGTGAACTCATTCACTAATGAGCACCCACATTCTAGTATAGTGTCATACACAAGTGACTGTGAGAGCAGTCCTATTCAGTATACATAGGATGTGCTAGTCTTACCGAAAAACCCTGATCCCCTACTCATGGTTCCTTTTGACTAGGAATATTTCAGATTAAGGTTTTAAGACTTTAGGTCTCACTGGTATGATCTCATCATAACTCTAAAATCATAGCCCTAATCTATGGGGTTCATCATATAAAATAAACACAGCGTATGATGAAAAATAATGCCTTTATTAGAATATTGTCAAATACAATGGTTTGGGAGATACAACATAGATTGGCTTGTAGGGCATATCCCTTTCAATCTCCCACTTGCACTAAAGCCAATCGTCTTTAAATCTTAATCCCATACTCTCGAGGTGGCGATCAAACTCTCGCTGTGGTAGAGCCTTAGTGAACGGGTCTGCTACGTTGTTCTTTTTATCAACTCTATTTATGTAGACATCTTGTCTTTCTACTATTTCTCGTACGAGATGGAAGCGTCTCAGAATGTGCTTGGACTTATGATGAGCTCTTGGTTCCTTAGCTTGAGCAACAGCTCCAGTGTTGTCACAGTAAAGTGGTACTGGGTTTTCAATCTCAGGAACAACACCCAACTCTGTGATGAACTTCTTCATCCAGACTGCTTCCTTGGCGGCTTCACTGACAGCTATGTATTCTGCCTCTGTGGTTAGTCAGCTACAGTCTGCTGCTTGGTACTCTTCCAACTCACTGCTCCACCATTTAGGGTAAAAACATATCCCGAAATGGATTTGCTATCATCAGGGTCTGATTGAAAACTAGAATCAGAATAAGCTTCTAGTTTAAGATCAGAACCACCATAAACCAGGAAAATATCCTTAGTCCTTCTCAGGTACTTAAGAATATTTTTAACTGCTTTCCAATGATCCTCTCCTGGATCAGCCTGAAACCTACTGACAATGCCTAAAGCATATGCCACATCAGGCCTGGTACATAACATGGCATACATTATGGACCCTATTGCCGAAGCATAAGGTAGAATTCATTCTATTTCTTTCTTCAGGTGTCTTAGGAGACATCCTTTTGGAAAGATGTATGCCTTGACTCATAGGAAGATAACCTCTTTTACTTCCATCCATGCTGAATCTTTTCAGCACTAAGTTAATGTACCTAGACTGGGATAAACCTAGCATCCTCTTAGACCTATCTCTATAGATCTTAATACCTAGTATATAGGATGCTTCTCCCAAATCTTTCATGGAAAACTGGTTTGATAGCCAAACCTTGACTGATTGTAATATTGAGATATCATTCCCAATGAGGAGTATGTCATCTACATACAGAACCAAGAAGACTATGGCACTCCCACTAGTCTTCTTATAAACACAGGGTTCATCCACATTTTTGATAAAACCAAACATTTTAATAGTTTCATCAAAGCGGATGTTCCAACTCCTTGAAGCTTGCTTTAATCCATAAATGGATTTCTTTAGCTTGCATACTTGATTAGGTTTATTCTTTGAAATAAAACCTTCTGGCTGTGACATGTAGACTTCTTCCTCAAGGAAACCATTGAGGAATGCAGTCTTCACATCCATCTGCCAGATCTCATAATCGTGGTATGCTGCTATAGCAAGTAAAATCTGAATTGATTTGAGCATGGCAACAGGTGAGAATGTTTCATCATAATCAATTCCCTGTTTTTGTCTAAAACCTTTTGCCACTAATCTAGCTTTATAGGTTTCAACTTGGCCATCAGCCCCAATCTTTTTCTTATAGACCCATTTGCACCCAATAGGATTAACACCCTCTGGTGCATCGACCAAAGACCATACTTGGTTGACATACATAGAGTCTATCTCGGATTCCATGGCTTCTTGCCATCTATCTGAATCAGTACTCAAGATAGCTTCTGTATAGGCCAGAGGTTCATCATTTTGAATGACTTGGGCTTCATTATTTTCAATAATAAACCCATACCTCTAGGTGCCCGTGACACTCTATCAGACCTACGGGGAGGAGTTTTGTGTTCTGGTTCTGATCTAACTATATGTTCTATTGATTGAGAATTGTCTATCTGTGTTTCTTGTACTTCTCCAAGTTCAATAGTTCTACCATTGCCCTTTTCTAAAATAAAATCTTTTTCTAGAAAAGTGGCATGCCTGCTGACAAAAATCTTTTGTTCAGTTGGATGGTAAAACAGATATCCTCTACCTCTCTAGGATATCCTACAAATAGACATTTATCCGCTCTAGGTTCCATCTTATGTCCAAAATTTTTTTAACATAAGCTGGACATCCCCATACCTTAAAAATTTAAGATACGGTTTCTTTCCACTCCAAATTTCATATGGAGTACTAACAACGGATTTAGAAGGTACTTTGTTCAGAATGTAAACAGCAGTTTCTAGGGCATGACCCCAAAAGGAAATGGGTAAATTTGTAAAGCACATCTGGATCGTACCATATCTAATAAGGTACATTCCTCATTTCAGCTATACCATTTAGCTGTGGTGTATAAGGAGGGGTCCATTCAGAAAGAATTCCATTAACTTTAAGATAGTCTAAAAACTCCGTGGATAAGTATTCTCCTCATCGATCAGACCGAAAACTTTAATACTTTTCCCGGTTATTTTTCGACCATACTTTGATACTCCTTAAATTTATCAAAGGCTTCAGATTTTATGTTTCATAAGATACACATATCCGAACCTAGATAAATCATCTGTAAAAGTGATAAAATATGAGTATCCACCTCTGGCTGAGTTGTCATTGGACCACATACATCAGTATGTATAAGTCCTAATAACTCAGTTGACCTTTCTCCATGTCCAGTAAATGGAGTCTTGGTCATCTTATCCATGAGACAAGATTCGCAAGTTCCTAATGATTCATACTCATAAGGATCAAGGAATTTTTCCTTGTATAACTTGCTTATCCTAGACTCATTAACATGACCAAGTCGATGATGCCAAAGTAAAGTATCATTAAAGTCTTCTCTTTCTCTTTTATTATTGACATGAAAAACACTATCGTGGAAGAAGAATTAAGAGCCCATTGCTAAATATGCCAGAACAAACATTTTATTAGACAACATTATCGAGCAACCAGTGCTCGTTACATCATTACATATCCTTGTTTTAATAACAAGGGAACAGATACAATGTTCCTAATAATCTTAGGCATATAATAACAAAAATTATGTAACTCCAAGATCTTCCCTGAAGGCAACTTCAGAATATAGGTCCCTACAGCTTCTGCTGGATGATATCCCACTAGCACCGTAGAGATTGAAGTCACCTTCCTTCAATACTTTAAGCTTGTGGAGGCCCTGTAAAGATTTGCATATATGGTAACCACAAGCGGTATCCAATACCCAAGTATTTGAAAATGAAGAATTTAATGTCAATATAGCATATATCTCATACATAACTTTGGCGCATCTGATGCACCAGGCTTCAGAAGGTAAGCCTTGCAATTCCTTTTCCAATGTCCCGCTTTGCCGCAAAAGAAACAGGTCGACTGTTTGGAGGCCTTCTTTCCTTTCTTATTCTTATTGATGCCACTCTTAAGGTTTAGCCTCCTATTAAAACCTTTTTGCCTGATTTCTTCTTATTGGTCTTATTATAAGAAGAAGTGGAGCCTTTTCTTTCTTTGTGGCTCTCCACTGTTTTTAACATATTTAACAGCTCAGGCAAGGAAGTGTTCAGTTTGTTCATATGATAATTCAAGACAAACTGAGAAAATGACTCCGGGAGTGATTGCAGGATTAAATCCTGATTCAACTCCCCATCCATGATAAAACCTAATTGACCCAATCTAGTGATCAAGTCAATTATCTTCAGAACATGATCCTGAACGGATGTTCCCTCTATCATCCTAGCATGGATTAACTGCTTAGATATTTCATATCTAGCAGTTCTGCTATGTTCTCCATAAAGCTCTTTTAAATTGAGCATTATGGATTGAGTATCCATGCTTTCATGCTGTCTCTGTAACTCATTGGTCATAGAGGCTAGTATGATACACTTGACAGTAAGGGAGTCATTCTGCCACATTTTGTATGTGGCCATATCTTCCTGTGTGGCATCGTCCCCTAGTGGATTAAGATAGGGGTATCAAGAATATAAGAAAGTTTTTTCTGAACTCAGCACAATCTTTAAATTTCTCAACCAGTCCACATAGTTCGGACTAGTCAGTTTGTTGGTATCTAAGATACTTCGCAGTGACAATGAAGATGCCATTTACCTATATCTAACAAAGAACAATAAATGAGCAAACAACCATGAAATGACTTACATAATTAAATTAGGTCTTCAATTTAATTATGTCTCCCACTATTTTATCAAAAATCATAGCCCTCACTATGATAATCGAGAAGAACCCTGATCGGTTTTCTTAGTGAGATTGAGATCCTAATAACTTATAAAAGATCTTGCAGAAAACACAACAAATCTTTTATAAGCTCAAAGGTAGGAAACTCTTCCAATTATATCTCATATAATTCTCAAGAAGTAACTTGGCCTCTAGAAAATTATTAGTCTTGCAGAAAACACAACAAACCATAAAGTTCTAGTTAAGTCAAGACCCTTTCATTTCTATACAGTCAATACTCAATATAATGCCCTTGTAGATAACACAACAAAGCATTATACTGAATATACTGTAAGCATATCTATGCACTAGACTAGTATTATGTCAATCACCATATTAGGTCTTGCAGATAACACAACAAACCTAATGTGGTTCATAACACAATAATGATCCAGCATGAAGGAAAGCCAATATATAGTATTTTTAACACTAAGCATTTTAGTCAAGATTTAAATTAATCAAATCGGCCAGGCAAGTGGAAGAGATGTGGGAGTCCCCCTATTGCTTTCCTAGACACCAATAAAAATTGGCCAGGTCAGTCAACGGAACCAATTAAAAACCACAATTCTCTTTACCTTCCCAGAACCACCTTTCTAGACACCGAATGATCAATTGTACATCATGACTAGTGATGCTTATTAGTTAAATATACTAAGACTTAATATAATTTTAAAAGGAGGGAGATTATAAATTGCCAGCACATCCTTATAGAATGTATCACAATCAACATATCACATTTATAGATAAACAAATATATGCTAAGTGTGTCATCATACTAGGACAACCATTTACCACATAATGGATCCACCATTATGCCAGGGCAACCTTATTTCAGTATGATGACTTCAAAACTATACATATCTCTATAATAATTAGGGTTTGAGTGAAAGACCCTAACTAGTGGCATACATCAAAACATATATGCAATCAAAGATATGCTAAGTGTAGTAACATATAAGGATTTAAAACCCTAAGATGTGACATACAAACTATCATAAATATAGTCCTAATTAAGGTGGCTCTGATACCACTATAGGGATCCGGTGCATCGCACGAAAGGCTAATTTCAAAAATTGAAATTAATATGCACCAAAACCCTAAAACAGGAACTCCTTAATAAGACTAGAATGTATGAAGACAAACATTTCTATGCAAATTGAATTAGAATACCAACCTGTAATCGCTAATTCAATTTATGAAGACTTAAAACTTGAAGATCAACGGGCTATTTGAATTCACCAGGCATCCAAGTGTCCGCCCTCCGATGGTGATCCACACAGAGTAATGATCAAGAACACTATCTTCTTGTCCAATGGTTCCTCCTATTGAGTTCTTCTTCCTAAAACTCAATTCTTCGGATTATGGCTGGAATTCTTCCATACAAGAGGTTGCCTTCCTTTCTTTTATCTCTTCTCCTCCTTCCACTAAGACCTTGACCCACTAAGACACTCTTGTCTTGAAGATAAGACTTTGTCCTAAGGGGATTTAGGCTTGTCTTAAATTGGAGGAGAAATTAAGACAAGAATGTCTTAATGTAAGAAGGAAAGAACAAAATCAGAACTCCTTCTTTCCTTTACCGTCGGAGACTTTCGCTCTTGTTCTTGTTCAGTAGCAGAGTTTCGACAGAGGTGTACTCTGTAAAGGAAACAGTGCAAGAACAAGAAAAGAGAGAAAGAGTTTTAAGAGAGGAAGGTAGATTAAAACATTACCGAGTTCTGATTTTCCTAACCCCTTAAATAGATCTCAAGAGGCGCCCACACATCTCTTCGTGAAAAACTTCTCATGCCCTTTCCTTCCTTCTCATGGCCTTCCGGATAAATCCCACGGCTTTTCTTAAATTAAAAATCATGATGTTTTAAAAGAAAGGAGTCGCGATTTTTAATCTCCGAAGAGATGTTATTTCATGCAACGGGAAAGCAACGAATGCTTTCTGCCTTTCTCAAAAAAAACATCAACCCTTGGATTCCAATCCAAGGGGGACAATTGAGGCGCTAAAAGAGAGAACGAAAAGCCACCCCATATAAAACATCGGAGTTTTTTTTTTTTTTTTTTTTTTTTTTTTTTTTTATGGAGCGCAGCAAGAGTCCATGCGCCATGGACTCTTCCAAATGCCGTGCCAAGAGTCCATTAGCGCATGGTCTCTTGGCATTTTTGGCGTGAAAATGCTAAGGGCGGGTGGGGGGCTAGCCTAGATACATGGTTAGCCAATAGGGTTAGCCATAATCCCTATAACCTCAATTAGGGTCTAATTAGATCCAATTAGAACCCTAATTGAACCAATCCGGAACCCTAATTCGAATCTAATTCGAATAGAAGCTAGGATTTGCAACACCTGCTAGAGTGTCATCATGCAAAGATGATTTTATTACAAATTAAACCCTTGATCAATTCTCTTAAGTGTGTGACCCATTGGGTTCCATATCTAGCCAGCAGTGGGTTCGAATACAAGTTGACCTAATTTGATTAGAACTCTTTATAATCGATTTAGGTCAAACCGGGCTTACCCGATTATGATCAATTAGGACTCTTCTTAATTAGTGATCATTCAATTTAATCAACCCACAAGACAAGATTGACGTCTATCAATGTGTCATGTCTACCTAGAAGATATGAAAATTCTGGTGAAATACCAAAACTACCCTTCAGTAGAAAGTTACCGTACAATTAAATCCTTCGATCAGCCTACACCCAAAATATAATTGGATATGGATATATGTCAAATCCAATATTATATTGATTCTAGCTTAATCTTATATTGATGATTCAATTATCTTGATATTAGAAACCATCTCTAATATCTTTACTTTAATCAAAGATTCCCTGAATCATCATCCGATTGATAACTAGCTAAATGCAATCTCCTCTTACTAAGAGTGATCGATTCCTTGTTGACCTACTCATTACCTTCATATCCAATTCACCATTCCCAGTATCAATCCTGTGCATGTCTCAGTGTCATGATTTGGATTGAACCAAAGCATGGGTTCATGTGCATAAGGTACTTATGGCAGTCTTAGGTCAAAGGATTACTTGCACCACTCCCACTATGAGAACCATCCATTGACATGCAGCTAAGACTCCATTAGATGTTCTCAAGTTGGATCATTTCAGTGAACTCATTCACTAATGAGCACCCACATTCTAGTATCAGTGTCATACACAAGTGACTATGAGAGCAGTCACCTTATTCAGTATATATAGGATGTGCTAATCTTACCGAAAAACCCTGATCCCCTACTCATGGTTTTTTTTACTAGGAATATTTTAGATTAAGGTTTTAAGACTTTAGGTCTCACTGGTATGATCTCATCATAACTCTAAAATCATAGCCCTAATCTATTGGGTTCATTATATAATAATAAACACAGCGTATGATAAAAAATAATGCCTTTATTAGAATATTGTCAAATACAATGGTTTGGGAGATACAACATAGATTGGCTTGTAGGGCCTATCATCAGGTCTGATTGAAAACTAGAATCATAATAAGCTTCTAGTTTAAGATCAGAACCACCATAAACCAGGAAAATATCCTTAGTCCTTCTCAGGTACTTAGAATATTTTTAACTACATTCAATGATCTTCTCCTGGATCAGCCTGAAACCTACTGACAATGCCTAAAGCATATGCCACATCAGGCCTGGTACATAACATGGCATACATTATGGACCCCATTACCGAAGCATAAGGTATAGAATTCATTATATTTCTTTCTTCAGGTGTCTTAGGAGACATCCTTTTGGAAAGATGTATGCCTTGACTCATAGGAATATAACCTCTTTTACTTCCATCCATGCTGAATCTTTTCATCTAGGTAATGTACCTTGACTGGGATAAACCTAGCATCCTCTTAGACCTATCTCTATAAATCTTAATACCTAGTATATAGGATGCTTCTCCCAAATCTTTCATGAAAACTTGTTTGATAGCCAACCTTGACTGATTGTAATATTGAGATATCATTCCCATGAGGAGTATGTCATCTACATACAGAACCAAGAAGACTATGGTACTCCCACTAGTCTTCTTATAAACACAGGGTTCATCCACATTTTTGATAAAACCAAACATTTTAATAGTTTTATCAAAGTGGATGTTCCAACTCCTTGAAGCTTGCTTTGATCCATAAATGGATTTCTTTAGCTTGCATACTTGATTAGGTTATTCTTTGAAATAAAACCTTCTGGCTATGACATGTAGACTTCTTCCTCAAGGAAACCATTGAGGAATGCAGTCTTCACATCCATCTGCCAGATCTCATAATCGTGGTATGCTGTTATAGCAAGTAAAATCTGAATTGATTTGAGCATGGCAACAGGTGAGAATGTTTCATCATAATCAATTCCCTGTTTTTGTCTAAACCTTTTGCCACTAATCTAGCTTTATAGGTTCCAACTTGGCCATCAGCCCCAACCTTTTTCTTATAGATCCATTTGCACCAATAGGATTAACACCCTCTGGTGCATCGACCAAAGACCATACTTGGTTGACATACATAGAGTCTATCTCGGATTCCATGGCTTCTTGCCATCTATCTGAATCAGTACTCAAGATAGCTTCTGTATAGGTCAGAGGTTCATCATTTTGAATGACTTGGGCTTCATTATTTTCAATAATATACCCATACCTCTCAGGTGCCCGTGACACTCTATCAACCTATGGGGAGGAGTTTTGTGTTCTGGTCTGATCTAATTATATGTTCTATTGATTGAGAATTGTCTATCTGTGTTCTTGTACTTCTCCAAGTTCAATAGTTCTACCATTGCCCTTTTCTAAAATAAAATCTTTTTCTAGAAAAGTGGCATGTCTGATGACAAAAATCTTTTGTTCAGTTGGATGGTAAAACAGATATCCTCTACCCTCTCTAGGATATCCTACAAATAGATATATCCTCTCTAAGTTCCAACTTATGTCCAAAATTTCTTTTAACATAAGCTGGACATCTCCATACCTTAAAATATTTAAGATACGGTTTCCTTCCACTCCAAATTTCATATGGAGTACTAACAACGGATTTAGAAGGTACTTTGTTCAGATTGTAAACAGCAGTTTTCAAGGCATGACCCCAGAAGGAAATGGGTAAATTTGTAAAGCACATCATGGATCGTACCATATCTAATAAGGTACAATTCCTCCTTTCAGCTATACCATTTAGCTGTGGTGTATAAGGAGGGGTCCATTCAGAAAGAATTCCATTAACTTTAAGATAGTCTAAAAACTCCGTGGATAAGTATTCTCCTCATCGATCAGACTGAAGAACTTTAATACTTTTCCGGTTTGTTTTTCGATCATACTTTGATACTCCTTAAATTTATCAAAGGCTTCAGATTTATGTTTCATATGATACACATATCCGAACCTAGATAAATCATCTGTAAAAGTGATAAAATATGAGTATCCACCTCTGGCCTGAGTTTTCATTGGACCACATACATCAGTATGTATAAGTCCTAATAACTCTGTTGACATTTCTCCATGTCCAGTAAATGGAGTCTTGGTCATCTTATCCATGAGACAAGATTCGCAAGTTCCTAATGATTCATACTCATAAGGATCAAGGAATTTTTCCTTGTATAACTTTCTTATCCTAGACTCATTAACATGACCAAGTCGATGATGCCAAAGTAAAGTATCATTAAAGTCTTCTCTTTTTCTTTATTATTGACATGAAAATCACTATCATTGGAAGAAAGAGTTAAGAGCCCATTGCTAAATATGCCAGAACAAACAATTTTATTAGACAACATTATCGAGCAACCAGTGCTCGTTACATCATTACATATCCTTGTTTTATTAACAAGGGAACAGATACAATATTCCTAATAATCTTAGGCATTTAATAACAAAAATTATGTAACTCCAAGATCTTCCGTGAATGCAACTTCAGAATATAGGTCCCTACAGCTTCTGCTTGGATGATATCTCCACTAGCACCGTAGAGATTGAAGTCACCTTCCTTCATTACTTTAAGCTTGTGGAGGCCCTGCAAAGATTTGCATATATGGTAACCACAAGCGGTATCTAATACCCAAGTATTTGAAACTGAAGAATTTAATGTCAATATAGCATATATCTCATACATACCTTTTGGCGATCTGATGCACCAGGCTTCATAGTTGCAAGGTAAGCCTTGCAATTCCTTTTCCAATGTCCCGCTTTACCGCAAAAGAAACAGGTCGATTGTTTGGAGGCCTTCTTTCCTTTCTTATCTTATTGATGCCACTCTTAGGGTTTAGCCTCCTATTAAAACCCTTTTTGCCTGATTTCTTCTTATTGGTCTTATTAATAAGAAGAAGTGGAGCCTTTTCTTTCTTTATGTGGCTCTCCACTGTTTTAACATATTTAACAGCTCAGGCAGGGAAGTGTTCAGTTTGTTCATGTGATAATTCAAGACAAACTGAGAAAATGACTCCGGGAGTGATTGCAGGATTAAATCCTGATTCAACTCCCCATCCATGATAAAACCTAATTGACCCAATCTAGTGATCAAGTCAATCATCTTCAGAACATGATCCTGAACGGATGTTCCCTCTGTCATCCTAGCATGGAATAACTGCTTAGATATTTCATATCTAGTAGTTCAGCTATGTTCTCCATAAAGCTCTTTTAAATTGAGCATTATGGATTGAGTATCAATGCTTTCATGCTGTGGTGCGGGCACCAGACTCACAAGAAGACTTCAGAGCTCCATCTGGATCTCTGATTAACCTTGCCCAAAGAATTAGAGTTTTTGGTTTATAATAAGAGTTGACTAGATCAACTCAATTTAGCTTGAGTCTACATTACCTGCATTTATTTTATTGAGTCATGTTGACTCAGTAGTGGACTAGGGCTTCAACCTGGGCTGTTACATTTTCTCCCAAGGCCTAGCAAGTGGGCGCCACACTCCCAGCCACACTCCCAGCCATACGCCTGAGTCCAGGGGGTGACATATCTACATCAGCAGCCTTTGGTCCCCACACCACAGATAGCAGCTTCCTTCTCTCATGCGCCAGTTGAAAAGAAATCCACCAAGAGTCCACAAATCATGGGGGCGGCCCAAGTCTTTCCCAAAAGAACCAAACTAAGAAAGGGAAGAAATTTTCTTGGAGAGAACTTCAAGGAGGCGCCCACTACCTCCCAAAAATATCCAAAACAAAGATGGGAAGGGCCTTGACTTAAGGAGGAAGAAAAGGAGGAGTCCAAAATAGTTGATCCATGGAAGGAAAGAAATCCTCTCTTGAAGACCCAAGCAAGGAGGCGCCATCTACCTGCCTTTTATAACCCAAATCAATTTTTTTGGTACCTTGGCCGACCATATGTGTATGGATTGTCCTGATTTGTAGATCCCCTCCTTTAGTCCCACATGGGAAGATGTAAAACCCTACTCCCTTGTAAAGCCCTATAAATTAAACCCCTCTTATAATTTTAAAAAATCAGATGAATGAAACCAAATTTTTTTGTGAGCAAACTTTGTGTTTCTCTCTTCCGCACTTGCATCCAGGTGTTGAGCTCCGTGAGGGAGTAAATCCGGGTTCCCCAGGAACCTTAAGGAGGTGTGAGATCTCCAAAACCCAAACCCTAGGTTAGCCACTCCACTCCCAAACCCTAGCCGCCCATCACCCCTCTCTTTCCACCAAGCCCTAGCCTATCCCACCTCTCACGGCCACCCTCTCCAAGTCCAGGCCGATCACCAGCATCCAGCTCCAGTCCGGATACTTCAGATCTACAGCAATTCTAAGAGGAAGTCAGATCAGCCTCCAGGAGAATCTGATTTCAGCAACCTCAGCTTACAAGTTCTTCAACCTGGTAAATCTTTTCTTGAGTATCTGAATTCCATCACTTGTTCCTCTTCTTTCCCAGATCTTGAGTCCAGGAGAAGCCGACCAAACCACAAGACCAGTATTGGAGGATCCATTGCGAAGATAGCCGACTCCGAGGATCCCATAATCTGCTCGAGAGAGTTCTTCCATCCAAATTCTGAGAAGATCACTGTCTGGTTGGTAAACCATCTCTCCTCTCTATTTCTGTCCTGTGAAAGTTCAGAGTGAAACCCTAGGTCTGGGAGTTTCTCAACCCCCAGCGATCCGTTACTTCTGAACTACTCTGATAATTTAGTTTCATCTAAATTGTGCTTTCAATCCTTACCTAGTTTCCTTCAACTTAGTTTAGCTTTACTTTGAGCCAAAGCCAATTTCTGAAATATATATATATAAAAAAAAAGAGAAACTAATCCTAAATTACTTCTGCATACGCTTCTTTGTTCTTTGTTCTGCATCTTTTGGTATCAGAGCCCTGTCTAGGGTTTCTATTTTGATTGCTTGTTTGAGTCTCTCTCTTTTTACTTTGTCTGCTCGAAGTAGACTCCCCAGGACGTCCGGTCCTAGGAATGAAGCGAGGTGAAAACCTCCTCTTCCCATTCCACGGGGTGTTCCTAGGGCGTGTAGGGGATCCGTTGGGTTATAACTTCGTAGCAGGAATTGTAAACGGGGATGTGCTCTGTTTTCAGCCCGTAATTGCCCTGTTGCAGGAATTATTTCTCACTTCAGGTAACTCCAAATTCGGTGATTTTTGTTTTGCTGCAACCAGTATAATCGAAAATATTTTGCATAATCTTCTTGTGATTTATTGGTTTCCGTGGGATTTCTAAGAATTAAATTACTGCAACTCTATTTTTGTGTTCTGCAATCCAATTATTTTGAGTGTTCATCTCTTAATTCATCTTAAGGGCATTTGAGCACCTAAGATAAGGGGAGGAGTTGATAACCTCTCCTTAGCCCAAAACCACCACCCACTCATTCGAACCTAAGCCTTTAATCTAAAAATTGATTAGACCTAATTTGCCCAAGTGGGCTAGGGACATCAACAAGTTGGGTCAAGGCTAGTGTTGAGTCAGTTTGTCTGGTTACTCTGTGTGTGCTTTGTACTCAGTGTCTAGAATGGTGGTTCAGGGATTCCATCCCGAAGGGCTTGTGTGCTAGTCCGCCTACCTGGCCAATCTCTGATTGGTGTCTAGGATTGGCATTCAGGGACCTAACACTCCCCTTACACCTGCCTGGCTGAGTCCTGAGTTACTACAGGCTAGCTTGCCACTCTGATTGGGCATCTAGTTTGGGCACTAGGTCTAGTTAGCCCGTAGTCGTTCAGTTGAGTCTCATTTTGTGTGCTTGATTGCATCATGTCTACCCGGAATGGAGTACCCTACCAACCTGATCAAACCTAACCTGATTTAGAGGCCATGGTTAGAGCTCTTACTGAGAGTATGAACAAGTTAAGTCAGGATATGAATGAGAATTTTGCCCAGCTTAGGGATCGAGTCCAAGTACTTGAGGAACCTAGGCATCGGAATTGGACTCTTGACCCAGATTTTAATGTGCCTCAACCTCACCCACACCAAGAGCCTAGAAGACCTTTATACCGAGATCCTGAACCTAATCATAGGAGGCCTGACCCAGAACCTGAGGATAGAGATGATAGGTTCATTCGGAACATCAAGTTAGATGCACCCACTTTTGATGGTAGCTTAAATCCTAAGGTGTATTCTGATTGGGTGGGTGAGATGGACCAGTACTTTGAGTGGTATGCCATGTCTGAGGAGGAAATTCAAGTTTGCCAAGATGAAATTAATACGTCAAGCTAGGTTATACTGGGGAAACATTGAGCTGACCACTAGAAGACGAAATGTAGAGCCCATAACCACTTGGCAGGGTATGAAAGAGAAACTTAGAGACAAGTACCTACCCATTTCTTACCAGCAAAATCTGTTAGACCAATGGCAGACTTTGAAACAAGGGAACCGATCTGTTTCAGACTACATAACACCTTTGATGAATACCTAATGAGATGTGATGTGAGTGAAGCCCATGAGGTCACTTTGTTTAGATTTAGGGCTGGGCTTAGGGAAGATATTAAGAGAGAGTTGTTTCTGAGAGAGGTTACTGACCTAGACCAAGCCTATCAGATTGCACTGAACACTGAGAAGTTTCAGAGAGGACCCATGCCATCTAGGGTTAGTTTCCAATCCCAAGAAATGGACCTAGCCAGGTTACCCTAGCAAGCCTAATCAAGGTATCCCCACCCCTAGGCCCATGGACAAAGGTAAGGCACCTGACACCCAGAGAACCCCTGGTATCGTCTGTTTTAAGTGCCAGAAGCCCGGTCATATCTCCAATCAGTGCACAGCCATAGCTTGTTTTAAGTGTCATAAGGTAGGTCATGTTTCTAGCCAGTGCCCTCGTAGATCCCTATATATAGAAGAGGGAGGAGAAGAGAATTCCGAGCCTAATGAGGAGTTTGAAGAAGAAGTTTATGAGGCCGGAATGAATTTGGTTGATGAGTATGAAGGAGAGGAAGAATCTACTGAGTCTGACCACTTAGGGGTTGTGAGATGCATCCTGTCCCAGACTAAAGTTCAGGAAGACTGGCGTAGGACTAACATCCTACAGACTTTCCTTAAACTAGGGGATAAGGTTTGTAAATCATCATAGATAGTGGAGCTGTGTAAATGCCATTTCTACTAGCACTATCAAAATGTAGGTTAACCCCAGTCCCCCACCCCAACCCCTATAAGGTTTCTTGGGTAGACTCTACCTCTATACCCATCCAGTCTAGATGTCAGGTCCAAATCCAAATGCAATCCTATCAAGAGAAGATTTGGGTGATGTCTTGCCCATGGGGGTGAGCAGTATAATTCTTGGAAGACCTTGGTTGTATGATCATGATGCCACCCTCTTAGGAAAATCCAACACTTGTGTCTTTAGTTTCAATGGGAAGAAAATCACAATCCATTCAGTCCCTCCTAAGGACAAGGTAGCTAAAGGAACCAGTAAGGTTAGGGAAATAAAGACTGGAGTGAACCTAATTAGTGCCAAGGATCTAGAACAAGAAATTCATAGTGGTTCACCCATTTGGATGTTGACTGCTAAGGAACTTAGGACTCCTACACCCTCAGAGCCTGCTCAGGAAGTTAAGCCTTTATTAGAAGAATTTGAGGATGTTTTTCCCGAGGATCTGCCAGACCACCTTCCACCTCTTAGGGATATTCAGCATTCCATAGATTTAGTCCAGGAGCTACTTACCCAACTTGCCCCATTATAGGATGAATCCATCTGAGCATAAAGAACTACAAAAGCAGGTTGGTGAATTGTTGAGGAAGGGTTTCATTAGAGAGAGTCTTAGCCCTTGTGCAGTCCCTGCACTTCTAACCCTGAAAAAGGATGGCACGTGGAGGATGTGTGTTGACTGTCGTGCCATCAATAAAATCATAATCAAGTATAGGTTCCCCATCCCTACACTAGATGACATGCTTGATATGATGGCCGGTGCCATGGTTTTTTCTAAAATTGATCTCAAGAGCGGCTATCATCAGGTTAGGATTAGACCAGGGGATGAGTGGAAAAAGCCTTCAAAACTAAGGATGGTCTCTTTGAATGGGTTGTTATGCCTTTTGGGTTGTCCAATGCCCCTAGTACTTTCATGAGGATTATGACCCAGGTACTTAGAGCTTTCATAGGGAAGTTTGTAGTGGTCTATTTTGATGACATCCTGATCTATAGTAAGACCCCTGCAGATCACCTAGGCCACCTTAGACAAGTCTATCAAGTTTTGAGGAATGATAGTCTCTACGGTAATCTCAAAAATTGTGAATTTATGACCAGTAGGATTATCTTCCTTGGATTTGTTGTAACCCCTGACGGCGTAGCTGCCGATCCTGAAACGATTAGGTCCATAGTAGAATGGCCAAAGCCGACCAGTGTGCATGAAGTCAGAAGTTTCCATGGCTTGGCTACCTTCTATAGGCGATTCATCAAGGGGTTTAGTACCGTAGTTGCTCCTATCACAGACTGCATTAGGAAGGGAGAATTTTAGTGGACCAAAGCAGCCATAAAGCCTTCCAAGATCTTAAGGATAGGATGACCCAGGCACCCATTTTGAGACTACCGGACTTTTCAAAGGTATTTGAGGTTGCCTGTGATGCTTCAGGAGTAGGTATAGGTGGAGTCCTAAGCCAAGAGAACCATCCCGTAGCATTCTTTAGTGAAAAAATTAATGATGCTAAGCTTAGGTATTCTACCTATGATAAGGAATTTTACGCGGTAGTGCAAGCTTTGCGTTACTGGAGACATTATTTGCTACCGCAAGAATTTGTGCTATTTTCGGACCATGAGGCTCTTAGATTCTTGAATTCTCAGAAGAAGCTTAACCTAGGCATGCCAAGTGGGTAGAGTATATCCAGTCCTATACTTTTGTTTTGAAGCATAAGGCTGGGTCTGAAAATAAGGTAGCTGATGCCCTTAGTCATCGATCTTTATTGTTGAATTCTGTTAGGGCTGAAGTCATAGGGTTTGAGCAAATCAAAGAAGAATATGAGTCGGTCCAGATTTTAAGACTGTGTACCAAGATCTAACTCAAGGACCATCTAGTGAACATAAGGATTATTCCCTTTAGATGGCTTTCTATTCTTTAAGAATAGGCTTTGCATCCCTAGAACCTCTCTTAGGGAATTCTTGATTTGGAAAACTCATGCTGGAGGTTTAGCTGGCCATTTTGGAAAAGATAAGACCACCCTGGCTATTGAAGACCAATTTTTTGGCCTAGCTCTTAAAAGAGATGTAGCACACATTGTGGTTAGGTGTCGAACCTGTGCTGTTGCCAAACAGCGAAAACAGAACACCGGCCTCTACACCCCACTCCCTGTCCCAGATCATCCTTGGCAAGATGTGAGCATGGACTTTGTGTTAGGTTGCCTAAGACCCAGAGGAGGCATGACTCTATCTGTGTTGTAGTAGACCGATTTTCCAAGATGGCCCATTTCTTGCCTTGTTCCCAAACATTTGATGCGTCTAAGGTAGCCACCCTATCTTTAATGAGATAGTTCGACTCCATGGCCTACCCAAGACCATTGTGTCAGATAGGGATGTTCGGTTCACCAGCTATTTCTGGAAAACCTTTGGCATAAATTAGGGATGAAACTTAAGTTTTCAACTGCCTATCATCCCCAGACTGACGACCAAACCGAAGTAGTGAACCGTAGTTTAGGCAATCTGCTAAGGTGTCTTGTTGGTGAAAACATTAGGAACTGGGATTTGTACTTACCTAGAGCTGAATTTGCATATAATGACTCGGTCAATAGGTCTACGGGTAAGAGTCCATTTGAAATTGTGCATGGTTACAAACCCCACACACCTCTTGACCTAGCTCCTTTACTAGTCCACACACGGGTCTCCGAGTCTGCCGAAGTTTTTGCACAGCATATAAAAGACTTGCATAAAGAAATTCAAGCCAAATAAATTTAAGTAATGAAACTTATAAGAAATTGGCTGATTCTCAAAGGCGAGTCAAAACTTTTGACGAAGGAGACTATGTAATGATTAGGTTAAGGCTGAACGGTTTCCTCCTGGAACCGTTAGAAAGTTACATGCTAGGGGAGCTGGACCATTTAGAGTGGTAAAGAGAGTAGGATCCATGCCTATGTGCTCGAGTTACCTCCAGAACTAGGCATTAGCTCCACTTTCAACATTACAGACCTAGTAGAGTATAGGGAGCCAGCTGTGATTCCCAGTGGGCATTTGAACCTGACCCTGTGTGTCCACCAACAAATTGGCCTGTGAGGAAAGAGCAGAATGAAAAGATCCTGGATGATCAGGTTATCTCTACTCGTAATCGAGGATACCAAAGATACCTAGTCCGCTGGCTAGGAAGGCCAGATTCTGATGACTCTTGGATCTCCCGAGAAGAATTACAAGAGCTGGACCCAGACCTCTTGGAGAGATACCAGAGCCAACTTGATCCATACTCGACAGGGTCGAGTTCCTCCCACCCTGGGAGAATTGGTGCGGGCACCAGACTTAGAAGAAGACTTCAGAGCTCCATCTGGATCTCTGATTAACCTTGCCTGAAGAATTAGGATTTTTGGTTTGTAATAAGAGTTGACTAGATCAACTCAATTTAGCTTGAGTCTACATTACCTGCATTTTATTTTGTTGAGTCATGTTGACTCAGTAGTGGACTAGGGCTTCAACCTGGGCTGTTACATTTTCTCCCAAGGCCTAGCAAGTGGGCACCACACTCCAGCCACACTCCCAGCCATATGCCTGAGTCCAGGGGGTGCCATATCTACATCCAGCAGCCTTTGGTCCCCACACGACAAATAGCAGCTTCCTTCTCTCATGCGCCAGTTGAGGAGAAATCCACCAGGAGTCCACAAATCAAGGGGGCGGCCCAAGTCTTTTCCAAAAGAACCAAACTAAGAAAGGGAAGAAATTTTCTGGAGAGAACTTCAAGGAGGCGCCCACTACCTGCCAAAAATATCCAAAACAAAGATGGGAAGGGCCTTGACTTAGGGAGGAAGAAAAGGAGGAGTCCAAAAGAGTTGATCCATGGAAGGAAAGAAATCCTCTCTTGAAGACCCAAGCAAGGAGGCGCCATCTACCTGCCTTCTATAAACCAAATCAATTTTTTTGGTACCTTGGCCGACCATATGTGTATGGATTGTCCTGATTTGTAGATACCCTCCTTTAGTCCCACATGAGAAGATGTAAACCCTACTCCCTTGTAAAGCCCTATAAATTAAACCCCTCTGTAAGTTTAAAAAATTAGATGAATGAAACCAATTTTTTTGTGAGCAAACTTTGTGTTTCTCTCTTCCGCACTTGCATCCAGGTGTTGAGCTCCGTGAGGGAGTAAATCCGGGTTCCCCAGGAACCTTGAGGAGGTGTGAGATCTCCAAAACCCAAACCCTAGGTTAGCCACTCCACTCCCAAACCCTAGCCACCCATCACCCCTCTCTTTCACAAGCCCTAGCCTATCCCACCTCTAACAGCCACCCTCTCCAAGTCCAGGCCGATCACCAGCATCCAGCTCCAGTCCGGATACTTCAGATCTACAGCAATTCTAAGAGGAAGTCAGATCAGTCTCCAGGAGAATCCTGATTTCATCAACCTCAGCTTTCAAGTTCTTCAACCTGGTAATCTTTTCTTGAGTATCTGAATTCCATCACTTGTTCCTCTTCTTTCCCTAATCTTAAGTCCAGGAGAAGCTGACCAAACCACAAGACCAGTATTGGAGGATCCATTGCGAAGATAGCCGACTCCGAGGATCCCACAATCTGCTCAAGAGAGTTCTTCCACCCAATTTCTTAGAAGATCACTGTCTGGTTGGTAAACCATCTCTCCTCTCTATTTCTGTCCTGTTGAAGTTCAGAGCGAAACCATAGGTCTGGGAGTTTCTCACCCCCAGCGATCCGTTACTTCTGAACTACTCTGATAATTTAGTTCATCTAAATTGTGCTTTCAATCCTTACCTAGTTTCCTTCAACTTAGTTTAGCTTTACTTTGAGTCAAAGCCAATTTCTAAAATATTAAAAAAAAAAAAAGAGAAATTAATCCTAAATTTACTTCCGCATACGCTTCTTTGTTCTTTGTTCAGCATCATGCTGTCTCTGAAACTCATTGGTCATAGAGGCTAGTATGATACACTTGACAGTAAGGGAGTCATTCTGCCACATTTGTATGTTGCCATATCTTCCTGTATGGGATCATTCCCTAGTGGATCAAGACTAGGGGTATCAAGAATATAAGAAAGTTTTTCTGAACTCAGCACAATCTTTAAATTTCTCAACCAGTCCACATAGTTCGGACCAGTCAGTTTGTTGGTATCTAAGATACTTCGCAGTGACAATGAAGATACCATTTATCTATATTTAACAAAGAACAATACATGAGCAAACAACATGAAATGACTTACATAATTAAATTAGGTCTTCAATTTAATTATGTCTCCCACTATTTTATCTAAAATCATAGCCCTCACTATGATAATCGAGAAGAACCTGATCGATTTTCTTTGTGAGATTGAGATCCTAATAACTTATAAAAGATCTTGGAGAAAACACAACAAATCATTTATAAGATCAAAGGTAGGAAACTCTTCCAATTATATCTCATATAATTCTCAAGAAGTAACTTGGCCTCTAGAACATTATTAGTCTTGCAGAAAACACAAAAAACCATAATGTTCTAGTAAAGTCAAGACCCTTTCATTTCTATACAGTCAATACTCAAATACATGCCCTTGTAGATAACCAACAAAAGCATTATACTGAATATACTGTAAGCATATCTATGCACTAGACTTGTATTATGTCAATCACCATATTAGGTCTTGCAGATAACACAACAAACCTAATGTGGTCATAACACAATAATGATCCAGCATGAGGAAGGCCAATATATAGTATTTTTAACACTAAGCATTTAGTCAAGATTTAAATTTAATCAAATCGGCCAGGCAAGTGGAAGAGATGTGGGAGTCCCCCGTTACTTTAGCATAGACACCAATAAAAATTGGCCAGGTCAGTCAACGGAACCAATTAAAAACCACAATTCTCTTTTCCTTCCCAGAACCACCTTCTAGACACGAATGATCAATTGTACATCATGACTAGTGATGCTTATTAGTAAATATACTAAGACTTAATATAATTTTAAAAGGAGAGATTTATAAATTGCCAGCACATCCTTATAGAATGTTATAACAATCAACATATCACTCTTATAGATAAACAAAATATGTGCTAAGTGTGTCATCATACTAGGACAACCATTTACCATATAATGGATCACCATTATGCCAGGGCAACCTTATTTCAGTATGATATGACTTCAAAACTATACATATCTCTATAATATAGGGTTTGAGGTGAAGACCCAAATAGTGGCATAGATCAAAATATATGCAATCAAAGATATGCTAAGTGTAGTAACATATTAGGATTTAAAAACCCTAAGATGTGACATACAAACTATCATAAATTATAGTCCTAATTAAAGTGGCTCTGATATCACTGTAGGGATCCGGTGCATCGCAGCGAAAGGGTCATTTCAAAAATTAAAATTAATATGCACCAAAACCCTAAAACAGGAACTCCTTAATAAGACTAGAATGTATGAAGACAAACATTTCTATGCATATTGAATTAGAATACCAACCTGTAATCGCTAATTCCAATTTATGAAGACTTAAAACTTGAAGATCAACGGGCTATTTGAATTCACCAGGCGTCCAAGTGTCCGCCCTCCGATGGTGATCCACATAGAGTAATGATCAAGAACACTATCTTCTTGTCCAATGGTTCCTCCTATTGAGTTCTTCTTCCTAGAACTCAATTCTTCGGATTATGGCTGGAATTCTTCCATACAAGAGGTTGCCTTCCTTTCTTTTATCTCTTCTCCTCCTTCCACTAAGACCTTGACCCACTAAGACACTCTTGTCTTGAAGATAAGACTTTGTCCTAAGGGGATTTAGGCTTGTCTTAAATTGGAGGCAAAATTAAGACAAGAATGTCTTAATGTAAGAAGGAAAGAACAAAATCAGAACTCCTTCTTTCCATTACCGTCGGAGACTTTCGCTCTTGTTCTTGTTTAGTAGCAGAGTTTCAACAGAGGTGTACTCTGTAAAGGAAACAGTGCAAGAACAAGAAAGAGAGAAAGAGTCTTTAAGAGAGGAAGAAGGATTAAAAACATTACCGAGTTCTGATTTTCCTGACCCCTTAAATAGATCTCAAAGAGGCGCCCACACATCTCTTCGTGAAAAACTTCTCACGCCCTTTCCTTCCTTCTCATGGCCTTCCGGATAAATCCCACGGCTTTTCTTGAATGAAAAATCGTGATGTTTTTAAAAGAAAGGAGTCGCAACTTTTAATCTCCGAAGAGATGTTATTTCGCGCAATCGGGAAAGCAACGAATGCTTTCTGCCTTTCCCAAAAAAAACATCAACCCTTGGATTCCAATCCAAGGGGGGACAATTAAGGCGCTAAAAGAGAGAAGGAAAAGCCACCCCATATAAAACACCGAAGTTTTTTTTTTTTTTTTTTTTTTTTTTTTTTTTTTTTTTTTTTTTTTTTTTTTTTTTTTTTTTTTTTTTTTTTAAACGGAGCGCAGTAAGAGTCCATGCGCCATGGACTCTTCCAAATGGCATGCCAAGAGTCCATTAGCGCATGGACTCTTGGCATTTTTGGCGTGAAAATGCTAAGGGGCGGGTGGGGGGCTAGCCTAGATACATGGTTAGCCAATAGGGTTAGCCATAATCCCTATAACCTCAATTAGGGTCTAATTAGATCATATTAGAACCCAAATTGAACCAATCCGGAATCCTAATTCGAATCTAATTCGAATAGAAGCTAGGATTTGCAACACCTGCTAGAGTGTCATCATGCAAAAATGATTTTATTACGAATTTAAACCCTTGATCAATTATCTTAAGTGTGAGACCCATTGGGTTCCATATCTAGCCAGTAGTGGGTTCGAATACAAGTTGACCTAATTTGATTAGAACTCTTTCTAATCGATTTAGGTCAAACCAGGCTTACCCGATTATGATCAATTAGGACTCTTCCTAATAAGTGATCATTCAATTTAATCAACCCACAAGACAAGATTGACGTCTATCAACGTGTCATGTCTACCCGGAAGATATGGAAATTCTGGTGAAATACCAAAACTACCCTTCAGTTGAAAGTTACCATACAATTAAATCTTTCGATCAGCCTGCACCCAAAATATAATTATGGATATGGATATATGTCAAATCCAATATTATATTTGTTTATAGCTTAATCTTATATTGATAATTCAATTATCTTGATATTAGAAACCATTTCTAATATCTTTACTCTGATCAAAGATTCCCTGAATCATCATCCGATTGATAACTAGCTAAATGCAATCTCCTCTTACTAAGAGTGATCGATTCCTTGTTGACCTACTCATTACCTTCATATCCAATTCACCATTCCCAGTATCAATCCTGTGCATGTCTCAGTGTCATGATTAGGTTTGAGCCAAAGCATGGGTTCATGTACATAAGGTACTTATGGCAGTCTCAGGTCAAAGGATTACTTGCACCACTCCCACTATAAGAACCATCCATTGACATGCAGCTAAGACTCCATTAGATGTTCTCAAGTTGGATCATTTCAGTGAACTCATTCACTAATGAGCATCCACATTCTAGTATCAGTGTCATACACAAGTGACTGTGAGAGCAGTCACCCTATTCAGTATACATAGGATGTGCTAGTCTTACCGAAAAACCCAGATCCCCTACTCATGGTTCCTTTTGACTAGGAATATTTTAGATTAAGGTTTTAAGACTTTAGGTCTCACTGGTATGATCTCATCATAACTCTAAAATCATAGCCCTAATCTATGGGGTTCATCATATAATAATAAACACAATGTATGATGAAAAATAATGCCTTTATTAGAATATTGTCAAATACAATGGTTTGGGAGATACAACATAGATTGGCTTGTAGGGCATATCCCTTTCAATCTCCCACTTGCACTAAATCCAATCGCCTTTAAAACTTAATCCCATACTCTCGAGGTGGCGATCAAACTCTCGCTGTGGTAGAGCCTTAGTGAATAGGTCTGCTACGTTGTTCTTTGTATCAACTCTATTTATGTAGACATCTTGTCTTTCTACTATTTCTCGTATGAGATGGAAGCGTCTCAGAATGTCCTTAGACTTATGATGAGCTCTTGGTTCCTTAGCTTGAGCAACAGCTCCAGTGTTGTCACAGTAAAGTGGTACTGGGTTTTCAATCTCAGGACCAACACCCAACTCTGTGATGAACTTCTTCATCCAGACTGCTTCCTTGGCGGCTTCACTGACAGCTATGTATTCTACCTCTATGGTTAAGTCAGCTACAGTCTGCTGCTTGGTACTCTTCCAACTCACTGCTCCACCATTTAGGGTAAAAACATATCCCGAAATGGATTTGCTATCATCAGGGTCTGATTGAAAACTAGAATCAGAATAAGCTTCTAGTTTAAGATCAGAACCACCATAAACCAGGAAAATATCCTTAGTCCTTCTCAGGTACTTAAGAATATTTTTAACTGCTTTCCAATGATCCTCTCCTGGATCAGCTTGAAACCTCCTGACAATGCCTAAAGCATATGCCACATCAGGCCTGGTACATAACATGGCATACATTATGGACCCTATTGCCGAAGCATAAGGTATAGAATTCGTTATATTTCTTTCTTCAGGTGTCTTAGGAGACATCCTTTTGGAAAGATGTATGCCTTGACTCATAGGAAGATAACCACTTTTACTTCCATCCATGCTGAATCTTTTCAGCACTAAGTTAATGTACCTAGACTGGGATAAACCTAGCATCCTCTTAGACCTATCTCTGAAGATCTTAATACCTAGTATATAGGATGCTTCTCCCAAATCTTTCATGGAAAACTTGTTTGATAGCCAAACCTTGACTGATTGTAATATTGAGATATCATTCCCAATGAGGAGTATGTCATCTACATACAGAACCAAGAAGACTATGGCACTCCCACTAGTCTACTTATAAACACAGGGTTCATCCACATTTTTGATAAAACCAAACATTTTAATAGTTTCATCAAAGCGGATGTTCCAACTCCTTGAAGCTTGCTTTAATCCATAAATGGATTTCTTTAGCTTGCATACTTGATTAGGTTTATTCTTTGAAATAAACCTTCTGGCTGTGACATGTAGACTTCTTCCTCAAGGAAACCATTGAGGAATGCAGTCTTCATATCCATCTGCCAGATCTCATAATCGTGGTATGCTGCTAAAGCAAGTAAAATCTGAATTGATTTGAGCATGGCAACAGGTGAGAATGTTTCATCATAATCAATTCCCTGTTTTTGTCTAAACCTTTTTGCCACTAATCTAGCTTTATAGGTTCCAACTTGGCCATCAGCCCCAATCTTTTTCTTATAGACCCATTTGCACCCAATAGGATTAACACCCTCTGGTGCATCGACCAAAGACCATACTTGGTTGACATACATAGAGTCTATCTCGGATTCCATGGCTTCTTGCCATCTATCTGAATCAGTACTCAAGATAGCTTCTATATAGGTCAGAGGTACATCATTTTGATTGACTTGAGCTTCATTATTTTCAATAATAAACCCATACCTCTCAGGTGCCCGTGACACTCTATCAGACCTACGAGGAGGAGTTTTGTGTTCCGGTTCTGATCTAATTATATGTTCTATTGATTGAGAATTGTCTATCTGTGTTTCTTGTACTTCTCCAAGTTCAATAGTTCTACCATTGCCCTTTTCTAAAATAAAATCTTTTTCTAGAAAAGTGGCATGTCTGCTGACAAAAATCTTTTGTTCAGTTGGATGGTAAAACAGATATCCTCTACCCTCTCTAGGATATCCTACAAATAGACATTTATTCGCTCTAGGTTCCAACTTATGTCCAAAATTTCTTTTAACATAAGTAGAACATCCCCATACCTTAAAATATTTAAGATAAGGTTTCTTTCCACTCCAAATTTCATATGGAGTACTAACAACGGATTTAGAAGGTACTTTGTTCAGAATGTAAACAGCAGTTTTCAGGGCATGACCCCAGAAGGAAATGGGTAAATTTATAAAGTACATCATGGATCGTACCATATCTAATAAGGTACAATTCCTCCTTTCAGCTATACCATTTAGCTGTGGTGTATAAGAAGGGGTCCATTCAGAAAGAATTTCATTAACTTTAAGATAGTCTAAAAACTCTGTAGATAAGTATTCTCCTCATCGATCAGACCGAAGAACTTTAATACTTTTCCCGGTTTGTTTTTCGATCATACTTTGATATTCCTTAAATTTATCAAAGGCTTCATATTTATGTTTCATAAGATACACATATCCGAACCTAGATAAATCATCTGTAAAAGTGATAAAATATGAGTATCCACCTCTGGCCTGAGTTGTCATTGGACCAAATGCATCAGTATGTATAAGTCCTAATAACTCAGTTGACCTTTCTCCATGTCCAGTAAATGGAGTCTTGGTCATCTTATCCAGGAGACAAGATTCCCAAGTTCCTAATGATTCATACTCATAAGGATCAAGAAATTTTTCCTTGTATAACTTGCTTATCCTAGACTCATTAACATGACTAAGTCGATGATGCCAAAGTAAAGTATCATTAAAGTCTTCTCTTTTTCTTTTATTATTGACATGAAAATCACTATGATTGGAAGAAAGAGTTAAGAGCCCATTGCTAAATATGCCAGAATAAACAATTTTATTAGACAACATTATCGAGCATCCAGTGCTCGTTACATCAATTACATATCCTTGTTTTAATAACAAGGGAACAGATACAATGTTCCTAATAATCTTAGGCATATAATAACAAAAATTATGTAACTCCAAGATCTTCCCTGAAGGCAACTTCAGAATATAGGTCCCTATAGCTTCTACTTGGATGATATCTCCACTAGCACCGTAGAGATTGAAGTTACCTTCCTTCAATACTTTAAGCTTGTGGAGGCCCTGTAAAGATTTGCATATATGGTAACCACAAGCGGTATCCAATACCCAAGTATTTGAAACTGAAGAATTTAATGTCAATATAGCATATATCTCATACATACCTTTTGGCGCATCTGATGCACCAGGCTTCATAGTTGCAAGGTAAGCCTTGCAATTCCTTTTCCAATGTCCCGCTTTGCAGCAAAAGAAACAGGTCGACTGTTTGGAGGCCTTCTTTCCTTTCTTATTCTTATTGATGCCACTCTTAGGGTTTAGCCTCCTATTAAAACTCTTTTTGCCTGATTTCTTCTTATTGGTCTTATTAATAAGAAGAAGTGGAGCCTTTTCTTTCTTTATGTGGCTCTCCACTGTTTTTAACATATTTAACAGCTCAGGCAGGGAAGTGTTCAGTTTGTTCATGTGATAATTCAAGACAAACTGAGAAAATAACTCCGGGAGTGATTGCAGGATTAAATCCTGATTCAACTCCCCATCCATGATAAAATCTAATTGACCCAATCTAGTGATCAAGTCAATTATCTTCAGAACATGATCCTGAACGGATGTTCCCTCTGTCATCCTAGCATGGAATAACTGCTTAGATATTTCATATCTAGCAGTTCTGCTATGTTCTCCATAAAGCTCTTTTAAATTGAGCATTATGGATTGAGTATCCATGCTTTCATGCTGTCTCTGTAACTCATTGGTCATACAGGCTAGTATGATACACTTGACAGTAAGGGAGTCATTCTGCCACATTTTGTATGTGGCCATATCTTCCTGTGTGGCATTGTCCCCTAGTGGATTAAGACTAGGGGTATCAAGAATATAAGAAAGTTTTTCTGAACTCAGCACAATCTTTAAATTTCTCAACCAGTCCACATAGTTCGGACCAGTCAGTTTGTTGGTATATAAGATACTTCGCAGTGACAATGAAGATGCCATTTATCTATATTTAACAAAGAACAATACATGAGCAAACAACCATGAAATGACTTACATAATTAAATTAGGTCTTCAATTTAATTATGTCTCCCACTATTTTATCAAAAATCATAGCCCTCACTATGATAATCGAGAAGAACCATGATCGATTTTTCTTAGTGAGATTGAGATCCTAATAACTTATAAAAGATCTTGCAGAAAACACAACAAATCTTTTATAAGCTCAAAGGTAGGAAACTCTTCCAATTATATCTCATATAATTCTCAAGAAGTAACTTGGCCTCTAGAACATTATTAGTCTTGCAGAAAACACAACAAACCATAATGTTCTAGTTAAGTCAAGACCCTTTCATTTCTATACACTCAATACTCAAATATAATGCCCTTGCAGATAACACAACAAAGCATTATACTGAATATACTGTAAGCATATCTATGCACTAGACTAGTATTATGTCAATCACCATATTAGGTCTTGCAGATAACACAACAAACCTAATGTGGTTCATAAGACAATAATGATCCAGCATGAAGGAAGGCCAATATATAGTATTTTTAACACTAAGCATTTTAGTCAAGATTTAAATTTAATCAAATCGGCCAGGCAAGTGGAAGAGATGTGGGAGTCCCCCCATTGCTTTCCTAGACACTAATAAAAATTGGCCAGGTCAGTCAACGGAACCAATTAAAAACCACAATTCTCTTTACCTTCCCAGAACCACCTTTCTAGACACCGAATGATCAATTGTACATCATGACTAGTGATGCTTATTAGTTAAATAAACTAAGACTTAATATAATTTTTAAAAGGAGAGATTTATAAATTGCCAGCACATCCTTATAGAATGTATCATAATCAACATATCACTCTTATAGATAAACAAATATGTGCTAAGTGTGTCATCAGACTAGGACAACCATTTAAAATATAATGGATCCACCATTATGCCAGAGCAACCTTATTTCAGTATGATGACTTCAAAACTATACATATCTCTATAATAATTAGGGTTTGAGTTAAAGACCCTAACTAGTGTCATACATCAAAACATATATGCAATCAAAGATATGCTAAGTGTAGTAACATATTAGGATTTAAAAACCCTAAGATGTGACATACAAACTATCATAAATTATAGTTCTAATTAAGGTGGCTCTGATATCACTGTAGGGATCCGGTGCATCGCAGCGAAAGGGTAATTTCAAAAATTGAAATTAATATGCACCAAAACCCTAAAACAGGAACTCCTTAATAAGACTAGAATGTATGAAGACAAACATTTCTATGCAAATTGAATTAGAATACCAACCTGTAATCGCTAATTCCAATTTATGAAGACTTAAAACTTGAAGATCAACGGGCTATTTGAATTCACCAGGCGTCCAAGTGTCCGCCCTCCGATGGTGATCCACACAGAGTAATGATCAAGAACACTATCTTCTTGTCCAATGGTTCCTCCTATTGAGTTCTTCTTCTTAGAACTCAATTCTTCGGATTATGGCTGGAATTCTTCCACATAAGAGGTTGCCTTCCTTTCTTTTATCTCTTCTCCTCCTTCCACTAAGACCTTGACCCACTAAGACACTCTTGTCTTGAATATAAGACTTTGTTCTAAGGGGATTTAGGCTTGTCTTAAATTGGAGTAGAAATTAGACAAGAATGTCTTAATGTAAGAAGGAAAGAACAAAATCAGAACTCCTTCTTTCCTTTACCGTCGGAGACTTTCGCTCTTGTTCTTGTTCAGTAGCAGAGTTTCGACAGAGGTGTACTCTGTGAAGGAAACAGTGCAAGAACAAGAAAAGAGAGAAAGAGTCTTTAAGAGAGGAAGAAGGATTAAAAACATTTCCGAGTTCTGATTTTCCTGACCCCTTAAATAGATCTCAAAGAGGCGCCCACACATCTCTTCGTGAAAAACTTCTCTTTCCCTTTCCTTCCTTCTCATGGCCTTCCAGATACATCCCACGACTTTTCTTAAATAAAAATCGTGATGTTTTTAAAAGAAAGGAGTCACGACTTTTAATCTCCGAAGAGATGTTATTTCGCGCAACCGGGAAAGCAATGAATGTTTTCTGCCTTTCTCAAAAAAAACATCAACCCTAGGATTCCAATCCAAGGGGGGACAATTGAGGCGCTAAAAGAGAGAAGGAAAAGCCACCCCATATAAAACACCGGAGGATTTTTTTTTTTTTTTTTTTTTTTTTTTTTTTTTTTTTTTTTTTTTTTTTTTTTTTTTTTTTACGGAGCGCAGCAAGAGTCCATGCGCCATGGACTCTTCCAAATGGCGTGCCAAGAGTCCATTAGCGCATGGACTCTTGGCATTTTTGGCATGAAAATGCTAAGGGGTGGGTGGGGGCTAGCCTAGATACATGGTTAGCCAATAGGGTTAGCCATAATACCTATAACCTCAATTAGGGTCTAATTAGATCCAATTAGAACCCAAATTGAACCAATTCGGAACCATAATTCGAATCTAAGTCGAATAGAAGCTAGGATTTGCAACACCTGCTAGAGTGTCATCAAGCAAACATGATTTTATTACAAATTTAAACCCTTGATCAATTCTCTTAAGTGTGTGACCCATTGGGTTCCATATCTAGCCAGAAGTGGGTTCGAATACAAGTTGACCTAATTTGATTAGAACTCTTTCTAATCGATTTAGGTCAAACCGGGCTTACCCGATTATGATCAATTAGGACTCTTCCTAATAATTGATCATTCAATTTAATCAACCCACAAGACAAGATTGATGTCTATCAACGTGTCATGTCTACCCAGAATATATGGAAATTCTGGTAAAATACCAAAACTACCCTTTAGTAGAAAGTTACCATACAATTAAATCTTTTGATCAATTTGCACCCAAAATATAATTATGGATATGGATATATGTCAAATCCAATATTATATTTGTTTCCAGCTTAATCTTATATTGATGATTCTATTATCTTGATATTAGAAACCATCTCTAATATCTTTACATTGATCAAAGATTTCCTGAATCATCATCCGATTGATAACTAGCTAAATGCAATCTCCTCTTACTAAGAGTGATCGATTCCTTGTTGACCTACTCATTACCTTCATATCCAATTCACCATTCCCAGTATCAATCTTGTGCATGTCTCAGTGTCATGATTAGGATTGAACCAAAGCATGGGTTCATGTGCATAAGGTACTTATGGCAGTCTCAGGTCAAAGGATTACTTGCACCACTCTCACTATGAGAACCATCCATTGACATGCAGCTAAGACTCCATTAGATGTTCTCAAGTTGGATCATTTCAGTGAACTCATTCACTAATGAGCACCCACATTCTAGTATCAGTGTCATACACAAGTGACTGTGAGATCAGTCACCCTATTCAGTATACATAGGATGTGCTAGTCTTACCGAAAAACCCTGATCCCCTACTCATGGTTCCTTTTGACTATGAATATTTTAGATTATGGTTTTAAGACTTTAGGTCTCACTGGTATGATCTCATCATAACTCTGAAATCATAGCCCTAATCTATGGGGTTCATCACATAATAATAAACACAGCATATGATGAAAAATAATGCCTTTATTAGAATATTGTCAAATACAATGGTTTGGGAGATACAACATAGATTGGCTTGTAGGGCATATCCCTTTCAAGATGGTTAATGGCGGATAGTCACCCATGATCTCACCTACCTGGCCAATCATGTTAACCAGAACTGATTAGAAAAGATCATTGACTCGAGTTAACCCATGTCACCCAGGTTGATCAGCTAACTGATTGGTAGGTTGATGCGGGACAAAAAATCGATGTAACCTAGTTATTTGGAAAACAAGGAAACAACTAAACAAACTAGGACCATGGGAGTGCTAAGAAGCCTCCCCGGATTAGGGCATACTGACTCTAAAATCCTAAGACAGCTGATCTCTTTTGTTTTCAATTTTCTCGGTGGATGTGGCGAAGGAAGGATGGAGATGGGGAAACGGGAACTGGAACTCATGGCCCTGAGACTCACTCTAGCGGGGGACACACATAGAAAGTCAGGGGTCAAAACCTAAAGCTACCCTCCCGAGGGATCACAGCACCAGCAACCCTGAGCATAAAGCTACCCTCCCGAAGGGATCACAGCACTAGCTACCTTGAGCTCTAATCAAACCCATAATGCACACAGCAGGGCACTCATATAGATGCGCTAGGATGACTCTCGAAGGACACGAGGGGATAAAGAAGATGAGATAGGAGATAACTAGGGTGCTCATCGAACCCATAATGCACACAGTAGGGAATGCCTCACACCCCTAATCGAACCCATAATGCACACAGCAGGGAACGAAGGAAAACGGGCCTCAGCCCGGAACCAGAACCGGAACTAACCCAAAAATCTATATCAAATCTCTCTCTCTCTAGAGGGGGAGAGGGGGCCTTTATATAGAAAAACCAAAACCCTCAGTTTCTTAACCTCTAAGAAAATTAAAAAAAGGAAAATAAATTACATCAAAATTCGTGTTGCATCAAAAATGGTGCTGATATACTCTAAGAAGCGTGTCGACTTGATGATCTACTCCAGAAAGTGTGTTGCTCTGAAATTTGGGTTGCTCTGGAATTCATGCAAACACTTCACACGACCGTGCGGAGGATGGATTGTCGAACGGAGCACATGGCCGGTGACCGGAAGCAGGCGACGGACGGGCCGACGGACGGCTGGCGGTGGGCCGTAGGCGAGGCGGCACAGGGACTGGCACGGCACGCCCAGCATGCCGTTTGGTCTCCCACGGTCGTGGGAGACCTCCTGGGCCCGACGTAGTCGGTGGACGGCGGGGGAGGTCGTGGACGGCGAGAAGTTGGCCGGCGGACAGGCGGGCGGCGATGGTGGCGTCAGGCGGTGGACGACGGCGTCACACGGCCTCACACAGGCGGACGGATGCCTCCCGCGTCCGTTCATCTTCCCATGAGTGTGGGCGGTGGCGGACCCCATCGGTAGCCGGGCGAGGGACGGCGGGAACGGCTGCGGCAGCAAGCCGGCGACGGCAGCGGCAGCGACGGCCGTGGGCCGCGGCGAGCGGACCCCTCCGCATCCTTTCATCTTCCCACAGTGATTAGGCAGCGGCGACGGCTTCTCCAATGAGGGCGGGGGCCGGCGAACATCGACGGTGGTCCGGCAGGGGTGGCCGGGGGTCGGGCGGCCTGGATCTGGGGCCGGATAGGGTGGAGGCTAGGGTTTGGGCGTTAAAAAAAAATTCATGGGAGAAGATGGAATAGTGTAGAACAGATCGGGAATAAGATAGGAATAAAGGTGGAATAGCAGGAATAGGTGGAATAGCGGGAATACGAAAAATAAAAAAAATCTAAGAAAATAAGAGAAAAATGGAAAAATACTCAAACCTGGCCTGGATCCCCATCATTCTCCTCGACCGCGAAGAACTAAACTCCATCGAGTTCGAAAAATGGATCACACCCTAATCCATAGCTAGCTCTGATACCAAAATTGATGCGGGACGAAAAATCGATGTAACCTGGTTATTTGGAAAACAGGGAAATAACTAAACAAACTAGGACCGTAGGAGGGCTAAGAAGCCTCCCGGGATTAGGGCATACTGACTCTAAAATCCTAAGATAGCTGATCTCTTTTGTTTTCAATTTTCTGGGTGGATCTGGCGAAGGAAGGATGGAGATGGGGAAACGGGAACTGGCACTCAAGGCCATGAGACTTACTCTAGCGGGGGATGCACATAGAATGTCAGGGGTTAAAGCCTAAAGATACCCTCCCGAGGGATCACAGCACCAGCTACCCTGAGCATAAAGCTACCCTCCCGAATGGGTCACAGCACCAGCTACCCAGAGCTCTCATCGAACCCATAACGCACACAGCAGGTCTCTCACATAGATGCGTTAGGATGACTCTCGAAGGATACGAGGGGATAAAGAAGACAAGATAGGGGATACCTAGGGTGCTTATCAAACCCATAATGCACACAGCAGGGAACGCCTCACACTCCTCATCAAACCCATAATGTACACAGCAGGGAACGAAGGAAAATGGGCCTCAGCCCAGAACCAGAACCGGAACCAACCCAAAAATCTATATCAAATCTCTATCTCTCTACAGGGGGAGAGGGGGCCTTTATATAGAAAAACCAAAACCCTCAGTTTCTTAGCCTCTAAGAAAATTAAAAAAAAAAAATAAATTTTATCAAAATTTGTGTTGCATCAAAAGTGGTGCTGATATGCTTTGAGAAGTATGTCAGCTTGATGATCTGCTCCAGAAAGTGTGCTGCTCTGAAATTTGTGCTACTCTGGAATCCATGCAAACACTTCACACGGCCATGCGGAGGATGGATCGCCGGACGGAGCACATGTTCGGTGACCGGGAAGTAGGCGGTGAATTGGGCCGGCAAAAAGCTTGCGACGGGCCGCAGGCGAGGCGGCACAGGGACTGGCATGGCATGCCCAGCATGCCGTTTGGTCTCCCACTGCCGTGGGACACCTCCTGGGCCCGGCATGGTCGGTGGACAGCGGGGGATGCCGTGGACGACGGGAAGGTGGCCGGCGGACAGGCAGGCGGCGGTGGCGGTGTCAGGCGATGGATGGCGGCGTCACACGGCCGCACGCCGGTGGACGGACGCCTCCTGCGTCGTTCGTCTTCCCACTAGTGTGGGCGGCAGCAGACCCCACTGGCGACCGAGCGAGGGCCAGCGGGCGGCGGGAACGGCGGCGGCAGCAAGCCAGTGGCGGCGGCGACTGTGGAACACGGCGAGCGGACGCCTCCACATCCGTTCGTCTTCCCATGGTGATTCGGTGGTGGTGGCAGCTTCTCCGGTGAGGGCGGGGGCCAGCGAACATCGGCGACGGTCCGGTGGGGTCGGCCGGAGGTCGGGCAGCCCGGATCTGGGGCCGGAGGGTGCGGAGGTTAGGGTTTGGTCGTTTAAAAAAAAAATTCACGGGAGAAGATGGAACAGTGTAGAATAGATCGGGAATTAGATTGGAATAAAGGTGGAATAGCATGAATAGGTGGAATATCGGGAATAGGAAAAATAAAAAAAATCTAAGAAAATAAGAGAAAAATGGAAAAATACCCAGACCTACCCTGGATCCCCATCATTCTCCTCGACCACGAAGAACTCAACTCTATCGAGTTCGAAAAATGGAGCACACCCTAATCCACAGCTAGCTCTGATACCAAAATTTATGGGGGACAAAAAATCGATGTAACCTGGTTATTTGGAAATAGGGAAACAACTAAACAAACTAGGACCGTGGGAGGGCTAAGAAGCCTCCCGGGATTAGGGCATACTGACTCAAAAATCCTAAGACAGCTGATCTCTTTTGTTTTCAATTTTCTGGGTGGATGTGACGAAGGAAGGATGGAGATGGGGAAACGGGAACTGGAACTCATTGCCCTGAGACTCACTCTAGCGGGGGATGCACACAGAAAGTCAGGGGTCAATGCCTAAAGCTACCCTCCCGAGGGATCACAGCACCAGCTACCCTGAGCTTAAAGCTACCCTCCCGAAGGGGTCACAACACCAGCAACCCTTAGCTCTCATCGAACCCATAATGCACATAGCAGGGCTCTCACATAGATGCGCTAGGATGACTCTCAAAGGACACGAGGGGATAAAGAAGATGAGATAGGGGATAACTAGGGTGCTTATCGAACCCATAATGCACACAGCAGGGAACGCCTCACACCCCTCATCGAACCCATAATGCACATAGCAAGGAATGAAGGAAAACAGGCCTCAGCCCAGAACCAGAACCGGAACCAACCCAAAAATCTATATCAAATCTCTCTCTCTCTATAGGGGGAGAGGGGGCCTTTATATAGAAAAACCAAAACCCTCAATTTCTTAGCCTCTAAGAAAATTAAAAAAGGAAAATAAATTACATCAAAATTCTTGTTGCATCAAAAGTGGTGCTGATATGCTCTGAGAAGCATGTCGGCTTGATGATCTGCTCCAGAAAGTGTGCTGCTCTGAAATTTGGGCTGCTCTAGAATTCATGCAAACACTTCACATGGCCGTGCGGAGGATGGATCACCGGATGGAGCACATGGCCGGTGACCTGGAAGCAGGCAGCGGACAGGGCCGCCAGACGGGGCTGCTAGACGGCGAGCGGCAGATTGCTAGTTTCGGGCAGCAGGTGACATGGAACAGGGACTAGCACGGCACGCCCAGCGTGCCATTTGGTCTCCCAAGGCCGTGGGACACCTCCTAGGCCTGGCACGGCCGGTGGACGGTGGGGGAGGCCGTGGATGGCAGGAAGGTGGCCGGCGGATAGGCGGGCGGCGGTGGCGGCATCAGGCGGTGGACGGCGGCGTCACACGGCTGCACGTGGGCGGACGGACGCCTCCCATGTCCGTTCGTCTTCCCACGAGTGTGGGTGGCGGCGGACCCCACCGGCGGTCGAGCGAGGGCCAACGGGCGGCGAGAACGGCGGTGGCAGCAAGCCGGCAGCGGCGGCGAAAATCGGTAGTGATGACGACCGTGGGCCGCGACATGCAGACGCCTCCGCGTCCATTCGTGGGCCGCGGCGAGCGGATGCCTCCGCATCCGTTCGTGGGCCGCGACGAGCGGATGCCTCCGCGTCCGTTCATCTTCCCACGATGATTCGGCGGTGACGACGGCTTCTCCGGCGAGGGTGGGGGCCGACGAATGTCGGCGGCAGTCCGGCGGGGGCGACCGGGGGTCGAGCTGCCCGGATCTTGGGCCGGAGGGGGTGGAGGCTAGGTTTTGGGCATTAAAAAAAAAATTCACGGAGAAGATGGAATAGTGTAGAATAGATCAGGAATAATATTGGAATAAAGGTGGAATAGCAGGAATATATGTAATAGAGGGAATAGAAAAAATAAAAGAAATCTCAGAAAATAAGAGAAAAATGGAAAAATACCCGGACCTGCCCTGGATCCCCATCATAGGTGCCCATGGATCAATTGTTGAATTGATTCAACCCTCTTGAAAACTTATTCGTTCAGTGGGAGGATGATTGGTGCGGGCACCAAAGTTCGAAAGAGGCTTCAGTCTAATTCAGTATGGCTTTAATTCATTCATTAAACTTATGTCTTGTAAATAGAGTAATTTTACTTCTTTAATTGAATTTGGGTCATGTAATTAGGTTGGGTTTATTCTAATTTAGTTTCTTTTAAGTCTATTTGGGTTTTTGAGTCCAATTAGGGTTGAATTGGTCTTGTATTTAGTGAGTTTAGTAGTTGGGTCCAAGAGAGGTTTGGAATTGGTTCAATGTAAGCAAGCTCACTTGAAGATTGGATGCATTCAACCACTCCAACAATTCAATCCAAGGAGGACGCCACATCAGCAAGCATTGTTGGATGCCATGTCAACCTCCCAACCACTTGGTGTACACCTCATCAAGCCACATCACCGCATGCCACAACACCAAAGGGAATTCAAATTCAAAGGAGCTTCCACCATTATAGCTAGCATCCATGAAAATCTCCATGTAATTCGAATTTCACCCTTATAGCTAGGAACTGATGCGGCAAGCATATGATTATTGTTTAGATTATGGTTTGTAGAGCAATGAAACCTAATTACACTAGCATTGTACACATCATAATAAGACCTAAGGATTACACGAAATGGAACTTTTACTTGATTTTACACAATCCTAAACTAAGAAGGAAGAAGATCTAGATTATAGGGACCAATGATTATGGACTTACCTTGATGAGCTTTCCAACCTTTTTTTGATTCATACCTTGAAACTACCAACACTCTGGACTGGAGGACTTGGATAACAAAGATTAGAACTCTGGACTTGGACTTCAGTCTATCGGTTCATTGTCAAGGGGGAACCCGGTTCTCAACTCAAAGACTTCGAAGGACCCTGCAATTGAAGATCACAGGTTAAGGAAGAAAGAGACAAATGTAAAGAAAGGTTGGGAGGATTTGTGAACAAAGAAGAAATTGCAGAAGATCTGGCCGACTCCAATGCCTTTGTCTTGTACTGGAATGGTGAGTTGCTTGGAGAAAAAAAAAAAAAAAATTTGCTTTGGCGTGGAGGAAGAAACTTTCACACAAGAACACAAGACAATTTGCTTCAAAACTTCACTTATATTTCATTCATTTTCAATCTCCTTTATAATAGGCGTCCAAGGCTTTTAATAGTCTCACAAAGCTAGCTTTTGAAATTTAAAAACTTCCCAAATTGAGGAGGATTACAAGGGGGTTGGAGGATTTGATTGAGGGTTTGGAGGGATGTGGGGGGAGTTGGGTGATTTGGTGGAGGGCTTGGAGGGATGTGGCCAACCTCCTTGAATTTGAATCTCCCTTGTTGGCTCCCAAAGGGTGATGAAGTGGCTGGTGAGGTGGCACCTCTGGCTGATGACGTGGCATGGTGAGGTGGTCTTCTAATTTTAAGATGACATGTGGCGCCAAGTGGTCCTAGTTGATGGTCCTTTTCTCTTGCTTGGTGGTGTCTTCTCTTCTTCATGGGGTCAAATTTTAGGGTCCAGAATTTGAATCTTGTTACTGGTTTTCATGGCTTTAAGACTTGAATAGACTTAACTCAACTGAATTAGACTTAACTCAACTGAACTAGACTTTAAAACTTGAAATGGACATACAAGAAATGAAATTTTAAAAGTAATTACAGGACTCAATAAACACTCTTGATTTGAAACTCAAAATTAATTACAGGACTCTTAAAAAGGAAATGACTCCTGAAAAGGAAATAAAACATTTTTGATCTAAAGGATACAAGGTAACCTAATTATCTTCGATCCAAATTGGAATAAGGCTAACCTTGTTGGAGTGAAGTTTCTTTCGGTTTCTGGTGTCCACACCAATTCTCCTGGGGTGGGCAGAACTCGACCCAGTCGAGTATGGTTCAGTTTTGCCCTAGTAATGCTTGAACAAGTCTGGGTTAAGTCTTTGCAGGTCCTCTCGAGTAATCCAAGAGTTGTCGGACTCAGGTCGACCTTGCCATTGAACCAGGTATCACTGATAGTCCTTATTCCTGGTAGTAATGGTCTTGTCATCCAGGATTCTCTCAATCCTCTCTCTCCGCTCAGGTAGGGTTGGTGGTGGATACTCGGAAATATGTTCACTCTCAATGAAAGTTTCTGGCCTAAAAGGCTCACTAGGTATTAGTACTGGTTCTTTGTATTTTACTAGGTCTGAAACATTAAAGGTTGTACTGATACCCATATTAGGTGGAAGTTCCAAAACATATGCATTAGGCCCTATTTTCTTTAAGATCTTAAAAGGTCCCGCTCCACGAGCATGCAGCTTCTTTATGGTTCTAGGTGGGAACCGTTCAGGTTTGAGCCTAATCATTGCATAATCCCCTTCACAGAATTCTTTAGCCCTCTTTTGTGAATCAGCTAAATGTTTGTAAGTCTCATTGCTCAGTTTGATCTTATTACTGATTTTTTATGCAAATTTGTGACATGCTGTGTGAAAGATTCAGCAGACTCAGAAATTTACACAAGCACTTATAAAATGCAGACTGAACTAGGCATCCTTATTGAGAGAAATTTTATTGGACTTTCTAGGACCTAAACCTAACAGATTAATGACTCTCTAGGTTTGACCCTGGTCTGGTATGCACATGAGAATTTACCATGGGTTCCTAGCAAATGCCATAAGGTTTTTCAAAAGTAGGTAGCAAAAGGAATAGGCTTTAAAAGCTCATGCATCCTAGTAATCTCATCAAAATGAAACTTAATGGCTCTAAATTATGATAAGACTCAGGGAAAGGCAGGAAATAGGAATCCGAGACTTGGGGTAATTTAGGGGAATCTTGAAACAGACCTTGGTTACTCATGATGACCTTAAGATTAGAATTTTGATCTACAGGCGGGATGCTTCTAGGTAGTTGAAGGTCATCAGGAAAGTCTCTAAAATAATGATTGGGTTCTTCTCAGGTACCTGAAGGAGTTCTTGTATCGAAGCTAAAGTATTGGGTTCTTCCTGAGGGAATTGTCTTACGGGAACCAAGTCCTCACTAAATTTTGGTTGTTCTGATGTTTCAGGACTAGGCTCAATAATCTTTTCTTTACCAAAGGTTTCCTCAGGTAAGGTACTAAAGTTGTTCTCTTCACAGTCTTCCCCTTCATATTCATCTATTCAACTTATGTCAGTCTCATACACATATTTACTATGTTCAAATTTGCCTTCTTCCTTCCCTAGCCCTTCAGTTTGAGGATACCCTAAGTCTTGAGTATTCATGAACTCAACTTGTACTTCAGGGTTCTTACTCCTATCATTCATATGAGCTAATGGATAGTAGGAGTTGGTTGGTCTATGAAAAATTTTTTAGCCAGCATTTGGTTCAATTGGGCCATTAGATCATTTAGGCCTCTCAGCATGGTTCAAATTCGGGTCCATGGCTACACTGGACTGGGTCTGGACTGGTGAGTATGAGGCTCCTGATCTAGTTTTCATGCATGCAAGTAGACTCAAGCTCGAGCTAAGGTTTCCTAGACCTAAAGCACAAATTAGAGGTCTAATTAAGTGAACCAACTAGCTAGTAGTATGAAAGGGATATGCCCTACAAACCAATCTCTGTTGTATCTCCCAAACCATTGTAATTGATAATTTTCTAAATAAAGGCATTATTTTTCATCATACGCTGTGTTTATTATATGATGAACCCCATAGATTAGGGCTATGATTTTAGGGTTATGATGAGATCTTACCAGTGAGACCTAAAATCTTAAAACCTTAATCTAAAGTATTCCTAGTCAAAGGAACCCTGAGTAGGGGATCAGGGTTTTCCGATAAGACTAGCACACCCGGGTATACTGGAAAGGGTGACTGCTCTCACAGTCACTTGTGTATGACACTAATACTGGGATGTGGGTGCTCATTGGAGAATGAGTTCACTGATATGATCCAACTTGAGAACATCTAATGGAGTCTTAGCTACATGTCAATAGAAGGTTCTCATAGTGGGAGTGGTACAAGTAATCTTTTGACCTGAGACTGCCATAAGTACCTTATGTACATGAACCCATCCTTTGGTTCAATCCTAATCATGACACTGAGACATGCACAGGATTGATACTGGGAATGGTGAATTGAATATGAAGGTAATGAGTAGGTCAACAAGGAATCGATCACTCTTAGTAAGAGGAGATTGCATCCAGCTAGTCAACAATCGCATGATGATTCAGGGAATCTTTGATCAAAGTAAAGATATTAGAGATGGTTTCTAATATCAAGATAATCGAATCATCATTATAAGATTGAGCTAGAAACAAATATAAAATTGGATTTGACATATATCCATATCCATAGTTATATTTTGGGTGCAGGCTGATCGAAAGATTTAATTGTACGGTAACTCTCTACTAAAGGGTAATTTTGGTATTTCACCAGAATTTCCATATCTTCCGGGTAGACATGACACGTTGCTAGACGTCAATCTTGTCTTGTGGGTTGATCAAGTTCAAAGATCACATGTTAGGAAGAATCCTAATTGATCGATTCGGGTAAGCCCGGTTTGACCTAAATCGATTAGAAAGAGTTCTAATCAAATTAGGTCAACTTGTATTCGAACCCACTGCTGGCTAGATGTGGAACCCAATGGGTCACACACTTAAGAGGATTGATCAAGAATTTAATTTGGAATTAAATTGTCTTTGCAAGATACACTCTAGCAGGTGTTGCAAGCCCTAGCTTCTATTCGGATCGGATTCGAATTAGGGTTCCGGATTGGTTCAAATTGGGTTCTAATTGGACCTAATTAGACCTTGATTAAGAAAAATGGGAATGTGGCTAACCCTATTGGCTAGCCATGTAGCTTGGCTAGCCTCCCCACCCGCCCCCTTTTGTTTCACGCCAAACACCAAGAGTCCATGCGCATATGGACTCTTGGCGCGCCTTAAGGAAGAGTCCATGGCGCATGGACTCTTGGCGCGCCCCAAATAAAATTCTCCGATGTTTTTATTTGGGCGGCCTCCTTCTTAAGTGATTAGCGCACCTTCTCTCCCCCCTTGGATGAGAATCCAATGGCTGATGGGATTTTGAGAAAGAAAGAAGCGCTAACTCCTCCCGGCGCGCGAAGTAACATCTCTTCGGAGATGAAAAGTCGCGACTTCCTTCTTTTTAAAACACCGCGGTTTTTCCTTTAAGAAGAGCCGTGGGATTTAATCTGTAAGGCCATGAGATGGGAGGATGGGGCGTGAGAAATTGGAAAGGGCGTGAGAAAGAAATTACGGAGAGGTGTGTAGGCGCCTATCTGATTTCTATTTAAAGGGTCGGGAAAATCAGAACATTATATAATCTTTTTCTTTCTTCCTCTCCTGAAGACTCTTTTATTTTTTCTTGCTCTTGCATTGTTTCCTCTACAGAGTAAACCTCTGTCGAAACTCTGCTACTGAACAAGATAAAAGTAAAAGTCTCCGACGGTAAAGAAAAGAAAGAAGTTCTGATTTCTTCCTTTCTTCATACATTAAGACATCATTGTCTTAATTTCTCCTCCAACTTAAGACAAGCCTATGTCCTCTTAGGACAAGGTCTTTTTCTTCAAGACAAGGGTATCTAAAGGGCCAAGGTCTTGGTGGAAGGAGGAGAAGGAGTCAAGGAAAGGAAAGCAAGCCTTTGTGTGGAGGAATTCAAGCCATAGTCCAAGCAATTGAGTTCTAGGAAGAAGAACTCAATAGAAGGAACCTTTGAAAGAAGATAGAGTTGTCTTGATCACTGCTCTGTGTGGATCACCATCGGAGGGCGGACACTTGGACGCCTGGTGAATTCAATCAGCCCCTTCAACATCAACTTTGTTGGAATTAGCGATAGCAGGTTGGTACTCTAATTCTAACAATCTATGTTTGAATGTTAGTATGTATGTTTTAATTAGTAAAGGAGATCTTGGCTAAGGGATTTCGGTGCAAATTTTATCATTTTGAAATTACACTTCCGCTGCGGTGCACCTGAAACCCCATCAGTGGTATCAGAGCCATCCTTATTACAGTTAAAACATATGATATGCATTTTTGTTGTAGTATCGAAATTAGGGTTTTAAACCCTTGAATGCTGATACACTTAGCATAATTTAAGGAATGCATATATGATAATTAATGTTTTGATGTATGCCACTAATTAGGGTTTTTCACTCAAACCCTAATTATTATAGAGATATGATTAGTTTTGAAGTCATCATACTGAAATAAGGTTGCCCTGGCATAATGGTGGATCCATTATGTGGTAAATGGTTGTCCTAGTATGATGACACACTTAGCACATATATGTTTCATCAGAGTGATATCATTATGATATGTTTTTATGTAAGAATGTGCTGGCAATTTTATAAAGCCCTCTTCTTAAAATCATATTAAGTCATAGCATATTTAACTAATAAGCATCACTAGTCATGATGAACAATTGATCATTCGGTGTCTAGAAAGGTGGTTCTGGGAAGGTAAAGAGAATCGTGGTTTTTAATTGGTTCCGTTGACTGACCTGGCCAATTTTTATTGGTATCTAGGAAAGCAACGGGGGGACTCCCACATCTCTTCCACTTGCCTGGCCGATTTGATTATATTTAAATCTTGACTTATATGCTTAGTGTTAAAAAAATGCTATATGTTGGCCTTCCTTCATGCTGAATCATTACTGTGTTATGAACCACATTAGGTTTGTGTGTTATCTGCAAGACCTAATAGGGTGATTGACATAATATTGGTCTAGTGCAAAATATGCTTACAGTATATTCAGTATAATGCCTTGTTGTGTTATCTACAAGGGCATTATATTTGAATATTGACTGTATAGAAATGAAAGGGTCTTGACTTAACTAGAACATTATGGTTTGTTGTGTTTTCTGCAAGACTTATAATGTTCTAGAGGCCAAGTTATTTTTGAGAATTATATGAGATATAATTGGAAGAGTTTCCTACCTTAGAACTTATAAAGATTTGTTGTGTTGTCTGCAAGATCTTTTATAAATTATAAGGATCTCGATCTCACTAAGAAAACCGATCAGGGTTCTTCTCGATTATCATAGTGAGGGCTATGATTTTTGATAAAATAGTGGGAGACATAATTAAATTGAAGACCTAATTTAATTATGTAAGTCATTTCATGGTTGTTTGCTCATGTATTGTTCTTAATTAAATGTAGATAAATGGCATCTTCATTATCACTGAGAAGCATCTTAGATACCAACAAATTGACTGGTCCAAACTATGTGGACTGGTTGAGAAACTTAAAGATTGTACTGAGTTCAGAAAAACTTTCTTATATTCTTGATACCCCTAATCTTAATCCACTAGGGGATGATGCCACACAGGAAGATATGGCCACATACAAAATGTGGCAGAATGACTCCCTCACTGTCAAGTGTATCATACTGGCCTCTATGACCAATGAGTTACAGAGGCAGCATGAAAGCATGGATACTCAATCCATAATGCTCAATTTAAAGGAGCTTTATGGAGAACAAAGCAGAACTGCTAGATACGAAATATCTAAGCAGTTATTCCGTGCTAGGATGACAGAGGGTACATCCGTTCAGGATCATGTCCTGAAGGTAATTGACTTAATCACCAGATTAGGTCAATTAGGGTTTATTATGGATGGAGAGCTGAATCAGGATTTAATCCTGCAATCACTCCCAGAGTCATTTTCTCAGTTTGTCTTGAATTATCACATGAACAAACTGAACACTTCCTTGCCTGAGCTGTTAAATATGTTAAAAACAGCAGAGAGCCATGTTAAGAAAGAAAAGGCTCCACTTCTTCTTGTTGATAAGACCAATAAGAAGAAATCAGGCAAAAAGGGTTTTAGCAGGAGACTAAACCCTAAGGGTGGCATCAATAAGAACAAGAAAGGAAAGAAGGTCTCAAAACAGTCAACCTGTTTCTTTTGTGACAAAGCGGGACATTGGAAAAGGAATTGCAAGGCTTACCTTGCAACTGTGAAGCCTGGTGCGGCAGACGCACCAAAAGGTATGTATGAGATACATACTATATTGACATTAAATTCGTCTATATCAAATACTTGGGTATTGGATACCGCTTGTGGTTACCATATATGCAAATCTTTGCAGGACCTCCACAAGCTTAAAGTATTGAAGGAAGGCGACTTCAATCTCTACGGTGCTGGTGGTGATATCATCCAAGCAGAAGCTGTAGGGACCTATATTCTGAAGTTGCCTTCAGGGAAGATCTTGGAGCTAGAGAATTGTTACTATATGCCAAAGATTATTAGGAACATTATATCTATTCCTTTGTTATTAAAACAAGGATATGTAATGGATGTAACGAGCACTGGTTGCTCAATAATGTTATCTAATAAATTATTTGTTCTGGCATATTTAGCAATGGGCTCTTAACTCTTTCTTCCAATGATAGTATTTTTCATGTCAATACTAAAAGGAAAAGAAAAGACTTTAATGATACTTTACTTTGGCATCATAGACTTGGTCATGTTAATGAGTCTAGGATTAGCAAGTTATACAAGGAAAAATTCCTTGATCCTTATGAGTATGAATCATTAGGAACTTGCGAATCATGTCTCATGGGTAAGATGACAAAAACTCCATTCACTGGACATGGGGAAAGGTCAACTGAGTTATTAGGACTTATACATACTGTATGTGGCCCAATGACAACTCAGGCCAGAGGAGGATACTCATATTTTATCACTTTTACAGATGATTTATCTAGGTTCGGATATGTGTATCTTATGAAACACAAATCTGAAGCCTTTGATAAATTTAAGGAGTATCAAAGTATGGTCGAAAAACAAACGGGAAAAGTATTAAAGTTCTTCGTTCTGATCGAGGAGGAGAATACTTATCCACGGAGTTTTTAGACTATCTTAAAGTTAATGGAATCCTTTCTGAATGGACCCCTCCTTATACACCACAGCTAAATGGTATAGCTGAAAGGAGGAATCGTACCTTATTAGATATGGTACGATCCATGATGTGCTTCACAAATTTGCCCATTTCTTTCTGGGGTCATGCCCTAGAAACTGCTGTTTATATTCTGAACAAGGTACCTTCTAAATCCGTTGTTAGTACTCCATATGAATTTGGAGTGGAAAGAAACCATATCTTAAATATTTTAAGGTATGGGGATGTCCAGCTTATGTTAAAGAAATTTTGGACATAAGTTGGAACCTAGAGCGGATAAATGTCTATTTGTAGGATATCCTAAAGAAGGTAGAGGATATCTATTCTACCATCCTACTGAACAAAAGATTTTTGTTAGCAGGCATGCCACTTTTCTAGAAAAGAGTTCATTTTGGAAAAGGGCAATGGTAGAACATTGAACTTGGAGAAGTGCAAGAAATACAGATAGACAATTCTCAACCATTAGAACATATAGTTAGGACAGAACCAGAACACAAACTCCTCCTCGTAGGTCTGACAGAGTGCCACGGGCACCTGAGAGGTATGGGTTTATTATTAAAATAATGAAGCCAAGTCATTCAAAGATGAACCTCTGACCTATACGGAAGCTATCTTGAGTACTGACTCAGATAAATGGCAAGAAGCCATGGAATCCGAAGTAGACTCTATGTATGTAACCCAAGTATGGTCTTTGGTTGATGCACCAGAGAGTGTTAATCCTATTGGGTGTAAATGGGTCTATAAGAAAAAGATTGGGGCTGATGGCCAAGTTGAAACCTATAAAGCCAGATTAGTGGCTAAAGGTTTTAGACAAAACAGGGAATTGATTATGATGAAACTTTTTCACCTGTTGCCATGCTAAAATCAATTCGGATTTTACTTGCTATAGCAGCATACCATGATTATGAGATATGGCAGATGGATGTGAAAACTGCATTCCTCAATGGTTTCCTTGAGGAAGAAGTCTACATGTCACAGCCAGAGGTTTTATTTCAAAGAATAAACCTAATCAAGTATGCAAGCTGAAGAAATCCATTTATGGATTAAAGCAAGCTTCCAGGAGTTGGAACAACCGCTTTGATGAAACTATTAAAAGATTTGGTTTTATCAAAAATGTGGATGAACCCTGTGTTTATAAGAAGACTAGTGGGAGTGCCATAGTCTTCTTGGTTCTTTATGATAGATGACTACTCTCTTGGGAGATATCCATGTTGCAATCAATCTCATCAGGTTGGTTTCAAACTGAAGTTTAATGGTCATGAACTAGATCTTAAATTTCCATAAATTTGATCCTATTACTATAGGCTATAAGATATAGAGATGATCTAAGAGGATGCTAGGTTTATCCCATCTAGGTACATTGACTTAGTGCTGAAAAGATTCAGCATGGAAGGAAGTAAAGAGGTTATCTTCCTATGAGTCAAGGCATACATCTTTCTAAAAGGATGTCTCCTAGACAACCTGAAAGAAAGAGATAGAATGAATTCTATACCCTATGCTTCGGCAATAGGATCCATGTCCATGTATATGTACCAGGCAGCAGGCTGATGTGGCATCGTTAGGCATTGAAGTTGTTTCAGTATGAGGTTTATCATCAGAGCATGGTATAGTATCATGAAAGAGTTAACTAAAAATATTCTATAGTGGTTCCATAGACACACTAATAGATTATTCTTTCGAGTTTCATTCCTGGTTCTGATCTAAACTAAATCCAGTATTCGGGATTATGAGTTTATTACCCACAAAGAGAACAAGATCCCAGTGTGCATGTATCAACAGTTTCAAAGTTACCGGACCTGAATGGGGGAGCAGTGAGTTGGAAGAGTACCAAGCACAGACTGTACTGACTCACCACAAGCAAAACATAGCTTAGTGAAGCCGCCAAGGAAGCAGTCTGGATGAAGAAGTTCATCACAGAGTTGGTGTTGTTCCTCAATTGAAAACCCAGTGCCACTTACTGTGACAACACTGGGCCGTTGCTCAAGCTAAGGAACCAAGAGCTCATCATAAGTCCAAGCACATTCTGAGACGCTTCCATCTTGTCCGAGAAATAGTAGAGAGACAAGATGTCTACATAGATAGAGTTGATACAAGAACAATGTAGCAGACCCGTTCACTAGGCTCTACCACAGCGAGATTTTGATCGCCACCTAGAATGTATGGGATTAAGATTCAAGGCGATTGGCTTTAGTGCAAGTGGGAGATTGAAAGGGATATGCCCTACAACCAATCTCTGTGTATCTCCCAAACCATTGTAATTGATAATTTTCTAAATAAAGGCATTATTTTTCATCATACGCTGTGTTTATTATATGATGAACCCCATAGATTAGGGCTATGATTTTAGGGTTATGATGAGATCTTACCAGTGAGACCTAAAATCTTAAAACCTTAATCTAAAGTATTCCTAGTCAAAGGAACCCTGAGTAGGGGATCAGGGTTTTCCGATAAGACTAGCACACCCCGGGTATACTGGAAAGGTGACTGCTCTCACAGTCACTTGTGTATGACACTAATACTGGGATGTGGGTGCTCATTGGAGAATGAGTTCACTGATATGATCCAACTTGAGAACATCTAATGGAGTCTTAGCTACATGTCAATAGAAGTTCTCATAGTGGGAGTGGTACAAGTAATCTTTTGACCTGAGACTGCCATAAGTACCTTATGTACATGAACCCATCCTTGGTTCAATCCTAATCATGACACGAGACATGCACAGGATTGATACTGGGAATGGTGAATTGAATATGAAGGTAATGAGTAGGTCAACAAGGAATCGATCACTCTTAGTAAGAGGAGATTGCATCCAGCTAGTCACAATCGCATGATGATTCAGGGAATCTTTGATCAAAGTAAGATATTAGAGATGTTTCTAATATCAAGATAATCGAATCATCATTATAAGATTGAGCTAGAAACAAATATTATTGGATTTGACATATATCCATATCCATAGTTATATTTTGGGTGCAGGCTGATCGAAAGATTTAATTGTACGTAACTCTCTACTAAAGGTTAATTTTGGTATTTCACCAGAATTTTCATATCTTCCGGGTAGACATGACACGTTGCTAGACGTCAATCTTGTCTTGTGGGTTGATCAAGTTCAAAGATCACATGTTAGGAAGAATCCTAATTGATCGATTCGGGTAAGCCCGGTTTGACCTAAATCGATTAGAAAGAGTTCTAATCAAATTAGGTCAACTTGTATTCGAACCCACTGCTGGCTAGATGTGGAACCCAATGGGTCACACACTTAAGAGGATTGATCAAGAATTTAATTTGGAATTAAATTGTCTTTGCAAGATAACACTCTAGCAGGTGGTTGCAAGCCCTAGCTTCTATTCGGATCGATTCGAATTAGGGTTCCGGATTGGTTCAAATGGGTTCTAATTGGACCTAATTAGACCTTGATTAAGAAAAATGGGAATGTGGCTAACCCTATTGGCTAGCCATGTAGCTTGGCTAGCCTCCCCACCCGCCCCCTTTTGTTTTTCACGCCAAACACCAAGAGTCCATGCGCATATGGACTCTTGGCGCGCCTTAAGGAAGAGTCCATGGCGCATGGACTCTTGGCGCCCCAAATAAAAATTCTCCGATGTTTTTATTTGGGCGGCATCCTTCTTAAGTGATTAGCGCACCTTCTCTCCCCCCTTGGATGAGAATCCAACGCTGATGGGTTTTGAGAAAGAAAGAAAGCGCTAACTCCTCCGGCGCGCGAAGTAACATCTCTTCGGAGATGAAAAGTCGCGACTTCCTTCTTTTTAAAACACCGCAGTTTTTCCTTTAGAAGAGCCGTGGATTTAATCTGGAAAGCCATGAGATGGGAGGATGGGGCGTGAGAAATTGGAAAGGGCGTGAGAAAGAAATTACGGAGAGGTGTGTAGGCGCCTATCTGATTTCTATTTAAAGGTCGGGAAAAATCAGAACATTATGTAATCTTTTCTTTCTCCTCTCCTGAAGACTCTTTTATTTTTTCTTGCTCTTGCATTGTTTCCTCTACAGAGTAAACCTCTGTCGAAACTCTGCTACTGAACAAGATAAAAGTAAAAGTCTCCGACGGTAAAGAAAAGAAAGAAGTTCTGATTTCTTCCTTTCTTTCATACATTAAGACATCATTGTCTTAATTTCTCCTCCAACTTAAGACAAGCCTATGTCCTCTTAGGACAAGGTCTTTTTCTTCAAGACAAGGGTATCTAAAGGGCCAAGGTCTTGGTGGAAGGAGGAGAAGGAGTCAAGGAAAGGAAAGCAAGCCTTTGTGTGGAGGAATTCAAGCCATAGTCCAGCAATTGAGTTCTAGGAAGAAGAACTCAATAGAAGGAACCTTTGAAAAGAAGATAGAGTTGTCTTGATCACTGCTCTGTGGGATCACCATCGGAGGGCGGACACTTGGACGCCTGGTGAATTCAATCAGCCCCTTCAACATCAACTTTGTTGGAATTACGATAGCAGGTTGGTACTCTAATTCTAACAATCTATGTTTGAATGTTAGTATGTATGTTTTAATTAGTAAAAGGAGATCTTGGCTAAGGATTTCGGTGCAAATTTCATCATTTTGAAATTACACTTCCGCTGCGGTGCACCTGAAACCCCATCATAGTACTTATGGGACTTAGCCAGGTAGGTGGTGGGGAGTGGAGGTCCCTGATTGCCAATCCTTAGATACCAAACTGAGATTGGCCAGTAGGCAGACCAAATCACAAGCCCTGATGAACCATCCTAGACACCAAGCCAGTAAGCACACACCAATTAGCTGACACAGTTACTTGACCCGAACCTGAACCCAACTTGTTGGTGTCCCTAACCTACTAGGGCAATTAACGTTCTACTCATTTTAATTACTGGGCTGGGATCGTATGCTGGTTGGTGGTGTTTGGCTAGGGATAGGTGATAAAACCTGACCCTATGTCAATTAATGCCCTTAATTTGATTTCTCATGAGATGAATGAAATGCAAAGGTGCTGCAGAAGTGTGTTGCAGTTTGAAAGTGGTGTGGATAACATGATGAAAAAAATCCAAAAATTCTGAAAAATTCATAGACAATTTTTAACTTATTGTTTCAATGCAGATGAAAGGAATTTTAAAACTAAAATCTGTACTACTCCAAGTAGATCCTACAAATGAGATAATAAAAAGGACAGACAGAACCCTAATGACAGTGTCGAACTGCAGAAATTTTCATTTTTTTTAATAATTTTTTTTGAGATGAAATATAATATGATGATAACTGACTTAAAATGGAACAAGAAAAAAAATATTTTAACAAAAACTTAGTGACTTGCCTTTGGAGTTGCAGACGGATTACAGTAATAGATGCAAATTTTCAGAAAACAGAACCTAATCAAACAAGTGCAATGGCTTACCCAAACTTCAATCTAAAAATTCATGTCTGGCCAGGGGCTCATTATTCCATGGGTCGTGAAAGTGTACTGGAGTACACCCGCTCAGGAGGCGTAAATTTTAGATCTTGCTTGGATATAAAGAAAACTATTCTACCCTAATGCAACCATGCTCTGATACCAAGATGATGAGGCAAGCATATGATTAATGTTTAGATTATGGTTTGTAGAGCAATGAAACCTAATTACACTAGCATTGTACTCATCATAATAAGACTTAAGGATTACACAAAATGGAACTTTTACTTGATTAGACATAATCCTAAACTAAGAAGGAAAAAGATCTAGATAATAGTGGCCAATGATTATGGACTTACCTTGATGAGCTTTCCTACCTTCTTTTGATTCATACCTTGAAACTACCAACGCTCTGGACTGGAGGACTTGGATAACAAAGATCAGAACTCTGGACTTGAACTTTAGTTTGTCGGTTCATTATCAAGGGGGAACCTGGTTCTCAACTCAAAGACTTCGAAGGACCCTGCAATTAAAGATCACAGGTTAAGGAAGAAAGAGACAAATGTAAAGAAAGGTTGGGAGGATTTGTGAACAAAGAAGAAATTGCAGAAGATCTGGCCGACTCCAATGCCTTCGTCTTGTACTGGAATGGTGAGTTGCTTGGAGAAAAAAAAAAAAAAAAATTGGCTTTGGCATGGAGGAAGAAACTTTCAAACAAGAACACAAGACAATTTGCTTCAAACTTCACTTGTATTTCATTCATTTTCAATCCCCTTTACAATAGGCGTCCAAGGCTTTTAATAGCCTCACAAAGCTAGCTTTTGAATTTAAAAACTCCCCAAATTGAGGAGGATTACAAAGGGGGTTGGAGGATTTGATGGAGGGTTTGGAGGGATGTGGGAGGAGTTGGAGGATTTGGTGGAGGGCTTGGAGGTATGTGGCCGACCTCCTTGAATTTGAATCTCCCTGTTGGCGCCCAAAGGGTGATGAAGTGGCTGGTGAGGTGGCACCTCTGGCTGATGACGTGGCATGGTGAGGTGGTCTTCAAATTTCAAGATGACATGTGGTGCCAAGTGGTCCTAGTTGATGGTCTTTTTCTCTTGCTTGGTGGTGTCTTCTCTTCTCATGGGGTCAAATTCTGGGGTCCAGAATTTGAGTCTTGTTGCTGGCTTTCATGGCTTTAAGACTTGAATAGACTTAACTCAACTAAATTAGACTTAACTCAACTGAATTAAACTCAACTGACCTAGACATTAAAACTTGAAATGGACTTACAGGAAATGAAATTTTAAAAGTAATTACAGGACTCAATAAATACTCTTGATTTGAAATTCAAAATTAATTACAAGACTCTTAAAAAGGAAATGACTCCTGAAAGGAAATAAAACATTTTTGATCTAAAGGATACAAGGTAACCTAATTATCTTCGATCCAATTAGGATAAGGCTAACCTTGCTGGAGTGAAGTTTCTTTCGGTTTCTGGTGTCCACACCAGGAACTTCCCATGAAAATCTCCATGTAATTTGAATTCCACCCTTATAGCTAGGAACCTCCCATGAAAATCTCCTTGTAATTCAAAATTTCAAAAGTCCTTGGAGGCTTATAAAATCTACTCCAAGCTCTCTTGTAAAGGATGATGATGAAATAAAACTTTTTTCTTAAGAAGCTTTCTTCCTTTGCTACCCAAAGACCCTTGAGAGAAGGTAGGTGTGAGACCTAGGATACTTAACCAAACAAGCTACTAATCCCTCTTCCAATCCCATTCGGCCACCCTTGAAGAACCCTCTTCAAGCTTCTCCAAATTCGTCCATCCCACCTTCCAAAGGAGATCATCTACAATGGAGTTCCCACGCCAACAAGCAAAGTAGATTCAAGCTATGGGCGCCAAATTGGATCTACTTCATTCCAAGCCTAAACCTCTTCGTCTATTCCTAATTTTCCATTTCCATTCCTCTAACCTTCCTTCTTAACCATTTAATGTTTCCATCTATTTGTGCAGGATCCTGGGTCTCATGGTTTCCATGATGAAGGTCTACTATGCCAAAGATTCAAATACGGAGTGCCTTGAAACCTAAAGTAATCTCTTAGTCATTTAGTACTTCTTCTTGAGTGTCCTTTTCCTCATTTCAGAATATTAATGCCAGATAACCATCTTAATCTTCCTTCAGATCTAAAATAGTGAGTAAGTTAAACCTAATCTGTGTGGTTTCCTAACCATGAAGATCCATTCCTCTTTAATATTATGAAAGTTTTCATTCAGGTTTAGTTTATATGCAGAATTCCTTCATGATAGTTTCATTTCTTTTATATGGAAAGTAGCCTAGCTTTACTTCATTTTCATTTAATTATTACTTTCTCCTCTTAGACTGCATCATTACATTTCATCCCCCATCAAATTGGTATCAGAGCATGGTAGGTTAGGGTTAATTTGAATTTGTGCATTTAGGTAGGTTGATGAAATTTTCTGCATGCATAGCACTTATACTTGCTATATAGTTTTTTTGTAAATCTAATCTAGATCTAAGATTAACGCCTCCTGAGCAGGTGTACACTAGTACACTATCATGACCCATGGGAATAATGAGCCCCTGGCCAGACATGAATCCTTAGTTTAAGTTTGGTATGAAATACCTTTGTTTGTTAAATTCTGCTTGCTATATTTCTAAGTAGGCTGACTGTGATTTGCATAAAAGTATGAATGAAAGTAGTTAATTTTTTTTGATATAATTTTTTCCTACTCCGTATTAAGTTAGTTATCAGCACGTAAATTTCATCCACATAAAAAAATCACAAAAAGAATGAAAATTCTTGCACTCCATCACTATTGCTGAAGTTCATTTATGTTCTGTTCTGTTTTTTTTACATTATGTAATTTTCAGTATCTGCTCAGCATAGCATAGATTTTATCTTTAAATTTTGTTTCATATGGCATATCATTTAGAAGTTAGCAATCTTCTATAAATTTTTCAATTTTTTTGAAACTATTACATAACACTTCTCAGCTCCACTTTGAACTGCAACACACAAAATTTCTGTTGCTGAGATTAGGGTTCATATGCATGTTTTGCATTCATTTCATGATAAATCATCTTAAGAGCATCAATTTGACATAGGGTCAGGATTTCATTACTTGTCTCTAGCCCAAAAATCACCAACCTGCATAGAGAACCCAACCCTAATTAAAACGGAGTAGACATTTAATTGCTCTAGCGAGCTAGGGACACCCACAAGGTCGGGTCGAATCAAGTGTCAAGCCAACTTTAACAACCTATTGTATGTGCTTGTATCTGGTGTCTAGGCAAGTAGTTCAGGGACAAGAGCCCAAAGGAAGGTGGGTTGGTTTGCTTACCTGGACAATTTCAAATTGGTGTCTAAGGCAAGCAAAGAGGAACCTCCACCAACCTTACACTTACTTGGCCAGGTGCCAAGTTACTACAACCGGATTGTCAACTTGACCTAACATTTGGTTTTGACTATAGGTCTAGCAAAACCCTAGCCCGAGTTTGAGTCTGTGTGCACATGGCAACTAGATCAGGGACACCCTACCAACAAACCCAAGCTCAATCAAGTGCAACCATGGACCAAAAATTTGAGACCTTAATGAAAACCCTGAATGATCAAATGGCCCAACTGAACCAAACTTGACTGACCAATTGGCCCAGACCAACCAAAGCATGACTGATCATATGGCCCAAGCAGAGGCATAGGCAGAAGCCCGTAAGGCCCATGCTAAGTTCACCTCCTCTAGGCCCAATTACCTTGATCCAAGAACCTATGATCATGATCTTGCACCTGAGTCTAGCCGTAGGAGCCCATACCCATACTTGGTTGACTCTGAGGAGAGATCCATTAGGAGCACCCAACCTTGTGCACCCATTTTTGATGGAAGACAAGAGTGTCTATTGATTAGGAGGAGAGCATGGATCACTATTTCGAGTACAGTAGGATGTCGGAGTTAGAAAAATTTAGATTGGCCATACGTAGGTTAACCCGATATGCTAAGTGGCATTGGGCAGCTATTGAGGATGAATGTTATCAAAGAGGAGATAGAATATGTAGCTGGAGAACCATGAAAAGTAGGCTAAGAGAAAAGTACCTAGGTAGATTTTTTGAGCAAAGACTTTTAGACCAATCGTACAAACTGAGATAGGATGATAGACTATTGTCTAAGTATATTGAGGAATTCAAGGGGTTTGTCAGGAGATGTAACACAACCGAATCTAAGACCATGACCATATCTAGATTTCGAGGAGGCTTATGTAAGGACACCCAGGGGGAAGTACTTCAATGGAAAATTCATACTCTAGAGGAAGCTTATCGGATTGCTAGAGAATTTGAGTCTTATCAAAGATAACTCACGAGCAGCTAACCTAAGCCTAGCATGATTAGCACCTCTAGGCCAATTCTTAGATAGATTCCTTCAAACCAGCCTACTACTCCTATCCCATTAATTTGCAACGGAAAGACCCCTGAACCCATCAGTGAGCTTGAGGAAGAAGTTTATGAGGCTAAAATGAGTTTAATTAATGGATATGAAGGGGAAGAAGAAGAACCCATTGAAGAATTTCAGGGAGAAAAGGTTGAACCCATTAAGAATCTAGAGACAGAAACTCCTGAGTCCACTAAAGAATCCAAAGAAGACATCTATGAATCAGGTGTAGTGGTGGAGTATGATGAAGGTGGTTGCAAGGTCGAGATCACTGAAAAACTAATAGAAAAAGATCTTGAACCCACTATAGAATTTGAAGGAGTGACTGAGCTAGGATCAAACATATCAGATGAAAGTGAAGGTTCACATGAGTTGTCCATAAAAGAGGTCCAGGAACAAGTCCCTAATGATGCAGGATGAAAAATCGATGTAACATGGTTATTTGGAAAACAGGGAAACAACTAAACAAACTAGGATCGTGAGAGGGCTAAGAAGCCTCCCGGGACTAGGGCATACTGACACTAAAATCCAAAGACAGCTGATCTCTTTTGTTTTCAATTTTCTAGGTGGATGTGGAGAAGGAAGGATGAAGATGGGGGACCGGGAAGTGGAATTCATGGCCCCGAGACTCACTCTAGCGGGGAACGCACATAGAAAGTCAGGGGTCAAAGCCTAAAGCTACCCTCCCGAGGGATCACAGCACCAGCTACCCTGAGCATAAAGCTACCCTCCCGAAGGGGTCACAGCTCCAGCTACCCTGAGCTCCCATCGAACCCATAATGCACACAGCAGGGCTCTCACATAGATGCGCTAGGATGACTCTCGAAGGACACGAGGAGATAAAGAAGACGAGATAGGGGATAACTAGGGTGCTCATCGAACCCATAATGTACACAGCAGGGAGCGTCTCACACCCCTCATCGAACCCATAATGCACACAGCAGGGAACGATGAAAAACGGGCCTCAGCCCAGAACCGGAACCAACCCAAAAATCTATATCAACTCTCTCTCTGATTATTACAGGGGGAGAGGGGCCTTTATATAGAAAAACCAAAACCCTCAGTTTCTTAGCCTCTAAGAAAACTAAAAAAAAAAAAAATTACATTAAAATTCATGTTGCATCAAAAATAGTGCTGATTGCTCTGAAAAGCATGTTGGCTTGATAATCTACTCCAGAAAGTGTGCTGCTCTGAAATATGGGCCACTCTGAAAGCCGTGCAACTCCATCTCACGACCATGCAGAGGACCGATCTCCCGACGAAGCACACGACCGGCGACCGGGAAGCAGGCGGTGGACGGGGCCAGCGGGTGGCGAGCGGCGGACGGCCAGCGACGGTCGCAGGCGAGGCGGCACATGGCTGGCACGGCACGCCCAGCGTGCTGTTTGGTCTCCCACGACCATGGGAGACCTCCAGGGCACCAGGAATGGCCAGTGGATAGTAGGGGAGGCCGGGGATGACGGACAGGCGGGCGACGGTGTCAGGCGGTGGGCGGCGGTGCCACACGGCCGCACGCGAAAGGACAGACGCCTCCCACGTCCGTTCGTCTTCCCATGGGCGTGGGCGGCGGCGGACCCCACCGACGGCCGGGCGAGGGCAGGCCGGCGGGGGGAACGGTGGCTGGCAATGGGCCGGCGGTGGTGGCAGTGCCGGCCGTGGGCCGTGGCGGGCGGACGCCTCCGCGTCCGTTCGACTTCCCATGGGTGTGGGCTGTAGCGGCGGTGGCAGCGGCTTCTCCAACAAGGGCGAGGGTCGGCAAGCTTCGTTGGCATTCCAGCGGGGGTGACCGGAGGGTGGGCGGCCTGGATCTGGGGCCAGAGGGGCGGTGGGCTAGGGTTCGGAACTTTTAAAAAATTCATGGGAGAAAGGTTGTAGGAGATAGAATAATGCTCGGATAACTCGGGGATAAACCGAGAACAAAACCAGAATAGCGGGGATAGGTGGAATAGCGGGATAGGAAAAATAAAAAAAATTCTGAAAAAAATAAGAAAAAATAGAAAAATACCTGGACCTGCCTTGGATCCCCATCACCTAAGGAGCAACCCCATGAAGTAGACATTATTTTAGAAGACTTTCAAGATAAACTTCCCGAAGACCTTCTTGATGGCCTTCCACCATCTAGGAGCATCCAACCTACCTTCGATCTTGCACCTATAGATCAATGTCCAAATTTTAAGATCATCCTGACTAACCAAGGTCTATTTCATGCCTCCTATAGATTGCCCCAAGACTTTGATTTCTATTTCCTACCCGTTCCTGAGTCTACACATGTTTCTAAAGCCATTAGGATACATTATATTGAGATCACCAAGTTGCATGAACCCTTAGAGCCCATCCCATTTGCGACCTACTTTTGGAAGACCTTATGGCATTTGCTAGGGGTCTATGATAATTTTTCATGTGCATACCAGACCAGGGTCAAACCTAGAGAGTCAATAATCTATTAGGTTTAGGCCCTCTTCTCAACAGGAATACATAATTGAGTCTATTGTTGTCAAGTGTCATTATAAGTCTCTGAGTCTGCCGAGTCATATGCACAGCATGTTAAGGACTTGCATAAGAAATTTAGTAAAAAGATTCAAATAAGCAATGAAGTCTATAAGCATATGGCTAATTCATGTAAATAAATAAAAGAATTAATGAAGGGGACTCTGTAATGATTAAACTTAGACCTGAAAGGTTTTCGCCAGGAACTATAAAGAAACTGCATGCCCGAAGATCTAGACCTTTCAAAATATTAAAGAGAGTCGGACCTAATGCATACATGTTAGAGTTACCACCGGATTATAGCATTAGTTCCATGTTTAACATTTATGATCTGAAAGAATACAAAGGGCCAGCATTAATTCCTAGCGAGCCTTTTAGACCTTACCCAACCTTTGAGAGTGAAACCCTACCTGAGTGTCCACCAGCACTTCAGCCAGAATGAAGAGATAGGATTGAAAGTATCTTGGATGACCAGGTAATTACCACCAGAAATAATGGCTATCAACGTTATCTGGTTCAATGGCGAGGAAGACCTGAATCCGAGGATTCCTGGATCACCCAAGAGGAGTGCAACAAAATGACCCAGACCTGCTAGAATGGTACCAAAGTCAGATCAGTCCTTACTCGACAGGGTCGAGTTCCTCTCGTCTTGGGAGAATTGGTACGGGCACTAAAGTTCAAAAGAGGCTTCAGTCTAATTCAGTATGGCTTTAATTCATTCATTAAACTTATGTCTTTTAAATAGAGTAATTTTACTTCTTTAATTGAATTTGAGTCATGTAATTATGTTGGGTTTATTCCAATTTGGTTTCTTTTAAGTCTATTTGGGTTTTTGAGTCCAATTAGGGTTGAATTGGTCTTGTATTTAGTGAGTTTAGTAGTTGGGTCCAAGAGAGGTTTGGAATTGATTCAATGTAAGCAAGCTCACTTGATGATTGGATGCATTCAACCACTCCAACAATTCAATCCAAGGAGGATGCCACATCAGCAAGCATTGTTGGATGCCATGTCAACCTCCCAACCACTTGGTGTACACCTCATCAAGCCACATCACCACATGCCACATCACTAAAGGGAATTCAAATTCAAAGGAGCTTCCACCATTATAGCTAGCACCCATGAAAATTTCCATGTAATTCGAATTCCACCCTTATAGCTAGGAACTTCCCATTAAAATCTCCATGTAATTTGAATTGCACCCTTATAGCGAGGAACCTCCCATGAAAAGCTCCTTGTAATTCAAAATCTCAAAAGTCCTTGGAGGCTTATAAAATCTATGCCAAGCTCTCTTGTAAAGGATGATGAATGAAATGAAATTTTTTTCTTAAGAAAGCTTTCTTCCTTTGCTAGCCAAAGACCCTTGAGAGAATGTAGGTGTGAGACCTAGGATACTTAACCAAACAAGCTACTAATCCCTCTTCCAATCCCATTCGGCCACCCTTAAAGAACCCTCTTCAAGCTTCTCCAAATTTGTCCATCCCACCTTCCAAAGGAGATCATCTACAATGGGGTTCCCCATGCCAACAAGCAAAGCAGATTCAAGCTAGGCGCCAAATTAGATACTTCATTCCAAGCCTAAACCTCTTCGTCTATTCCTAATTTTCCATTTCCAACCTTCCTTCTATTGCCCAGGTGGCTTTTCCCAAGAGGGGGGTGAATTGGAAATTACAAAATTTTCATAAATATGTGCACAAGTAATTCCTTTTAGTGGATAGGTTCTGTGTTAATCAGAGAATAAATGCAGAAGCTAAAAAGTAAATCAAGCACAACACAAACAAGGCAGGTTTATAGTGGTTCGGAGCAACCCAGCTCCTACATCTACTACCCAAGTTCACCACTCGGGATTTCCACTATATCCCCCAAACTGGAATACAGTTGGATTGTTTTACATGCTCATAATCCCAACCTCTACACTTTGGTTTTTAACCCGGGCTCACCAAAGAAACCCAAACTAGGTTTTCACGGGCTCACCTAGAACCTCTACACTTTGGTTTTAAGTAAGCTCACCAAAGAAACCTCTATACTTTGGTTTTTAATAAGGCTCACCAAAGTAACCTATTTGGTTTTTACAATCGGGCTCACCAATAATCCAAATATTCTAAGAATAAAATAAAGAAGCAACAAAAATGACAAACTCTATTGTCTGGTGGTTGCCGATACAACTCGAGTGAAGCTCTATTGAATGCTCTTTAATGCACTTCAATGGCTTCCTTGCTTTTCTTAAAAGATGCTTCAAGCTTTTGGTAAGAGTTGGTGAAGGCTTGAAGGCTGACTTGAAAGCTCAAGTGCTCTCTCTCTTCTAACTTCAATAAGTGTTCAATAAATGTCCATTAACTTATTAGTCTCTTCAAGGATGTTCTCATACCTCATTTATAGAGACTTCAACTGCCTTCCCTTGATTTTGAACGTTGTAGACCGTTGGGAGGTGATAGGTTACCGTTGGAGCACTTTTGGAATTCAAAAACAGAAAACTGGAACTAGCCGTTGGAGGTGACCCCATCATTCTAGTCAGCTCGGACAAACTTCGAGTCAGCTCGGATCAAGTTCAGGTCGGCTGGGTTGAGCACCAGTCGGCTAGGTTCCATAGTTGAGAAAATGGTTCACTCTGGATGAGTCGGCTAGGCTGAAATCCAGTCGGCTTGGATCCTTGAGATTCTCAGAATCTTCTCAACCATGTTCTGGACAAGTCGGCTGGGCCTGGGTGCCAATCGGCTGGATCTATGTGCCAAAGAACTTCTTTCTTGTGCCTGTGCCAGAGTCGGCTGGTTCCTCCATCCAGTCAGCTCGAGAGTTGTTCTTCAGCCAGATCAAATTCAATTCTCCAGAACTCTTGTGCCAAGCTTTGAAGACTTCTTCAAGGTCTTCTTACAATAAAATCAAGAAAACTTGAAGCTTGAAAACTACTAGAAGTAACCCTTTATCTTGATTTAAGTAGGAAATTTTTGTAGAGTTTTTCTTTACAAGATTCTAAACACTTTACAACTCAACACAAAGCAATAAAGATTGTAGGGTTTAGACAGTGTGTCAATGTAGTTGTCCTACAAAAACTTGTCAATCATTTGAAGAGTTGTTAGATAACCAAATGTATGCTCCAATGTTTTGTTATCATCAAAATCACTTTAGGGGTCAACACCTTCTTAACCATTTAATGTTTCCATCTATTTTTGCAGGATCCCCAGGTCTTATGGTTTCCAAGATGAAGATCTACTGTGCCAAAGATTCAAATACGGAGTGCCTTGAAACCTAGAGTAATCTCTTAGTCATTTAGTACTTCTTCTTGAGTGTCCTTTTCCTCATTTCAGAATATTAACACCGGATAACCATCTTAATCTTCCTTCAGATCTAAAATAGTGAGTAAGTTAACCCTAATCTGTGTGGTTTCCTAACCATGAAGATCCCTTTTTTAGTTATTTTGATAGAGTCTTTTCTAGTCTAGTTTATTTCATTATGTTCCTTTCATGTAATCCTGTTCCTTTATGTAGAATAGCTGCATGTTTATCTGTTTCATTTTTGTTTAGTCCCTCTAATTCTTTGAAATGAATCATTCGATACTCCTCCCCCATCAATGATCCATGTTCTTCTCTTATTCATCTGTCATAATATAAAATCCTCTAAATTATTAGGTCCTGAAAAAGACTAAGTCAATGAGTTAATGGTGTCTTAGCCTCCTATTAAGTAGGTTAGTAATGTGTCCTTTAACATGGTGTTCATCAGCATTTCCATAGAACGGGTGTGCATCCAGTTACTGGAATTACTCTCTCATAGATGATGGTTCAGTGCAACCTTCTTAACAGTGATCAGGTGAGCCGGCCATAGTCGGGCTTGGTCATTCGTTAGCTGGAAGTATTGGATTTATCATGTTAATGATTGGACCTAACCGGAGACCCACAATAGGAGGCCCCTAGGCCGATTGGGGTGCTCTTTGGGGCAAAATAAATTACTGGAAGTTGCTTAGGGAAGCAATTGGTTAGTGAACCTACCTTTAGACACGTATGGGTGAGCTAGCCATAGTCGGGCTCATACATGGTCTATTGGATTTTAGCACCCATTATGAAATAATGATTTCACGGATTTGAGTTTGAGGCTCCCAATCTGAAAAATTAGTGGGAAAGACCTTTAGACTAAAGTCCAAGTCTTTTAGTTAATTAATTAATTCATACTCTGATATGGTCTTGTTTTTCATTTTAGATGTCTTCAAATCCTTCGCTCCGGTCACTTCTCGATAATGAGAAGTTGAAGGGTCACAACTTTGATAGCTGGTATCGAAAGTTGAGGATTGTCCTGGAGCATGAATGGATCCTTTATGTGATAATAGATCCAGCACTTGAAATCCCTTCTGCTAATGCTCGGAGCTCGGTCAGGGACACTTATCAGAAGTGGGTTTCTGATCGAACTACTATCCGATGCATTATGCTAGCGACCATGAATGACGAGTTCAGTTGCAAGTTCGAGGAAGCCCAACCAGATGAGATCCTTCAAAAGTTGATGGAATCTTTCAGCATGCCAAACGATGAAAGTGGTACAAAGTATCTTGTGCCATCTACAACACCAAGATGCCAAATGATGGTTCTGTCACTGATCATGTATTGTACATGATCGAGCTAATTGAAAAGTTAGGCAAGCTCGGATGTCCCTTGCACGAGCAGCTCGACAAGGATGCGATTTTGAATTCTCTGCCCTCCTCCTATCTTGACTTTCTCGACCATTACAGAATGAACAAGCTTGCAATCAATTACCATGGTTTGATGGGATTACTGCAGACTTTCGAGAAAGACCACCAACTGAACAAGGGGGTAGTGAATTTAGTGGGAGGTTCTAGAGGTCGTCGTCCCTTTAAGAAAGGGAAGAATAAAAAGAAGGGAAAGAAGGAGCTGAATGCTCCTAGCCCGAGTCAGACCAGGAAAGTAAAAGCTGACCAATCTACCGCAGAGTGCTTCTACTACAAGAAGCAAGGACACTGGAAGAGGAACTGTCCTCTTTACCAAGCATCCCTTGACCCGAACAGGTCAAGGAAGGGAAAATAGCATAATGCTGGATAAGGTATTTATATGATAAAATCTTGTAATTTCTCTATTTGTGATACTACTAACTAGGTATTGGATACCGGTAGTCCTATTCATATTTGTAATTCATTACAGGGACTGTAGGTTAGCAAGAGAATCGAGGATGGGGAACAGTTCCTGAGTATTGGGAATGGAAATCGTGTTCCAGTACTGCCGATCGATGTTCTGAGTCTTGTCTTTGAGTTCTATACTATCGAGTTAGTCGATTGTCATTATTGTCCTAGTTTCATTATGTGCATAATTTCTGTAGGCCTTTTGGCCAATTATGGTTTTGAATTATCAATAAAAGGAGATATTTGCCAAGTTATTTTGAATAACTCTATGATAATGAAAGCTAAGTTAAATAATGGCATTTATGTACTATCATGGCCTATTAGTGTAATGTACACATCTAGCAAACATCCAAGGTTAGAACATGTCAGTGATCTATATCTTTGGCACTGTAGGCTAGGTCATATTAACCAGAATAGGATACGCAAGATGCGAGGAGAAGGCCTCCTCAAGGTCAGTGATTCTGAATCACTGCCTACTTGTGAATCCTGTTTACTTGGTAAAATGACCAAGCCACCTTTTACTAGAAAAGGTGAACGAGCTACAGAACTTCTAAGTCTCATACATACTGATGTATGCGGACCCATGACAGTAAGTGCCAGAGGTGGATACAGATATTTCATTATGTTTATAGACGACCTTTCGAGATTCGGTTATGTCTTTTTGATGAGACAAAAATCTGAGTTGTTTGAAATGTTCAAATGATATCGTAATAAAGTAGAGAAACAAACTAGAAAAAGTATTAAAACCCTTCGATCTGATGGAGGTGGTGAATACCTATCTAGTGAGTTTTTGACATACCTTGAGGAGAATGGGATTCACTCTCAATAGACTCCTCTAGGAACACCACAGTTGAATGGTGTGTCCGAAAGGAGGAATCGAATCCTATTGGACATGGATCGATCCATGATGGGCTTTGTAACTCTGTAGCTATCATTTTGGGTATATGCACTTGAGACAGCTTGTCACTTATTAAATAATATTCCGAGTAAGTTTGTTGTCTCCACTCCATATGAAATGTGGACTGGATGTAAGCCCTTAATCTCACACCTTCGGGTCTGGTATTGTTTGTCTTATGTAAAGCATTTAGACTCAGATAAACTTGGTCCTAGGTCTGACCGGTGCCTATTTGTTGGTTACCCTAAGGAAACCAAAGGTTATTTCTTCTACTTGGAGAATGAACAGAAAGTGTTCGTCACTCTTAGGGCTATCTTTTTGGAAAAGGAGTTCCTTGAAGAAGGAACTATAGCCTCTAAGATTGAACTTGGTGAAGTTCAACTAGTAGAAGAACCTGCACACTCTAAGGACATCATAGAACCGGCTGTGATTGGATCACATGCAGAACCCATTATTAGGAGATCCAGTAGACTACTGCATCAGCCAGACAGATACTACAGTTTCTTGGTCCGGGATGACGATCCCATTGAGCTCGATGAGAAGGATGAGGATCCGATCACTTATATGGATGTGCTTCGGAGATCTGACTCTAAGGCATGGCTTGGAGCCATGCAGTCCAAAAAGATCAACAATGTATGGACATTGTTTGATCCACCTGAAGGGATAAAACCCATCGGGTGCAAGTGGATCTTCAAGAGGAAAAGGGGCGCAGATGGGAAGGTGGAGACCTATAAAGCTCGTCTGGTTGCCAAGGGGTATTGTCAGCGATATGGTATCGATTATGACGAGACTTTCTCCCTGTGGCAATGCTCAAGTCCATTCGGATCATGCTTGCTTTAGCAGCATATTTTGATTATGAGATCTGGCAGATAGATGTCCGAACCGCTTTCCTAAATGGGGAGCTGGAAGAGGAGGTGTATATGATACAGCCTGAAGGGTTCACATCCTTAGATGAATCAAAAGTATGCAAGTTGTAGAGGTCCATTTATGGACTCAAGCAAGTATCTTGAAGTTGGAACTTACGGTTTGATAGGTGTATCAAATCATATGGCTTGGTTAGGAATGGAGAAGAACCATGCATCTATAAGTGGGTTAATGGTTCTGTGATTGTATTTCTGGTACTTTATGTTGACGACATTCTCTTAATCAGGAATGACGTCGTAGCATTACAAGAAATAAAGGTCTGGTTATCATCTCAGTTCTCCATGAAGGACTTGGGTGAAGCTTCTTACATATTGGGTATGAAGATCTATAGAGATAGATCTAAGAGGCTTCTGGGATTGTCCCAGTCTACATACATTGATACCGTGCTAAAATGGTTCAGCATGAAAAATTTCAAGAAAGGCTATCTTCTGATAGGTTCTGGAATTACTCTTTCTAAGAAGGATTGTGCGACAACTCCTGAGAAAAGAGAGTGCATGAGTAAAGTACCTTATGCTTCTGCAGTAAGCTCTATCATGTATTCTATGACATGTACTAGACCAGACATGGCATACTCACTAGGAGTAGTGAGCAGATACCAGTCTAACCTAGGTGAGGCGCATTGGAAGGTGGTTAAGTCCATGCTGAAGTATTTGAGAAATACTAAAGACCAATGGCTGATTTATGGAGAACCTGACTTGAAACTTATGGGGTATACTGACTCCAGTTTCTAGTCAGACAAGATGATAGCAAGAGTGTGTCAGGGTTTGTATTTATCCTGAATGGAGGAGCGATATGCTAGAAAAGTTTCAAGTATGCAACAGTTGCAGACTCGGTATGCGAGGCAGAGTACCTTGCAGCATCAGATACAGCGAAGGAAGCCATGTAGTTGCGGAAGTTCCTTGGAGAGCTATGGGTGGCATCTTTCCTAAATGGTCCTGTTCCAATGTACTGTGACAGCACTGGAGCCATTACACAAGCTAAGGTGCCGAAAGCTCATCACCGCACAAAGCATATTCTACGGCGCTACCACCTCGTATGAGAGATCGTAAAATGAGGCGACATCAATCTTATGAAGATCGATCGAAAGGAAAATCTGGCCGACATTTTCATTAAAGCCCTCGAAATAAAAGAGTTCAACTTTTGTAAAAGGAAAATGGGTATTAGATACTATTCTGATTGGCTTAGTACAAGTGGGGTTGTTGGAAATTGTGTCCCAAAGCCAATCACCTAGGCTGTAGGTGGTTGAGCTGAGCATTGTACTCTTTGTATAAATTAATAAATATTATTTTGGCAGCTCATCACATTCTTACTTTTTCTTGTAATGAACTCTTTTTCTTGGATGAAGTCCTTATGACTACATTGACTTCGATATAGAGAGGATATATCGAGTGGTCCTTAAACCAGGTTCATGACCAAAGGAAACATTGTACTGGATGGCAATGTATCAAGTGTAGGTTGTTGTGGTTCACATCGTTTGGTTGTCCTCTTGACCAAAGGAGTGTGGTGACACTGATGTGATCTGCAAGTGGGATATATGATATCTCATTGAACGTGACTCCGTGTAACCCCTTTCTGCTAAAGAGATACTCATGATTGGATATTGGTATATGTGTCCCTCCGACCTGAGGTTATCATGGTAGCTTGCAAGCAACTCCCTATGCTTTGGTGTCGGACTACCCGGATTTCTAATATGGTGATGGAAGGTTTATGGTTAAATGCAAGTACTTGTGGAGCAGTGATGGACCAGGAGGGAATTGACCTTTCCAAATAGTTTGGATTGAATGTCTCGTAGTGTCTCAATTTAGCAAATCCTCGGCCAAGGTAGTCCTAGTGAGGAGTCACTAGACTTGCAAGGTTGAGACATGTTGTGGATTGACTCAGCTAGGGTTGGCAGTCTAAGCCTAGGTCATCCTGAGCATTTGAGGTCAAAGGGATGAATTATACGGTAACCATATGCCAGAAGTTCGATTGATTGCTCTCACATCTTCGACCTATCCAGACGTCGGGACCCATTGTTAGATGGTATCTTGTGCTGGTACTGGAATTGTTCCAGTGCTGCCGCCTAAGTTCGAACCTATGAGGTCACACGCCATAGAGGATTTCTCCCTGATCCAAGTATCGATTTATGATTAGGAATTATTTTGATAACGGTTTGATTGATTACACATTGGATTGACTCGGTTTTGGGTCGATCAGAAATTGTTCGGGTCCACCGAGAATTGTTTCTAGATGACCGGGACTTAACCAAACCTTTTATTAATTAGATTTTGATCTAATTATATAGTGAACCGATTTAGAACCGGTTTAAGATTTTTTTTTTGAACCGATTGTGAACCGGCTTTGAACCATTCACATGGTAATAAGGCTTGGGCAAACAGGGCTTTTTAAGCATCTTTTCTTCTCCTCCTTCCACTCATTTTGGCTTGAATTAAACTGGTGTTTTAAGGCTCTTCATTGCTTCTTTGATAATGAATTTGATTCATTCTCACATCATGTGGCCCTTTGTATTCCCAGCTAGTCTCCTCCGCTCCCAAATCACCGTTTCCTTTGCTTCACACTGATTTTTTTATGGGCTGATAAAACGCTGAGATAGCCAAGTGTTTTTTGAGAGCTTCCATATATGATTTTGGAGCTGAGTCTTTGTGAGAGATTGGGAGAGAAAGTCTTCTTAATTCCCTGTTATTGTTGGTTCTCAATTGGTGGAGGATAGCATTGTTTTGGAGAAAACAACAACATAACAGAGTGTTTTGTTCTTCTTCTTCCCTCTCAGCAATTCAAGAGCTTCCGGTGACTAGCATCACGCGAGAAGCCGGATCAGAGGAAGCCCAGGCATGTCCCCCCTCTAGAGGGTGTTCTCTTGCACACCTGTGAGCCGAATCAACCTTCCTTGCTATTGGTTTTGGTTTACTCTATTTTTGGTTGCAGATTCACTGTTCTGAAATTGTTGATCACCTAGGAATTCAACGTTGTTGGTTGATCGATCCAAAAGCTCTCCTTTGAAGCAAGTTCCATCAACATTTTACCTTGCCATTATTGAAGGAAGAGAGACCAAAGGATAGCCCATTCGTGGTTTGGGTTTGCTGCACCTGGAAGAGAGGAAGAAAAACTTTCCAACAGTTGCTGGAAGAAAAAGACTGAATAAGGTTATTCCAGATATTCCAGCTATTCCAGTAGTTATCCTTGCTTTATTCCAAGCAGGAATAAGGTAAAATTTATGGTTTTAATTTTTTCATGCATGCCTCGATCTAGGTTTATAAAATTGTTTATAAATATTACATATCGATTTCATGTCTTCTTTTGTCTGTACATGCATCTTGAAAATGTTAGATCCCGTGCAAAGTAGGTTTTTTCCACTGTTATTTTGAAATTGTTTTAAAATACAAACCTACTCCCTACGCTGTTGCATGCTTAGTGTAGGCTCTCGCAACCCTGTTTCACTTTCAGTAGGTTATTTTTGGGCCAAGGAAAGGTGATGAAATCCTCCCCTTATCTTATGATAGCATCCCCCTTAATTGATTTAGAATGAATGCAACATCATAACAATCTTAACTAATCAACATAATTTAAAACTGGTTATTCAAAATTTAAAATTTTAATTTTATACTTTAAATTTAAATTTTAAATTTAAATTTTCAAATTTCAAATTTCAAATTCAAAATTTTAAATTTTAAATTCTAAATTCCAAAATTCCTGGTGGAAAATTTTAAATTTGAAATGTGCTAGAAATTGTGAGGTGTACAATGTACTAACAAGAAAAATCATTCAATTCAAGAAATCACTTTGAAAAAGTCATTCAATCACATATCAAGCAAGCAATTAGCACATCAAACCATTAATCTAAGGATCTCACATTCGACCGTAGCTCATTACTCCCATGGGTCGTGACAGTATACTTTCGTATACCTGCTCAAGAGGCGTAAAACCTTAGATCAAAGAATGAAAATGATGCAATAATTTTCATAATTTCAGATCTGAAATCTATGAAGGAGATTTCAAACCTAGTTTGAATCGACAAATATTGATGTTGGATGTAAATTAAACTAAGATCTGAATAATTAATGAATCAATTTTTAGATCTATGTCCTAATATGCAAAAATTTCAACATATGCAAAAATTTCAGCAATTATGCATGCATGTCTTAATCTACCATGCTCTGATATCAAGAATGGTGCAGGATGGTGATGAAGAATTTTACATAAAGAGATTGAGTAATTAAAGTTAAGCAATAACCCTAAACATAATAGCAAGATTCAGCCATAAAGGAGTGATTAAGTGCACTAAAGAAGACTAATAAAGAGATAGTTGGTATCCCGCAGTGCAAATCACATGCAAGTAAAAAAATAGACTTTCTTGATTGAGAAATCATCTGATTAAGATAAAACTCTATTCAATATTTCAAACCTTAGAGGGATGGAAGGAATTTTATACCAACAATGAACTCAAGAATTCCTTGTAATGGAATCACTCTTCAACACTCAAAGATTAACGATTAGATGAAAAGGCTATCTCTTCCTCAAATGTAGAAACTTCTTGCTACTAGTTTAGAGGCAAAGATGACACCATCCTTGACTGGAAACACTTGAGGGATCCTGCAAAACAAAGAACATGAGTGGGCATGGAAGGGTTGGGAATAAACAAAGCGAGAACAATGGAGATAGGAAAGGGAAGGAAAAGGCTTGATGGTGATTTCTTGGATGTTGGAAGAGCTAGTTGGTGGAGACTTCTTTGAGCTAGAACAATGGTTGGGCCTCATGCCCTTCTCCCTCACAGAGTGGCAAAGCAAAAAGATTGCAATGGAGGAAAAAGAACTTCAAATTTCATTCATAACATCATGCTTGATTACAAGAGGATTAGGGGTATTTATAGACTTCCCTAGCCCTTTCAAATTCAAATTACAAGCTTAAAGAGTGGAGTGAAGAGTAGAGGGATAAATGGAATTTATGCATGAAGAGTGGAAAGATAAGTGGGGGAGTTACAACTTGAATTCAAGTTCAAAACTCTTGGGCAACCAAATGGAGGTGAGGTGGCATGGTGAGGTGGTATCATGATGTGGGGTGGGAGGTGAGGTGGCTTCCCATCTTGGCATGGTGAGGTGGTGCTCGAACTTGGCAAGGTGGTTGGGGTGGTTTGCTCTATCTCATCTTGATGCTTCATGGTCTTGATCTTACCCAATTTGAATCCAACTTGAACCTAACTTGTATAATTACAAGACCCAACTATTTAAAAGATCAAATTGATCCCAACAAGACTAAATTGAGCCTAAAAAAACTAAATTAAAATTGAAATTGGAATTGAATTGACTCTAATTATAGGACTCATGCTGAAATTAAAAATAAAGTTGAAGACAAAATTGGAGTCTGGTTTATTCACTTGTAATCAATATGTTGCTTGGGTTGACCTGATTTTGCTTGGAACCTCTTTTGTATCCTGGTGCCCGTACCATCAAAAGGCCTAGTAGTTGAAACAATTCCCTTAGATTTGAAAGAAGTTCTTGTTTATTTGTCTTTATAATGGGTTATGGGTAGTCAATTTAACTAAGAATTAAGAGGGTTAGAAGCTGACTATTAATCCACAGATAGTGAAGATTTACTTTAGATGATTGTATTTAATTTTAAATATATTTTTAGAGACTTTAAGTAATAAATTTAGTCTCCCACTATTTTCATGGATCTCTCGCATTCCTTAATGGAGATGCGGAAATTCCTATGTAACTAGGATCCCTAGTAGGTACTACAGTCCCACAGATTTCGTGCACCTCACCTAATAGTTATTGGTAATGTTGCCACCAAGATCACTATGGCCTGTAGCTCTGACGTGTCATGAATGCGTCAGGTTCCCATGGGGCCCTCGTCCCTCCCTTTCCTAGCTGGCTCGTTGGTCCGGCTACCCTGCAAAAAAGAGAAGACCCGGGCCAGGGATTCTAATGTTGACACTCCAACAATCAAGTCAGATGGGTCGATCAAGCAAAATAGAACCTCTATGGCAGAGAGCTTGGGGGGCTCTCCATGTAGAGGGTGAAAGGTAGTATTGAGGTGGAAAGAGAAAGCGAAGATGGGAGTGGAGAGCTTGGAAGGGTCTGCTGGGGGTCCCTTGCTCGCTCGCCCTCCGTCTCTTTCTCGCCTGTTTGTTTCTTCTTCTTCTTACCTCTTGCTTTTCCTCTCTCTGACCTTATGTATATGGGATGGCCCAGAGCAGTTATGGGGCATTGTTTAGGTGTCCCTTTCTATGTGCTCTCTTTAAGAGGGGCTTACCATTGCATGCAACCTATCTCTTGTCAGATCGATCCTTAGAAGGAGTTCTTTCCATTAGGGGTGTACGCCGGCATGGTTTAGGTCCTGTCCCTTTGGTGGTTTGGTTCCCCGTGGAAGGGGTGGGTGTCTTGCAGTTGAGCCCCCTACCATGGTGAGGCATTTCCATTCCTAGAGGGACCATTGGAGCGTCACAGGGCCCTAGGACCTTACTGGAGTACTCCTCTTAGGGGAGATTTAGGTATTGTGTCACAGGATTTGAAGCTCCTGATTGCACGGTCCTCGACATCGCAGCACGTTATAGGGCCCAAAACCTAGCGGGCTGCATGCTACTCGAGGCATGGGAATGGTGTGTTGCATAGTTTGAATTTATGGGAGGATGTGCACCTCCCTCCGAAGATTGCATGCGACTAGTAACTTCCTTGCCGAAGTTTGAATTCTTGTTGACCCCTTTTTTATTGCCAACGGAAACTTTTTCGCCCCCATAAGGCAAATAGAAGGGGGAGAGTCTCGCCACTAGCCGCAAGAGCACAACCCCCAGCCCGAAGCTAGCCTAAAGCTAGGGGGCTCGCCTTGCAGCATGAGCATGATCGCGGCCAGGAGCTGGCCTCAAGCAGGGGTCTCTGGTGGGGGCACCATGATCAGACACAGATTACTGGGTCCTATTTGGTTAACCTAGCCATGTGACAAATTTTGTAATCAACTAGAATTGAGTCCTGTAATAAGTTGAGGTTAGTTGTTTGTCTCAACCCTCAACCTAGTCATTATTTTGAGTCCTGTATATCAGTTATGAGTCCAATACGAGCTCAATTTTTGTACAAGAGAGGAGGTTACCATATTTTGGAGTTCCACCAGGCCACATCCAGGAGTTAGAGGCCACTACATCAGTCCATCAGTCCATTGGATTTTGTGTGACAACCTAAGATCCAAGATGCTTCCAGAAACCCTGATTCCTTCCAGATGACCTCTAGATGCCCAGATTTCCTTCCAGATGCCAGAGCATATTCTTAGAACAGGGCACCCATGATTCTAGAGGCCCACCTGCATCCAAGCCTAAAGAAATCAAGCCCAGGTGCCAAGCCCACTCCCTTAAGAAGCAAGATTCCAGGGAATATTCCTGCTACCAGGCTAACAGGCCACCCCAGCTTCCAAAGGCCCAAACCCATGCACCCAAGCCCCTTTGGGCCGGCCCCTTGCTGCTCCTAGAGGCCCAACATGCCCCCTAAGCATCCTTGAAGTGTTGACCAAGTCCAAGAGGTGTCCTTGAGTGGAATAGTCAAAGCATGAAGGAAAAAGGAGAAGACTAGGTCAATTCCTAACCTAATGGGGATTTGTTTTTCTAACCTAACTAGGAAAGGACTTGTATTCCAATTAGAAAGAGGACTTGTAACCCAAGTGTAACCATGGTTAGTGAGGGCATGGGAACTCTATAAATACCCCACCCCTTCTCCTCTTGTAAGCATCTCTTTCTTATGAATACAACTTGCTGAAATTTTGAGTTACTACCTTGTGTTGGTGTTTTGTTTTGGTTCTTTGGTTTGTGTTTTTGTGCTTGGACGAATTCTTTGCTGCCCTAGCATCCTTCCATGCCCCAAATCACTACCATCCAAGCCTTCACACATCCAAGAAGGAGTTCCCTAGGCCGCCAAGCAGGGAGATCTTTAACAAGCTTCAAACAGCCATCTTCTAACATTAATCCTGATTCCTTTCAACCATTGTTCCTTTTCTTATTTTTTAATTGCTATTTTGATTAACCCTTATGCTTGTAGGATCCCCAAGGTTCTTCCCCTCCCCTGAGGAGGCCTTCTTTGCTGCACGAACCACCAAGATTTGCCATCAGATTCAAGGGAAACAAGGCTTCTTCTTCCAGGCTCCGATCAAAATTCGTGTGAACCCTGCTGCTTTTGAATTTCAATCTCTGACTGGTAAGAAACCTTCCCTTCTCTGATTATCAGATTTAGATGAAGATAAACTATCCTAAACTGGGAGTTTCTCAACTCTCGGGTCTTGGATATTTCATTGGTTTGCATGAGTATGCCTGCAACCCGATGATTCTTTGCACTACTAATATTTCCGCTAGTTCTTACTTTATTTTGAGAATCTAGATTTCAAAAAAAATTATAAAAAATACAAAGAAAATTAGTTTACTACTTTTACTGCATATCTAGCATTCTTAGAGTCATTTCACATCAGTTTGGTATTAGAGCAGGTTTAGGATAGTTTTTTATTTGCATCGCATTCACAAACCCTAATTCTGCATTCTGTCCACTGCATTAGATGTCTTGGTTTCATCTAATTTCAGCATCATAAATATTTTATTTTTCTATAAAATTTGCACTTCATGTCCTCTTTTGTGTCCTAGTAATTATAAGAATTTTTAATTAATTTTAGTAAAACTCTAAATTTTTAAAATTTGGTATAATATAAACCCTAATAGAATCCTGATAATTTCTATAGCAATCCAGAAAACCCTAGGTTTGCATCATCATATGATTTTTTTTTCTACATGAAATTAGGTAGGTTTTATGATCACTGTCCATCCTCTATTCCATAGTTTTTTTGATTTTTTTATGCATCGGGATCTATGTCAACTTCTGCATCATCTGAACACTAAATTTTATGATCTCTGCTAAATTCTGCATCTTGACTCAACCTAACCTAATCAACTTCCACACACCCCAATCCCAAGCCAAACTTTGTTTGCTAACCCCAATTAACTTAAACCTAACTTGACACATCATAAATAATTAAAAGAATATTTTATTTTTTGATTGCTTTAGATTGCATCAGGGCCATCGATTGCCATCATTTTTAACCGAATCTTCAGGGCAATTCTTTATCTCATATCATATTAGGGTAGGATTTCATCACTTGTCTTGGACCCAAAACCACAATCATCATACTAACCCAAGCCTAATTAAAATCAATTAGATTTAATTTGCCCTAGTGGGCTAGGAGACGTCAATAGGCCGAGTCTGAGCTGTGTGGGCCAACTAGTGCATTTAACCTCTTAGCTATTACTGAAAGCTAGTGTCTAAGGCTGGGGGTCCAGAATCAAACGACCTAAGTAGTGTTGTAATTTTTTAATTGGGTCCCTGTGAAAGCAGGGGGGCCTCCCACACTCCCACCCCCTACCTGGCCTGATGCAGAACAAATAAAGGGATGCGATGCGGAAGTAAATTAAGATTAACTAATTTTTTTTTGTTGTTTTTATATGTTTGTAGAAGTTGGCTTCAAATCAAAGAAAAGTTAACCTAACATTGAAAGATACTAATATGATAATTGAAAGCACAATTTTAAGGAAACTAAATTATCAGAGTAGTTCAGAAGCAACGGATCGCTGCGGGTTGAGAAACTCCCAGACCTAGGGTTTCGCTCCAAACTTTCAACAGAATAGAAATAAAGAGAAGAGATGGTTTATCTAACCAGACAATGATCTTCACAGATTTTGGTGGAAGAACTCTCCCGAGCAGATTGTTGGATCCTCGGATTCAGATATCTTCGTAATGGATCCTCCAATACTGGTCCTTTGGCGGGTTGGCTTCTCCTGAACTCAAGATCTGGAAGAGAAGAAAAACAATTGATGGAATCAGAGAGTCAAGGGAAAGATTTACCAGGTTGATGAACTTGAAGATTGAAATTGCTGAAAACTGGATTCTCCTAGATGTTGATGTGATTTTCCTTGGAACTTGCTCTGGATCTGAAGTAGCCAGACTGGATCTGGATGAAGGTGGACGGCCAGGACTTGTAGAGAGAGAGAGGCCGTGGGAGATGGATGGAGCTAGGGTTTGATGGATTGAAAATAATGAAGGGCGGCTAGGGTTTTGGAATTTCAAGTGGCTAACCTAGGGTTTTGGATAAAGATGGAGATCTCTCACCTCCTCAAGGCTCCAATGGAACCCGGATTACCCCCTCACGGAGCTCAACACTTAGAATAGTGCGGACGAAGAGAAACCTAGGTCACTCAACACAAGAGAATAGCAAGAATAATTTTTCTTCATTGATTTCTTAAAGTTACAAAGAGGGGTCTATTATATAGACCTAAAATTTTCTCCAAGCTTGTACAAATTCCCATGTGAGACTAAACTCCTCCAACCTCTAGATTAGGTAGAAAATCTCCTCTCTTGGCCGACCAAGAGTTCAAAAAAATTTGGGACGGCCATAAAGGAATTTTTTTTTTTGGAATTTTTATGGCGCCTCCTTTGGAGTTGGATTTGGATTTGGAGTCCTCTTCTTCTTATGGCATTTCTTCTTTTCTTCCACTCCAAGTTAAGCTCTTTGATTTTGATTTGAACTTCAATTGGATGTCCTTCTTTGATTTTTTATCCAAGAGAAGTCTTTTCCTTCTTTGCTTAGACAAAATTGGCAGGTATGGGCGCCTCCCTTAAATTAGCTTCCAATTTGATTTTTTTCTTCTTTGGATGTGGGGACCATGACACTGGGATGCCTCTGTGGCACCTCCTGGACTCTGGCGTGTGCTCGGAGTGTGGCTGGGCGTGTGGCTTGGAGTGTGGCCTCCACTTGCCTGAACCTTGATTTGATTGGAAGACAAATGTGGCATCATTTTGGACCAAATTGAAACCACATCGGGACTTGCATCGAGTCAACAAGACTCAACAAAATTTAAATGGTGACTCAAGAAATAAATAAACTGGTTGACCAGGTCAACCTTTATTACAAACCCTAATTTCTCGGGCAATGTCAATCAGAGAGCCAAATGGAGCTCTAAAGTCTTCTTCTGAGTCTGGTGCCCGCACCAATTCTCCCAGGGTGGGAGGAACTCGACCCTGTCGAGTAAGGCTCAAGTTGGCTCTGGTATCTCTCCAAGAGGTCTGGGTCCAATTCTTGTAATTCTTCTCGGGAGATCCAAGAGTCATCAGAATCTGGCCTTCCTTGCCAGCGGACCAGGTACCTTTGGTATCCTCGATTACGAGTAGAGATAACCTGATCATCCAGGATCTTTTCAATCTGCTCTTTCCTCACAGGCCAGTTTGTTGGTGGACACACAGGGTCGGGATCACTCTCAATGATAGGGTTAGGCTCAAAAGGCTCACTAGGAATCACAGCTGGCTCCCTGTACTCTACTAAGTCTGTAATGTTGAAAGTAGAGCTAATGCCTAGTTCTGGAGGCAACTCGAGCACATAGGCATTGGATCCTACTCTCTTTACCACTCTAAATGGTCCAGCTCCCCTAGCATGTAACTTTCTAACGGTTCCAGGAGGAAACCGTTCAGGCCTTAACCTAATCATCACATAGTCTCCCTCAACAAAAGATTTGACTCGCCTTTGAGTATCAGCCAACTTCTTATAAGTTTCATTACTTAAATTTATTTTGGCATGAATTTCTTTATGCAAGTCTTTTACATGCTGTGCAAAATTCTCAGCAGACTCGGAGACTCGAGTGTGGATAGGTAAAGGGACTAGGTCAAGAGGTGTGTGAGGTTTGTACCCATGTACAATTTCAAATGGACTCTTACCCGTAGACCTATTGACCGAGTCATTGTACGCAAATTCTGCCCTTGGTAGGTATAAATCCCAATTTCTGGTGTTTTCACCAACAAGACATCTCAGCAGATTTCCTAGGCTACGGTTCACTACTTCAGTTTGGCCATCAGTTTGGGGATGATAGGCAGTTGAAAACTTAAGTTTTGTCCCTAACTTATGCCAAAGGGTCTTCCAAAAGTAACTGGTGAACCGGACATCCCTATCTGAAACGATTGTCTTAGGTAGGCCATGTAGTCTAACTATCTCATTGAAGAAAAGTGTGGCTACCTTAGATGCATCAAAGGTTTGGGAACAAGGCAAGAAGTGGGCCATTTTAGAGAATCGGTCGACTACGACACAGATAGAATCATGTCTCCTCTGGGTCTTAGGTAAACCTAACACAAAATCCATACTCACATCTTGCCAAGGACGATCTGGGACAGGGAGTGGGGTATAAAGGCCAGTGTTTTGTTTTCACTGTTTGGCAATAGCGCAGGTTCGACATCTAGCTACAATATTAGCTACATCCCTTTTCAAGCTAGGCCAGAAAAAGTGGTCTTCAATAGCTAGAATGGTCTTGTCTTTTCCAAAATGGCTGGCTAAACCTCCAGCATGGATTTCCCAAATCAAAAATTCTCTAAGAGAAGTTTTAGGGATGCAAAGCCTATTTTTGAAGAACAAAAAACCATCTACAAGGGTATAATCCTGGTGATTACTAGATGGTCCTTGAACTAGATCCTGATACACAGTTGTGAAATCCGGACAAGACTCATATTCCTCTTTGATTTGCTCAAACCCTATGACCTCAGTTCTAACAGAAGTTAATAACAGAGATCGGCGACTAAGGGCATCAGCTACCTTATTCTCAACTCCAGCCTTATGTTTCAGGACAAAAGTATAGGACTGGATATATTCTACCAACTTAGCATGCCTAGGGTTAAGCTTCTTTTGGGAGTTCAGAAATCTAAGAGCCTCATGGTCCAAAAATAGTACAAATTCCTGCGGTAGCAAATAATGTCTCTAGTAACGCAAAGCTTGCACCACCGCATAAAATTCCTTATCATAGGAAGAATACCTAAGCTTAGCATCATTAAGTTTTTCACTAAAGAATGCTATGGGATGATTCTCTTGGCTTAGGACTCCACCTATTCCTACACCTGAAGCATCACAGGCAACCTCAAATACTTTAGAAAAATCGGGTAATCTCAGAATGGGTGCCTGGGTCATTTTATCCTTAAGATCTAGGAAGGCTTTATTGGCTGACTTAGTCCAATGAAATTCTCCCTTCCTAATACAATCAGTGATAGGAGCAGCTAAAGTACTAAACCCCTTGATGAATCGCCTATAGAAGGTAGCCAAGCCGTGGAAACTTCTAACTTCATGCACATTGGTTGGCTCTGGCCAGTCTACTATGGACCTAATCTTCTCAGGATCGGCCGTCACGCCGTCAGGGGTTACTACAAAACCAAGAAAGATAACTCTACTAGTCATGAATTCACACTTCTTAAGATTACCGTAGAGTCTATCATTCCTCAAAACATGGCAGACTGCTATAAGATGGCCTAGGTGATCTGCTGGGGTCTTACTATAGATCAAGATGTCATCAAAATAGACCACCACAAATTTTACTATGAAAGCTCTAAGTACCTGGGTCATAATTCTCATGAAAGTACTAGGGGCATTGGACAACCCAAAAGGCATAACAACCCATTCATAAAGACCATCCTTAGTTTTGAAAGCAGTTTTCTATTCATCCCCGGGTCTAATCCTAACCTGATGATAGCCGCTTTTGAGATCAATCTTAGAAAAAACCATTGCACCAGCCATCATATCAAGCATGTCATCTAGTCTAGGGATGGGAAACCTATATTTGATTGTAATTTTATTGATGGCACGACTGTCAACACACATCCTCCACGTGCCATCTTTCTTTGGGGTCAGTAAGGCTGGGACTGCACAAGGGCTAAGACTTTCTCTAATAAACCCCTTCCTCAATAATTCTCCAACCTGCTTTTGCAGTTCTTCATGCTCAGATGGATTCATCCTGTAATGAGGCAAGTTGGGCAAAGTCGCTCCTGGGATTAGATCTATGGCATGCTGGATATCCCTAAGAGGTGGAAGGTGGTCTGGCAAATCCTCGGGAAAGACATCCTCAAATTCTTTTAACACAGGTTTAACTTCTTGAGGAGGCTCTGAGGGTTCCGAAGTTCTAAGTTCCTTAACAGTCAACATCCAGATGGGTGAACCACTATGAATTTCTTGTTCTAGATCCTTAGCACTGATTAGGTTCACTCTAGTTTTCATCTCCTTAACCTTACCGGCTCCTTTAGTTACCTTGTCCTTAGGGGGAACGGAATGGATCGTAATCTTCTTCCCATTGAAGTTAAAGACACAGGTATTGGATTTTCCTAAGAGGGTGGCATCATGATCATACAACCAAGGTCTTCCGAGAATTATACTGCTCACCCCCATGGGTAAAACATCGCACCAAATCTTTTCGTGATAAGATTGCATTTGGATTTGGACTTGACATCTAGACTGGATGGGTATGGAGGTAGAATCTACCCAAGAAACCTTATAGGGGTTGGGATGGGGAACTGGGATTAAGCCTAACATCTTGACAGTGCTAGTAGAGATGGCATTTATACAGCTCCCACTATCTATGATGATCTTACATACCTTATCCCCTAATTTAAGAAAAGTCTATAGGATGTTAGTCCTACGCCAATCCTCTTGAACTAGATTTTGGGATATGATGCATCTTACAACTCCTAATTGGTCAGATTCATTGGGTTCCTCCTCTCCTTCATACTCCTCAACCAAATTCATTCTGGCCTCATAAACTTCTTCTTCAAATTCCTCACTGGGCTCGGAATTCTCATTCTCTCCCTCTTCTATGTAAAGGGATCTACGTGGGCACTGGCTAGCAACATGACCTACCTTATGACACTTGAAACAGGCTATGGCAGTACACTGACTGGAAATGTGACCTGGTTTCTGACACTTAAAACAGGTGATATTTGAACTAGGGGTTCTCTGGGTGTCAGGTGCCTTACCTTTGTCCATGGGCCTAGGGGTAGAAGTACCCTGAAAAGGTTTACTAGGGATAACTTGGCTAGGTCCATTCCTTGGGATTGGGGCACTAACCCTAGAAGGTATAGGTCCTCTCTGAAATTTCTCAGTGTTCAGTGCAATCTGGTAGGCTTGGTCTAGATCAGTAATCTCTCTCAGAAATAGTTCTCTCTTGATATCTTCCCTCAGTCCAGCCCTAAATCTAGACAAAGTGACTTCGTGGGCTTCACTCACATCACATCTCATTAGGTATTCATCAAAAGTAGCTATGTAGTCTGAGACAGATCGGTTTCCTTGTTTCAGGTTTTGCCATTGGTCTAACAGGTTTTGCTGGTATGAAATGGGTAGGTATTTATCTCTCAGTTTTTCTTTCATACCCTGCCAAGTGGTTATGGGCTCAACATTCCGTCTCCTAGTGGTTAGCTCAATGTTCCCCCAGTATAACCTAGCTTGACGCACTAATTTCATCTTGGCAAACTTGTATTTCCTCTCCTCAGACATAGCATACCACTCAGAGTATTGGTCCATCTCACCCTCCCAATCAGAATACACCTTAGGGTTCAGACTACCATCAAAAGTGGGTGCATCTAATTTGATGTTCCTGATGAACCTATCATCTCTATCTTCAGGCTCTGGGTCAGGCCTCCTATGATTAGGTTCAGGATCTCTATATAAAGGCCTTCTAGGCTCCTGATGTGGGTGAGGTTGAGGCACATTAAAATCGGGGTCAGGAGTCCAATTCCGATGTCTAGGTTCTTCAAGTACTTGGACTCGGTCCCTAAGTTGGGTAAGATCCTCATGAATTTGTGCGCTAAACTGGGCCACAGTGTTTGTCATATCCTGATTCATTTTAGCCATACTTTCAGTAAGAGTTCTGATCATGGCCTCTAAATCAGGTTGGGTTTGACCAGGTTGATATGGCACTCCGTTTCTGGTAGACATGATGATTCAAGCAAGCACACAAAATGAGACTAGACTAAATCGACTACTAGATCACTAGACCTAGAGTCCAAACTTGATGCCCAATCAGAGTGGCAAGCTAGCCTGTAGTAACTCAGGACTCAGCCAGGCAGGTGTAAGGGGAGTGTTAGGTCCCTGATTGCCAATCCTAGACACCAATCAGTGATTGGCCAGGTAGGCGGACCAGCACACAAGCCCTTCGGGAATGGATCCCTGAACCACCATTCTAGACACTGAGTGCTAAGCACACACAGAATAACTCGGCAAACTGACTCAACACTAGCCTAGACCCGACCAATTGGTGTCCCTAGCCCACTAGGGCAAATTAGGTTTAACTGATTTTAAATTAGGTCTAGGTTCGAATGATTGGATGGTGGTTTTGGGCTAAGGAGAGGTAATCAACTCCTCCCCTTATCTTAGATGCTCAATTGCCCTTAAGTAAATTATGAGATGATCACTCCAAAAAAAACTGAATTGCAGAACACAAAAAAAATAGAGTTGCTGTATTTTAATGCTCAGAATTTTTACTGAAACCAATAAATCACAAAAAAATTATGAAAAATAGGTTCAATTATACTTGTTTCAACAAAGAAAAAATCATGCAATTCGGAGTTTTATGTAGGGAGAAATAATTCAGACAACAGGGAAATTATGGGCTGCAACTAGATTGTCTTCCACGTTTATAATCCCTGCTACGAAGTTATAACCCAATGGATCCCCTACACGCCCTAGGAACACCCCGTGGAATGGGAGGAGGAGGCTTCAACCTTGCTTAATTCCTAGGACCGAACATCCTGGGGAGTCTACTTCGAGCAGACAAAATAAAAAGAGAACAATCAAAGCAAGCAAGCAAATCAGAAACCCTAGACTGGGCTCTGATACCAAAAATGATGCAGAACAAATAAAGGGATGTGATGCGGAAGTAAATTAAGATTAACTAATTTTTTTTTGTTGTTTTTATATGTTTGTAGAAGTTGGCTTCAAATCAAAGAAAAGTTAACCTAACATTGAAAGATACTAATATGATAATTGAAAGCACAATTTTAAGGAAACTAAATTATCAGAGTAGTTCAGAAGCAACGGATCGCTGGGGGTTGAGAAACTCCCAGACCTAGGGTTTCACTCCAAACTTTCAACAGAACAGAAATAAAGAGAAGAGATGGTTTATCTAACCAGACAATGATCTTCACAGATTTTGGTGGAAGAACTCTCCCGAGCAGATTGTTGGATCCTCGGATTCAGATATCTTCGTAATGGATCCTCCAATACTGGTCCTTTGGCGGGTTGGCTTCTCCTGAACTCAAGATCTGGAAGAGAAGAAAAACAATTGATGGAATCAGAGAGTCAAGGGAAAGATTCACCAGGTTGATGAACTTGAAGATTGAAATTGCTAAAAACTGGATTCTCCTAGATGTTGATGTGATTTTCCTTGGAACTTGCTCTGGATCTGAAGTAGCCGGACTGGATCTGGATGAAGGTGGACGGCCAGGACTTGTAGAGAGAGAGAGGCCATGGGAGATGGATGGAGCTAGGGTTTGATGGATTGAAAATAATGAAGGGCGGCTAGGGTTTTGGAATTTCAAGTGGCTAACCTAGGGTTTTGGATAAAGATGGAGATCTCTCACCTCCTCAAGGCTCCAATGGAACCCGGATTACCCCCTCATGGAGATCAACACTTAAAATAGTGCGGACGAAGAGAAACCTAGGTCACTCAACACAAGAGAATAGCAAGAATAATTTTTCTTCATTGATTTCTTAAAGTTACAAAGAGGGGTCTATTATATAGACCTAAAATTTTCTCCAAGCTTGTACAAATTCCCATGTGGGACTAAACTCCTCCAACCTCTAGATTAGGTAGAAAATCTCCTCTCTTGGCTGACCAAGAGTTTAAAAAAATTTGGGATGGCCATAAAGGAATTTTTTTTTTTTGGAATTTTTATGGCGCCTCCTTTGGAGTTGGATTTGGATTTGGAGTCCTCTTCTTCTTATGGCATTTCTTCTTTCCTTCCACTCCAAGTTAAGCTCTTTGATTTTGATTTGAACTTCAATTGGATGTCCTTCTTTGATTTTTTCTCCAAGAGAAGTCTTTTCCTTCTTTGCTTAGACAAAATTGGCAGGTATGGGCGCCTCCCTTAAATTAGCTTCCAATTTGATTTTTTTCTTCTTTGGATGTGGGAACCATGACACTAGGATTCCTCTGTGGTGCCTCCTGGACTCTGGCGTGTGCTCGGAGTGTGGCTGGGCGTGTGGCTTGGAGTGTGGCCTCCACTTGCCTGAACCTTGATTTGATTGGAAGACAAATGTGGCACCATTTTGGACCAAATTGAAACCACATCGGGACTTGCATCGAGTCAACATGACTCAACAAAATTTAAATGGTGACTCAAGAAATAAATAAACTGGTTGACCAGGTCAACCTTTATTACAAACCCTAATTTCTCAGGCAATGTCAATCAGAGAGCCAAATGGAGCTCTGAAGTCTTCTTCTGAGTCTGGTGCCCGCACCATGGCCAGTGGAAGGACTAGCTATTAGGTTAAGTGTAAGTTGAGTTAACCCACCCAGTTTCTGGCTCTAGGTCTAGGAAACCCTAGATTGTACTAGCATTTTCTTTCTCTTTTGCATGCTTGGTTGCATCATTTCATTTTGATTGTTTGATTTGTTGCATGACCACTAGATTAGGAACCCAATACCAGTAGACTTAATCCAACCCAACTAGTGTGACCATGAAGTCCAACCCTAGGAGAGCCCAATACTTTGATCCATATAAGGAGCCCAACCCTAGGAGAACCGCATACCATGACCCATACTTGGAGCCTAACCCTAGGAGAACCCAATACTCTGACCCTCACCAGAAGTCCAACAATAGGAAGCCCAATTATCTAGTACCCACCTTCAGTGGCACCTCAAATCCTGAGGATTACATAGATTGGGAAAAAGACATGGAACCATATTTTGAATGATATGGCTTGAGTGATGAGAAAAAGTATCAATTTGTCCAGCTCAGGCTAACTGATCAAGCTAGATTATACTGGGACCAAGTAGAAAGAATTAATAATCAGATAGGCAACCTACCCATTACCACCTGGGAAGCCAGGAAGTTAAAGCTTAGGGCTAAGTATGTTCCCCCATACTATCGACAATGCCTTCTAGACCAATAGAATAGGTTATATCAAAGAAATAGGTCTGTGTCAGAGTATATAGCCCAATTTGAAGAATGTGCCCTTAGGTGTTGCCTAGACGAACCTGAATCAATGACCTTATCTAGGTTTGAGACTGGCCTTCGTGAAGACATCCAGTGGGAACTATCTTATTGGCAATTTCAGAACTTAGAGGAAGCCTATAACATAGCTTTGGAATTCGAGTCAACCCTTAGGACTGAACCCATAACCTATGAACCCATAACCCTTAGTCAGCTTGAACCCCATAGGATTAGCACCCCAGACCCTAGCCAGTTTTCCTTTAGCCAAACCCCTCTTACTACCCCATTGGTTCACCAAGATGACTTAGAAGAAGAAATATATGAGGCTGACCCATGTTTGGTAGAGGAGTATGAAGATAATGAGTCTATTGAAGATCTAGAAGACTACCCTATAGAAGACCCAATGTTAGTTGATCCAGTAGAAACCAATCCAATGTTAGTTGATCTAGTAGAAACCCAGGTAGAAACCAATCCAGAGCTAGTTGAATCAATAGATACCCAGGTAGAAGACCACCCAATATTAGTTGACCATACCCAAGTAGTAGCCAATCTAGATTTAGCTAACCTTGACCATAATCAGTTAGTGACCGACCCAGAATTAGATAACCCAGATCACACCCAAGCTGTAATGAAAGAGCAACTAGAGGAGATTGTAGAAGATGATCCAATTGTAGATCTAGTCCTGAATTTCCTGAGCCAAAAGAGTTTATTAAGGACTTGACTTATCTCACCTAGTACCCTCAAGATGAAGTCACTTCCTTAATCCCAATTGAAGATCTTTTTCCTGAAATTAGTGATCCATTCTTCCATAAGGCAAACCTAGTAGATAGACACCAACCCTTTAAGGTCAACCTTATTAGCTTAGGATTAATCCCTGAGACCTCTTCTTATATCTTAGTCTATACAATTAATCCCAAATCCTTTTCTTACTTTCCACCCAACTAGACTAACCCTGAATTCACCTCATATTTTTTGCCTTTTCTTGGGTTTTTTTATATTTTTTTAACCATTCACCTACATCATGTAAAGGTTTGCATGTTACATTCATTTCTTACACATGTTAAGTTTGCATCTTACTTCTTGCATACCCTTTGGCATTTAGTAGGCATATATAGTAAATTCTCATGTGCATGCCATGCTAGGGTTAAACCTAGATAGTCTATAGTATGTTAGGTTAGACCCTAGAAAGTCGAATAAAATTTCTTTCAATAGAAAAGTTTAGTCGAGTCTAATAGGTATTAGTTGAGTCCAATAAATGCACAACCAGAATTACATGTCTGCACCTGCACTACCTTCTGCACAGCATATGCATATCGAAATTAGTCAAAGCTAAACATAACTAATGAACTAACTAACAACTTGGCTAATTCCCAAAAGAGAGAAAAAAGTTTTTGCACGGGATTTTGTAGTTGTAAAGAGTTTTTTGCACGCGAAGCTGGCCCATCCAAAATAATAAAGTGTAAAGAACCTAATTCCTATGTGCGTGAGATACTACCTGATTTAAGTATTAGCTCCACCTTCATCATCTCAGATCTTATAGAGTCTAGAAAGCCAACAGCGGTACCTAGCAAGCACCTTGAGCCATCCCTCCCTTTGAGAGAGAACCCACCCCAGAGTGTCCACCAACCAATTGGCCAAATAGTGAGGAAAAGATCGAGAGAATCCTGGATGATCAAGCCATATGTACCCGAAATCATGGCTATCAAAGGTATTTGGTCTGGTGGCAAGGTCGGCCAGAATTTGAGGACTCGTGGATCACCCGTGAGGATCTGCAATGCCTCAACCCAGACCTACTTGAGCACTATGAGAGCCAAGTTATCCCACACTCGACAGGGTCGAGTTCCTCCCACCCGGGAGAATTGGTGGGGGCACCAAGATCAGACACAGATTATTGGGCCCTATTTGGTTTACCTAGCCATGTGTCAAATTTTGTAATCAACTAGAATTGAGTCCTGTAATAAGTTGAGGTTAGTTGATTTGTCTCAACCCTCAACTTAGTCATTATTTTGAGTCCTGTATATCAGTTATGAGTCCAATATGAGCTCAAGTTTTGTACAAGAGAAAAGGTTACCATATTTTGAAGTTCCACCAGGACATATCTAGGAGTCAGAGGCCACTACATCAGTCCATTGGATTTGTGTGACAACCCAGGATCCAAGATGCTTCCAGAAATCCTGATTCCTTCCAGATAACCTCCAGATGCCTAGATTCCCTTCTGGATGCTAGAGCATATTCTAAAAACAGGGCACCCATGATTCCAGAGGTCCACCTGCATCCAAGCCCAATGAAATCAAACCTAGGTGCCAAGCCCAAGCCCTTAAGAAACAAGATTCCAGGGAATATTCCTGCTACCAAGCTAACAGGCCACCCCAGCTTCCAGAGGCCCAAACCCATGCACCCAAGCCCCTTTGGGCCAGCCCCTTGCTGCTCCTAGAGGCCCAACACGCCCACCTAGGCATCCTTGAAGTGTTGACCAAGTCTAAGAGGTGTCCTTGAGTGGAATAGTCAAAGCATGAAGGAAAAAGGAGAAGACTAGGTCAATTCCTAACCTAATGGGGTTTTGTTTTTCTAACCTAGCTAGGAAAGGACTTGTATTCCAATTGGAAAGAGGACTTGTAACCCAAGTGTAACCATGATTAGTGAGGGCATGGGAACTCTATAAATACCCTACCCCTTCCTCTCTTGTAAGCATCTCTTTCTTATGAATACAACTTGTTGAAATTTTGAGTTACTACCTTGTGTTAGTGTTTTGTTTTGGTTCTTTGGTTTGTGTTTTTGTGCTTGGATGAATTCCTTGCTGCCTTAGCATCCTTCCATGCCCTAAATCACTACCATCCAAGCCTTCACACGTCCAAGAAGGAGTGCCCTAGGCTGCCAAGCAGGGAGATCTTCAACAAGCTTCAAACAGCCATCTTCTAACCCTAATCCTGATTCCTTTCAACCCATAGTTCCTTTTCTTATTTTTTAATTGCTATTTTGATTAACCCTGATGCTTGTAGGATCCCCAAGGTGCTTCCCCTCCCTTGAGGAGGCCTTCTTTTCTGCCCGAACCACCCAGATTCGCCATCAGATTCAAGGGAAACAAAGCTTCTTCTTCCAGGCTCCGATCAGAGTGCGTGTGAACCCTGCTGCTTTTGAATTTCAATCTCTGTCTGGTAAGAAATCTTCCCTTCTCTGATTATCTGATTTAGATGAAGATAAACTATCCTAAACCAGGAGTTTCTCAACTCTCGGGTCCTGGATATTTCATTGGTTTGCATGAGTATGCCTACGACCCAATGATTTTTTGCACTGCTAGTCTTTCTGCAAGTTCTTACTTTATTTTAAGAATCTAGCCTACAAATAAAATTATAAAAATTATAAAAAAATTATTTTACTATTTTCCATGCATGTATAGCAGTCCTAGAGTCATCCTCCATCAATCTTGCCCTATGAGCATGACCCTAGCTAGGAGCTAACCTTGGCAAGAGGGCTCCCTTCACAGCATAAGCTCAAACCCGGTTGAGAGCTGGCCTCAGGCGGGGGGCTTGTCCTATGAGCATGACCCTGGATGGGAGCTGACCTTGGTAGGAGGGCTCATCTTGGCAGCATGAGCACAACCCTGACTGGGAGCTGGCCTCAAGCAGGGAGCTCGCCCTTGAGCATGACCCCAGTTGGGAGCTAACCTTGGCAGGAGGGCTCGCCTTGGCAGCATGAGCATGACCCCGACCGGGATCTAGCCTTAGGTAAGGGGCTTCCCCTTTGAGCATGACCCTATCTGAGAGCTGACCTCGGTAAGAGGGATCGCCTTGGCAGCATGAGCACGACCCCGGCCAGGAGCTGGCCTTAGGCATGGCCCTAGTCCTATGAGCATGATCCCAGTTGAAAGCTGACCTCGGTAGGAGGGCTCGTCTTGGCAGCATGAGCATGACCCCGATCGAGAGTTGGCCTCAGGCTAGGGGGCTGACCCTTTGAGCATGACCCCGGCTGGGAGTTGACCTCGGCAGGTGGGCTCGCCTTGGTAGCATGAGCATGAGGCTAGCCGGGAGCTAGCCTCAGGTGGGTTGCTCGCCTTATAAGCAGGACCCTAGCTGGGAGCTAACCTCGGCAGGAGGTGATGGGGGACAAAGCTCTGATACCAGAAATGATGGGGGACTAAATAGATGCGAAGATGCAATGATGATGCAAGTGATTTTTAGGGTTTTGTGATTTTTAGGTTTTAATGGTTTTCTTTGGATTTTCGAAAATAAGTAAGAGATGATCTAGGGTTCTACAATAACAAGAACTATCAAGAAGCAGGTAGTCCCTAAACAATGATAAAGAGAGGACCCCAGGATTGAGAAACCCCGTAGGACTTAGCTCTCTGATCAAGACCTACTTAGGAGTCAGGGGGCAAACCTCAAAGATCTGAAGTGCTCGATGCAGAGATCGCTCACTTTGGCAGATGCGGCCTGGATGCTCGAGCCTTTAACCCTGCGGAGGCGCCGGCTGGCTATTCGAAGATCTCGATGGCAAAGGCAACCATCTCCATACTCGTGTCACCTGGAGGACCTGTGAGTATTCAAAGAAGATAAAGGTTAAGCTTCAATCAAAAGGAAAGCAGTGGAAGAATGAAAGAAAGAGTGGTTGAAGTGATGGTGGAGTTCTGCTTGATTCGGAGTTGGATGATGGAGTTGCGGAAGTGGCGGTAGTTTGAAGCCTCACACCTCTCAACGCCCGAAGGCGAAGACGCTCCCTCACGGAGATCGACATTCCTAGTGAACAAAGGCAACTAGCAAGAGATTGAACTCAAGAAATATAATTTTTTCATTCATCAACATTAACCTTACAAAGGAGGGGTTAGGTCCTTTAAATAGACACCTTAGGACCCTTTTGATTTTCAAATGAAAAATTTACAAGAATTCTTGAATGGGCGCCCAAACTTTTGACTTTTCTTCTCTCCTTAGTAGACCAAGAGCTAGCTTGATTGGGCATGGCATGATGCAAGGCTTGGAGGAGGGGTCTTGGCACCTTGAACTTGGAAAGAAGCTTCTTTGTTTTGGAAGAAAACATGAAGAGAGGCTTGGAGCAAAGCATGTGTTCTTCTTCCTTCCTTGGTTGTGCATCCTTTTTTGCTACAAGGCATAACATGGGGAGTGTGAGGTAGAGGCGCCCATGGATCTTGTATCTTCCTTCCAAAGAGGTTCAAACAATTTGGGAAGAAGACTTGATTGGAGGGCTTGAAGAAAGAGATTTGAATTCCCAACTTCAACTTTCATTGACCTTCTCTTTGGCCGACCACCCTTGCTTGGAAAGGAGCTTGATAAGGGGAGGGAAAAAGGGCTAGTGCCAAGTGATGTGTTCCTCCTCTTGGGCGTCCAAGGATGAAGAGTGTGCTGCCTATATGGCAAGTTGTCATGGCACCACATAGGATGAAAAGGTGGACCCTGAGCTGACTTGGATTCCTTCCAGACTTAGCTCCAAAGAGACTAAATTTTAAGACCAATTCTTGCATGGACCCATACTTCCAACAGACTCAGACTGGACTTAATTTATGACTGGACTCAGTACAAGACATAATTTGATCCAATTAGTCAAAGTACAGACTCAATTCAAAGCAAAAGAAGATTACAAGGTTGAGGCTTGAAGCCTTATTACAAGACCCGAAAAATTGGAATCCTAATTGGACATCCACAGAGGGTTGATGAGCCTCTGTCGGATTCTGGTACCCACACCAGGAGGGCTCACCTTGGCAGCATGAGCATGACCCTGGCTGGGAGCTAGCCTCAGGGGAGGGGCTTGCCCTATGAGAATGACCCCGATTGGGAGCTGACCTTGGCAAGAGGGCTCCCCTTGGCAGCATGAGCATGACCTAGACCGGGTGCTGGCCTCAAGCGGGTGCTCGCCCTATGAGCACGACCCCGGTTAGGAGCTGACCTTGATAAGAGGGCTCACCTTGGCTCTTTATTAGGCCACCGTATCCAGGCGGCGGGTCTCTTTCCATCATGGCCATCAACAGGGACTCCACGTCAATAGAAGTGCCACATCAGATGCCCCCCACTCCCAAGATCAGAGGATGAAGCGGCACTCGTGGTGATGGGATAATGACCACACTGATGTGGAAGGTAGTGTCTCCTGTGCCAATAATGCCTTGTGCATCATTTCTCTGGAGATTGTGCCCCTGCACCAACAGGGTGATGCCACATCTTCCTTCTTCGAAGGGGCCATAATTGCCACACTAGGCCCAAAGATGTTGCCTCCAAATCGAAGTACCGCTTCTAATGGATCCTGACATGTGGCACACTCCGGCTAGTCTGGGGTGAGATATGGTGTATGCTCTTGATAGGTACAAGGTGACGGGGGCTCCAGGACATTTGAAAGAGACTTGTGCTTTTATTTCTTAAGGGTTTTTGAGTGGCAAGGACAAAACTTCTTCCACATAGCAATCTTCCTCCATTTTCTTGAGCAGTCTTAGCAGGTTAGACCTGCTTTTGCTCTCTCTTTGCCTCTCTCTCTCCTCCTTCAATCCGAGCCAGGGGAGCATTCCAGATAGGTCCTATAGGTTCCCTACTTCCTTTATTTTCTCCTCCTTCCTTGGTTTTGATGAGTCCCTCTTGCAGTGGGCATCGCCGCCAAGGTCCCCCTAATGGAGCAGGGCCATCTTAGCCGAGGCCTTCTCCTCGGATAGCGAGGAGGAGGAGTTCCAAACATGTTCTGTAGGGGTCCCCGCCGGATGGGGATCGTCATTGGTACCCCTGCGATTCCCCCTCCACCAGCTCCTTCTACTAGGGTGCCAGGCGATCCGGCCAGCATCGCTTCGATGATGATTGGCGAGGATCTCCTCCATGTCCAAAGATCGTTCGGGGTCCCTGACTCCATTTAACTCTCTATCCCCAGACCAAAGGAACGGGTCACTTATAATGGCCCAGGCTGTATTGCTTTATGCGAAGACTTCTTTCTCGGAGGTCTTCGTCTCTCTTTCCATGTCTTTTTCCTTTCTTTTCTAGGTCACTATCACCTGGTTCTGACTCAGCTTACCCCTAATGTAGTCCGGACCATTTTCTGTTTTATCATTCTTTGTGGCTTCAATGGGATCATCACCTGTTTCTCCCTTTTCAGGACCTTGTTTGCCTTAAAGCGTCACCCGATCGATAATGGGTGGTGGTTTGTGTCCCCCCGAAAGAGGGGGCTCAAGTTTGATCTACCCACTTCCATCAAGGGATGAAAGAGTAAATTCTTGTTTGCCTCGGTCGAGGGGGTGGATTGGGTCTGGAGTGACCCAAACACCTCCCCCAATTAACAATCTACCATCGAGCCAGCCAATAAGGAGATATTTGATCGGCTCGTCCACTCTGAGGTTCCAGCCCTTTAGGATTTGCAGACCAAGCAAAATCTCATCGATGCTAGAGTCAGCCAGGCCCGGCCCCAGGGTTGTTAAGAATTTGGATCCAACTTCTACCTGAACGTTGAATCAAATATCCAAGAACAGCCTTGTTCCCGATCAAGAACAAATGTCCTGATCTACAAAGCAATAGCGAAAGTGTACCAACCTATGGATGACCCTTTACCAGTGATCTCCTTGGAGAACATGATAGGATACAGGTCTTTGAAGATCAAGCATGTCAAGATCTAAGAACGGGAGAATAAAGGGAAGAAGATAGAAGAAGAAGAAGAAGAAATTCTCAGGAGAAAGGGTATTTTCTTGATTCCATGTCCAAGAAGTTTGTTTACACCACCTATACAACCTCTCATGAAGTTACAATATATATACCTCGGTCACTCATAGCGAGTACCCCAAAACTCCCTCCAGCTTGCATCATTTAAAAAATAGCTCACCCATCTTTCGAGCTGGCTCTAGACACTAGAGTCGACTAGACCTTGGAACCGAGTCGACTCTAAGCATCAGAGCTGACTCGTCCAGACCACAGGGTTTCCTGACTATAAAATTGAGCCGACTTGAATCCAACGAGCCAACTCGATTGTGAAACTGAGCCGACTCGAATCTAATGATCCAACTCAACTAGAACACAATCCCTTGTTTTGAGCCATGCCAACTAGCATAGTTGACTCTTATAGTAGAAGAGCTGACTCTAAGATTCAAACTAACCAAACTCAGCCTAAATATCTAAGACTCACCCCGAACTTGCTCCTAGCCCTAGATACATCATGGAAAACCATGATAGACCGAACCAATACATGGACATTGACCCAACAAGCCTTGAACACACCACCCGAGACTCAATAATCTCCACCTTGGTGCTTCAAGGCTACATACGCCAAACTCCTCAAACCAATCAACCACATACAAGAGTAGAAGCTTTCCCTTGGTAGAGCCTTTGTAACTGCATCTGCCTTGTTCTCCTTTGTATGGACCTTTACCAGCATCACTTCTCCTTCCTCCACCAGCTCTCTGACTCTGTGGTATCTCACATCTATATGCTTGGTGTGAGCATGATAGACTGGGTTTTGAGTCAAATGTATGGCACTCTGGCTATCACTATGCAGGACCACCATACATTGTTTCACCCCTATTTTAGCTACTAGCCTTCTTAGCCATAGTGCTTCATTTGCAGCCTCTGTAATCCCTATATACTCTGCTTCCATTATAGACAAAGCAGTAATAGGTTGAAGAGTTGATCTCCAAGAATCCGGTCCACCATACATGCAGAAAATGTAACTGTTGTAGACCTTCTTGTATCAAGATCACCTGCATAACTTACATCAACAAACCCTTCCAAAGGACCCGAATCTTCACATGATTTTATGGAGTTCCATTCATGTCCTTCTGGCTACCCACTAAATACTAGTCCATGCTTTTGAGTCCCTTGCAAATATCACAAAGTCCACTTCAATGCCTTCCAGTGTTCTTTCCCAGGGTTAGCCATGTATCTGCTCACTTGGCTTACAGCATATTCTATGTCTGGCCTGCAACAAACCATAGCATACATCACATTGCCCACTGCATTGGCATATGGAACTCTTTCCATGTACTCTCTCTCCTTCTCTGTCTGGGGGCTCTGATTTCTCGAGAGAGAAATATGCCCTAGTAATGGTGTATCTACCGGTTTGGCCTTCTTCATCCCAAACCTCTCAAGTACCTTACTGATGTACCCACTTTGTGACAAATGGAGTATTCCTTTGCATCTATCCCTACAAATCTTCATTCCAAGGATTTTCTGTGCTGATCCCAAATCTTTCATCTAAAATTCATGAGACAATGCTCTCTTCGGCCCTTTCACAGCTTTCATACTTCTACTGGCTATCAACATATCATCCACATACAAAAGTAAATACAGAGCATCCACAGTATCCACATCCTTGACATAAACATAATGGTCATATTCACATCTAAGAAACCCAAGGCTCATGATAAATGAATCAAATCTATGATACCATTGACGAGGTGATTGTTTCAAACCATACAATGACCTCTGGAGTAGACATACCTTGTTCTCCTAACTAATCTCAATGAAGCCATCAGGTTGCTTCATGTAGATCTTTTCTTTCAAACTTCCATGTAGAAAGGATGTCTTCACATCCATCTGCTCCAATTCCATATCATATTTTGCCACCAATGATAACAACACCCGAATTGAAGTATGGCGTACCACAGGAGAAAACACCTCTGTGTAGTTAACTCCCTTCCTTTATGAATATCCCTTTGCTACCAGCCCATTTTGTATCTCACTCCACCTTGCTCTGAAGGTATTGATTTTTTTGTGAACACCCATTTGGAGCCAATTGCCCAAGCATCTTTAGGTAGATCCACCAACTGCCGTGTCTTATTCCTCTTGAGAGATTCCATCTCTTCCATCATGCCTTGCATCCATGACTCTTTATCAGGACTTTTCATGGCTTCCACAAAAATTTCTGGATCTCCATTAATAGATATAAGAGTACATGATATAGTTTCATTCATGCCATATCTCATCGGCTTTCGGATTATATGCTGAGGTTTATGTAGTGCCACTCCCCTTGCACTATCCTGCAAGTCTTCTACTTGTGGCTATTCCTACACTTCACTTTGAACAACTGATTTTCCTTTCTAATCCTTCATTGCAAGAGGATCTTTCCCGCCAAACTCCACCTCAACTAAAGTACCCTTGCTAGTTGATGTAGATGGCTTATCCTTCACCTGTGAAGCACAATCACTGCTGTTCCCTTTGAAGCTGCAATTCCATCCATACTACCCAATCTCTCCAAGATGCTCCTTTCATCAAAAATGACATCGCTACTATTCACTATCCTCTGTGATTGAAAATCCCATAGTAGGTAACCTTTGACTCCTTGTGGATACCCGATGAAGATCATCTTCTTTGACTTAGGATCCAGCTTGCTTGTTTCAGTTGCCTCCACATGTACATAGGCCGGGCAACCAAACACCTTCAGGTGACCAAGCTCCACCTTCTTTCTACTCCAAGCTTCCTCTGGAAGTCCTCCATTCAGCTTGAAATGAGGGGACCTGTTCACAAGAAAATATGATATAGTAATAGCATCACCCCAAAAGGTTTTCAGGAGTAATGACTGCAGCCTCATACCCCTTGCCTTCTCCAATAGTGTTCGGTTCATCCTTTCTGCAACACCATTCTACGTGGGGTCATCCTTACTATGTAATGGCGTTTAATCCCATTTTCCTTAGTAACTCCTAAACTCTTTACTAGAGTACTCCCCACCATTATTAGATCAAAGGCACTTTACATGTTTTCCTGTCTCCTTCTCTACCTCAGCCCACCAGGCTTTGAACCGGGCAAATACCTCTGATTTTTCTCTCATCATATACATCCACAATTTCCTAGAGAAGTCATCTATAAAGGTAACAAATTACATTGCTCCACCACTGGATAAAATAGGTGACAATCCCCATACATCCGAGTGCACCAAATCTAGCACTCCTTCACTTGGTTTAGTATAAACAGCAAATTTCACCTTATACTATTTACTAAAGATACACGGCTCACACAGATCATTTCCATCCTTCTTCAAAGCTGGAATATTCCCTCTTCTACTTAACTCTGTAAGCCCTCGGTCACTCATATGACTCATCCTATAGTGCCACAGTTTATATATCAATTGTTCCTCTTGTGCCGCTACAAGCACCTCCGCACTATCATTCATAACTAAGCCTTCCATCTTGTATAGATTGTTTCTCAATCTTCTTCCTCTCATTATCACCAAAGCCCCCTTGGTTATTCTCAAACATCCACTACCAGATTAGCAACTAAAAGCATATCCCTGCTCTTCCAAGTAGGCCAAAGAAATTAAATTTTTTTCAACTCTGGTACATGTTTGACATTTGACAGAGTCCTTATCACTCCATCATATATTGTCATCATAATGGTGCCAACTCTAGCTACCGTATAAGGATGATCATCACCAAGGCTTACACTACCTCCATCTGACCTGTCGTAGGTGTAAAACCATTCTAGATGTGAGGTATAGTGCTATAAGCATGCAGAATCCAAAATTCAAGTATTATCCCAATCTACTGATCCATCTGATACAATCAATATATCTCATCCATTACATTCTAATACATTTGCACTAGTTGTGTTGACTATTCCCTTTTCTATCTTCCAAAGGGAACAATGCTTCTTGATAAGCCAAAGCTGATAACACTTATAGCATTTCAAGTTCTTATGGTTTCAAGACTGAGATCTGCCCCTAGACTTTCCCTTAGCTCTTTCCCTAGGTCTACCTTGCCTCTCATTCACAGCAAGACCTCTGAGTTAGGATTACCTTTGCAGATCTTTTTCTTTTGCACATTAGATCTGAGCACACCAACAACCTCATTATAATTCAGGGTTTCCTTCCCATACACCAAGGTTGTTATGAGACCATCATACGATCTAGGGAGTGAACAAAGTAGCAACAATGCCCGATCTTCCTCGTCAATCTTCACATCTAGATTCATAACCTCTGAACATACCTGGTTAAACCTCTAAATATGAGCAACAAGGTCTCCTCCTTCAGGCATTCTTAAGCTATATAGTTGCTTCTTCAACCATAGCTTGTTCATCATGTTCTTTCCCATGTATGTGTTCTCTATTCTTCTCCAAAGACCTTTTGCGGTAGTCTCTGAACAAACCTGAGGTTAAACCTGATCAGCCAAACACATCATGATGGTGTTAAAAGCAATCTCTTCTAACTCTTCCCATTCTTCAACACTGATCTTTTCTGGTCTTTCTTTAACCATGACCTTATAGATCCTTTGTTGAACCAGCAAATCTTTAACCCTTTTACTACCACAGGGTGAAGTTCCCCTTGCCATCATACTTTCAAAATCTATCTTGAAACTACTTGATGCCATTACCATAATCAAGAAATCAAGAGATCTAAAAACCATACTTGCAAGAAGCTTTCCTTCCAATCATCTAATCTTGAGATCTTCCTTCCGTGAACCTTACTACTCTGATACCAAATATTGAGAATTTGGATCCAACTTTTACCTGAATATTGAATCAAATACCCAAGAACAGCCTTGTTACTGATCAAGAACAAACATCCTGATCTACAAAACAATAGTGGAAGCATACCAGCCTGTGGATGAACCTCTGCCAACAATCTCCTTAGAGAACTTTGTAGGATACAGGTCTTTGAAGATCAAGCATGTCAAGATCTAAGAATGGGAGAATAAAGAGAATAAGAGAGAAGAAGAAGAAGAAGAAATTCTCAAGAGAAGGGATTTTCTTGATTCCATGTCCAAGAAGTTTGTTTACACCACCTATACAACCTCTCAGGAAGTTACAATATATATACCTCGGTCACTCATGGCCGAGTACCCCAAAACTCCCTCCAACTGGCACCGTTTAAGAAATAGCTCACTCGTCATTCAAGTCGGCTCTAGACACTAGAGTCGACTAGACCTTAAAACTGAGTCGACTCTAAGTATCATAGCCGACTCATCCAGACCACAAGATTTCCTGACTATAAAATTGAGCCGACTCAAATCCAACGAGCTGACTCGACTATGAAACTGAGTTGACTCGAATCCAATGAGCTGACTCGACCATAACACAATCCTCTATTTTGAGCCGTGCCAACTAGCAAAGCCGACTCTTACACTAGAAGAGCCGACTCTAAGACCTAGACTGACCAAACTCAGCATAAACATCTAGGACTCATCCCGGACTTGCTCCTAACCCTAGATACATCATAGAAAACCATGATAGACTGGACCAATACTTGGACATTAATCCAACAAGCCTTGAACACACCACCCAAGACTCAACAAGGGTAAGGCTTGATGTAGGGCCCTTTTTCTTCTTCAATGGTGGGCCTAGCTCCGAGATGTGGCTGACCAATTTTCTTTATCTCGCTGGCATGAGATTCAATTTCGAAGAGCTTTTGTGATGGGGACATCAGGAGCAGACAAGAATTTCAAGGTTCCATGAAAATCTCTGAAAAATGTGTTGGGAAGTCTATAAATTTTTTCTATTGAGTCCTGTAATAAAGTCTGAGTCTTGTAATAAAGTGGGACATGTAAGTCCAGTTGAGTCTACTTAGTCCCTTATTTTAATCCAAATCGAGTCCATGTAATTTTCATCAAGAGGAGAGTCACCAGACCAAGAGATTCACCATGCCCCCACCCAAAACTGGATTCCATGCACCTAGGCCCCAACTCAGGCCTTCCCCAGTAGTGGCTCCCCAAGTTCCCAGCGCTTGGGCACTTTCATGTTGCCAAGCCCATCAAGCTAGGTGCCCCCTTCAAGCCCAAAGTCAGATGGCGCCCTCCCTAGCCCAGGCCCCAGTCCAAGGCCCAAAAATGTTGGCACCCCAAATCAACCCATGCCCCTAGAGTTCATGCACCCCAGCCTACCAGGAGGCAGCCCAAGACTATGAAGTTGCTGCCCAAGTCCAAGAGAGCTTTCTTAGCCCTCAAGTTTTGTAATCCTAATCCCATAGGGAACTAGTTTTCTTGGCCCTCAAGTTTTGTAATCCAAGTCTATCTAGGAGTCTAGGGGCCTGGGTGAATCTATAAATACCCACCCCCTCCCCCTTGTAATGAATAAGTCTTAGGAATGAAAATTTGAGTTTTCTTTTATATTTGCCTTTGTTCTTTAAGAACATCGACCTCTATGAGGGAGTGGGTGTGAGGCCTTGTTATCTTTCAAGTCCTTGCACTCTTACAAACCCTAGCCACCCCCTCCTCTCTTCATCTAATCAAACCCTAGCCACCCCATCTCCAATCATCTTGACTGCCCCCTCTCATCTCCCATCTAGGATGCCCTCATCTTCTTCATCTTGGCCACCCACACCAACCTAGACCAAACCCTAGGCCACCCCACTCCTCCTCCAAGCAACCATCTTCAGAGTTCTAGGCATCCTCTCCTAACATCCAGGCCATCAAGTTCATCTCCAGGCTGCCCCATCAAAGATCTTCATCCCCTTCAAGCCGCCAATCAACCCCGGCATTCCTCCTGCTTTCTCTTCACTTTCAATCTTCAGTTCTATATTTTGTCTACCATCATAAGCACTAACCCTTGATGTTTATAGGATCCCTCAGGAGAAGCGACCCTTGGATGAAGCCTTCCTTGCCCTCAAAGTCATCTAATAAACAGCCGGTGGATCCGCGAGAAAGCTGCTTCATCGTTCAGGCACCGATCTGAGAGGAGTGATCCCTTCTTCAACAACAAGAAATCATTGCCTGGTATTTAAAACCAAATCCCCTTCTCTCTTTGTCTGATTTTTTTGAGGTTGAACATGTTCCTAACAGGATTTCTTAATCCTAGGATCCTTTTCTTTAATTCTTTGATAGTTTCTAGTATGTGGGTAGAATTCTAACTGTTATGTGAAAACCCTAACCTAGTCTTGCTTTCTTTTGGAAATAAAACCATTAAAAAATAAAAAAAATATTGCCTTCTTTAATCTATTTTTTTTAATGTTCATCACTTTCATGTCATGCATCAGTTTAGAGTTCATCCCTCATCAGTTTTTGGTATCAGAGCTAGGTTTAGGACATGCTTTTGCACAATAGTTTAAAATTCTACATTGCTGAAATCTTTAGATTAGGCTTGAAACTAGTTTGCCATAAAACCCCCCAAAATTTAATCTTTCTTAGTAGTTAATTAGCTGCTATTAATCCTTAATCACATCTACCATCAGCATAAAAAAAAAAATAAGAATAATAACAATTTATTTTATGTGTTTTTTGATATTTTTGTCTTATGTTGCATCTTAGGTTCATGTGTGTGCATCATACTTAAATCAACTTAAGGTCAATTTTGCTATGTCAAATCAGGGAAGGATTTCATCATCTTTCCTGGGCCCAAAACAACCATGCTGCATTCGATCCCAAGTCTAATTAAAATCGAGTAGCAACCTAATACAGCTTAGGGACACCAACAGGTCGGGTTCAAGTCTTGTGAGAAAACTAGTGTACTAAATCCTCCAATTATTACTGGAAGCTAGTGTCTAAGGCTAGAGGTCTAGTGGCAAATGCCCTAAGCAGATTGGTGGTTTTTAATTAGGACCCTATAACAAGCAGGGGGAAGCCTCCACTACCCCACCACTTACCTGGCCAGTGGAAAGATTAATTATTGAGTTGAGTGTAAGTTGAGTTGACTCACTCTACTTGCGCTCTAAGTCTAGCAAACCCTAGAACGCATAACACTTGTGTGCTTGTTTACATGACCCATAGATTAGGAGTCTAATGCCAGTAGTCTCAACCCAACCCAACCTGACCATGGAATCTAATGTAAAAACCTTACTAAGGACCATTAATAAACAGCTTACCCAACTGAACCATAGTCTTACCCAAACGGAGACCCAAATAGGAAACCTAGAGAGAACATGCAAGACCCACCCTAACCATTCCTGGAGCCTAACCCTAGAAGAGCCCCATACCCTGACCCATTCTTAGGGCCCAACCCTAGGAGAGCCCCATACCCTGACCCAATAAGGAAGACTAACCATAGGAGATCCAATTATGATTTCATAGACCAAGATAAGCGAGCCACTAGGAACTTTAGGCTAGAAGCACCTACCTTTAGTGGTGATCTTGATTATAAGGGTTACATTGATTAGGAAAGAGGTATGGACTAGTACCTTGACCATGATGAGATGAGTGAGGAAAAAAAATATAAGTTTGCTGATGGGGACCAAAAAATTCTATTTTATTTTATTTTATTTGAGTCCATTAGTCCTGTAATAAAGTGAGATAACTGAGTCCAGTTAAGTCCACTTAGTCAGGTCCAGTTATTTTCAGTCCAGTCAGTCCAATCAAGTGAGTCCGATCGAGTCCATTCAGGTCATGTACAAGAGGAGAGTTCGTAGCTAGGAGATTCACCAGGCCCCTGAACCAGAGCTGGCCTTCATGCACTTGGACCCTTTCATGCCGCCAAGCCCACAAGAGAGAGCTCCAGTCCAAGACAGGCCCACTGTTGACCATGTACACTAGGGTTTCTTGGCCTACAAGTCAGGATTTCTTAGCCCTCAAGTTATGTACCCTAGGGTGAATCTATAAATACCCCACCCCCTGTTGTATTTTTTTGATGAAGGATGGATGAATAAAATTTCTATTGTTATGTGTGAAGGATCTGTGTGATCCCAGGATTTTTGTGTGATCTATGATTTGGGCATCTATGTGAGCCCAAGATATCTATGTGATCCCTTCTCCTTTTCAGGGTATCTATGTGATCCCTAGGGCATCTGTGTGAGCCCATTTGCTATGTGCTTGTTCTTCTTGGAGAATCTGTGTGAACCCCAGTATTTTTCTAAACCCTACACCCTCTTCTTTCTTCTTTCCTGCAATCCCTAATCCCTGGTGACTTCTACGCTCGTCAGCGATCCATCCTCGATCTCTGTCCTGCATCAAATGGTATCAGAGCTAGGGGATTAGGGTTTTTCTTCCTCGCCAACTCCATCTCCTTCCTCTCGATCATAGATCAAAGCTGACAACTGGTGGAGTGAAGAAGCCTCACCACTATCCCCTAGGAACCGTTGCTCTTCGAGAGATCCAGAAGTATCAGAAGAGCACAGAGCTACTGTTCTAGAGGCTGGTGCGTGAGATCACACAGGACTTCAAGACGGATCTGCGATTCCAGAGCCATGCCATCTTGGCCCTCCAGGAGGTGGCTCACTATGCCGTCGACTTCCTCTCAAGTAGTCAACGCCCCAAACCCCCAACCCCCTCCCTCCGGACATGAGCCCCATCCTCCCCTCCTGCCCGACTAGAGAACCAAAGCCGTGCCTCCTTCCATATCCATTGCCTGCAGCCGATGACCGAGGATCCACCATGTCTCAGCCCTCGTCCGTGATGCCCTCGATTGCATACGCCTCCAAAGTGAGTGAAGGCGACACGGACGGGGAGATGTCGGTGTGACTAGGAGCAATGATAGATGGTGGCCCTCCTCCACCTCTTTCTCTTCCGTGCGGTGGCACTCCTGGCCTCCTTTCGGCCGTTGATGGTGGAGATCTAGGGGATGGAAATCCTATCGACGGGTGGACCATCACACCCTTCGACGAGTTCAGCTCCTCCCGCTGTCGGTGACGCCGATGAACCTTGCCATCCCTCCTCTCCACTCGCTTCTACCAACAGCATTGACCATACCATCATCTTTGCCATCCGGATGGACGCCCAAGCCAAGCTCCTCCAGATGCATGCCCAGGCCGAGCCTCCCCTCCCCGCTGCCATCGCCAGCCACCGCCACCCCCACTGCTACCCTACCGGACAGTCTCCACCAAGCTTCGACGCCAGCGAACTCCTCCACCACTCCTCTCCTTGGTTTGGTCCATGAGGAACAGAGGGACCGCACGAACGTGAAGTCAAATGCCTTCATTGTTGTTGACTTCAGTGCACACAGTCTGGAGCAGCATGGATCTCAGTGCTGCACAATCTTCAAAGCTACACTAATCTCAAAGAAGCCAAAAAAAGAAAATTAGTGAAAAAAAATTAAAGAAAAAGAAAGAAAGAAAGAAAGGTGAAAAGAAAATGAACCTAGCATGCTTTAATTTGATTAGTTTCGGTTCCATCAACCCCGTTGAGCCTGACTCGATGGAGTCGAGTTCTCCCCACTCCAGGAGAATGATGGGGACCAAAAAAATCTATTTTATTTTATTTTATTTGAGCCCATTAGTCATGTAATAAAGTGAGATAACTGAGTCCACTTAGTCAGGTCCGGTTATTTTCAGTCCAGTCAGTCCAATCAAATGAGTCCGATCATGTCCATTCAGGTCATGTACAAGAGGAGAGTTTGCAGCTAGGAGATTCACCAGGCCCGCCAACCAGAGCTGGCCTTCATGCCCTTGGACCCTTTCATGGTGCCAAGCCCGTAGAGAGAGCTCCAATCCAAGATAGGCCCACTGTTGACCAGGTCCACCAGGGTTTCTTGGCCCACAAGTCAAGGTTTCTTAGCCCTCAAGTTATGTACCCTGGGGTGAATCAATAAATACCCCACCCCCTCTTGTAATTTTTTGATGAAGGATGGATGAATAAAATTTCTATAGTTATGTGTGAAGGATCTGTGTGATCCCAGGGTTTCTATGTGATCCTTGATTTGGGCATCTGTGTGAGCCCAGGGTATCTGTGTGATCCCTTCTCCTTCTTCCCAGGGTTTCTGTGTGATCCTTGATTTGGGCATCTGTATGAGCCCAGAGTATCTGTGTGATCCCTTCTCCTTCTTTTCATGGTATCTGTGTGACCCCTAGGGCATTTGTGTGAGCCCCTTTACTGTGTGCTTGTCTTCCTAGGAAATCTGTGTGAACCCTAATACTTTTCTAAACCCTGCACCCTCTTATTTCTTCTTCCCTACAAACCCTAATCCCTGGTGACTTCTACGCTCATCAGCGATCCATCCCCGATCTCTGTCCCGCATCATTTGCTAAACTCAAGTTAGTTCGCCAAGCTAGACTATATTAGGGGGATTTGAAAGAAAGACTAGACAAAGAATAGAAATGCCCATAACTACCTGGAGAGACATGAAGAGAAAACTTAGGAAAAGATACCAACCCAGATTCTATGAACCTAGATCCTATGAATCCATGTCCTATGAGCCTAAGAGACCCATAACCCATATATCTGAGCCCATGTCCTATGAGCCTCAGAGACCCATAACCCATCTGTCTGAACCCATGTCTTATGAGCCCAAGGAAATCCTAGCCCATCGACCTGAGCCCAATAGGATTAGTACCTCTAGCTACCAGCTAGGTACTAGTCAAGTTCCCCTTAGTCAACCCGAATCCAATAGGATTAGTACCCCTAGCTATCATCAAGTACTAATCAAGTTCCCCTTAGTCAACGCAAACACCATAGGATTAGTACTCCTAGATATGAGCCCAGTATTAGTCCACTTTCCCTTAATTTACTTGAACCCACTAGGATTAGTACTCATAGTCAAAACCCAGGTACTATTCAGGTTCCCCATAGCCAACCCACCCCTAGTACCCCATTGGTTCACAAGGCTAATATTGAAGAAGAAGTGAATGACATAGGAGCAAACCTAATAGATGAATATGAAGGAGAAGAGGAAACACCTATGGCTGACCTAGAATCAGTGGACCAGGTAGATACCCAGATTGAAGCTATATTGGAAGAACAATTAGAGGAAAAGAACCCTGATACTACTACTAGAACTTTACCTGAGGAGATATTAGAGGAGAACCAAATTATAGAGTCTAGTCCTAAAATTCAAGAACCCAAGAAATTTATTGAGGACATATTTCTTTAATCTGGTACCCTCAGGGTGAAGTCACTTCTTTAATCCTAATTGAAGATCTCTTCCTAAAAATTAATGACCCAATCTTGATGGGGGACTGGATGGGGATGAATCGTTGGTGAGCCTAGAAGTCACCAAAATTAGGGTACCAATAGTTTTTCTTTTATTTTTTAAATTTTTTTATGGAGGTGGCGAAGGAACAATGGAGATGGAAGGTAGAAAAAATCTAGACTCTCATGGACTTTGGGACTCACATTTATGGAGAGACCTCTCACTCTAGGGCATCTCACCCATCCCACTACATTTAGCATAGGGCATCCCACTCATCTCACTACATGTGGAGCCTAGGGCATCCCACCCAAATCACTACCTGGGGCCATGAAGGAAAATCTCTAAGACCATAGAGAGGACTCGATGGGGAAGGGGATAACTAGGGCCTCATGCCCCTCGATGCATGAAAGTAAAGGCATTAGGTCTCACACCCCTCGATGCCCGATGGCGAAGGCAAGATGGGCCTCATGCCCACTCCTTTAAGGAGGAAAAATGAAGAATCACTCTTCCCTAAAAATTCATCTTCATTAACCCATTTTTTATAAAGGACTGAAAGTGGTATTTGTAGAACTTTCCTAACCCTCGTTTGAATTTGAATACAAGATAAACTGATATGGGTTCAAATTCAAATACAAGATAAGGATAAGGTCTATCCATACTAGATAACTCAATCCTAACCAAATAAACTAATCCTAAAATAAATTTCAAAACAATCACTAAAGATAAATCCTAAACAACTTATTCTGGTACTGGATATGCATCAAAATTCATGTCGCTTCGAGATTCATGCTACTTCGAGATCCGTGCTACTCTGGGATTCATACTGCTTGATGTCCCCATCATTTCCCTAAGGTGGGGAGAACTCGACTCCGTTGAGTCGAGCTTCAAGTCTCCCATCTTCAGCTTGATATTATTTCCCTTAAACTCCAAACTGCAGATTTAGATAACCTTGAGATATTTTTTTTCAAACAAATCTAATTTTTTTTTTCATCAGCCCAACTTTGAGATCTGTACAACTTTAAGATTGGTGTGGCTCTGAAAACTGTGTGGATTTGAAATCTATGCAACTTTGAAATCAGTGCAGAGTTGAAGTCGATTAGAGGGAGGGGGATTTGCTTTCATGTTTGTGCGATTCCTCTCATTCTTCTTTACGGGCCGAACCAGGAGCAAGGAAGCTCATAGAGGGGGGTTTCACCGGTGGCCTCTCTGGCGATGGTGCTGGGTAGGAAGATAGCGACACGGGGAAACATGAGGCGACACAAGCGGGGACATCATTCGATAGTGGAGGTGAGGCATCGGGCATTGCAACAGGAAGGGGATCTATCAGGATCAAGTGGGAAAATAAGAGATCAGACATGCTGGAGCGGCCGGGCAGCATGGTCGGCTTGGCCGTGGGTCTTTTGGATGGGAGAGAGCGGCTATGGGGCTCCAGACATGATCGAGGTGGGGGGCTGAGGATGATGATGGGCTTAACTAGAATCGGCGGTGATCATCAACTGCTATGACTGACTCTAGGTAGAAAACTAGGTCTCCGATGGCTGTGGAGATGATGGAGGAGGGGAAAAATCCGGTGGAGGCATTCAATTGGAGGAGCGAAGGGCATCATTGGTGGCGGTGAGGTAGCGGCCTGAGAGGCTCTTGAGGCACAGCACTAGGGCGGGTTTGGATTTGGGCGGACATGTTTCAATCAGAGGAGCAGGGGACGTCGGTGGTGTCAAACAGAGAAATTGGCTGGGGTCCTCACGATGGTAGGGAGGAAGTGGATGCAGACATGTGGATCTACTGCATAGGGGTTTCAGCGGTTGGGCGGGATGGCATAAAGAGATGGTGGTGTTGACTGAATTAGTGCGAGCGGAGATAGAGGAGATTGGCATCGTGGTCGCGATGGTGGTTGGACTGAAGGCGATGATGGAGCAGATAGTGCCATTAAAGAAGATGTCATGGTCGATGGGGCAAGGCCATGGAGGAACTCGGACCACCATTCTTAGGATGGGAGGTCGAGGCGGGGGATGTTGGCATGCGAGAATAGGAAAAATGGTGACAGGGGTGGAGAACTCGATCGAGGGAGCTGTGATGTCCGGTCGGTGGTGGGCATAAGAGACTGACAATGGAAACAAAATTAGAGATAAGGTGTTGTCCGACGATGGAACGGTTGGAAGGGATCGGCAATGGGCTGGAGTATTCGAGAGTTAAACAAGGGAAAGATGAGAATGGTGGGACTGGTGAGAGGGATATGGGTCGTACCCTAATTTCTGATACCAAATTGATTGGGGATGGGATCAGGGTAGGATCGTCGGCGAGCTAAGAAGTTGCTGAAGATTAGGGTACTACTATTTTTTTTAATTTTCCCCCTGCTTTTGAAGTCAGCAGAGTGGATCGATCTTGCTTTGTAACCATGTAGGCTTGAAGTCGGCAATAGCGAAGGGCAACTGCTTTGATGAACTTACAGGGCTTTCATGTTCGTGCGGGGACTTCCTTTTCCCAGCCCGATACAAGGTGGAACAAGGATCAGCTTTGGGTGAAGAAATTCGGTGTACTTCACTGACGTCCTCGAAAGATCCGTCATCAGCGAAGGGTAGCATGGCTGACGGCTGGCGACACAGGGGCATCGGCATAGACGGGATAGCACAAATTCATGGAGAGGAGGAAGGGGTTTGGTGGGGTGGAAGAGTGATGGCGAGTGGGTTGGCACTCGGCGGTGAGGGAAGCAACGACTCTGGCAATGGCACGGGGAACCTATGGAGAGCGTGAGGGAGAAGGCGACCGTCATAGGCGATGGCAGATGATCTGTAGAGAGGAATTTTCGAGAGGAGGAGGATTTGGATCGGCACTGACGATGACGGCTACGAAGGGAGGATTCATGTGGCTGGGGATGATGGACTTTGGGACTCACATTCATGGAGAGACCTCTCACCTCTAGGGCATCTCACCCATCCCACTACATGTAGCCTCGATCATCCCACCCATCTCACTACATGTGGAGCCTAGGGCATCCCACCCAAATCTTTACCTGGGGCCATGAAGGAAAATCTCTAAGACCATAGAGAGGACTCGACGGGGAAGGAGATAACTAGGGCATCACGTCCCTTGATGCTCGAAAGCGAAGGCATAGGGTCACACACCCCTCAATGCCCGAAGGCGAAAGCAACACGGGTCTCATGCCCACTCCTTTATGGAGGTAGAACGAAGAATTACTTTTCCCTAAAAACTCATCTTCCTTTACTAATTTTTTACAAAGGACTGAGGATTGTATTTTTAGACCTTTCCTGACCCTCATTTGAATTTGAATACAAGAGAAACTGATATGGGTTCAAATTAAATACAAGATAAGGATAAGGTCAATCCATACTAGATAACTCAATCCTAACCAAACAAACTAATCCTAAAACAAATTTCAAAACAATCACTAAAGATAAATCCTAAACAACTTATTTTGGTACGGATGTGCATCGAAATTCATGCCGCTTCGAGATTCATGCTACTTTAAGATTCGTGCTGCTCTAGGATTTGTACCGCTCGATGTCCCCATTAATTCTTCCATAAGGCAAACCGTGTTGATGTACATCAAACCTATAAAGCCAACCTCATTAGTCTAGGACTAACCACTAAAACCTCTTCTTATATCCTACCCTATCGATCAACCCCAAACCCTCTTCTTTCCTACCCTACCAGGCTAACCCTGAATCCACTTCTTATTTCCTATCCTTTCCTGAAGCTTCCTGTGTTTTTCTAACCATTCAATTGTACGTCATTGAGGTTAGCAAGTTGCATCAGCCCTTTGAACCTGTTCAATTTGCTACCTATTTCTATAAAACATTGTGGCATCTATTAGAAGTGCATGTCAAATTTTTATCTGCATGTCACCCACCAACCAAGGGTCACACACACAGTTGTAGTTAAGGTGTTGAGTCATTTGCATGCATATCATTAGGTATTGGTATGAGTCAGCTGCATGCATGTCATTAGGTATTGGTATGAGTCATTTGCCTGCATGTTGGTACGAGTCATTTGCTTGCATGAGATGTTAGTCTGAGTCGTTTGACCTGCGTTTGACCTGCATGTAGAGATCTGCATAAGGAATTAATCATAAGATTAATGTGAGCAATGTTTTTAAAAAAACCTTGTTAATTCCTGAAAGAGTCCGAGAGTTTACCAGGGAGATCATGTAATGATTAGTTACATACCCGTAGAGCTGGACCCTTCAAAGTGATAAAGAAAGTTAGACCTAATACTCAAGTTACCACCTAATTAGGCATTAAGCTCAACCTTCAATATCTCAGACTTAGTTAAGTATAGGGAGCCAACAATGATACCTAGAGAGCCTTTGGGCCTGATCCTTTTCTTTATGAGCGAACCCATCCCTGAGTGTCCACCAATCAATTGCCTAGATAAGGAAAATGATTGAGCATATCCTAGACAACCAAGCCATTAGTACCCGAAACAAAGGCTACCATGTCACTTGGTTTGTTAGCAAGGTTGTCCGAGATCTGAGGATTCGTGGATCACTCGAGAGGATCCACAATGCCTCAACCCAAACCCACAAAAGCCAGATTGACCTTTCATTTGATAGGGTCGAGTTCCTCCTACCTCAGGAGAATTGATGAGGACATCAGGAGCGGACAAGAATTTCAAGGTTCCATGAAGATCTCTGAATCATGTGTTAGGAAGTCTATAATTTTTTTCTATTGAGTCATGTAATAAAGTCTGAGTCCTGTAATAAAGTGGGACAAGTGAGTCCAGTTTAGTCTACTTAGTCCCTTGTTTCAATCCAAATCAAGTCCATGTAATTCTCATCAAGAGGAGAGTCACAAGACCAGGAGATTCACCGGGCCCCCACCCAGAACTGGATTCCATGCACTTGGGCCCCTACTTAGGCCTTCCCCAGTAGTGGCACCCCAAGTCCCCAGTGCTTGGGCCCTTTCATACCACCAAGCCAATCAAGTTAGGTGCCCCCTTCTAGCCCAAAGTCAGATGGCACCCTCCCCAGCCTAATGCCCTAGTACAAGGCCCAAGAATGTTCATGCCCCAGATCAGCCCATGACCCTAGAGTTCATGCACCCCAGCCCACCAGCAGGCTGCCAAAGACTATAAAGTTTCCACCCAAGCCCAAGAGAGCTTTCTTGGTCCTCAAGTTTTGTAATCCTAGTCCCATAGGTGTTTACCCCATAAGTGATTTTGATGATAACCAAACATTGGTACATGCATTTGTTTTACTAACAACTCTTCAAGTGGTTTATAAGTTTTTGTAGGATGAATTCTTTGTTCAAACTTCAACTCCTACATTTGTGTTTCTTGTTTTGAGTTGTGTTGTAATTGAAATTTGTAAAGAAGAACCCATAGAAAAGAAGTTAAAAAAAATCATAAAAATAGGTTACTTCTAAATGTGTTTGAAGCTTTTAGTTTCTTAGAAACTTGTTGAAATTAAAGACATCTTGAAGCTTGAGGACTTGCTGGATGAATTTTGGTGATAGATTGAAAAATTCATTGAAACTTTTATCTGAGCTGACTCGAGGAGAAGAAAGCCGACTCTGGCATAGGGCAAGCAAGAGGATTCTGGCATGTAGATATATGAGCCAACTCTAAGGGACTTGAGCTGACTCATCGAGAATGCTATTTCTTGAATCAGACAGGCGAGCCAACCCAAAGGAACTCCAAGACGACTCTATCACATGGTCAGACATTCGAGCTGACACTTCAAAAGATCGAGTTGACTCCTCCAGAGTCTAGAAATTGGTTTTTGAGAAGAACAGCCATCCAAGTTGACTAGAGTAAAAGTTAGCTGACTCGACCAGACTAACATTTTGAAGGCCTGAGGATCCGAGTCAATTAGAATCAAGGTGAGCCGACTCTTATAGAGTGAAGAATCAAGACACTGTGCAAGCGAGTCGACTGGATTGAAGAGAGTCGACTCAACCAGAACTCCTCTATGGATCCGAGCCGACTTGAGTGATCCGAGTCAACTCGATGGTCAATTTCAGACATGCAACAGCTAGTTCTAGAACACAGAATTTGAATCCAAAAGTGGTCCAACGATCAAATGTCACATCCCGATGGTCTACAATGACTTAAACTGCCTTGGAATGATGGAAGGCCAAATATTTGAGGGATTTGAACTTTCTTAAAAAGCAAGGAAGAGAGTTTTAAAAGGAGATGCTTTATTGAATATCCAACAAACCAACAAGGAAGAGAGCACTAAGAGCATTCATGGCAGCCTTCAAGTCTTCACCAACTCATATATGAAGCTTGAAGCACTTAGCAAAGAAGCCAAAGAAGCCATTAAAGTGCATTGAAGTGCATTCAAGTGGGCTTCTCTCGAGCTGCATTGGCAACCACTCAACAAAATTTTAGTTTGTCACTTTGTTGCATTTATTTTCAATTCATTCTTGAATTGTTAGGTTATTGGTGAGCCCTGTTGAAAAATCAAATGGGTTCTTGGTGAGCCTTTGTTAAAAACCAAGTGTTAGGTTCTTGGTGATCTTGGTAAAACCAAGTTAGGTTCTTGGTGATCTTGTGTTAAAACCAAGTTAGACTTCTTTAGTGATCCTGGTAAAACCAAAGTGCAGAGGTTTTGGATTGGAGCCTTTAAGACAATCCTACTGTATTCGGGTGTGAATATAGTGAAAATCCCAAGTGGTAATCTTGGATAGTGAATGTAGGAGCTCGGTTGCTCCGAACCACTATAGTCTTTATGTGTTTGTGTTATGCTTCTCTGATCTTATTTAGCTTCTGTAGTTATTTACTTTGTCACAGCACCTAACACTCTAAAAGGGATTTTCAAGAGCACATTATCTGCTTAAATTTTTTAATTCCCAATTCACCCCCTATTGAGAAAGCCACCTGGGCAACAACAGGTATCAGAGCAGTGTCTCTGATTAGATTAGAGTAAAGATTGATGTGTCATCCCATGAGTACATCCTTGGCCGAAGGCCAATCTACTAATAGACCTCCAATCTTCATAGGCATAAATTTTCTTACTGAAAAGCAAGAATGTAAATCTATATAAAGCTGTTGATTTTCAATTATGGAAGGTCATTCTTAAAGGGCCACATGTTTCCATGATCAAAGTTGATGGCGTGGATGTCTCTGAGCCTGAAGAGGACTGGGATGAACACGACATGAAGATGGGGGAATTGAATGCCAAAGCAATTAGGCATAAATTTGCTTTACTGTGCTTTGGATTCAAACAAGTTTAATCGAATTTCAACTTGCTCTTTGGCAAAGAAAATTTAGGATAAACTTGAAGTGACCCACGAAGGAACTTCCCAAGTGAAGATCTCAAAAATAAATCTTCTAGTACACAGCTATGAATTATTTAAAATGGAACCTACTGAATATATCTCTTCCATGTCTACTAGATTTATATATATTATTAATGGTTTGAAAAGTCTTGGCAGGGTTTACTCAATGCTGACTTGGTACAGAAGATCTTGTTATCACTTCCGGATAAGTGGCATCCTAAAGTGACAACCATCCAGAAAGCTAAAGATTTAAACACCTTGCCTATGGATGAATTAATGGGTTCACTTATCATACATGAACTAGCCATGCAGCATAGAACTGATGATGATCTAAAGAAGAAAAAGACAATTGCTTTCAAGGCTGTATTGGAATCAAAGAAAGATGAGGAATTAGAAGATGACTCCATCTCCTTAGAAGATGATCTAGAAGATGAAGACATCGCAATGGTCATGAGGAGATTTAGAAAGTTTATGGGAAGGAAGAAAGAAAGATTCAATAGAAAATTTCATAAACAAGGAGAGCATTCCAAGAAAAAGGACTAGGACAAAGAAAAGGAAAAGTAATAAGTCCCCACCTACTATGAATATAAGAAACTAGGGCACATCGTCCAGATTGCCCATTATTGAAGAATTCTTCAAGAAGAAGAAAAAGAAAGTGATGGTTGCCACATGGAGCGATAGTGAAGAATTGGTGCAGGGCGGATGTCAAATGCCTGCAGCGACCAAAACCCCGGCTCTGCGAGAATGGGTTCTGAGAATTCTTGGATGCTAGGATTGAGCAAGATGGGGAAGATCCTTTGAAACCTGCAACGATCAAGCACTGGAAGGGCAGCGTGATTCCTCACGTTGCCAGCCCTCTACCGGATTTCAATCCGGGTCTTCAAGATTGGAAGGGATGAATGATGGATTTCTCACCGTGAGTCCCTTTCTTCTTCTTTTTTTTTTTTTTCCACACAAAAAAATGCTAACTTTATTTTCCTTCATTCGGTGTTTTAAAGAATTCCATACAACTATTCAAGAAATCATGCCACTAATAAAATTATAATAAAACTAAAGACTTGGTGTTTTCCCGGATCCAAAACTCCACGGGCGCTAATAGTGTATTGGGCCTTCGGCCCAATTCCCAATTAATTGTTTTCATCCCATAAACGGGTCAGATTTAAACTTGCTTCCCTTGAAGGCGTCTGGACCTGTGAACGTTTCTTGCTGGCAAAGCTGGCTGCCCCAAATCGTCATGGGCCGGAAGCTGAGCCGAAACGTCTGGTTTGGGCTTCGCCGAGCTATCACCAGGCTGTCCTGATATATGAGTCAACTGATCAGGTTCAATATTCATCTCAATGTCCGCATCACTCTCCTCTTCCTCTGAAAAGCTTGTCCTCAAGCTTGAATTATCACCTGCATAAGGGGTTAGATGTCGAATATTGAATACATCAGAAATAAGGACATCGTCTGGTAATTCAACTCGGTAGGCATTGTCACTAAATTTCTCCAACACCTGACAAGGACCAATTTTCTTTGGTTTGAGTTTGGTGTAGGCCCCCTATGGATATCGTTCTCTTGGCAAAAAGACCCATACCAAATCACCAACCTCAAAAGTCTGTTGTCGACGCGTCTGATCAGCCTTAGCCTTATACTTGGCATAATTTTGCTCTAGATTGGCTTTAACAGTTGCATGCACCTCACGTAGATCAGCCACTCGATCTTCTATCTTCTTACTTGATTTATTTGGCACATCAACAGGTAAAATATCAAGTGGTCCTCTTCACAGAAATCTATACAATACATGAAAGGGTGCAAAACCAGTAGAACGGTTCACCGAAGAATTGAACTCAAACTCTATCTTTGGCAAACATACATCCCAGTTTTTAAATTCTTTCACCTTTGCTCTCAACAAGTTACCAAGACTTCAGTTGACAGTCTCGGTTTGCCCATCGGTTTGCCCCATAAACTTGCTATCTCGGTCTGAAACAATCGACGATGGTAACCCATAATGTCGAACTACTGCAGAAAAATAAAGATCAGCTACTTTCGACGTATCAAATATCATTTTGCATGGCAAGAAACAAGCCATCTTGCTGAACCGATCTACGACTGCCATAATTGAGTCTAGACCTCTCACTGTCCGCAGTAAACCTACAACAAAATCCATAGATACCTCTCACCACGGCTCATCTGGAATCAGTAAAGGGATATAAATCCTTGATTTGTATCTAATCCTTTGGATTCCTGACACAAATGGCATCTCTTCACAAAGGTTTTGACATCTCGGTCAAGCCCAGGCCAATAAAACTGTTGACGAATTAACCATGCAATTTTGTCACTTCCAAAATGTCCTTGATTATGCAGCTCCTGATAATCAATACACGTAGTGAAGTGTTAGGAATAAAGACAATTACCACATAACAAATATCCATCATGTAGGACGAAGTCAGATCGACCTCCAGCTTCCAATTCAGTCACAATGCTCTGGAAATGCTCATCTGCACGGATATCATCCTTCATGCTTTCAAACCCAAGGGTATATACTTGCATAGCACCAATCAATAAACTCCGTCTACTTAAAGCATCTGCTACTTTGTTCAAAGTGCCTGACTTATGCTTGATGCTGAAAGTATACTCCTATAGAGTACTTACCCATTTTGCATGTCTGGAGCTTAACTTATGCTGTCCCTGTAGAAATTTTAATGCTTGATGATTTGAGTACAGCAAAATTCTCCCTGAATCGGGGTTTTGGTCACTGCAGGCGTTTGACAACGCCCTGCACCAGCTTGGATCAAAATCCTAAGGAATATTGAAGATTAGCTCATGTTTATTAAGGATTGTAACATAAGTAATTTAAACATGATATGAATGATATTAAGCTTAAGTAGTTTGGACATAGTATGAATAATATCGAAGCCAGAGTATGATCCTTTAGGATTGTGACATGAGTGATTGGGATGTGATGCGAATGATGTCATAATTTAAGTTATGATCACTTGAAATTGTGATATAAGTTCTTAGGGTATAATTTGAATGATATTGAAATTTGAGTTATGATTAATATGGACTATGATTTTAGGGGTATTTAAATCATGGCTAGTCAAGATATGAGTTGGGAAGAAAATAGATTTGAAGGTTAGATTTATTATCTTTAGATATTATACAAGATCTAGCATATGATTAATATCAAAGAGGATCATGATTTTTACCTGTAACACGAGTAATGGGATTGATCTAGGATGAATGTAAGAGCTAGATGATTTGTACTCTTTGATTATGATAATTAAGTATATTATGAATATTCGAAGCTGGATAATAAGCGAGAAATGGATTTGATCTATCTTTAGAAGTGTTGGCCTGAAAAATATGGTGTGCTGATTATGGATAATCAATTACTAATTGAATGATGTGGGGTTCCCTACACTTGATATGAATGGAGAATCATGATAAGAAATCGTTTGATGGATATTGTAGAGTTGGATAAGATGCGTCTTTGCCTTTGATGGGTGAGTGAACCCAACCATTAAGAGTACAGGCCTGAAAATCAGGGATTTTTTCCAAGATTTGAAAAAAAAAATTGAGAATTTAGTTTTAATTAAAATTATTTATCTATGTAGAGAATCAGTCTGAGCGAGCGATGGCGATGCTTGGCGGGCGGGCGACGCGCGGGAGCGAGGTGCGCGGCCGGCCCATCGTGGCGGGCGCGAGGCGCGGCCCAGGCCCATGTGCGCGGCGCGCGCGCGGGCGCGTGGGCTCAGCCCAGCCCGAGCCGGCTATCACGTGGGCATTTCCCATGCATTTCTCAGGCGTTTCCCAGCTGTATCTCGCGGTGTATGGTGGTCCATGGGATTTCTGAGCGATATGGACGTCCGATCGAACGGTTAAGATTGGTCCGAAGGAGTTTAGGCTTGATTAGGTGCTTTTGGATTTGGATTTGGACGTGGTTTGAGGTGTCGATCTCAGATCTGACGGCTGGGGAGATATTTTAATGGTTTTGAACTTCCTAGGTTACCTTTGAGGTGATTTTGGATGGTTTTTCTATTCTTTTTAAACAGGACGTCGATAGGAAGCAGGGAAGAGCCTGCAGAGAGCCATAAAAGAGAGGAGAAGAGAGAGAAAGAGAAGGGAAAAGAGAAGAGAAGAAGGAAGAAAAAGAAAGAGGAGAAGAGAGAGAAGGGGAGAGGGAAGGGATTTTGGTTTGGAAGATGAGGAAAGAAAAAATCGGGGGTGGAAACTGATTTGATGAATTTATTTATTATTGTAGAAGATCAATCTTTTGAGCAGGAAGGATTTGGATGAATTTCGGGTATAGATTGATACCGGATATTTTGGGTTAGCGGTTGAAGGTAAGGACTTCTAAACTTGATTATCCGTAATATTAATATTTTACATGACCTGATTTGATCCGAGCATATATTAAATATTTGTCATGCATGGTAGTTTTCAGATAACATGATTTGATTTCTGGGTTACGGAACGAGTTTGTTGTTAATGTTGTTTGCATTTGCCAAGTGATCTTGAAATGTGTTTGATCGTGATATCGATCGTTGGAAAGTGACATGATCTGACTATGTGAGAAGAAATGATAAAGTGTTAAGTGAACTGGTGTTTGGACTAGCCATGCCACGGCGGTACCGTGGTTTCTCAGTGTGCCCATCATAGGCTGGAGTGTGATAATTTGTGTGCCAGTCACAGGCTAGAGTGTGATAATAGTGTGCCCATCACAGGCTGGAGTGTGACAACAGTGTGCCCGTCACAGGCTGGAGTGTGACAATAGTGTGCCCGTCACAGGCTGGAGTGTGACAATAGTGTGCCCGTCACAGGCTGGAGTGTGACAATAGTGTGCCAGTCACAGGCTGGAGTGTGACCGTGGCTAGTCCAGAACCCTAAAGATAATGGTTACATAATTAAAAATTCTAAAAGAGAAAAAATGTAAAAAATTCCAAAGTTTTTGGTTAAATATGAAATCTGAATTGTTTGATTTCGTCACATGTTATGCTAATGTTTTACTGTTTTTATATACTTGTATATTATTATTGGTGATCATTTGGAACCCTTACTGGGCTGTAGAGCTCACACCCTACTTTTTTCTTTACAGAGTCGTGCAGATATTCGGGCTTGGTGATGAATGAGTTTTTTTTTGAGGTAAGGGACTCTTGTGTACCCAGGCCTTGCATGATCTCTAGGATAAAACCTAGGGTTTGTGCGGCCGGTCACATGCCGATTCTGGTGTTGGATTCATATCAATCGCCCTGCACCAGCTGAGTACTGCGCCAATCCCAGTCTTCGAAGCATCACAATCCACTTAGAATACCTTGTCAAAATCTGGAAGAACCAATAGTGGTGCTTGGGTCAACTTGACTTTCATCTCATCAAATGCTGCCTGAGCAGTGTCATTCCATCCAAACTGATTTAATTTCAATAAGTCTATTAAGGGTGCAGCAATCTCACTATACCTATTCACAAACCTTCTGTAAAAACCCGCAAGACCCAAAAAGGATCTCACTTCAGTTAAAGTTGTAGGTGCTGGCCAGTCCACTATCGCTCGCACCTTACTTTCATCTGGAAAATCCCATCACCAGTAACAACATATCTCAGAAAAATTAATTTGTCTACCATCCAAATACACTTCTCTGGGTTAGCAAAAAGCTTATTTTCACGTAATACTGTTAGAACTTGTGAAACATGCTCAACATGCTCTTGTGCTGTCTTACTGTATATCAATATATCATCAAAGTATGCAACAACAAAAGAACTAAGGAATGGACGCAAAACCTGGTTCATTACTCGCATGAACGTACTAGGAGCATTAGATAGCCCGAATGGCATCACCAACCATTCATACAGGCCTTCCTTTGTCTTGAAGGCTGTCTTCCATTCATCACCTAGCTTCATTCTGATCTGATGGTACCCACTTTTCAAATCAATCTTAGTAAAGAACACGCACCACTCAACTGATCTAGCATATCATCCAGCCTCGGTATTGGAAATCTATACTTCATAGTAATTCTGTTTATTGCCCGGCTGTCAACATACATACGCCATGAACCATCCTTTTTTGGCACCAAAAGTGCTGGTACCGCGCACGGGCTAATGCTTTCCCGTACAAAGCCTTTGTCAAAAAGATCTTGAACTTGCCTTTTCAGCTCCTCATGCTGCTACGAGGTCATTCGATAATGAGCCTTATTCGGCAACACAGAACCCGAAATCAGATCAATCTCATGTTGAATATCTCGAAGTGGTGGCAAACCCGCAGGAAGCTTACTCCGTACAACATCCCGAAATTCCTCCAAAACTGACACCAACTCCTGAGGAAGATCATGCAGCTCTTGCTCCCCATTCTGGCCAAACTCTTCTGGCTTACTAACAGGGCAAAATAGAAATCTTCTCCCTTTAAACTCGCCTCAAACTCCTTGCTTGGCAAACAAATTACTACCTTCTGTTCAGCCATGTCCTGTAGCGGTTCCAAGATCACTTTTCTCCCATCTGGTCGCAGTATATAAGTATGAGTGTAACCATTATACACTGCTTTATTATCAAAATGCCAAGGTCATCCCAAAATGATGTGTGTCGCATCCATCGGTACAACATCAGCTACTATTGACGTCTCAAGCTGAGGACCAAAAGACAAGGCCAACCTACAATGTCGACTGACCTGAATATCTGCATCCCGATTCACCCAGCTGAGCTTGTATGGTTGAGGATGGGGTTCTGTCATCAACCCCAATTTCTTCACAACTTTCTCAGCAATCACATTCTCCCAACTTCCAGAATCAATAATTACCTTGCAAGTTTTACCAGCTATAGTGCACTTTGTTGAGAAAATATCATGCCGACGTCAATCTCCACCAGCTCTTAGTGCAAGACACATCGTCCTAATAATCAGACTCTCTCCCTGGATGTGGTCTGGGTCAATCACATATATCTCATCCTCGAACTCCTCATCCTCGGGAAATTCAACTTCCTGCTCCTCCTCCATAAGTAACTGGGTACGCGCCTTGGGGCACTCATTGGCATAATGTCCTAGGTCATGACACCGATGGCAGCGAACATTGGCTCGATTGCTGCCCACCCTCTGCTGGGAACCTGAAGCCCTACTCGGCACTGTAGGTCTCGGAGGAATTGCCGAAGTTTGTTGCCTCACCACAGGAGGTGCACTCCTACTACCAAAACTCTACCCCGAAAACTGTCCATATTTTCCTCTACTCTGGAACCCTCTATTCCGCATCAGGCTCCGCTCCACTGCTTGCACCCGCATGTGCGCATCACCAACATTGTCAATCCGATGCAGAGCCAACGCACCTATATCGGGAATTGCAGTCCAAGCAAATACATAGCTACCAACCTCGGTTCTGACTCCATCAATCAATTTCGAGCCACCAGTCGGTAGAACTCTATAGTATAATCTTCCACGCTTCGATTTCCTTGTGTTAAACCATGCAATTTAGAATAAAGGACCTGTTCATGATTCTGAGGAAGGAACTCCCGATTCATCTCCTGCTTCAAGGCTGCCCATGATGCAATTGGTGGCCTCCCATCCATATACCTCTGGTAGTGCTGTGCATGCCACCAAGCAACTGCTCGATCTCAGAATCGAATTGTAATAAGCGGCACTTGCTTGTCCAAAGGCACTTCTTTCAGCCGAAAAACATCATCAACCTGCAGGGTCCAATCCACATACTCATCAAGATTCAAACCACCTCTGAACTCCGGTATTTCAATCCAAAACCCGGACTCCCAACGAGTCTGATTGTCATGAATAGGCGGCGGTCCGAAATCCCTGGGAAGCGCTACATCACGCCGCGGTTGCTGCCCTCTTTGCAATGGTGGAGGATCTTCAATATTCTAGAAAGGGTCGGCATCACCTTCTCAATGTTCGTCAGGTACATAGCGATCTTGATGAAGTATATCACGATCTTGCGCCTCCAACCGTGCCATCATTGCTTGCAAAATAGCCATCATCTGCTGCTGGGTCTCCACAATGTCATGAAGAGAAGGCTCCCCATTGTTCTGCTCCATGGTTGCCGGCAGAAATTTTTTTTTTTTTTTTAATCAAGAACGGATCAAGGACAGATCAAGAATGGATCAGGGACAGATCAAGAATGGATCAAGTCTCTGATCAAGAATGGATCAAGGCTCTGTTACCAAGCTGGTGCAGGGTGGATGTCAAACACCTGCAGCAACCTAAACCCTGGCTCTGCGAGAACGGGTTCTGAGAATTCTTGGATGCTAGGATTGAGCAAGATGGGGAAGATCCTTTGAAACCTGCAACGATCAAGCACTAGAAGGGCAGCGTGATTCCTCACGTTGCCAGCCCTCTACCGGATATCAATCCGGGTCTTCAAGATTGGAAGGGACGAACGATGGATTTCTCACCGTGAGTCCCTGTTTCTTCTTCTTTTTTTTTTTTCCACACAAAAAAATGCTAACTTTATTTTCCTTCATTCGGTATTTTAAAGAATTCCATACAACTATTCAAGAAATCATGCCACTAATAAAATTATAATAAAACTAAAGAGACTCCGATGTTTTCCCGGATCTGAAACTCCACGGGCACTAATAGTGTATTGGGCCTTCGGCCCAATTTCCAATTAATTATTTTCAACCCATAAACGAGTCAGATTTGAAACTTGCTTCCCTTGAAGGCGTCTGGACCTGCGTACATTTTCTGCTGGCGAGGCTGGCTGCCCCAAATCGTCATGGGCCGGAAGCTGAGCCGAAACGTCTGGTTTGGGCTTCGCCGAGCTATCACCAGGCTGTCCTGATATATGATTCAACTGATCAGGTTCAATATTCATCTCGATGTCCGCATCAAGAATCCACCTCAACTGAAGAAGAAGAGACCACAAAGACTATCAATTTATGTCTAATGGATCTCGAGGATGAGGTAACATCCCCCAATGCTCAAATTAAATTTACATTTGATGAGTTAAGTTCTACATTTCATGATCTTTTATCTAAATTTAAAAAGGCTGGAGTAAAGAATAGATCTTTAAAGAATATCAATGATTCTTTACTCAAAGAAAAAGAGAAGATTTCAGAAAAGAATATTTTATTACAAAAAGAACTTCATGTCTTTCCTGAAAATTGTAAAGCTTTGAAAACTGAGAATAGTGATTTTCTGACAAAAACAAAGCTTTGCTGAAAGAAAATAATTTGTTGAAAAAGGAGATTGAAAAACTCAAGCCATTTGTTGAAAAACTTACATTATTTTAACAAGCTTGAGTTTATTTTTAAAGAACAAAATGTTTCTGGTAACAAAGCTGGAATTGGCTTTAATACTTCAAATTCAAATAGTATTTTAGCAATTCTTTTATGAAATCAAAAGCTTATGTTCCAAAATTAGTATCTCAAAAAGCTTTTGTTACAAACGTTTCTGCTTCCACTTCGAAAGCTATATTGTATGTTCCTAAGAATTTGAAAAGAAAATCTTTTGTACCTGCATCTCATGCATCAACATCTAAAACTTTAAAATCTGCACATTTTCAGAATCCTATAATGAAATGTTTTGCTTGCAATGGGTTAGGACATAAAGGTTTTGAATGCTATATTATTAGAAATGTCCAAAGTAAATCAAGAAATATTTGGATTCCCAAAGGAACTTCCTTCGCTATCCTGCAAGGACCCAAGTTAGCTTGGGTACCTAAAAGAACTTCTTAATTGTCTTGCAGGAATGTCTTGCAGCCCAAAAATTGAAGAAAATATAGTATCTCGATAGTGGTCGTTCAAGGCATATGACGGGTGACAAAGATATGTTCATCACCCTAGAAATGAAAGAATGAGGTATGGTTACTTTTGGAGATAATGGCAAGAGGAAAATAATCAGAATCGGTAGGTCAAAATAACCCCTGTACTTTATTGAAAATGTATTGCTAGTAGATAAATTGAAGCATAATTTATTGAGTATCAATCAATTATGTGATAAAGGCTTCAAGGTTATCTTTGAATTATCTATGGTATTATAACAAACTCTCTTGATTCTAGTAGCAAATTTATTGGACATAGACTTGAAAATATTTATATAGTTGATCTTAACGATCTTGCCATGTCAAGAAGTTCAAGTCTAGTCGCAATGAATAATAAGACCAAGGAGTCTTGTTTACTTTGGCATAGATGATTAGGTCATGCTAGCATGCATATTATTGCCAAGTTAATTTTCAAAAACTTATTTAGAGGTATGCCTAAGTTTAAAGTAGACTTTGATCATGTTTGTCATGCATACCAAATGGATAAAAAACTAGGGGGAGCTTTAAACTCAAAAATATAATTTCAACTACTAGACCTCTAGAACTATTTCACATGAACTTATTTGCACCAACTAGGACTGCAAGCCTAGGAGGAATGAAATATGCCCTTGTGATTGTAAATGATTTCTCAAGATTTACATGGATTTTATTTATTGCTCACAAAGATGAAACCTTCAAAGTATTTCAAAAATTTCATAAAAAGGTTTCAAATCAGAAAAACTTTCAATAATTTCAATTAGGAGTGATCATGGCACTGAATTTGAAAATCAATTTTTTGACGATTATTCATAGAAAATGGCATTGATCACAACTCCGCTCCTAGGACACCACAACAAAATGGTGTTGTAGAGAGAAAAAATAAGACTTTGGAAGAAATGGCTCGAACGATGTTATGTGAAGGTAATCTTCCAAGGTACTTTTGGACAGAAGTGGTGAACAGTGCTTGTTACATTTTAAACCAAGTTTTGATCCGTCCTCTTTTTGAAGAAAACCCCCTATGAGCTTTGGAATGAAAAGAAACCCAATATTAATTATTTTCATATTTTTGGATGTAAGTGCTTTGTGCTCAACAATGGTAAAGATAATCTAGGAAACTTTGATGATAAATCTGATGAAGCAATTTTTCATGGTTATTCATTACATAGCAAAGCATATAGAGTATTTAATAAAAGAACTCTTACTATAGAAGAGTCAATGCATGTTATTTTTAATGAAACTAGCCCTTCACCTTCCAAGAAAGAAGAGTACATAGACAATGATGCAGGTACAATTCAAAAAGAGATGGAAACATGAGCATACAAGAAAGACCAATTGAAGAAGGAAAAGAAATAGTAAGGATCATGCTGATCAACCAAGAGAATGGAGGTGCATAACTTCCCATCCTAGAGAATTAATTATTGGTGTTCCTTCACAAGGTATTAGAACTAGATCATCACACAGAACTGCACATGACTACCTAGCCTTTGTATCACAAATAGAACCTCATACCTTGGAAGAAGCTGAAAATGACCCAAACTAGATGATGACAATGCATGAAGAATTGAACCAGTTTGAAAGAAATAAGGTTTGGACATTAGTTGATAGACCTTTAGACCATCCAATCATAGGAACCAAATGGATTTATAGAAACAAATTAGATGAACAAGGAAATGTAGTGAGAAATAAAGCTAGATTAGTGGCTAAGAGATATAACCAAGAAGAGGGCATTGATTTTGATGAAACATATGCACCCATAGCAAGACTAGAAGTCACTAGATTACTTCTTGTATTTGCTTGCTACATGAATTTTAATTTTTTTAAATGGATGTAAAAAGTGTGTTTTTAAATGGTTTTATTTCTGAACAAGTTTTTATAGAACAACCACCAGGTTTTGAAGATCATGATTTTCCAAACCATGTGTTTAAACTGAATAAAGTATTGTATGGTTTGAAACAAGCACCTAGAGCCTGGTGTAATAGACTTAACACTTTCTTGATTGAAAATAATTTTTCAAGAAAAAATGTTGATAAAACTATTTTCATCAAGAAAAAAATAATGATATATTAGTTGTGCAAATTTATGTTGATGATATTATATTTGGTGCAACTAATGAAACTCTTTGTAGAGAATTTGCTAAGTTAATGCAGAGAAAATTTGAAATAAGCCTAATGGGTGAACTGAACTACTTCTTTGGACTTCAAGTGAAATAAACAAAGGAAGGAATGTTCATCAACCAAGACAAATTCACCAAGAAAATAATCAAAAAGTTTGGGATGGAGATAAGCAAACAAATGAACACACCCATGAGCCCAACTTGCAGATTGGACAAAGATGAAAATGGATCCAATGTTGACCAAAAGCTTTATAGAGGTATGATCGAATCCCTATTATATTTGACTGCAAGTAGATCTGATATCTTGTATGGCATATTTGTATGTGCTAGGGTTGAGTTTAATCTCATGGCACTGTAAGAAATAAAACTCGGTAGCACTTTCTACTGCTGAGGCAGAGTATGTTGCTGCAGGGAGTTGTTGTGCACAAGTATTATGGATTAAACAATAACTAGAAGACTTTGGTGTTATGCAATCTAAAATTTCAATCAAGTGTGATAACACAAGTGCTATAAATTTGACCAAAAACCCTATTCAGCATTCTAAAACTAAGTATATAGAGATTAGACACCATTTTATTAGAGATCATGTTTTGAATGGTGACATTGAACTAGAATTTATCCCAACTGAAAACCAATTAGCTGACATTTTTACTAAGCCACTGAATTAGGACAGATTTGAATTACTTAGAGGAGAATTAGATCTTTGTGATCCTTTCTAGATTTCCCTAACCTAATTTCCTTCAAAATTAAGGAAAAATTATCTAAAAAACCTCCTACAACTATTCAAGTATTTTGAACAACTTTCCTTGAGATTTCATTGAATTAAATTCAATTTTTGAATCATTTCAACTTTTATGGAAAGTTTTTGTTCGAGTTGACTCGAGCAATTTTGCTCTGGTCGAGCCGGCTTGAATCCCTAATTTTTTTGCTTTTGCTATGGTCGAGGCGACTAGGTCAATTTAGGATTTGCCTAGCCGACTCAGATTTCTGTTTGTTTTTGAGTTCGCTCTGGTCGAGCCGACTTGGATGATTTTAGGACAAAGCAAGCCAACTCGGATGTTGAGAAAAAGCATTTTTAATAGAGCCGAGTAAACTCCTTTTCACTTGTTATGCTTTCATTTTTACTCTAAACTCTATCATTCCACTCAAAACTTTCACCAAAACTCCAAAAACCTTTCCCCGAAGCCTTGATTTACTATTTCTTGCAAATTTGTTGCAATGGCTCCAAAACTGGTAGTGGGAAAGAGATCGTAACGAGCTGCTCCCTCTGTAGAAGTAGAAGGAAGATCAAAGCATTGGCAGGAAGAGCCAACTCGGGCAGCAGCAGTAGAAGAAGAAGAAAATGAACCTATGGCTGCAACTTCATCTCCGTGATAGGTAGTCTCTTTGTCAAACAGACCAGTAACTAGTGGAAGAAGAATTCTGTTTAACTTTTTAGAAGAAATTGGATTAAGAATTGGAAATTTGATCGAAAATCAAGGATGGGTTTATTTCTATTCATTAAATGTTTCCACCTATCCTTCACTTATAAGAACATTTTATGAAAATCTCAGAATAGAGGCAAATCATATTGAATCTATAACGAAAAGAAAAAGAATTTTTATGACAGAAGAAAGTTTAAGCAGTTTATTGGACATGCCTACAAATTGAATCAAGCATCTAATTTTAAAAGATAGAGAAAAGGCTTTGCAGATAATTCTAGGCAGAGAAGAAGTTGATGGAATTAATACTGTATTAGCCAACACTTTGTCTTTAGAAATGAAATTATTGCATAACTTCATAAGTAAAATATTTCTCCCAAGGACTGGGAGATTTGATTGGGTCAGTGAAAGGGATCTGAGTTTCATGGAGCTTATCATTCAAGGAGAATCAATCAACCTTCCATTCATTATGATCATGCAATCCGTAAGGTTAAAGCCTGTCTTCCTGATGGAATGGTCCTAACACTTCTGTTTCAAGCCTCTATAGTTAATTTGGAAGGAGAGGATGGAAAGCCCTTGCACCATACCAACACCTACACTTCCAAATCACTAATGAGAATGGGCTATGTATGTAATGAAGGTATATGGAAGAAGAAGGGAACAGATGAAAGAGCAGTTGCAGTCAGCAGCAGCAGTAGCAGTTCAAGTGATAGCAGTGAAGAAATTCCTAGGGAAATTTCCACTACATCACCAGCAGCACCTGAGAAAGCAGCTCCCAGCTCAAAACAGATTTTCAACATTCCTATTGGTGAGCTTAGGACTTCTACTGAACATCTTTTTATACCAGCTGAGACAAATTTTGGATCTACAAGGTCAGAGCCTACTTCACATGAAGCAATGGAGACTATGCACATTGGAACCTCTTTACCTTCATCTCCATCAGGAACTACTGCTCCTAGACCACATATATCTTCAGCTGATACATCAGTTCTACAGACTTTTATATCTCAGCAGTTGAGCACTATATATGAATCACTTACTTGCACCATATCCAACATGTTTGGCAAGCTTTGCCAGTTTGTAGAAGCAAGGTTAGACAAATTTGGAGGAGAAATAAGTGACCTGCGCACCAGAATGGAAACTCTTGAAACATCCAAAAGTGCAACCAATGCAACACAGCCTGACCTTCAACCCTTACTTGAATTGATTTCATCTAGTTCTAAATCCATTAAAAGCTCTGTCAGTAATACACTTGAAGCATTCATAACAGAATTGAATGAACTGAAATTTAAAATGGGTGCAGTGGAAGAAGGAAGAAGAATGGAAGAGGACTATACTAAAGGAATTGGCATCCTGAGAGTAGAATTTGAAAGGTTAAGAGGATCTGCAGAGGCATTTGCAAATGAACAAGCATCTGAACTGGTCCAATTGCATAAAGATATAAACAAAATGGATGAAGAAATTGACTCAGTGCAATTCAAGTTAGATCAGCTGTCAAACCGAGTAATTGCAGCACTTGCAGTTCCACCATCTACACCTAGGCCTCAACCCTCACCCTTTGCTGGTCAGTCTGCTCACCCTAGACAGCCAGCTCCACACCTTAGGCCTCAGGGACCTCATTCTACTCTTGCACCCTCTGATGTATTAGATCGGAATCCTCTAGCTTTTATGCCTCCTGGCATTCAAATTCCTAGACGCTCAAGTAGCACTAAAGTAGATCTAGATAGTGATTGACTATACTGATATCAGTTCTTTCATACTTTGTACCTTGTATTGAATCATTTTTTAAAATGAAATGAAAGGTCTTTTGATATTTACTGTCTTGAATTATATTGAGCTGATGCAATGTCTTCAATATAACTATGATGAATTTTAATTAGAATATCCAAATGAATTTGAAAAAGTAAAATTATCTCAAACAAATATTAAAAATTTTTCATTCTGTTTAAGAATTAAGCTTTATTGCAAATACCTTTTTGAATGTTTGACAAAAAGGGGGAGAACAATGAGCTGTCATGAAAAATCTGAGTGAAAAATCTAAGCTAATAAGAGAATCTTGAGCTTTCTGTTCATAAAGTGCATAAAAAGAATGAAAAATGGGGAGCATATAAGTGATTGTGAAATAATTGTGCTTAATTGAGCCTAATTGTTTCAAAATTTAAAAACCTATAGAAAGGGGGAGATTTTATTGAAACCAAATGGCTTTAGCTCTAAACTCTATCTTTTGCTTTGATTGCTCTAAATTAGCTTTAATTCTTTCAATTTTAAATTTTGATACTTCATGTTTGTGCAACTTCTGAAACTCTGAAGCATACAAAGCTTAATACTTTAATACACACTAAAGCACTAAAATTGAAACTGTATAGTTTATTTTCAAGAGCTCTAAACTTATTGGCAAATATAATTAGGTCTAATACATGTGCATACTTACTTTTAAATACTATTATACATGTAACTGTAAAGAGTTTTTCATGCCTAGTGTTTTGTCATCATCAAAAAGGGGAGATTGTTGACCCCATAGGTGATTTTGATGATAACCAAACATCGGTGCATGTATTTGTTTTACTAACAACTCTTCAAGTGGTTTACAAGTTTTTGTAGGATGAATTCTTTGTTCAAACTTCAACTCCTACATTTGGTTTTCTTGTTTTGAGTTGTGTTATAATTAAAATTTGTAAAGAAGAACCCATAGAAAAGAAGTTAAGAAAAATCATAAAAATGGGTTACTTCTAAATGTGTTTCCAGCTTTTAGTTTCTTAGAAACTTGTTGAAATTGAAGACATCTTGAAGCTTGAGGACTTGCCGGATGAATCTGGACATAGACTGAAAAATTCATTAAAACTTTCATCTGAGCTGACTCGAGGAGAAGAGTGCCGACTCTGGCACAGGGCAAGCAAGAGGATTCTAGCATGCAGATATCCAATTCGATTCTATAAGATCCGAGCTGACTCGTCCAGAGTGTTGTTTCTTGAATTAGACAGGCGAGCTGACCCGAAGGAACTCTGAGCCGACTCTATCACATGGTCAGACATTTGAGCCAACTCTTCAAAAGATCGAGCTGACTCCTCCAGAGTCCAGAAATTGGTTTCTGAGAAGAACAGCCATCCAAGTCGACTAGAGTGGAAGTTAGCTGACTCGACCAAACTAATATTTTGAAGGCCTAAGGATCCGAGCCAACTAGAATCAAGGCGAGCCGACTCTTACAGAGTGAAGAATCAAGACACTATGTAAGTGAGCTAACTGGATTGAAGAGAGTCGACTCAACTAGAACTCCTCTGTGGATCCGAGTCGACTCGAATGATCCGAGTCGACTCGAAGGTCAATTTCAGACTTGCAACGGCTAGTTCCAGAACTTAGAATTTGAATCCAAAAAGTGCTCCAACGGTCAAATGTCAAATCCCAACGGTCTACAATGACTTAAACTGCCTTGGAATGATGGAAGGCCATATATTTGAGGGATTTGAACTTCCTTAAAAAGCAAGGAAGAGAGTTTTACAAAAGGAGATATGCTTTATTGAATATCCAACCAACCAACAAGGAAGAGAGCACTAAGAGCATTCATGATAGCTTTCAAGTCTTCACCAACTCACATCTGAAGCTTGAAGCACTTAGCAAAGAAGCCATTAAAGCGCATTAAAGTGCATTCAAGTGGGCTTCTCTCGAGTTACATCGGCAACCACTCGACAAAATTTTAGTTTGTCACTTTGTTATATTTATTTTAATTCATTCTTGAATTATTGAGTTTTGGTAAACCTGGTTGAAAAACCAAATAGGTTCTTGGTGAGCCTTTGTTAAAAATCAAGTATTGGGTTCTTGGTGATCCTGGTAAAATCAAGTTAGGTTCTTGGTGATCCTGTGTTAAAACCAAGTTGGGTTTCTTTGGTGATCCCGGTAAAACTAGGTGTAGAGATTTTGGATTATGAGCCTGTAAAACAATCCTACTGTATTCGAGTATGAATGTAGTGGAAATCCAAAATGGTAATCTTGGATAGTGGACGTAGGAGCTCGGTTGCTCTGAACTACTATAATCTTTGTGTGTTTGTGTCGTGTTTCTCTGATATTATTTAGCTTCTGTAGTTAATTACTTTGTCACAGCACCTAACACTCTAAAAGGGATTTTCAAGAGCACATTATCTGCTTAAGTTTTTTAATTTCCAATTCACCCCCCTCTTGGGAAAGCCACCTGGTCAACAACAGGGAACTAGTTTTCTTTGCCCTCAAGTTTTGTAATCCAAGTCTGTTTGGAAGTCCAGGGACCTAGGTGAATCTACAAATACCCACCCCCTCTCCCTTGTAATGAATAAGTCTAATGAATGAAAATTTGAGTTTTCATTTATATTTGCCTTTGTTCTTTAAGAACATCGACCTCCGTGAGGGAGTGGGTGTGAGGCCAAGTTATCTTTCAAACCCTAGCACTCTTACAAACCCTAGCCACCCCCTCCTCTCTTCATCTAATCAAGCCCTAGCCACCCCATCTCTAATCATCTTGGCCATCCCCTCGCATCTCCCATCGAGGATGGCCCTCATCTTCTTCATCTTGGCCGCCCACACCAACCTCTACCAAACCTTAGGCCGCCCCATGGTGAGGGCACCAAGATTCGAAGGAGACTCAATTCAATTTGGTTTGACTAATGCTTAGTCAATTTTCTTTGAATCCTGTCAACTGGTTTATTACATTTTATTTTTTGTTAATTGAGTCCTATAAAGTTTGAGTCCTATAACCAGTGAGCTAGCATTGACCAAGTGAAGGAGCATTATGTTGAAGAAGACCAAGATGTGCACCTAAATACCAAGTGGCGCCCAACACATGATGACACATGAATGCCCACATGAATGCCAAGTGGCACCCAACACATGATGACACATGAATGCCCATATGAATGCCAAGTGGCACCTATGCATGCAGATTTTCAAATTTGCCACTACAAGGAGACACTTGGCACCCATGCATTTTGCCACCCCTTTTCATGAAACTTGAAATTCTAATTTGTAACTACCTTCCCCCCTCTTTTCATGTAAAATTTGATTTTCAAATGGGACTTAGAAGGCTATAAATATGCTCCTAATCTCTTTGTAAAAAAGATGCTATTTTTTAATAAAAGAAAATTTTTTTTGAGCTTCCATTATTGTAAGTTTTTTCATTTCTGGTGTGAGATGCATTATCCTCCAAGAGGGATGTTGCCCAGTAAGCAACCCAAGAGGTGGGGTGAATTGGGTTTCTAAAAACTAATTGCAAGTATGTAAACCAATTTAATAAACAATCTAAGTATAATGAAATACAAGTGTAATGTGCTCTTAAAGAGTATGCAGTGAAAATTTAAAAGCAGTAAATATAAGAGCAAAAGAGAGAGAAACAATCATGAACACAATCCAAGTATAGTGGTTCGGTGCTTTCCAATGCACCTACATCCACTCCCAAGATCACTTGGGAATTCACTATAATCTCCACCGATTATAGTCGATTAATTTTTCGGGCTCACTAATCAAAACCCAACTTGTTTTCACAAGGCTCAAAGTCCAAACCTCCTTTGGTTTTGCGGGCTAACCAAGAACCTAATTAGTTTTAAGGTTCACCAACAACCTCCTTGGTTTTCAAGGCTAACCAATAACCTGATAGAAAAATGCTCTAAGAGCCAATCATTGTTTGGGCCTTTTTTGTAAACTTCCAACTCAAGCATGACATCATTATTTATAATAAAGGCATTTGATTCATCATATACTGTTGTGTCATATTTTTTACTATGTTGAACCCCATAGAGTAGGGCAATGGAATTAGGGTTATGATAAAATAACAATGAGACCTAATTCCTATAAACCCTAATCTAGAATGTTCCTAGTCATTGGACCATCGATTCAGGGATCGAGGAATCCGGTAAGACTAGCTTATCCTATGTATGCTCAGTTGATGATGGTGGTTGGTCTCACAGCCACTTGTTTAGAGACACTAATACAAGGATAAGGGTGCTCATTAGGTTATGAGTATACTGAACTGATCCACACCAGGACTATCTTATGGAAGTCTTACTCCTTGTCAAAAGATAGATCCCAGAGTAGAAGTTGTGTATGTGATCTTCAGACCTGAAGTCACCATGGTTCCTTGTGCACACTAAGCCATACTTTGGTTATACTCATTCATGGCATTGCGACATGTACGGGGTGTTCTGGGTATGGTGGAAGGTGTACGAAGGATGTGAGTGGACCAACAAGGAATTGATCAATCCTGGTAAGAGGATATGTTATCCCATGTAATCTCTTCGATGAGTGACTCAAGGAATCTTTGCAAAGTGGGATGAGATTAAAAGTGGCTTCTAATCAGTCATCAGCTAAGTTCTCATGATCAAGCTAAGATTCGATATGATTAAGTGTTAGGGTATGACATTTATCCATACCCATCACTTAATCGGGATAATAGGAGATCAAAAGATTGAATTGCATGGTAACTTACCACTGAAGGGTATTTTGGTATTTTCCACCAAATTCCTTATCTTCCAGGTATGCATGACACGTTGCTAGTTGTCAATCTTGTCTTGTGGATTTTCATGAACTAATTAGATTGGTTTCATGAGTCAATTCGATGTGTGATTCGAATTGGACAATTAGGTGAGCCAATTTGACCTAATTAGGTCAATCGGGTTTGATCGGATCAAATCAGCTTAAACCTAAACCTACTGCTAGCTAGATATGGAACCCAATGGGTCACACACAATAGAGAGTAGGCCAAGAAAGTTACTCATGGTTTAATTAGGGTCATGGGATCCTAATTGGTTAGCCATATTGCATACTAGCATATATAGGTTAACCCAATTCCTAACCCAATTGGATTGGGTCTGGTTGCTTGCTAATTGGGCTAACCTAATTAAGGAAAATCTAAATTAGGTTGAGTCCTAAGTGGTGATAGCCAAATCAGAGCTTGATCTGATTTTATTTTGGACTTTTGGATGTTTTATTGAAAAGTCCATTTGAGTTGTAACTCTAGATGCCAAAATGACACCTTGGCATTCAAAAAGGCCTAGAAGAGTCTATAGTCCTCTGATCTGAAATATATTTATATGGATGGAAAGAAGACATAATGCTTTTTTTTTGACACCCATATTGCATATGCTTTGACTAGTCAAAGGTTGCATGGGGTGTAGATAAAGCTGACCACAAAAAGGACTCTTGGCGCCTCTTGGCGCATGCGGGAAATGAAGGTGTGCACAAAAGGACAAAAGTCCTTCTGCAGATGAAACACTCCAATGTTTCATCAAGGGGCACTTTTCATCTTATTCCCATTCCCTTTGGATTTAAATGACCGGTCAAAGGGAATAAGAGGGCGGCATGAAATGGGAAAAAGAGTAGCGTGCGTAGATGAAGAGTCGCATCTCCTCATCTATACACGGTTCTAAGGCAGAGTCCTTCTGCTCTCAGGACTCTGCTCTTCCCACGGTTTTTAAATTTGAAATGATGCCTCCTTCCATTCTTCTTAACCGGTAAATGCCACATGGCACATGGGATTTAATCTAGAAAGGGAAAGAACACAGATAAGACTATTCAATACTGAAGAGTCTTATCAGATATGAAATAACATATCTGATAAGAGATGTCGGGATGGTTTTCACGCCCCTTGAAATATTATATTAAGGGGGTATGGTGAAATGAGAGACAAAGTTTTCGGTCATCAAAAAATAGAAATCCCATTTTCCCGAGAGTTTGTCAGTCTGAGTGTTTTTCTACTCCCTCCTTCTTAATTTAGGATAAGACTTGTCTTGTTAGGATAAGACTTGTCTTGTTAAGACAAGGTCTTTTTACTAGGACAAGGCTTAATTTTAGGACATAAGCCTAAGGGGTCCTAGAGGAGGGTTGTTCTAAAACCAAGAGTGGTTTAGGACTGTGTCCAGAAAGCCCTACAGTAGGATAGGGTGTCCTACAGTGGTCAAAGGTCAAAAGGCTAACAAAAGTGTTTTGTTGAAGCAAGCAACCCTGGTAGGGATTCTTCCTTAGTACCATTCTCGTGTGGATCATCGTTGGAGGGCTTGCACTTGTGAGCCTCATGGAAAAGATTGGATTTCAGCAATCCAGGTATGTATTCTGACTTCATTTATGTTTCGTTGATTGGTATTGCATAAGGGGTTCCTAGGAATTAGGGTTTTCTAGCCATATTAGGGTTTCATGCTTAGAATTTTGTTTTGAAATTCACTTCTGCATACTGCATGATTCCCGACACCCTGGGAGAATTCCATCATAACCTTTACAACAAATATAAAGTTTGAAGTAAGGCAACAATAAAAGCTTTCTAAATAAAAGCAGATATCTCTTTGAAGCTTTGAGGAATCACTTGTCTTCAACTCAATGAACCTCAATTAATGCTCAAAAATGTTGAACATGAATACTCTTGAAGGCTTTGAAAGCTTGGTGACTTGTTTTTGCTTGAAGGTAGTTGCTCTCAATGAATGAGAGTGAATGCACTTGCTTTTTCTTTTCTATTGTTGATCCTCTTGTGTTTAGATTTGATTTCAATCACTTAAATACCTTTCCAAGGCCTCAAAGTTGGTTTATTGCCATTAGACATAAAAAACTAACCATTGGGAGCCAAGAGGTTCGATTTTTGTGTTTGAAAAACTAGCCATTATTGTTTCCAGAACTCCAAGTGTTGACACTTCAAGCTATGCGTCGACACTTAGGGTCGACACTTACATTCCATGAGTCAACACCTAGTTCAAATTTCTTTATTGAAGCTCTCTGGAAATCTCAGGTGAGTCAACACTTCTTCTGGTGAGTCGATGCTTGACATCCATGAGTTGACACTTCAGGCAAGTCTTTAATTTTAGCAAGTTCTGTATCAAAGTTTTTTCAGGAGATGAGCCGATCCTTGAGTTGACACCTTGAGTGATACTTGATTGGCATGAGTCGACACTTCAGCCATGCCATATAAAAATTTTTCTACGTGCCAACTTGAGTCGACACTTCCACTATCATGAGTCAACACTTGAGTTGTGAGTCGACACTTGTGAGATTTCTTTAAAAATCACTGAACCTTTGCTAAAACTAATTTGTGATGAACTCTGTGTTATTTCAATCAATCTTCAAGTGCTTAAGTTCATTTAAAACTAATCTTTCATTCATGAAGGGGACTTCTTCATTTCTTTGACAAGCAATCAAAATTATTGGATTGATAAGTATATTTTTCTATAAAAATACACTTTAAAGAAATATTTAGTACTCAACTTATACTTAAGTATTTTGTTTATCATCAAAATCAATAACGGAGTCAATATTCTTTCCCTTTTTGATGATGACAAAACCTTTAAGTATAAAATACATAATAAGCTCTTTAAAAGAAGTTTTCAATTATGCATAAGGCTTATTGCAGTATGTATTCAAACAGAGAAAGAAAGTTTGAAGTCTCATTTGAATCAAGTTTGGAATAAGAGTATCAGAGCTAAAAAAAAGTTTATGTATCATGATACTCTAAAGAAAAAATGCTCAAGAATAATAAATTCAGTAATGAAACAAGGTGAAAGTAGTCTCAAAGAGTTTTGAATAATAGATTGAAGAGTATAAATACTCTCCCTCATGAGGTGATTTGAAAATTTTATTTTTTAAAGATCTTTCAATGACGTAAAGCTGAAATTAAACATCTAAAATTAAGAATTGGACATGAAATTTTAGCAAAATAGGTTTTGCAATTCAAAGGAGAAATTACTCTCCTCACTCAATGCTCAAAACATTTTTCTTGAACAAAATAGAGTTTTCATTTCATCTCCATTTCAAAACTTATCTTCATTGCACAAGAAATATATATCTTTTATACTTACCTCTCCCCCTTTTTGTCAACATTAAAAAGGAATAGAGAGAAGTCAAACACTAAAAATCAAAAACTGACATTTATTCATTCATTCAGAAGTGACAACATCCAAAGTCATAACATGAAGAGAACATTCCAATCATTCATGATATTGCATTCATTGATACATGTTTGATACAAAAGAGTAAGTAAACATAAAAACTATCTAAATAGCATACAAGGAGTACATAAATATAAACTATCTAAACATAAAGAGTATCCTAAGCACTATTCTTATCATCCGAGGATCCAATCTCCTCTTGTATCAGTAGAAGCATGAGATCGAGGCCACTTAGATCGAAGATCACGAAGACGGGTCTTGGTCAGTCTCGATGGAACATGACGGCCTCGTCCTCTACATCTAACATAAGTCCTATGATGGGGACCTCACCAGCATGGATCTCGGAGCAAGCACGAATCTTGGAGCCGTGCGAATCTCAGAGCATATCCAAAATAAATTTAGGATTTATCTTTTATTTGAAATTTGAATTAGGATTTGGTTGGTTAGGATTTAGATATGGATAGGCTTATCTTATCCTATCTTGTATTTGAATTTGAGTCATCCCTATCTTTTTATCCTGTATTCAAATTCAAACGAGGGTTGGACAGGCCTATAAATACCACCCTCAGTCCTTTGTAAAAAAAAGTTTTTGGAGAAAAGAATTTGAGTTTTTTAGAAGAGTGATTCTTCTTACCTTCGCCTTCGGGCATGGGCGTGATGCCCTAGTTATCCCCCTTCCCACTCCATCTTCTCTATTCCCTCGTAGCCTTTGAGATCCATCCTAGCACCTCCAAGTATTGAGGAGGGTGTAATGCCCTAGAGGTGAGAGGTCTCTTCGTTAGGATGAGTCCCAAAGTACATGAGATTCAGATCCCTGTCTTCCAGCCCCACTATTCCTTCGCCACCCTAGAGAAAAAAAAATACCAAAAAAAAAATAGTATCCTAATTTAGGTGACTTCTAGGCTCACCAATGGTCCTACCCATCTTATCCCTCATCAATTTTGGTATCAGAGATAGAAAAATTAGGGTACCTTTGCATCGTTCCAAATTTCCTCTTCCCAGCCATTCCTCACTTCCCAGATTCAACCCAAAAAAAAAAAAAAAAAATCAGATCTCCCAGTTTATCAAGTCACCATAAATTTTTTTTCTTCCCTCTTCGATCCCGTCATTGAGCATCTACCAGCGCCCCGCCTTCCCTGCCATGATTCCTCCCAAACTCCACCGACACCCAACCAGTGCCTTCCCCCTGTGACTCCTCCCACACCCCACCAACACCCTGCTGCCACTGACAAACCCCTCCTCCCCACAGACGAGGACCTTGTCCCCATCCCACCCACGCCTCCCTCCTCTAGATCCGATCATCCGTGAACCCTCCCCGGTTCTCCCACACCTGAATGCCCTCCTCCGGTCCGTCCATCACCGGACATCCCCCATCGGTCCACCCATAGCCAGACCCTCCCTCCTTCCGCTCCTTCGCCCAAACCTCCTGGCCCCAGTCACCTGCCGTCCGTAAGCATCCTGCGATTCCCATCGCTGGCCTACTCCTTCCTCCCACCATCCCAACTCTAGGCCTGCCCTCCTGCGGTCCTCCCGTCACCGGCCTGCCCTCCTCCGGCCTCCCGTCGCCAAGCTTCGCTCCTACCATCCTCCCGTCGCCCGATCTCCAGCCTCCGGCCTGCCGCGACGCCAGAACACTGCTCCCCGGAGATCGTCGTCTTCTTCCTTGGAGATCCGCCACGACGCCATCTTCTTCTCCGCTGCTCCACGAAGCCTCCGCCCGTTCCAAGCCTCTGCCCTGTTCCACGAAGCCACTGTTTTGCCATCAACAAAGACAGCCCCAGGCTCGCCTACCTCCCGGTCCATCATCACCCGACCACCCTCATCCGGTCATCCCCGAGCCCGGTTCACCTCCCTGCTCCTCAGGCTCACCGCAGCAGATCCGGGCATCCCCAACACTGGCCTCTTCTCTGGACCACCTCTCCTCGGAGATCTCGCCCGAACACCTCCTTCCGTCTAGTGCAAAGCTCATGTTCCAAGAAGCGTGCAAGAAGAAAATTCGACGATCTGCTATTGAAAGAAGATGGGAATAGCTATTCCTGCTATTCCACACTTATCCCAGCCTTAATCTTGATTGGAATAAGCCGGTTTATTTTAATTTAGGTTTTCATGTGCATCCTAGAGCCAGCCTAACTCGATGGAGTCGAGTTTTTCCCACCTCAAGGGAATGATGGGGACCTCACCAGCATGGATCTCGGAGCAAGCACAAATCTTAAAGCCATGCAAATCTCGGAGCATATCCAGAATAAATTTAGGATTTATCTTTTATTTGAAATTTGAATTAGGATTTGGTTGGTTAGGATTTTGATATGGATAGGCTTATCTTATCCTATCTTGTATTTGAATTTTAGTCATCCATATCTTTTTATCCTATATTCAAATTCAAATGAGGGTTGGACAGGTCTATAAATACCACCCTCAGTCCTTTGTAAAAAAAAAGTTTTTGGAGAAAAGAATTTGAGTTTTTTAGAAGAGTGATTTTTCTTGCCTTCGCCTTCGGGATGGGCGTGATGCCCTAGTTATCCCCTTCCCATTCCATCTTCTCTATCCCCTCGTGGCCTTTGAGATCCATCCTAGCGCCTCCAAGTATCGAGGAGGGTGTAATGCCCTAGAGGTGAGAGGTCTCTTCGTTAGGATGAGTCCCAAAGTCCATGAGATTCAGATCCCTGTCTTCCAGCCCCACATTCTTTCACCACCCTAGAGAAAAAAAATATCAAAAAAAAAAATAGTACCCTAATTTATGTGACTTCTAGGCTCACCAACGGTCCTACCCATCTTATCCCTCATCATCCTACCTCTAGATGGTGCAGATGAGATAGAAGCTATGTCAATAGTAGGAGAAGAATGGATCAGAGTGGTAGTGTCAACAACTATATGGAAAGGTGTATGATCGAATATAGGACTTGAATCAAGACAATAGAAACCAGGGGTATAAAATCCTAGTTCTATGATAAGAGAAGATGTATGCAATGTGGGAGAATCAATGATAAGTGTATCAGTAGCTGAAGGTATGACAGGTGTAGGTGCAGGAATGGAAGTGTGATCAGCTGGTCTGGAAAGTGGAGTGGGTAGAATAGGAGTCTAGAAAGATGAACTAGATGGATTATTAATGGAACTCTTAGAAGGGTCGGCTGCTATCTCCGGCACTGGCTCTATCATCAAATCTACCATGTCAAACTCATCAGAGTCAGTCTCATCCAAATTTGGTCCCAGAGCAGGTGGTGCTAGAACTGAATCAGCTAGAGCAAAAGTATCAAGAGCACTCCTAGAAGAAGGTCTACTCAAAGCGGATAGAATGGCAGAGATCCCATCTCTCAGTCCTTGATGGCTCTCTCTCATCTCCATATGATATGTGTCGACTCGCCGATGGATGATCATTAACTCAGTCTCAATGCGAGTGACCCAGTCCTCTAAACTCTCAGAAACTCCAGGGATATCAGACTGTGCTGGCTTGGCTAAGGAGCTGGCTCTGACTGTGCTGAAGACTCGGGTTGTACCTCAGGTATATCAGTAGGTGGCTCTAAGAGCCTTGCCTCATCCGAAAAGATGTGCTCCTCCTCTACTATATCCTCATCTCTGTCAGTGGCTGACTAGATACTCATCATCTCCACTAGCCTCTGATAAGCTGGTATCCCATCGGTGAACAAAACTAATATCAAAATATCAGTGTGCAGTAACTGCCAGTAGGCTCATCATCCATCACTACACCATAAGCTCTAAAAAGTAAAGTCAAGCCCATCTCGTAGGGCAAACACAATCTCTGCCTGATGGATGCCTTCATCAACTGATGTACCATAAGTACCGGTAGGCATACATGAGTGTGCTGTACCAAAGAAACCATCACCAATAGCTCTCGCTCTATGATGATGTCAAAATGGTAGGTCTTCGGTAGAAGAATCTGGGCTACTATATGATGCAGCAACCTCATCTCAGCTAATAGTCTCGAAGCAATCACAGTGGCTCCCTCAGGTAAGTCATCTATCTCGAAAATACAATGAAGACCATTGAATCTGACTATCCGCTAGAATCTATCCTATCCATGATAGATCCTTTCATGGGTATGTCCCATACTTGCTCAGAATCTCTACTATCATTGTAACATCTCTGCCTCACACCTGAGCAACCCATCCATCACTACCTCGGGCTAGTGAACCATAGAACTCACGAATCAAACCCGAGTCTAACATCTCAGTCAAAGAACAAAATAGCACCAAGCCTACATCCCTAAGCTACTGACCTATCCTAAACTACTGCTGATCAATGAACTCAAAGTCCACATGACATCCTCCAATGATGGTCTTCGATCCCATCCGACTAGCCGGAGGAAAGAGAGGTCTAGTGGGAACATCGGATGCATCTGCTGCTCTGGCTTCATGCCTAACCTTGGTTCTTCTTTCTTCTTCTTGATTGGATGGTCTTAGACATCGAATAACTTGCTTCCTAGGCCCCGTTCCAAAGATACAAGATTGAATTGCAAGAGGGAAAGAAACCTAGGGTTTCTATGGTTCAAAATCAAAAGGAAGGGAGAAAATGATAGAAATCGAAGCTAAAACCATCTCAAAGGAAAATTTGAGAAGGTTGGAGGAGCGATTTGGAGGGAAAAAGTGGGTTGAACGGTGTTAGTGATGAGTCAACTCGATTTGGAAGGAAAAAGATGAAGGAAACATTTTATTTTCCTATTTTTATTTTGGTCTGTCGCCGTTCAAGTGTCGACTCATGACACTGAGTCAAGTGTCGACACTTTCAGGTGTCGACACTTCCAAGTGTCAACACTTCGACTTAAAAATCAAAGAAAAAGTAGGAAATGAAGCATTGATCAAAATGAATAGAATTTCAATAGAATTCAAGGAAATTAAACATAGTTGATAGCAAAATTGATCATTCAAGAGTCAATGAATATGAAGTGATAGAAATTTTCAATCAAAAGGGTTGATGACCCTAAGTTCTCTTCTAATCATACTGAATAGATCTTCTTGGATAGGTTTAGTCAAAATATCAGCTAATTGCATTTCAGTACAAACAAATTCAAGCACAACATCATTATTTTCAATATGATTTCTAATGAAATGATGCCTAATTTCAATATGTTTACTTCTAGAGTGCTGAACAAGATTTTTAGTTAAGTATATTGCACTAGTATTATCACATTTTATGGATGTCTTAGTTAGTCTGATTCCAAAATCTTCAAGTTGTTGCTTAATCCACATGATTTGAGCACAATAACTTCCTGCTACAATATACTCAGCCTCAGCTATGGATAGTGCAACCAAAGTTTGTTTCTTGCAAAACCAAGAGATTAAGTTAACTCCAAGAAATTGGCAAATTTCACTAGTAATTTTTATATCAAGCTTATACCCAGCAAAATCAGCATCAGAAAAATCAATTAAGTAAATAGATGAATCTCTAGAATACCACAAACCAATATCAATTGTACTAGATAAGTATCTAAATATGCATTTAACAGCCAACAAATGAGACTCTTTAGGATCAGATTGATATCTAGCATATATACATATACTAAACATTATATTGGTCTACTAGCTGTCAAATATAATAAAGAGCCAACATACCTTTATATAATTTTTGATCAATAGATTTTCTATGTTTATCTTTATCAAGTTTACAATAGGGGCTCATAGGTGTACCTATTGACTTAGTAGTCTCCATCCAAAACTTCTTTAAGATTTCTCTTGTATACTTAGCTTAGTTGATGAAGATTCATCCTTAGTTTGCTTGATTTGGAGTCCGAGAAAAAAATTTAGTTCTCCCATCATGCTCATTCGAACTCTCCCTACATAAGCTTGGCAAACTCTTGACAAAGAATCTCATTAGCAGCACCGAATATAATATCATCAACATAAATTTGTACTATTAATAAATCATCATTTTTCTTCTTTAGAAATAATGTCGTGTCAACATGGCCTCTAGAAAAATTATTTTCAATCAAAAACTTGCTAAGTCTTTTATACTATGCTCGGGGTGCTTGCTTTAAACCATAAAGTGCTTTATGCAATTTAAAAACATGATCAGGATGTGCATGATTTTCGAAACTAGGTGGTTGTTCAACAAAAACTTCTACTATAAACCATTTAGAAAAGTACTTTTAACATCCAGTTAAAAAAGTTTGAAGTTCATAAAACAAGCAAATACTAATAGTAGTCTAATTGCCTCAAGTCTGGCAACAGGAGCAAAGGTTTCATCAAAATCAATTCCTTCCTCCTGATTGTAATCTTTGGTAGCTAGCCTAGCTATATTTCTTGTTACAATTCCATTTTCATCCAATTTATTCTTAAATACCCATTTTGTGCAAATAATAGAAATGTTAGTTAGTATTTCTATTAATATCCAAACATTATTTTTTCAAACTGAATTAGTTAATCTTGCATAGCCTTTATCCAGTTAGGGTCTTTTTCAGCATCTTCAAAATAGTTTGGCTCTATTTGATAAACAAAAACAATATAATCATATTCATTTCTAATTGAAGATCGAGTTCTTATCCTTTTTGATGGATCACATAGGATTAACTTTTTAGGATATCCATGAGCATACGTCCACTCCTTGGGTAGATCTTGATGCTTTGGTATGGATTAAATGGCTTCTTCTCTTTCATTTTTGTTATGATCTTTCTCACCTTGTTGAGAAGGTTGATCTTCCAATGTAAGCTTCTCTAACTTGTCAGCACCTGCACATGCATCAGAAGTATCCTCTTTTCTAGAGAATTTGTTAGCAGACTCTTCAAAAACTATATGTACAAAGTCCTCTACAACTAGATTTTTTTGTTAAAAATTCTATATGCCTTGCTTGATATGGAATATCCTAGAAAGATACCTTCATCTGACTTGGTATCAAATTTTCCAAGATTGTCTTTACCATTATTCAAAATGAAACACTAACAATCAAAAACTCGAAATTATTTTAAAGTTGGTTTCCTTTGATTCCAAGGTTTATAAAGATTTTTCTTTAAAATATGATGAATTAAAATGCAATTCAAAATATAACAAGCAGTATTAATTGCTTCAGCCCAAAAATATCTTGGCAAATTATTTTCACAAAGCATAGTGCATGCCATTTCTTTTAGGGTATGATTTTTATTTTCTACAACCCCATTCTATTGGGGTGTCCTAGGTGCAAGAAAATTGTGTTCAATCCCTTTTTCATTACAAAATTTTTTGAAATTTTGATTTTTAAATTTAGACATGATCACTATGTATGCAAATAACTGAAGTACCCTTTTCATTAGATACCTTTTGGTAAAACTTTGTGAATACAAGAAATGATTCATCTTTATGAGCAAGAAAGAAAACCCAAGTAAACCTTAAAAAGTCATCCACTATAACTAATCTATATCTCTTACCTCCTAAACTAGATGTTCTATTTGGTCTGAAGAGATCCATATGGAGTAGTTATAATGGCCTACTAGTAGTAACAAAGCCTTTAGGTTTGAAAGATATTTTTACTTGTTTTCTAAGTTGGCAAACTTCACAAACTCTATCTTTTTCAAAACTAAGTTTTGGCAAATCTCTTACTAAATCTTTTTTACAAAGTTTTGAGAGCAAATACATGCTAGCATGTCCTAGTCTATGATGCCACAGCCAACTAGTCTCATTTATAGTAAAATTCATTGCAACTAGGCATTCTCCATTAGGCAAAGATAGATTATCCAAATCTACTAGATAAATATTACCATGCCTTTTTTCAAAGAATTTTACTCCATTTTTATCAAGACTAGTAATCATGCAATAGGATGATTTGAAAATAACTTGAAAATCTTTATCAAAAAATTGGCTAATACTTAAAAGATTATGCTTTAAACCTTCAACTAAAAGTACATTATTAATGCAAGTAGAAGGGAAGATGTGAACCTTACCAATACCAATAGTTTTTTCTTTACAATTATCACCGAAGGTCACACTCCCATCTTTATTGCCTTAAGAGAAGTTAATTGCTTCACATCTCCTATCATGTGTCTTGAACAACCACTATCAAGATACCATAATCTTTTATTTTTCTTAGTTGCAAGACACACCTATAAAATAAATCAAGTTTTGTTTTTAGGTACCCAAGCCAAATTGGGTCCTTTAGGATTAGTACTTAAATTGGTTCCTTTTGGAACCAAACCTTTCCAAAATTATTGATTTTTCTCAAATTGCATTAAAAAGCTTTATGACTAGGTTTTTTGCATGAAAATTATGTAATGCTTGATGATGCAGGTACAAATAAATTTTTAAAATACCTTTGCTATTTTTGAGGTTTATATCCTAATCCTGTTTTATTAAAAATAGCTCCTTGATTATTTAAAAGAAGATCTAGTTTTTCAGAACTATAAGTAAACTTCTCAACAAAGGGTTTTATTTTATCAAGTTCATTTTCATAGTTGTTATTTTCTATCTCTAGATCTTTGTTTTTCTTTAAAAGATCATCATTTGAAATAATAGCTTTAGATCTTTTTAAAACTTCATTTTCCATTGTTAATGCTTTGTTTTTCTTTTCTAAAACATCAAGTTTACTTTTCAATTCACTAACTTCATTTAAAAGGATTATTTTCATATGAAAAATTATTTGCATGCTTTTTTAATTTTCTATTTTCAGATAAAATTAATTTATAATCATACATTAATTCATCAAATACATTTTTCAATTCATCAAAAGTAAAATCTACTTCAGAGTCAAAAATTACCTCTTCTTATTCTTGTTATGCCATGAAACAAAGATTGGCAACTTCAGTTTGTTCTTCATCTGAGCTGGAGTCCTCGCTGTCACTCTAGGTTGCCATCATAGCTTTCTTCCTAAGCTTTTTTCTTGATTTCTTTAGGAGAGGACTGTCAAACTTGTAATGTCCGGGATTCCTGCATTCGAAGCATGATGGTATTTCCTTCTCCTTTTCTTTTTCTTTCTCCTTTTCTTTTCCCTTGTCTTTACTTGTTTGGAACCTTTTCTTGTAAGGGAACTTTCTTCTTTTCATAAATCTTCTAAACTTCCTTGCTAGAAGAGCTTCCTCACTCTCATCCTCTTCTACTTCTTCTGATTCTTCATTTGAGGATTCTTCTTGAATTGCAGACTTGAAGGCTATCCCTTTTTTCTTTTTGTCCAAGTCCATAGATTTCTATTTCAGATTTAGCTCATAAGTCATGAGCTATCCCACTAATTCTTCTAAGGATAATTTGTCAACATCTTTGGCTTCTTGTATGGCGGTCATCTTTGGATCCCATGAAGTTAGAAGTGACCTTAGAATTTTATTGACAAGATCAACATTAGACATGATTTTTTCTAAACTTTTTATGCTATTGACAATGTTTGTGAATCTAGTGTACATGTCAATGATATATTCATTTGGTTCTATTCAGAACATCTCATAAGTGTGCACTAACATGTTTACTTTTATATTCTTCACTTGATCAGTACCCTCATGGATACTTCAAGTGTGTCCCATATTTTCTTAACAGATGTGCATGTAGAAATCCTATTAAATTTACTAGGATTTAATGCACAATAAGGAGATCCATTGCTTTTGCATTAATCTCGGACTGTTTAATATCATTTTCATCCCAATTCTCTTCGAGCTTTGGGATGGAAACACCATTAACCACAATCGAAGGAATATGTGGACCTTTCTCAATAACTTTTCACAAATTAAAATCTATTGAATGCATATAAATTCTCATTCTAGTTTTTCAATAAGTATAATTTGTTCCATTAAAATATGGAGGTTTATTTAAGGCTTGTCCCTCAACTACACTAGTACCAAGGAGGGTTGCCATAGATCTTTACTCAAGGCAGTTAGACCTATATACTAAGAACGTGGCTCTAATACCACTTGTTGCCCAGTAAGAAATCCAAGAGGGGGGGTGAATTGGATTTCTAAAAATTAATTGCAAGTGTGTGAACCAATTTAATGAATAATCTAAGTATAATGAAATACAAGTGTAATGTACTCTTAAAGAGTATGCAGTAAAATTTAAAAGCAATAAAAGTAAGAGCATAAGAGAGAGACAATCAATCACAAATACAATCCAAGTATAGTGGTTCGGTGCTTTCAAATGCACCTACATCCACTCCCCAAGGACCACTTGGGAATTCACTATAATCTTTATCGATTATAGCCGATTAGTTTTCTGGGCTCACTAATCAAAACTCGACTTCTTTTCATGAGACTCACAAGTCAAAACCTCCCTGGGTTTTGTGGGCTAACCAAGAACCAAATTGGTTTTAAGGCTCACCAATAGCCTCCCTTGGTTTTGTGGGCTAACCAAGAATCTAATTAGTTTTAAGGCTCACCAACAACCTCCTTGGTTTTCAAGGCTAACCAATAACTGATGCAAGACAACTCTAAGATTGCTAAAGATGCAAAAAAAATAGTAAACTAATTTTTTTTATGATTTTTATAATTTAGGTTTGTAGGCTAAATTTCCAAAATAAAACAAGAACTAGCAGGATATTCAGCAATGCAAAGAATCATCGTATCACAAAATAACTCATGCAAGATAATGAAAGATAGGACTTGGGAATTGAAAAACTCTCAGTATAGGATTGCTTAACTTCAAAAATTAGATATCAAGAGAAGGGAAGGATGTTACCAATCAGTGTTTGAAAAACTTCTGATGATGAGATCACATAGCATTCTGATAGGAGCCTGGATGATGAAGCTCGATTCCCTTGAATTTGATGACTGATTTGGTAGTCTTGGAGGCAAGAAAAGCCTCCTCTAGGGAGGTGAAACACCTCGAGGATCCTGCAAGCGTCAGAGGTCAATCAAAATAGAAAGTAATAAGAAAAAAGAAAACTAAGGTTTAGAAGGGAATGGAACTAGGGTTAGGAGTGAGCGGCTTAGGGAGGAAGAAGCTCTTTGTCTTGGATGGCAGCTAGGGCTTCCTTTCCTTGGGTGTGGCTGATCTCCAAGGATACAGAAGGGTGCTAGGGCAGCAGGGATTCGGCCATGGTACACAAGGCGGGCACTCAAAATAAAAGAACCAACACAAGAACACCAATACAAGGCAATGACTCAAAATTTCAGCAAAGTTGTATTCATAGAGAAAAGTTATTACAAGAGGAAGAGGGGTAGGATATTTATAGAGTTCCCGTGCCCTTTCCTAACTAGGGTTACACTTAGGTTAGAACTAACCTCTCCTTAAGGTATTACAAGTCTTCTCCTAGTTAGATTACAAGTCCTTCTCCTAGCTAGGTTAGAATTACAAGTCTTTAAACAATTAGGAAAACAAATCCCAACTAGGTTAGGAACTTTGACTAGTCTTCTCCTTCTCCCTTCATGCTTTGACTTGGTCAACATGTGAGGATGCCTACTCTTGCTTTGATTGGCATGTCATCTTCAAGGGGGCAGCAATGGGCCGGCTCCTCATGGGCTTAGGCGGCCTTGAACAGCTTGGGTGCATGAGCTTGGGCCTCTTGGAATCTGGGGCATCCTGGAAGGAATATTCCTGGAATAAAATGGCATCTTGGATCTTATGGACCTAGGCCTTGAATCTTCTTTGGGCTGGGGCATAGATGGATCTCTAGAATCAAGTGAGGCCCTGTTCTGGGAATATTCTCTAGCATCTAAAGGGAATCTGGGCATCATGCAGGAATCTTGGACCTTGGGATGGCATACAAAGTCCAATTGGCTAAAGTGGGGTCTTCTGGCTCCTGGATGAGGCCTGGTGGAACTCCATAATAGGGTATCTTTTCTCTTGTAAAATTGAACTCTTACTGGACTCATAACTAAAGTACATGACTCAATATACTGACAGAGTTGAGGGTTGAGACAAATCAACTAACCTCAACTTATTACAGGACTCAATCTTAATTGATTACAAAATTATAACACATGATTAAGGTTCTAAAATTAAAATCCTAATCAATAAACCATATGGGATCAGTGATCTGTGTATGATCCTGGTGTCCCCACTAATAACCTCTACAACAAATATAAAGTTTGAAGTAAGGCAACAATAAAAGCTTTCTAAAAAAAAAGCAGATATCTCTTTGAAGCTTTGAGGAATCGCTTGTCTTCAACTCGATGAAGCCTAATTAATGCTCAAGAATGTTGAACTTGAATGCTCTTGAAGGCTTTGAAAGCTTGGAGACTTCTTTTTGCTTGAAGGTAGTTGCCCTCAATGAATGGGAGTGAATGCACTTGCTTTTTCTTTTCTATTGTTGATCCTTTGTGTTCAGATTTGATTTCAATCACTTAAATACCTTTCCAAGGCCTAAAAGTCTATTTATGGCTGTTAGACATGAAAAACTAGCTATTGGGAGCCAATAGGGTCCAGTTCTGTGTTTGAAAAACTAGCCATTACTATTTCCAAAACTTCAAGTGTCGACACTTCAAGCTATGAGTTGATACTTAGGGTTGACACTTACATTTCATGAGTTGACACCTAGTTCAAGTTTCTTCATTGAAACTCTCTAGAATTCTCAGGTAAGTCGACACTTCTTCTTGTGAGTCAACACTTGAGATCCATGAGTCGATACTTCAGGAAAGTCTTCAATTTCAGCAAGTTTTGTATCAAAATTTTCTCAGGCGATAAGTCGATCATTGAGTCGATACCTTGAGTCGATACTTGACTGGCATGAGTCGACACTTTAGCCGTACCTTCTAAAATTCTTTCTACGTGTCGACTTGAGTCAACACTTCCACTGTCATGAGTCAACACTTAAGTTTTGAGTCGATACTTTGAGTTGACACTTGCGAAGATTTCTTTAAAAACCACCGAACCTCTGTTGAAACCAATTTGTGTTGAACTCTTTGTATTATTTTAAGCAATCTTAAAGTGCTTAAGTTCATTTAAAACTAATCTTTCATTCATGAAGGGGACTTCTTCATTTCTTTTACAAGCAATCAAAACTGTTGGATTGATAAGTATATTTTTCTATAAAAACTCATTTTAAAGAAATAGTTAGTACTCAACTTATACTTAAGTATTTTATTTATTATCAAAATCAATAACGAAGTCAGCAAGGGAGAGGGTGTGAGACCCAATCTAGTATCTAGTTTTCATAGTTCATCCATCTCCCATCTACCAAACCTTGGTGTTGACGTTCGTCTCCACCCTAACCCATGGAGTCGACGCCCCTATCCATGGAGCAGCTGGTCTAGTCTTCATCAAGGAACCATGCATTCTCAAGCCATCACTCTCCATCCTAATGCAGGACGGATCACGCTCTGATACCAAAGTTGATGCGGGAAGGGTGCAAAGACTAATTCTAATAATTAAAAATTTAATTTTGATGAGCAATGGCAGCAAACTCAGATAAACTATCAAAATTAATTTAATGAAAATAGACTAAGTCTTTACTAGCTACCCGTAATATAATCAGGATGCAATCACAAAAAGAACCCTAGATCCGATGATTGAGAACCATCGAAACTAGGTCATCCTGATTTCAATCAACTAGATCTAATGAGATTCGGATGGTTACTTACCAATAATGCTTTTCCCTCCTCTGTTTTAATAGATCTAGATTCAACTCTCAAGATCTCGTGGTAGGATTGCTAACTTCAGTCCTTAGAGTAGATCTTTCCATTGATGGTTGGATGGCAAGGGAAACCTCCTCTTCTGATTAGGTACTCTAGAGATCATGTAAGAGAACTTTGATTAGAATGATAAAAATGGAGTGGAAATATGAAATGAGAGAGGGAAAGAATGGTGGATGGCTTGGTTCTTGATTTGGATTGGATGTTGAAGATGGTGGCACCTGGCTTCTAGATCTTGGACTCAGGAGATAACTCGGACTTCAGTACTCTACACACACACTAATGTAATGCTTAACCAGTAGAGCACTCACACACTACAATTACTTAACCAATAATTGTACTCTCAATGCTTACCGAGCAATTGGAGAAAAATCGACAGAGTTTCATCAATCAATCATAAGTTGGATACGAGGGGATAGAATGGAGTGGTATTTATAGACCCTCCATACAAGGTAGCATGACAACATAGAATTCTTTTGAATACATGATAATTAGGGATTACATTGGACTCTACTCTCCTTCTTGACTTGGATGGAAACTACTTGAAATTTGAATGGGATAGGCACCTCCTTCATATGGACTCCTCATTATGAAACGGAGCACCCTTTTTGAATGTGCGACAAAAAAAAATTGAGGTGAGGCATGGCTTTAACAAAATTAGCGATAATTCCCTCAAGTTGGCGTTACTCCTCTTGAATTTTGAAATTCAAACATCAAGAGCAATGGGCTACAAAGTGGGCATCCAATCTTCCTTCCTTGGGCATTAACTCCTCCTATAGTTCTTCTTAACCCTCTTGCAATTTAAACTTGGGAGATATCTCCATTTGAATTTGAAATCTTCTTGGATGAACTACCCTTTAAATTTGAATTCAAACTTGAGTTGGCCAACCATTATGGAGAGGGTGACAATCCATGAGAAATGGCATTAAATGGGAGGAGAATCTTTCCATTTTACTCCTCTTAAATGGCTTCATTTAGATTTTAAATGGGTGATGAGAACTCCTTCTTAAATGGCATCATTAGGATTTCAAATGGGCGATGAGAAGAGAGTTGGATGGCACCTCCCTTGGATAAACTTTAAATCTTAATCTTGTCCTGATGTCTCGATGTTTGGATATCCCAATGTCTCGATGTCTGGATGTCCAGATGTCTCGATGTCTAGATGTCCGGATGTCTGGTGAAAATTTTGGATAACCTTCATTTGCCATGGAATTGATCCACCAAGGTGATGATGACCTGGATCTTGGCTACTTATGAAATTCCTTGACTTATTCAAGTACTAATTACAAGACTCAAATTGACCAATTCACAAACAAAGCAAACTAATATTATTTATCGGACTCAAGCTAAAATTAAAATACTTGGCTACTCATTGGTGATCCATAACGAGCTTGGAGGGTTTTGACTTCTCTTCCTAGCTTGGTGGCGCGGGCACCAGGGCTAAAAGAAATCGACAGGTTGAACCCACATCCCTGTGGATCACTTATGACTAAACCCTGAACCCAACCCTATTTACCATGTAAATATTTTATTTTAAATTTTGTTATTTTGGTTTAGTTAGGGTAACCCTTTTTACCAACTGTAATTAGGGTTTTGTTTATTTTGGGATAAAACCCTTTTTACCAAGTTGAGTCAAAATCCTAATTGAGACAAACCCTATCTATCCAATTGGGATCTTAGTGGTCCAATTTAATTAGCCCTTTTTACCAACTTTAATTGGATTTTTATTTGAAAGCCTAATTAAGTATGGTTGGTTCAATTAGTTATCAGTTGGTTAATTATTCATTGAGTCCTTATAATTAGTTGAGTCATTGAGTCCTGTATTGCAAGAGGGGACCCAGACAGCATCCCATGTCCACCCAAATGAAGACTCAAGATAACCCATGTGCTAGCCCAAGTCACAACCTCTTCTTAGCACCATATTTTAAAGGATTTGGACATCAACACATGACATTGGGACAACACCATTTGGACATTTTATTTTGGGACAAGAACACATGCCATATCACTTGTGTTTGGACATGCAACAAGATTAAGACATCCCCACATGACAACCTCCTTTGGTCGGCCCATGAAGAGAAGATTAATTAGCGCCTCATATTTTTAAGAGGAGTAAGTGTGAAGGACTCTCATCTTTGGCACCCCTCCATTCAAGATAATTCATGCCAAAAGCAAAGTAGTCGGCCAAATTACACTTCCTTCTTGTCGCCAACTTCAAAGGGAGTTTTAAGTTATTTGCTCACCAAGTGTTGGAGGTCCAAGGGTTTCTATTCCTAGCATTTAACTCGAACAAGTTGCAAGTTGCTCAAGCTTCAAGAACTCAAGAGTTTCATCAAAATTCTTGAGCCTTCTCCAATCCAAACTGAAGAGTCCATGCACCTGCAGATGGCTACATTATCAAGACTCATGAGTCCACCCATCATTACCAACCAAGGAAGTAATCGTGGCCCTTCATCGAAGCTCATCACCATCTCCATCTTGGTGCCAACTTTGGATAGGAGTCCCTGTCAATCCATCAAGCAGGAGTCCAGGCTACTTGTATCAAAATTCCAGAGTTGTAGTTCAAAGGGAACAAAAGTCTTGTATCTGAGTCCCTTACTTCACTGGTTGGGGCTCTATAACTACCCCACCAGCCCCCCCTTGTAATTCATTAATTATTAGTGAAATACAAAGAAATTCTGCCAAAGTTTTCCTTTGTTGTGTGCAACGTAGGGTGTAAGGCCCTTCCTTTATTCCTTTGGAACATCGCGGGGTGTGAGGCCCTACTTATCCATCCGACGAAAAGATCCATCCATTACTTCTAACACTTTTTTATCTTTCCTTTCCCTTTCTCACTACTTTTTAACCCTATTTTCCTTTGCTGAGTGTTTTGCAGGTGACCAAAGATCTAGATCTTAGGTTCTTTCCTTGGAACCGGTATCATACAAAAAATCGGAGCCCGGAAGCGAGATCTGGAAACCATGCATGAAGATCTTGAGAGTCCTATTAGATCTAGAGCAACGATCTTCATTGGTAAATTAAAACATGTTCCCCCTCTTTAGTTTCTGACTTGTTGAAGGTTAATCCTAGTTTTGGTGGTTTCTCAACCACCAGGTCCTACTTTTTAATTGCTTTTTAGGTTTACTTGTGCGGTTATTAGACTTATTAGTTTCATTTACTATTTCCTTTAAGCTCTCCTTTAAAATCCAAAAATATAAAAAAAGTTAATTACTATTTTTCATTCTTATTTATTGTCCTGCATCAGTTTTAGTATCAGAGCACGGTTAAACTAGGGTTTAATCGCTCTTGTGCTGAAATTTTTTGTAATTTAGTTCTCTTTAAATACTCGGATCGAGTGATTCACCATGGCCATCCGGTCATAGAAAAAAGTAGGGCTACAAGACCCTCACATCCCATTCAAACAGGATTTCTTATGGCATGTAGGGGTGCCGCTATGAATTGACTCTTGAAGAAGAAAATGAAGAGATAGGTATTTTTAGGTTTTTAATTTCTGCATCTAGGTTTTAATTTCTGCATCTCGGCTATCTTAGTATATACTCTATTGTTTTAATTTTTCTGCATGTAAACAACTCATAATTGCCTAATTCTTATTTTGTTGAATCCAGCATAATTAAAGTAGTTTTCAGATTTTTCTCATGAATTATTGCAATCTATAGATTTTTTCTCGCTGGAATATTGCTTGAGAACATTATGTTCTGAATTTCTGCAATCTAGTTTAGGATTTTTTTTTGCATAAATCATGCATATTTTAATTTCCTGCAACTTAATTTTTTCTGCAAACTATATCTCTGCTAAAAATTAAAAAAAATAAAATACAAAAAAAATTAATTAATTTTATTTTCTTTTATTTTAATCATTTTAGTTTGATTGCATCTAGGGTTTCATCTTGCGTGTGCATCATCTAAAGCTAATCTTAAGGGAACTCAATATCTATATAAGGGAGGGATTTCATCACCCTTCCTTAGCCCACAATCACCACCTTTGCATCGGTCCTAATCCTAATTAAAATTAATTAGACTTAATTTGCTCTAGTGAGCTAGGGACACCAACAGGTCGGGTTTTAAGTATTGTATGTAAGCTAGTGCACCCAATCCTCTGATTATCACTTGAATCTGGTGACTAAGGTTAAAGGTCCAGAGGCAAATGCCCTATGCAATTTTGTGGATTTTAATTAAGATCCTGCGAGAGCAGGGGGAGCCTCCCACGACCTCACCTCTTACTTGGCCAATGGACAGGGTAATTATTGAATTGGCTATAATTTGAGCTAACCCATTCTACTTGAGCTCTAGGTCTAGGAAACCCTAGTTCGAGTCTTGTCTGTGTATGTGCATTGCATGACAACTAGGTCAGGCACACCCTATTAGTTTCACCCAAACCCAACCCAATTTATATATGGATCCCATTTTTGAGACCTTCCTTAGGACCTTCACTGAACAGTGTACCCAAATGAACCATAAGTTTGATCGACTAGATCAACAACTAGGTAACCGTAAGACCCATCCTGAACCTAAATTTGAGACACACCCTGACCCATTGCTGGAGCCCAATCCTAGGATAGCCCTTCACCATGACCCAATCTAGGATCTTAGTTCGAAGAGACCCAATTATGATTTCATAAACCAGGATGAGAGAGCCACTAGGTACATTAGGTTAGAAACACCTACCTTTGGTGGTGATCTTGATCTTGAGAATTATCTTAATTGGGAAGAAAATATGGATCTATATTTTGAGAGGGAACTAATGTCTGAAAGAAGTCAGTTTAAGTTTGCTAAGCTCAAATTAGTACGCCAGGCTAGAATTTATTGGGATGATGTTGAATGAATGATCAAATAAAGAAGAGACATACCCATAACTACCTGGAGTGACATGAAACTTAAACTTAAGCAAAAGTACCTACCCAGCTCTTGAACCCAACTCTTACGAATCCAGATCCATGACCTATAGAGCTAAACCTATATCCTATGAACCTAAGGAACCCATAACCATTAGTTGGCCAGAACCCACTAGGATCAGTACACCTAGTCAGAACCTCCGAATTAGTCCACCTCCCCTTAGTCAACCCACCCCTACTACCCTACTTGTTTCCAAGGATAACATTGAAGGGGAAGTAGGTAGTATAGACTCAGAATTAGATGACCCAATAGGCACTCAGACTGAAGCCAGCCCAGAATTAGTTAACCATGACTTTACCCAGACTAAAATTGTACTGGTAGGATCCTTAGAAAAAGAAATCCATGAGAAACCTAATCCTACTATTGAGACCTTACTTAGAAAATCCTAGAAAAGTGTCAAGTCATAGAGCCTAGTCCTAAAATTCAAGAACCAGAAGAGCTTAGTGAGGACTTGATCTTTCCAAACCAACAACCTCAGGAAGAATTCACTCCATCAATCCCAATTGAAGATCTTTTTCCTAAAATTACTGACCCATTCTTCTATAGGATAGACACTATAGAAATACCCCAAACCTTTAAGGTCAATCCTATTAGTCTAGGACCAATCCCCAAACCCTTTTCTTATTTCCTACCCAACCAAGTCAACTTCGAACCCAGTTCTTATTTTTTACCTTTTCCTGAAGCTTCCAGCATTTCTACGGCCATTAGTTTGTATTTTATAGAAGTTAGCATGTTGCATAAGCCCATTGAGCATGTTAGATTTATAACCTATTTCTGGCAGACCCTATGGCATCTATTAGGAGTGCATGTTAAATTTTTATCTACATGTCACCCATCGACAATGGGTCAAGCATAGAATTGAAATTAAGGACTTAAATAGATTAAAAAAATATATAAAAATAAAAATAAAAAATAAATAAATTTTCTTCACTCGAAATGCATTGTTGAGTCTATTAAACATTTACAAAGTCATATGCACAATACATTAAAGAATTGTATAAGAATCATATGGCTAATACTAAAAGAAGACTCAAGGAGTACACAAAAGGAGACTTTGTTATGGTTCGATTATGACCTGAACGGTTCCCACCTGGAACCATGAAAAACTTGCATGACCGTAGTAGTGGACCATACAAAGTAATTAAGAAAATAGGACCTAATGCCTATGTGCTTGAATTGCCACCTGAACTAGGCATTAGCTCTACTTTCAACATTTTAGACCTTATCGAGTATATGGAACCAATGTTGATTTCTAGTGAGCCATTTGGGCCTAATCCAGTCCTTAAGAGTGAACCAACCCAAGTGCATCCACCTTCCATACCACCAGCCCAGAGAGATAAGATTGAATGGATCTTGGATGACAAGATCATCACTACCCGGAGCAATGATTACCAGTGATATCTGGTTCGTTGGCAAGGATGACCTGAGTCTGATTATTCTTAGATCACTAAAGAGGACTTGCAAAGAGTTGCCCCTGACTTACTAGAGTATTATAATAGTGGAATTGACCCATACTTAATAGGGTCGAGTTCCTCCCACCTTGGGAGAATTGGTGCGGGTACCAGGCTAAAAGAAATCGACAGGTTGAACCCACATCCTTGTGGATCACCTATGAATAAACCCTGAACCCAACCCTATTTACCATGTAAATATTTTATTTTAAATTTTATTATTTTGGTTTAGTTAGGGTAAACCCTTTTTACCAACTATAATTAGGATTTTGTTTATTTTGGGGTAAAACCCTTTTTACCAAGTTAAGTCGAAACCCCAATTGAGACAAACCTTATTTATCCAACTAGGATCTTAGTGGTCCAATTTAATTAGCCCTTTTTACCAACTTTAATTGAATTTTTATTTGAAAGACTAATTAATTATTGTTGGTTCAATTAGTTATCAGTTGGTTAATTATTCATTGAGTTCTTGTAATTAGTTGAGTCATTAAGTCCTGTATTACAAGAGGGGACCCTGACAGCATCCTATGTGCACCCAATTGAAGACTCAAGACAACTCATGTGCTAGCCCAAGTCGCAACCTCTTCTTATCACCACATTTTCAAGGATTTGGACATCAACAGATGACATTGGGACAACACCATTTGGACATTTTATTTTGGGACAAAAACACATGCCATATCACCTGTGTTTGGACATGCAACAAGATTAAGACATCCCCATATGACAACCTCCTTTGGTCGGCCCATGAAGAGAAGATTAATTAGCACCTCATATTTTTAAGAGGAGTAAGTGTGAAGGACACTCATCTTTGGCGCCCCTCCATTCAAGCTAATTCATGCCAAAAGTAAAGTAGTCGGCCAAATTACACTTCCTTCTTGTCGCCAACTTCAAAGAGAATTTTAAGTTTTTTGCTCACCAAGTGTTGGAGGTCCAAGGGTTTCTATTCCTAGCATTTCACTCAAACAAATTGCTAGTTGCCCAAGCTTCAAGAACTTAAGAGTTTCATCAAAATTCTTGAGCCTTCTCCAATCCAAACTAATGAGTCCATGCACCTGCAGAAGGCTACATTATCAAAACTCCTAAGTCCACCCATCATGACCAACCAAGGAAGCAATCGTGGCCCTTCATTGAAGCTCATCACCATCTCCATCTTGGTGCCAACTTTTTTAAGGAGTCCTAGTCAATCCATCAAGCTGGAGTCCAGGCTACTTGTATCAAAATTCCAGAGTTATAGTTCAAATGGAACAAAAGTCTTGTATTTGAGTCCCTTACTTCACTGGTTGGGGCTCTATAAATACCCCATAGGCCCCCTTGTAATTCAGGAATTATTAGTGAAATACAAAGAAATTCTGCCAAAATTTTCTTTTGCTATGTGCATCGCGGGGTGTGACGCCCTTCCTTTGTTCCTTTGGAACATCGCGGGGTGTGAGGCCTTACTTATCCATCGATGAGAAGATCCATCCATTACTTCTAACCCTTTCCAATCTTTTCTTTTCATTTCTCATTGCTTTTTAACCCTATTTTTCTTTGCTTTGTGTTTTGCAGGTGACCAAGGATCTAGATCTAGTGTTCTTGCCTCAGAATCGACATCGTACAGAAAATTGAAACTTGAAAGTGAGATCTAGAAACCCTGCCATGAAGACTTGAGAGTCCTATTAGATCTGGAGAAATGATCTTTGTTGGTAAATTAAAACCTTTTCCCCCTCTTTAGTTTCTGACTTGTTGAAGGTTTATACTGGTTTCGGTGGTTTCTCAACCACCAAGTCCTGCTTTTTAATTATTTTTTAGGTTTACTTGTGTGGGTAATAGACTTATTAGTTTCTTTTACTATTTCTTTTTAGCTCTCCTTTAAAATCTAAAATAAAAAAAAATTAATTGCTATTTTTCATTCTTATTTATTTGTCCCATATCATCTAGTGTCCTCACCAATTCTCCCAGGGTGGGAGGAACTCAACCCTGTCGAGTATGAGTTGACTCTGCTCTGGTAATGCTCTAGCAAGTCTGGGTTAAGTCTTTGCAGATCCTCTCGAGTGATCCATGAATCATCAGATTTCGATCTACCTTGTCATCAAACTAGGTAACATCGATAATCCTTACTCCTAATAGTGTAGTTTTGTCATCCAAAATCCGCTCGATCTTATCACTCCATTCTGGTAATTTTGCTGGTGGACACTCAAGGTTAGGGTCACTCTCAAAAATAGAATCAGGCCCAAATGGCTCACTAGGTATCATTATTGGCTCCTTATACTCAACAAGATCTGATACATTGAATGTTGGACTAATACCTAATTCAGGTGGTAAATCTATCGCATGGCATTAGACCAAATTTCCTTTATGATCTTGTCTGGTCCTGCACTACGAGCATGTAGTTTTTTCATGGTTCTAGGTGGGACCATTCAGGACGAAGCATGATCATGACAGAGTCTCCCTCATTAAATTCTTTGAAATGTTTATGTCAGTTAGCCATATGCTCATAAGATTCATTACTTTCAATAATTTTCTTACTTATCTCTTTATGGAATTCCTTAACATGTTATGCATATGACTCATATCAATACCTAACGGACTCAACTATGCATTCCTATCAAATGAAATTTATTAGGTCTACAACTACAACTTTGGGCTTGATTCCTAGTTGATGGATGATATGTAGATAAAAATTTGACGTGGAATACTAATAAGTGCCATAAGGTCTTCCAGAAGTAGTAGCAAATTGAATGGGCTCAAAGGACTAATAAAACAAGCTAACCTCAACAAAATGCAACTAGGTGGTTCTAAAAACATTGGAAGCCTTAGGGAAGGGTAGGAAATATGAGGTGGGTTTGACAACTGGGTCTGGATTATGGGGGTGACCTTAAAGAATGGACATGGATCTACAGGTAGCAAAAAATCCACTTTATTGAAGAATGGGTCAGTAAGTTCAGGGAAGAGATCATTAATTGGAATCGAAGAGGTGACCTCATCCTGAGGGTACCGAATTAAAGAGATCATGTCTTCGATAAATTCCTCTGGTTCAAGAATTTCAAAACTAAGCTCTCCTATTTGGGTCTCTTCTAGGGTTTCTTCAAGTAAAGCCCTAATGGTAGGGATGTTAAATCCCTCATGGTTCTCCTTTCCTAATGGTCCCTCTAATACATTAGGTGACTCATCGACTTCCTCTTCTCCTTTATACTCATCTATCAAGTTTTCTCCAGCTTCATATACTTCCACTACGGTTTCAGTTTAAGTAATCTTTTGGTTAATTAACTCTGAGTCTGCAATAGATATTTTCTCTTGAAGGTCATTCTTGGGAACAAATGGGGTCATAGGGTGGGTCGACTCAGATTAGGGTTGAGTCGACTCGAATGAGAACTAGGTCAAATCTACTGAGGAATGGGTCAACTCGGGTGGACTAGGCTAGATCCTGATTTTTGATAAAGGGCACTAATCCTAATGGGTTCTGGCTGATGAATTCTGGGTCCAAGGGAAGTTGGTTTAGGTGAACCAGGGTTAGTACGGGTCCTACGAATCCTCTCTAGGTTGTCGAGTCGCTTATCCAGTCGGTCAAACCTATTGTCCATCAAGGCACATTGGTCACTGAAGGTCCTTAGTAAGGTTTCTATAGTGGACTCCATAATCAGACTGGGTTGGGGTTAGGCTCCTAATCTAGTGGTCATGCAATGCAATCCTAGCTTCTAGGGTTCCTAGACCTAGTGCTCAAGTGGCATGAGATAACTTAAATTACACCCAACTCAACAATTAGCCCATCCACTAGCCAGGTAAGAGGTGGGATGGTAAGAGGCTCCCCCTGCTTAACACAGGATCCTAATTAAAAACCACCAGTCCACTTAAGGCATTTGCCTCTGGACTTCTAGCCTTAGACACTAGCTTCCAATAATAATTGGAAGGTTGAGTGCACTAGTTCACTCACAAGACTCGAACCCGACCTGTTGGTATCCCTAAGCTGTATTAGGTTGCTAATCAATTTTAAGTTAGTCTTAGTTTGAATTCAAAGGGGATTGTTCTTGGGCCAAGGAAAGATAATGACCTCCTTCCCTTATCTTATGATATTGTCACCCTTAAGGTAAGTTATGCATATGATGGCATACATATGAAATCTAATGATGTGCACTTAAATTTTTTTTTGTGCATTTTGTTGTATTTTGGTAGAAATATAAATTACTGGAAATTAAATGATATAAACCTAAATGCAGAAATTAAACTATGCTGGAATTTAAATAGGCCGAAATAACTATATGCTGAAATTCTAGAGCATAACTGTTCTTAGGAAATAATCAGGCATGCAAAAATTCTACATACCGAATTAAATCCTGAGAAAATTTAAAAAATAAAATCAAATGTAATGAATCTAGCAAAATAAGAATCAGAATTTTTTGATTTTTTTATATACAAAACCAATTAAAATAATAGACAATATACTGGACGTGATGTAGAAAATTAACCCTAAAGATGCCTATCTCTTTGTTTTCTTCTTCAAGGGTCAATCACAGCGGCACCTCTACATGCTAAAGGAAATCTCCTTTGAATGGGATGTGAGGGTCTTGCAGCCTTACTTTTGCCTATGACCAGATGGCCATGGTGAAGCACTCGATCCGAGTACTTAAAGAGAAACCAAGTCCTAACCATACTCTAATACCAAAACTGATACGGGACGGATCACGCTCTAATACCAAAGTTGATGCAGGAGGATACAAAGACTAATTCTAATAATTAATATTTTAATTTTGATGAGCAATGGTAGCAAACTCAGATAAACTATCAACATTAATTTAATGAAAATAGACCAAGTCTTTACTAGCTACCCGCAATATAATCAGCATGCAATCACATAAAGAATCCTAGATCTGATGATTGAGAAACCACCAAAACTAGGTCATCCTGACTTCAATCAACTAGATCTAATGAGATTCGGATGGTTACTTACCAATAACGCTTTTCCCTCCTCCATTTCAATAGATCTGGATTCAACTCTCAAGATCTCGTGATAGGATTGCAAACTTCAATCCTTCAGAGCAGATCTTTCCATTGATGGTTGGATGGCAAGGTAAACCTCCTCTTCTAATCAGGTACCTAGAGATCCTGCAAGAGAACTTTGATTAGAAAGATAAAAATGGAGTGGAAATCTGAAATGAGAGAGGGAAAGAATGGTGGATGGCATGGTTCTGGATTTGGATTGGATGTTGAAGATGGTGGTGCCTGGCTTCTGGATCTTGGACTCAAGAGATAACTCGGACTTCAGTATTCCACACACACACAAATACAATGCTTAACCAGCAGAGCACTCATACACTACAATTACTTAACCAGTAATTGCACTTTCAATGCTTACCCTGCAATTGGAGAAAAATCGATAGAGTTTCAATAATATATCATAAGTTGGATACAAGGGGGTAGAATGGAGTGGTATTTATAGACCCTCAATACAAGGTAGCATGATAACATAGAATTCTTTTGAATACATGATAATTAGGGATTACATTAGACTCTACTCTCCTTCTTGACATGGATGGAAACTCCTTGAAATTTGAATGGGATAGGTGCCTCCTTCATCTAGACTCCTCATTATAAAACGGAGCACCCTTCTTGAATGTGCGATAAAAAAATTTAAGGTGAGGCGTGGCTTTCTCAAAATTGGTGATAATTCCCACAAGTTGGTGTTACTTCTCTTGAATTTTGAAATTCAAACATCAAGTGAAATGGGCTACAAAGTGGGCATCCAATCTTCCTTCCTTGGGTGTTTACTCCTCCTAGAGTTCTTCTTAACCCTCTTGCAATTTAAACTTGGAAGATATCTCCATTTAAATTTGAAGTCTTCTTGGATGAACTCCCCTTTAAATTTGAATTCAAACTTGAGTTGGCCGACCATTGTGGAGAGGGCGACAATCCATGAGAAATGGCGTTAAATGGGAGGAGAATCCTTTCATTTTACTCCTCTTAAATGTCATCATTTAGATTTTAAATGGGCGATGAGAACTCCTTCTTAAATGGCATCATTTGGATTTCAAATGGGCAATGAGAAGAGAGTTGGATGGTGCCTCCCTTGGATAAATTTTAAATCTTAAACTTGTTTTGATGTCTCAATGTCTGGAAGTCCCAATGTCTCGATGTCTGGATGTTCGGATGTCTCGATGTCTGGATGCCAGATGTCTGGTGAAAATTTTGGACAACCTTCATTTGTCATGGAATTGATCCACCAAGGTGATGACGACTTGGATCTTGGCTACTTATGAAACCCCTTGACTTATTCAAGTACTAATTACAAGACTCAAATTGACCAATTCACAAATCAAAGCAAACTAATGTTATTTACAGGACTCAAGCTGAAATTAAAATACTGGGCTACTCATTGGTGATCCACAATAAGCTTGGAGGGTTCTGATGTCTCTTCCTAGCTTTGGTGTCCTCACCACATCCCTCCTTATTTTCTTAGGTTATTTGCTGCATTTCTTCATCTTTGCTTAGTTCTCTTCTTGCTAGCAAGGTTCTCAAGAGTGCCAGTCCGAGGAGGAAGCTTATCTTGTCAAAGAACCCCTATAATGGAAAATACTATCCGGGAAGTGTTGATTTCTTCATCCTAAATGTCGGATCTGGAGGGGAGAGTACCTTCTTCTGGGACCAGATCAAATCGCTGTTTGGTATCACCCCCCTTTACTCTTGATTTATTTGTTGAAGGTAGCCTTAGCTTTATTCTTGAGGGATTTCTTATCCTTCTAGGTCCTTGGTTCTTTACATTTAGAAGACTAGTTATGAGCATGTCTTTACTTCTCTCTTTATAGTTTTCTTTAGATAGCTTCTTTTCATCTTTTACGGGAAAATTAAAAATTATAAAAAAATTGATTCATTACTGTAATCATCAAAATCTTAGTTAGGCCTTTCATCCGCATCAATTTTTGGTATCAGAGCATGTTAGAGTAGGGATAGTTTTCATGTTCATTGCTGTAATTTCTGTACCCAGTAATTCTGCACATGCCTAAGATTCACGTCCATTGAAACCCTATTAGATCTAATCCTTTTGCTTGATATTATTTTTTTGTTAACCAACAGTAAGTATACTATTGCCAGCTAAGATTTTATATTAAAATCACAAAAAAATATTTTTTGTAATTTATTTTCTGTCACTGTTACATCCTGAAGTTTTGTAATTAGGTTTTTCTTGCTTGCTAGTTCATCACTTCCCCATCACACTTGTTACATTTGTTTATTATCTGTTCAAACACACCACACCTGCACTTTCATTCTCAGATCTGAATCCAGTGACTTTAAAAAAAAAAGAACAATATATATATATATATATACCATATAAAATCCCTAAAGAAAGGTTGAACTTAATCAATCTATTAAAAGCTTGTGTGTCAACTTGATTGTGCATTCACATTCAAGCTACTTAAGGGCAATTGATATCCAAGATAAGGTGAGGATTTCATCACCTCTCCTTGGCCCATAAACCACCACCCACATATTGCATAGTCCCAAGCCTAATTCTAAAATCAACTAGACTTAATTTGCTCTAGTGAGCTAGGTGACACCAACCGGTCTAATTAAAGGTATTGTGGGGAAGATGGTCACTCAACTCATTGGTTACATCTTGAAGCTGGTGTCTAAGGTAAGAGGTCAAGTGGCAAATGCCCTAAGTGATTTCTGTGGTTTTTAATTAGGACCCGAGCGAGAGCTGGGGGAGCCTCCCATAGATCCACCTCTTACCTGGTCAGTGGATTGATTAACTGGTGAATTGGCTGCAAAGTTAGCGACTTACCCTACCTTGGATTTCTAGGTCTAGGAGCCCTAGAACATTAGGAGTCTAATTGATTGAAGTCTTGTATTGTTTGACCACCAGGGCAGGGACCCAATTTAAACCACCCTACACCCCATCTAATTCACCCATGGAACCCAATCTTGAGATCACCTTGAGGACCCTACTTGACCGACTATATCAGATGGATAAAAGGTTGCCTAGATAAACACCAGCTTTCATACTAGATTTGACTAAGTGGATGCCAAGTTCAACTAACTAGAGGATAGAGTTCAAGCCTTAGAAAAGAACCATGAGACCAACACCGAACCTGATCTAGTCCCACCACCACCAATGCCCTATAACCCTAGGAGAGTCCCTAGGCAAGAACCAAATCTAGGGCCCAATCCAAGAAGGCAGCACCTAGACCCAGTAGATCAGGATGAAAGGGCCATGAGGAACATTAGACTAGAGGCACCCATGTTTGATGGAACCCTAGACCCTAAAGCCTATATTGACTGGGAGAGTGAGATGGAGCAATATTTTGACTGGTAATGATATGACTGAGGAAAGGAAATACAAGCTTGATAAGATAAGACTAGTTCGCCAGGCTAGATTATTTTGTAGAAACCTTAAAAGCCAAATAGATCATAGGCAAGACATACCTATAACCACCTGGAGGGCTATGAAAATGAAGCTGAGAGAAAAGTACATACCTGAATCATACCAGCAATGACTATTAGATCACTAGCAAATATTAAAACAAGGAAACCTATTGTGTCTGATTATATAACCAAGTTTGATGAGTGTGCCATGAGATGTGGAATAGATGAACCAGTGTCAGTCACCTTATCTAGGTTTAGGGTAGGCCTACGAGAGGACATGCAGAGAGAGTTATTCTTAAGGGAGGTTGATAACCTAGAACATGCTTACCGGATAGCCAGGGACTATGAGAGATTCCAGAGGGTACCTATCTATCACTGACCTGAAGTTCCAAAGACTAGTACCCATGCATTTAGACCAGGATCAAACCAAGTTACTACAGCTAGACCAAACCCTCCTACAACCAGACCAAACCCCAACACTCCAGTGATCCATAGGGAAGATAAGGGTAAGGCCCCAAAAATCTCAAGAACTACAAGCCTTGCTCCAGTGTGCTACAGATGTCATAAGTCCAGACATTACACTAGCTAGTGCCTTACCAAGCCCTACATATAGGAGAGTTAGAGGAGGGAGAACTTGAACCCATAGCTGAATCAAATGAAGAAGATTATGTGGCTGAGTCAAACCCGATAGAAGAGTATGAAGAAGAAGAGGAGCCTGTAGACCCGTCTGAATTTCTTAGAGTTGTTAGGTGTATCCTAACCCAAACTAAGGAACATGAGGATTGGCATAGGACAAACATCCTACAAACTTTCATTAGAATAGGGGAGAAGGTTTGCAAGATCATCATTGATAATGGGAGCTGTGTCAATGTTATATCCACCAATGCTGTTAAAACACTAGGATTGACCACTACTCCTCACCCACACCCCTATAAGGTATCCTGGAAAAACTCTACCTCAATGCCAATCAAACTCAGGTGTCAAGTCAATATCTAGATCCAATCCTATCAGGAAAAAGTTTGGTACGACGTGTTACCTATGGGAGTTAGTAGCATCATTCTCAAGAGACCTTAGTTGTATGATCACGATGCCACCCTATATGGTAAGTCAAGTTCCTGTTCATTTAGTCACCAAGGAAAGACAATTACTGTGCATCCCACCCCACCAAAGGATAACACAAAAATGGGTCCAACCATTTAAAGGAGAAAAAATAAGGATTAAACCTAGTCACAAGCCAAAGAGATGGAACAAGAGATTAGTGGCAGATCAATAGTCTAGCTCTTAACCACAAAGGAATTCCCATGACCTAGCTTAGAGGAACAACCTAAGGAAGTGGAAGAGACATTAGAGGAGTTTAGGGATGTGTTTCCAGAAGATCTGCCTGACCGATTACCACCTCTAAGGGACATATAGCATGCCATAGATCTAGTCCCAAGAGCCACTTTACCAAACTTGTCCCATTATAGACTGAACCCCACTAAACACTTAGAGCTACAACGACAAGTGGGAGAATTGCTAAGGAGAGGATTCATTAGGGAGAGTTTAAGCCCATGCACTGGGCTTTAAACTCCTTTGCCTGTACCTGACTGTTCGTGGTAGGACTTGAGTATGGACTTTGTACTAGGGCTACCGAAAACCCTAAGAAAACATGATTCAATCTATGTTGTGGTTGATCGATTCTCTAAAATGGCTCACTTCATGCCCTGCTCCAAAACTCTTGATGCTTCTAGAGTGGCCAAACTTTTCTTGAACAAAGTAATTAGGTTACATGGCCTACCTAGACTATTATGTCCGATAAGGATGTCTGATTTACAAGCTACTTCTAGAAAACTCTTTGGCACATGTTAGGGACTAAGCTAAAGTTCTCCACTTCCTACCATCCTCAGACCAATGGTCAAATAGAAGTCATCAATAGAAGCCTTGGGAACTTGTTGAGATGTCTTGTAGGTGAACATATCGCGAATTGGGATCTTCATCTACCTAGAGTCGAGTTCACCTACATAGTTTGTCAATAGGTCTACTGAAAGAGTCCTTTCGAAATTATCCATGGTTACAAACCTAGGAGACCTTTAGACCTCATCCCATTACCTGTGAATGCACGAGTCTCTGAATCTGCTGAGTCATATGCTTAGCATGTTAAGGAATTGCATCATGAAATCAATAAGAAACTTGATATGAGTAATGAATCATATAAAAATATGCTGATTCCCATAAAAGGTTTAAAGAATTTTTTGAAGAAGACTATGTGATGATCAAGCTTAGACCTGAACAGTTTCCACCCGGGATCGTGAAGAAACTGCATGCCCATTGTGTTGGTCCTTTTAAAGTGTTAAAGAAAGTTGGACCTAATGCCTATGTGCTTGAGTTACCCCCAGAATTAGGCATCAGTTCCACCTTCAACATTATAGATCTTGAAGAGTATAGGGTACCAACAGTAATACCTAGTGAGTCTTTCGAGCCTGAACCAATTCTTGAGAGTGAGCCCATCCCTGTGTGTCCACCAAAAAACTTACTGGAAAAGAGAGAATGGATCGAACACATCCTAGATGATCAAATATCATGACCCGGTATAAGGACTACCAATGTTACCTGGTTCGATGGCAAGGTAGGCCAAATCGAGGACTCATGGATCACTCACGAGGACCTGTAGCGAATTGATCCAGACCTACTTGAGTATTACCAGAGTCAAAAAGATCCTTACTTGACAGGGTCGAGTTCCTCCCTAATGTGGTATGCAAAGATGAGTTCTAACTTAGAGGATTAATTAATTGGTGAGCAATGATTCTTACTTACATAAGGCAAAACTCATTCATTAGAAAGGGCCAAAGTAACTAGATGATGAGACTACTTAATGATAGGAAACTCACCCGCAATGTAGTTCAATTTTAATCAAGAAGAATGAACCTAATGGTTGAGAAACCATTCTAACTAGGGCATAAACTTCATATGAATAGACCTAAGAGACATGGATGGGTTTACTATCCAATGAAGAGCTCTCCCTCCTTTGAAGGTAGATCAATTTTCAGCACTCCATAGAGCTGCAACTGGACTTGAAGACTACCACTTCCGAAATGGAAACTTCCTCCATGGCTGGTTCCAAGGCAAAGTAAAACCTCTTCTTTAACTCAAAATTGTAGGGAACCCTACAATGAATGACATTAGTGATATGGTAAAGTTGGGGAAAGCTGAAAGAAGTGATCAAAAGGAAGAATTGAGAGAGGTTGGCATTTTTGTGTTGGAGTGGATGAATGGCTTCCTTGTAGTTGGTGGTCTACCTTGGATGGAATGTGTAGAAGGCGATCTTGAGTGGATTATTGGAGAGGGCTTCCTTGGAGATGGCGACCTTTGGGGCTTGCTGAAATTGAGGTTTAGGGAAGAAAGAAAGGGAAAGCTTTGCTAAGGTAGACTAAGAACTAAGTGGTAGATAGATTGAGCCTCTCGCTCGCTCCCTCACGGAGGACATTTGCATCACACAAATGGAAAGAAATTTGGAACTCAAAAATTTTCATTCATTAGCTGCATTATAAGAAGCTATGGAGAGGTATTAATAGACCTTCGAACGCCATTTTGAAATTTCAAATTTCATGGAGGGTTACATGGAGACAATGGTGGAGAATTACAACCAAGCTTGATTCAAGGAGAGGATTAAGGGCTAGCCACTCCAATTTGAAATTGAAAGTAGGCACCTAAGTGGAGGGGGGTGTGAGGTATCCTCCATGTTGGCGTGGCTGCTACCTAGGCTTGGTGATGTGGCAGTCCAACTTGGTCTTGTAATTGACTTACTGATTTATCCCAAGTGCTGAGTTATCCCAAATAGCTAAGGTTATTCTTGGTAGCTGAATAAGTGTTGAAGTGTTGAGTTATTCCAAGTAGATGAACAAGTGCTGAATAGTTGAAATGTTGAAGTAAAAATTGAAGTAACAGAATTCTCTAGTTGAGTCAGCTCCAGTGCTTGAGTTGGCTCTTTAGGTTATAGTTGAACTGACTTGTTGGGGCTTCAAATTTATCATTCAATCCATAAAGAATTTGATTGAAGGCTATTATTGGTGTCCGCACAATTTTCCCGGGGTGGCAAGAACTCGACCCTGTCGAGTATGGATCAACCTAACTCTGGTAATTCTTTAATAAGTTTGGGTCGATTCGTTGCAGGTCTTCCCTAGTGATCCATGAGTTTTCAGATTTTGGCCGACCATGCCAATGAACCAGATAGCGTTGATAGTGTTTATTCCTGGTAGTGATAGTCTTGTCATCCATAATTTGCTCAATTTTGTCTTGCCACTTTGGAAAGGTGGCTAGTGGACACTCAAGGGTAGGCTCACTCTCAAAAATTGGGTTAGGCCAAAAAGGCTCACTAGGTATCATCATTGGCACCTTATACTCTATCAAGTCTGAAACATTGAAGGTGAGCTGATACCTAGGTCAGATGGTAACTCAAGTATATACACATTAGGTCTAATCTTCTTTATGATTTTAAATGGGCCTGCACCACGGGCATGTAATTTCTTAATGGTTCTAGATGGGAACCGTTCAGGTCTAAGTCTAATCATTACGTGGTCTCCATCATAAAATTCTTTGATCCTCTCACATGAATTAGCCATACACTTGTAGATTTCATTGCTCATGTTGATTTTTTTACTGATTTCATTATGGAAATCCTTAATATGCTGCGCGTATGACTCAGCAGACTCAGAAACTCATGCATATATGGGCAATGGGATTAGATCTATGGCATGTTGAATACCTCTTAAGGGTGGAAGGTGATTAGGAAGGTCTTCTGAAAATGTCTTGAAATTCTTTTAGAAACCTTAACACTTCCTAGGGCTGTTTGTTATGGGGTTGTTCCTGAATTTCCAAATAGGTGAACCACCGTTAAGCGCTTGCTACAATTCCTTAGCACTGATCATGTTTAATCCTTGTTTCTTGTCCCTCAGGTGACTTGATCCTCTCTTAACATGGTCCTTAGGTGGTGAAGAATTGATTACAATCTTTTTTCCATTATGAGTAAAAGAACAAGAATTAGATCGACCATAGAGTATAGCGTCATGATCATACAACCAAGGTCAACCTAATATGATGCTGCTTACTCCCATGGAAAGAACATCGCACCAAACCTTTTCTTGGTATGACTGGATTTGGATTGTGACTTGGCACCTAAATTTGATAGGAATCAAGGTCGAATCTATCCAGGATACCTTATATGGGCTGGGATGGGGTTCAATTGGTAATCTTAAATTCTTGACCTTACTAGTTGATATGGCATTGACATAACTTCTACTATCTATGATGATCTTGCAGACTTTTTCTCCTATCTTAACAAAGGTTTGTAGGATGTTGGTCCAGAAAGTAAACCAGTGCATTGGATACCTACCCTAGGAATGCTACACTAAGGAGTAGATATTGCAAAATTAAAATTTTTAAGCATGCATACAGAAAAACCTACTCATGCACAGGATCTAACATAAACATGATGTATGTAACAAATACACAATCATGTATAGGAAAATGTAATAATTATAAACAATATGATAAAATCTAGATCTAAACATGCATGATAATAAAAGAAAATTATATACCTTATAGAGCTTGCTTTTGTTTGAATTTTGATCAAAGCAGGAAGAAGTTGACTTCCTTCTATAGCAAAACAAAGCAGTCGGTTGAACTCCTTTAACAGCAAATCAGATCTGGAAGAGGATGTCAACATAAACTCCAACAGTCTTCAGAACAAATCAGCAAACAGAGCTTCCACTTGATCTGTAACAAATAAGCAACATCAAGAAAAGGGATCGGTCCAATCTCTCAAGGTGTCCAAATGTCCCCCTTAGAGTATCCATGAGCGAGCTCTCGCTAATCCAACTCCCGGATGGATGCTAGTCCTCCGGAATCAAAGAACAGGTCACGAAAATGTGGAGCAGGGAAAACCAAACAGATCTTCACGGACAGTCTTCTCTAAGACCGCCCTTACTCCACCAAGAGCACACAATGGAACACTAAAAAACAAGGAATGATTTCATGGATGCCCTACAAATTTCAGCACTCAGAAATTCATCCCAAAACCTCTCTCAAGATGGCTATTAATCGCTCTCTGCTCATGCCCTATTACTTTCCATCTATCATCTCTCATGGCATACAACCAAGTTACATAAGAGGCTAAGAAAATCCATGAAGGCTGGGAAGACATCGTGAGAGATGGCCAGATAAAACCCAAAACTGCTTTTGAACTGGCTCTTGATAGGTTTAAAATGCTGGGAACCATGGGCTACCTTACTGTGGAAGCAATGACCGAGAGAAAGAAAAAACGTGCAGGAGAAAAACACCATGAGAGACCCTTTCCAAATCGTAGTGCTATGGATCATTATCTGATATCCCAAGAAGCAATCGATCAACATGCAGTTCAAATCCCATTCAAACGGTAAAACAGGGCAACAAGAGCAAGGGAAGAAAGATAAAACATCGTGTAAACATCTATGTTTTAAATCGGTTCATAAAGATCCAAAAAACCATTTCATAAAGACCTCGGTCCGACCAAACCCGATCAGTAAGAAAACGGGTCCAGTCCTGGTCTACCAGGAATAGTTCCTGGTTGACCCAAACCAATACTGGTCGATCCAAATCAGACCATGTTGACCAAAAAAAGAAAATCCAATATGTGCTCAATCAGACCATTTGACCTTAACACCGAAACGATTCCCAATCGTTGATCGGCTCCTGGATCAGTAAGAAATTCTCTATGGCGTGTGACCTCATAGGTCCGAACCTAAACGGTAGCACTGGAACACTTCCAGTACTAGCACAAGACACCATCTAGCAATGGGTCCCGGCATCCGGATAGGCCTAATATGCGAGAGCAATCTATCGAACCTCAGGCATATGGTTACCATATAATTCATCCCTTTGACCTCCAACGCTCAAGATGACCTGGGATTAGACTGCCAACCCTAACTAAGTCAATCCACAACATGTCTCAACCTCACAAGTCTAGTGACTCCTCACTAGGACTACCCGGTTGAGGATTTACTAAATTGAGACACTGTGAGACATTCAATCCAAATATTTGGATAGGTCAATTCCATCTTGGTCCACCACTGCTCCATAAGTACTTACCTGTACCAGAAATCTTCCATCACCAAATTAGAAATCCAGGTAGTCTGGCACCAAAGCACGGGGAGTTGCTTGCAAGCTACCATGGTGACCTCAGGTCGAAGGGACACATATACCCAAATCCAATCGTGAGCAATCATTTGGCAGAAAGGAGCTCCATGGAGTCACATTCAATGAGATGTCACACATCCCACTTGCAGATCACATCAGTATCACCACACTCCTTTAGTCAAGAGGACAACAAAATGATGTGAACCACAACAACCTACACTTGATACATTGTCATCCTGTATAATGTATCCTTTGGTTGTGAACCTTCTAAAGGACCACTCGATATATCCTCTCTATATCGAAGTCAGTGCAATCCTAATGATGCAGGACAAATATGCATGCAATTAATTTTGTGAATTTTGTATGTGGGGTTAGGTGATTAATTCCCAAATATCATTTCAAAATAAGTTGTAGGGAATTCTATATGAAATTTAGAAGCTAAGCATGCAGATTAGGACCTAAGAAAACAATAAAGATGGATCACCGGGCTGAGAAGCCTCGGTTAGGGCAAGTTCTCCTACAATAAAATTATTGGTGGTAGAGGGGGTGTACTTGACAACGTCTGTAGTGCCCGATGAAGATCGTAGTGAAGGGATCTCTCGTTCCTCGACAGATGCAGCCTGGAAAATCGAGCCAAGGATCCGCGGATACCCGGCTTTCTACTCGATGGTCCGATTGCGGCCCGGTTGGAGTCGTTGGATTCGTAGGAACTTGGGGACCTGCAAACAACCGTCAAGGGTGAGAAAACAAGGTTGGGAGCACAAGAAAAAAATCAAAACAAGGCAGCAAGGGCATGGGAAGAGGAGTCTTGGATGATGGCTGGAGGCAGTTGCAACACCAGGAAGAAGAAACTCTCAAAACCACTTTATGCACACAGCAGGATAACACACAGCAATTGAAGAAAACTCAAGTTTTAATTCATATATCAAAATCAATCCTCATACAAGAGACTGGGGTCCTTTAAATAGATCCTTAGTCTTGGGCTTCAAGTAAGGGTACATTAGACATTACATAAGAATCCTTTACCCACCCAAACCCTAGATAGAAAATAAGGAAACATTAGGTAGAAAAAATCTCTAAAAATTCTCTCCTCCTCTCTTGACTTGGTCAACACTCCAAGGATGCCTAGGGGGCCATGTAGGGCTTCTAGGAGTAGCAAGGGGCCAGCCCAAAGGGGCTTTAGCGCATGGACTTTGGCCTCTGGAAGCTACGGTGGCCTGATAGCCAGGTAGCAGGAATATTCCCTGGTATCTTGCTTCTTAAGGGCTTGGGCTTGGCACCTGGGCTTGATTTCTTCGGGCTAGGATGCAAATGGACCTCTGGAATCTAGGATGCCCTGGTCTATAAATATACTCTGGCATTTGGAAGGAAATCTGGATATCTGGAGGGCATCTGCAAGGAATCAGGGTTTCTGAATTTTCCTCCTAGGGTCTTCAAATCTTCAAGCTGGGTTGGACTTGGGCTATACTTCCATGTCTTCAATCTGGTTGGACTTGGTTTTCACTTGTATGGTGTGGTCTTGAGTCTTCAGTATGCTTGGACAGGACACAAAAAAATAAAATTAGCTCGACATGAGCTGACTAACACTCGACTGGACTAGCTCAACATGAGCTGACTAATACTGAACTGAAATAACAACTCAAAGACTCAAATGACAAACTAAAAATGGACTCAAATAGGCTAAGTAATCCACAGAGGGCTGTGAAGCCTCTATCTTATTCCGGTGCCTCTGGTGTCCCCACCAATTCTCCTAGGGTGGGAGGAAACTCGACCCTATCGAGTGAAGATCAGGCTGTCTCACATATCTCTCGAGGAGGTCTGGGTTGAGGCACTGCAAGTCCTCTCGAGAAATCCATGAATCGTCTGACTATGGCCAGCCTTATCATCAGACCGGGAAGCATTGATAGCCATGACCCTGGGTCATGATGGCTTGATCGTCCAGGATATGCTCGATCCGTTCTCCTCTCTCAGGCCAAATTTGTTAGTGGACACTCTGGGTTAGGGTCACTCACAATAGGAGGGGATAGGTCCAAAGGCCTCACTAGGTATCGCTGTCGGGTCCCTGTACTCAACCAGGTCTATAATATTGAGGGTAGAACTAATGCCCAAATCCAAAGGCAAGTCTAACACCTAGGCATTTGATCCAACCTTCTCTATCACTTTAAAAGGTCCGGCTCTGCGAGCATGAAGCTTCTTTTAGGCCTAAGCCTAACCAAGATAGAATCCACTACATCAACTTCTTTGACCCTTCTTCAAGAATTAGCTAGTTTGTTTAAAATTAGTGCAAGTGGTGAACATGCTGGGCACAAGCAGTCTCCTAATAAATGATGCAAAGGACTCATACTGACACCTAATAGACTGGACTATACATTCCTATCGACGGAAATTTTTTTGAACTCTTTTGGACCTAAACCTAAGAGACTATAGACTCTCTAGGTCTGATCCTAGCTTGACATGCACATGAAAATTTATAATGGGCTCCTAGAAAATTCCAAAGGGTATGCCAGAAGTATAATTCAAACCTAACATGCATAATGAATACATGCAGTATGCTAATCGCAACTAAATGCAATCTAATGATCTTAGAAATGCTAAAGATGTCTGGAAAGGGCAGAAAATAGGAAGTGGGTTCAGAATTAGTCTGGTAGGGTAGAGAAAAAGGTTCTGGGTTAGTTGGATAAAGTTGGATAAATGAAGGCATGTCAGGGACTAATCCTAGACTAATGAGGCTAACCTTACGGGGTTGCGATATATCTATGGGCAAGAAAAGGTCCATGCTATGGAAGGATGGGTCAACAATTTCTATGAAGAGTCTTCAATAGGAATGGCAGGAAGGGATTCATCCTGAGGGCAATGGGTTAAGTAAGCCAAATCCTCGATAAAGTCTTCTTGTTCATGGAATTTAGGAATAGGCTCTACAATTAGACCCTTTTCTAGTGTTTCCTCAGGTAAAATCCTAGTATCAGAGTTCTCTTCCTCTAATTGGTCCTCTACTACTGGTTCAATCTGGGCATGGTCAGGGTTAACTAACTTTAGATTGGCTTCTAGCTGGGAACCTACGGGGTCTACTAGTTCTAGGTCTTCTAGAGGTGTGTCCTCTTCTCCCTCATACTCATCCACTAAATTCACATCAGCTTCATACACTTATGCATTAATGTAAGCCTTGTGAATCTCAGGAATGGTTGGAGAAGGTCGGCTAGGAAAAAATTGGCTAGGTCCTGGTTTCTGATTATGGGCACTAATCCTAGTAGGTTCAGGTTGCCTAAGGGGTAGTGGCTTACTACTGGGTTCATATTTGGGGGTACTAGTCCTATGGGATTCAAGTTGACTAGGGAGAACATGACTAGTACTAGGCTGATACCTAGGGGTTATGGGCTCCCTGGGCTCATAGGACAAGGGTGCAGATCTATGGGTCATGGGATTATATGATTTGGGGTTAAAGGATCTTGGGTCAACTCTATGGGTCTTGGGTCTACTAGACTCATGGGCTATGGGCTCATAGGTTCTATAGTCTTAGGATTTGGAGTCATAAGATCTATAGGTTGTGGGTATACTAGGTTTATAAGATGTGGGTAAATAGGATCTAGAGTCATAGGATCTAGGTTCAGTATCATAGTATGGGTCAGGATGATGGGCTCTCCTAGGTTCAACCTCACGGTATAGATCAGGATTTGGGGTCCTCCTAGGTTCAGTATCATAATAAGGGTCATGGTGAGGGGTTCTCCTAGGCTGGGGAGGTGACTCAAGTTCTGGTTTAGGTTTAGATCTAATTTGGGTCCTACGGGCTTTCTCTAGAGTTCCTAGTCGGGCATCTAATTGTTCAAGCCTATGGGTCAACTGGGCATTTGCTTTCTCAAGCCTAAGATTGAGGGTTTGGGCTAACCTTTCTCCAAGGGCATCGAATTTAGCATCAAGATGGTCCATGGATTCAGCCATTTGTGAAGGAGGTGGGTGATATGAAACCCCTGATCTAGAGCTCATGCAAGACTCGATCAAACCAACTACAGCTAACTAGACCTAGAGTCGAAACAAGATGCTTAATCAGGGTGGGAAACTAGCCTATAGTAACCCTGTACTCAGCCAGGCAGGTGTAAGGGGAGTGTTAGGTCCCTGAGTGCCAATCCTAGACACCAATCAGAGATTGACCAGGTAGGCAGACCAGCACACAAGCCCTTCAGGATTGAATCCCTGAACCATCTTTCTAGACACTAAGCACAAGACACACATAGGTTAACTTGACACAGTAATCTAACACTAGCCTGGACCCGACCAGTTGGTGTCCCTAGCCCACTAGGGCAAATTAAGTCTAATAGATATTAGGTTATGCTTAGGATAGGATGCAAAGGTGGTGGTTTTGGGCTAAGAAAAGGTAATGACCTCCTTCCCTTATCTGGCATAAAAAGAGTGCCCTTAAAGTAAATTATGCAATGATGGCAGGCAGATGATGCAAATTAAGGTTAGATGTTTTGGTAGCTTTTATATATGTAATTTTTTTTTTTGTCCTTTTGTAGAGATATGATTTGCAGCAAATGACATAATATGCTAGAAACATACTAAAATAAAAGATATGCAAAGAGATGCTAAACAAAACCCTAAACCTTCCAAAATTGTCTTGTTGAAGAAAACAGAGCCAAAAATTTACCTGCTGTGTTTTGGGTTGCAGAAACTGCACAAACTGAAATAAAATCTACAAAAAATTTCATAAAATACAATAAATTAAGATGAATCCATCAAACCAAATTTTATAATTTTTGGAGTTCTGAGCAGTAAAAAATAACTAAAAGAATAGAGTATATACAAACTAAAAAAGATGCAAAAAATAAGCCCTAATCTAAGCTCTGATACCAGATGATGCGGGACTAATATGCAAGCGATTAATTTTGTGAATTTTGTATGTGGAGTTAGGTGATGAACTCCTAAATATTAGATCAAAATAAATTGTAGGGAATTCTATATGAAATTTAGAAGCTAAGCATGCAGATTAGGACCTAAGAAAGCAATAAAGATGGATCGCCGGGGCTATGAAGCCTCGATTATGGCAAGTTCTCCTATAATAAAATTACTGGTGGTAGAGGGGGTGTACCTGACAATATCTGAGGTGCCCGATGAAGATCACAATGAAGGGATCTCTCATTCCTCGATAGATGCAGCCTGGAAAACCGAGCCAAGGACCCGCGGATACCCGGCTTTCTGCTCGGTGGTCCGATTGCAGCACGGTTGGAGTCATTGGATTCATAGGAACTCGGACACCTACAAACAACTGTCATGGGTGAGAAAACAAGGTTGGGAGCACAAGAAAAAATTAGAAACAAAGCAGCAAGGGTGTGGGAAAAGGAGGCTTGGATGATGGCTGGAGGCAGTTGCAACACCGGGAAGAAGAAACTCTCAAAACTCCTTTATGCACACAGCAGGGTAACCCACAGTAATTGAAGAGAACTCAAGTTTTAATTCATATATCAAAGTCAATCCTCATACAAGAGACTAGGGTCCTTTAAATAGACCCTTAGTATTGGGCTCAAGTAAGGGTACATTAGACATTACATAAGAATCCTTTTCCCACCCAAACCCTAGGTAGAAAATAAGGAAACATTAGGTAGAAAAAATCCCTAAAAATTCTCTCCTCCTCTCTTGACTTGGTCAACACTCCAAGGATGCCTTGGGGGGCGTGTTGGGCTTCTAGGAGCAGCAAGGGGCCAGCCCAAAGGGGCTTGGGCACATGGGCTTGGGCCTCTGGAAGCTAAGGTGGCCTGGTAGCCAGGTAGCAGGAATATTCCCTGGTATATTGCTTCTTAAGGGCTTGGGCTTGGCACCTGGGCTTGATTTCTTTGGGCTAGGATGCAGGTGGACCTCTGAAATCATGGATGCCCTGGTCTATGAATATACTCTAGCATCTGGAAGGGAATCTGGGCATCTGGAAGGGAATCTGGGCATCTGGAGGACATCTGCAAGGAATCAGGGTTTTCTGAATTTTTCTCCTGGGGTCTTCAAATCTTCAAGCTGGATTGGACTTGGGCTATACTTCCATGTCTTAAATCTAGTTAGACTTGGTCTTCACTTGTATGGTGTGCTCTTTAGTCTTCAGTATGCTTGGACAGGACTCAAAAAAATAAAATTAGCTCGACATGAGCTAACTAACACTAGACTGGACTAGCTCAACATGAGCTGACTAATACTGAACTGAAATAACAACTCAAAGACTCAAATGACAAACTAAAAATGGACTCAAATGAGCTAAGTAATCCACAGAGGGCTGTGAAGCCTCTGTCTTATTACAGTGCCTCGGGTGTCCCCACCACCTAAGGACTTCATCACATAAATAGAGTTCATTACAGGAAAATGAATAATGTAATGAGCTGCCAAAATAAAGTTTTATTAATTCATATATAAATTATAATACTAAGCACAACCACCTACAGCCTAAGTGATTGGCTTTGGGATACAATTCCCAATAACTCCCACTTATACTAAAGCCAATAAGAACAGTATCTAATACCCATTTCCCTTTTACGATAGTCAAACACTTTAATTCCGAGGGCTTTAGTAAAGGGGTCGGCCAGATTCTCCTTTCCATCGATCTTCATAAGATTGATGTCACCTCATTCCATGATTTCTCACATGAGGTGATAGCACCATAGAATGTGCTTGGTGCAGTGATGAGACTTTGGCTCCTTATCTTGAGCAATGGCTCTTGTGCTATCACAATACACTGGAACATGACCATCTAGGGAAGGTGCCACCCCTAGCTCTCCAAGGAACTACTGCAACCACATGGCTTCCTTTGCTGCATCTGATGCTGCAATGTACTATGCTTCACATACCGAGTCTACAACTGTTGCCTGCTTGGAACTCTTCCAGCAGATCGCTCAACCATTCAGGGTAAACACAAACCCTGACACACTCTTTCTATCATCTTTGTCTGACAGGAAACTGGAACAGTATACCCCACAAGTTTCAAGTCAGGTTCTCCATAAATCATCCATTGGTCCTTAGTATTTTTCAAATACTTCAGGATGGTCTTAACCACCTTCCAATGCGCCTCACCTGGGTCAGACTGGTATCCACTCACCACTCCTAGTGAGTATGCCATGTCTGGTCTAGTACATGTCATAGCATACATGATAGAGCCCACTGTAAAAGCATAAGAAAATCTATTCATGTGCTCTCTTTCCTTAGGAGTTGTCACACAATCTTTCTTGGAAAGAGTAATTCCAGAACCTATCGAGAGATAGCCTTTCTTGGAATTCTCTATGCTGAACTATTTCAGCATGATGTCAATGTACATAGACTGGGACACTCCTAGAAGCCTCTTAGATCTATCTTTATAGATCTTCATACACAGTATGTAAGAAGCTTCACCCAAGTCCTTCATGGAGAACTGAGATAACAACCAGACCTTTATTCCTTGCAATACTGCGATGTCATTCTCGATTAATAGAATGTCATCAACATACAATACCAGAAATACAATCACAGAACCATTAACCCACTTATAGATGCAGGGTTCCTCTCCATTCCAAACGAATCCATATGATTTGATACACCTATCAAATCGCATGTTCCAACTTCGAGATGCTTGCTTGAGTCCATAAATGGACCTTTACAATTTGCACACTTTTGACTCATCTGTGGATGTGAACCCTTCAGGCTATATCATATACACCTCCTCATCCAGCTCTCCATTCAGGAAAGCGGTACGGACATCCATCTACCAGATCTCATAGTCAAATGTGCTGGCAAAGCAAGCATGATCCGAATGGACTTGAGCATTGCCACAGGGGAGAACGTCTCATCATAATCGATACCATATTGCTGACGATACCCCTTGGCAACCAGACGGGCTTTATAGGTCTCCACCTTCCCATTTGCACCCCTTTTTCTCTTAAAAAACCACTTGCACCCGATGGGTTTTATCCCTACAAGTGGATCAACCAATGTCCATACATTGTTAATCTCCATGGACTCCATCTTGGATCACCTAGCTCCAAGCCACACCTCGGAATCAAATCTCTGAAGTGCATCCATATAAGTGATCGAATCCTCATCATTCTCGTCGAGCTTAATGGGATCACTATCCTGGACCAAGAAACCATAATATCTACCCGGCTGACATGGTACTCTACCTGATCTCCTATTTATGGGTTCCGAGTGTGATACAATCATAGCCAGTTCTATGATGTCCTTAGAGTGTGCAGGTTCTTCTTCTACTGGTTGAACTTCACCAAGTTCAATCTTAGAGGCTACAGTTCCTTCTCCAAGGAACTCCTTTTCCAAAAAGATAGCTCTAAGAGCAATAAACACTTTCTGTTCATCCTCCAAGTAGATGAAATAACCTTTTGTTTCCTTAGAGAACCCAATAAACAAGCATCGATCGGATCTAGGACCAAGTTTATCTGAGTCTAAATGCTTTACATAAGCCAGACAACCCCAGACCCGAAGGTGTGAAATTGAGGGCTTATGTCCAGTCTATAACTCATATGGAGTGGAGACAACAGACTTACTCGGAACATCATTTAGCAAGTAACAAGCTATCTCAAGTGCATATCCCCAGAAGGATAGCTGCAATGTTGCAAAGACCATCATGGATCAAACCATGTCCAACAAGGTTCGATTCCTCCTTTCGTACACACCATTCAACTAGGGTGTTCCTAGAGGAGTCCACTGAGAGAGAATCCCATTCTCCTCAAGATATGTTATGAACTCACCAGATAGGTATTCACTGCCTTGATCAGATCCAAGGATTTTAATACTCTTTCCAGTTTGTTTCTCCACCTCATTACGATATCATTTGAACATTTCAAATGACTCAGATTTATGTCTCATCAAAAAGACATAACCATTCTTGGAAAGGTTGTCTGTAAATGTAAGGAAATATATATATCCACCTCTGGCACTAACTATCATGGATCCGCATACATCAGTATGTACGAGACTTGGAAGTTATGTAGCTCATTTACCTTTTCCAGTAAAAGGTGACTTGGTCATTTTACCAAGCAAACAGGATTCACAAGTGGACAGTGAGTCAAAATCACTGACCTCGAGGAGGCCTTCTCCTCGCAACTTGTTTATCCTATTATGGTTAACATGACCTAGCCTACAGTGCCATAGATACAAGTCACTGACATTTTCTATCCTTAGGCATTTGTTAGACATGTACATTACGTTAACAAACCATGACAAAACATAAATACCATTATTTAACTTAGCTTTCATTATCACAGAGTTATTCACAATAACTTGGCAAAAATCTCCTTTTATTGAAAGTTCATAACCATAATTGGACAATACGCCTATAGAAATAATGCTCATAATAAAACTAGGATAATAATGACAGTCGACTAATTCGATAGTACTAGACTCAAAAATACGACTCGGAACTCCGACCGCCAGTACTGGAACACGATTTCCATTTTCGATGCTCAGGAACTGCTCCCCATCCTCGAATCTCTTGCTAACTTGCAGTCCCTGCAATGAATTACAAATATGAATAGGACTACCAGTATCCAATACCCAGTTAGCAGTGTCACAAATAGAGAAATTACAAGATTTTATCATATAAATACCTTGTCCAACACCCTGTTGCTTTCCCTTCCTTAGTCTGTTTGGGTCTAAGGATGCCTGATAAAGAGGACAGTTTCTCTTCCAGTGTCCTTACTTTTTACAATAGAAGCACTCTGCACCGGCTTGATCAACTTTCACTTTCTTGGCCTGACTTGGGCCAGGAGCACTCTGCACCTTCTTTCCCTTACCTTTCTTCTTCCCTTTCTTAAAGGGATGACGATCTCTAAAACCTCCCACTAAATTCACCACCCCCTTATTCTGTTGGTGGTCCTTCTCGTAAGTCTGCAGCAACCCCATCAAACCATGGTAATTGACTGCAGGCTTATTCATTCTATAATGATCAAGAAAGTCAAGATAGGAGGAGGGTAGAGAATTCAGGATCGCATCCTTATCGAGTTGCTCATGCAAGGGACATCCGAGCTTGCTCAATCGTTTGATCATCTCGATCATATACATTACATGATCAGTGACTGAACCACTATTCCGTGTTTTGGTATTGTAGATGGTACAAGATACTTTGTATCACTCCATATCGTCTGCCATGCCGAAAGATTCCTTCAACTGTTAAAGGATCTCATCTGGCTGGGCCTCCTCGAATTTGTGACTGAACTCATTGTTCATCGTCGCCAACATTATGCATCGAACAGTAGTCTGATCAGAAACCCACTTCAAATAAGTGTCCCTGACTGAACTCTGAGCAATGGCAGGAGGAATTTTGGGTGCTAGATCCGTTATCACATAAAGGATCCGCTCGTGCTCCAGGACTATCCTCAATTTTCGATACCAGCTATCAAAATTGGGACATTTTAACTTCTCACTATCAAGAAGTGACCGAAGCGAAAGGTTCGAAGATATCTGAAAGGAAAATTAAGACGAAATTAGTATATGAATTAATCAATTAAACCAAAAGACTTGGACTTTAGTCTAAAGGTCCCTCCCACTAATTTTTCAAATTGGGAGCCTCTAACTCCAATCCATTAAATCATTATTTCATAGTGGGTACTGAAATCCAATAGACCACGTATGAGCCTGACTTTGGCCGGCTCACCCATACGCGCCTAAAGGTAGGTTCTCTAACCAATTGCTTCCCTAAGCAACTTCCAGTAATAAATTTTGCCCCATAGAACCCCTAATCGGCCTTCGGGCCTCCTATTACGGGTCTTTGGTTAGATCCAACCATTAATATGACAAATTCGATGCTTCCAGCTAATGAATGACCAAGCCCGGCTTTGGCCGGCCCACCTGATCACCATTAAGAAGGTTGCACTGAACCATCATCTATGGGAGAGTAATCCCAGTAACCGGATGCACACCCATTCTTTGGAACTGCCGATGTATACCAAGCTAAAGGACTTATTACTAACCCACTTAATGGGAGGCTAAGACACCATCAACTCACTGACTTAGTCTTTTTTTAGGACCTAATAATTTTAGAGAATTTTAATTAAATTATGATAGAAGAATAGAGAGAAGAACATGGATCAACCTCCCATTGATCAAATCAATTCTCAGGAGGGTTGAATTAAATTCAACACGTTGGTCCATGGGCACCTAAAGATCAGACAAGTGATCAACTTGTATGACATGGGTTAACTTGAAATAATAAGCTCTTCTAATCAGTTCTGGTTGACCGAATTGGCCAGGTAGGTGAGATCATGGGTGAGTATCCGCTATTAACCATCTTTCCTAGACACCAACCAAGTTTGCCAAGAAAGAGGTAGCCTCATGCAGCCATGATCAAAATTGCCAAACCTACCTAGACACCAATCGATTTACAGGACTCGATTAGACCAGCCTAAGAACTCGGGCTTACCACAGAGCCACTAATTAGATCCATTTTAGAAGAATGGACTAACCCATCTAACTATTAGATAGATACAAAAGACAAGGTCCTTAATCAATATTTGATTGGTTCTCTTAAGTCCAATTCAACTAACCTTAGGTCTAACCCAATAAACGGACCCAATCAGACAGCTAACCCAATTAACTTGAATGGCTTATTCAAATGACATTAGGTTTCATAAACCCTAATCAGGCTTGTCATTTAATTAATCTTTCAATTCATAATTTTTAGATTATAAGCCAACTTTTAATTAAAACATTTTTAATTAAATTCATGTAAAACCCTTTTACATCTTTGATGCATCATATCTAATCCTATCATATCAATTTATAATATTGCAAGCCATAAAATTTTAGACATGCCAATGTATAATCATGTATCAGGATTAAAATATTTTTAATACCATAGGTTTCCTTTAAGGATCCTTCTGAAAAGGCCAACACAGACGAACCACCTCATGACATAGAAAATTAGGGGTTTAAAACCCTGATTAATCTCTACGGACACACAGCCATGGTGAAGGTCTCATCTAGGTTCCTAAAAGTAATCCCTAATCTAAATACAGATCCAAACCAACAATACTGTAATCATGATATGCTACACAGGAACCTTGCTTTGATACCACTGAAAGTAAACCGGTGCATTGGATACCTACCCTAGGCATGCTACACTAAGGAGTAGGTATTGCAAAATTAAAGTTTTTAAGCATGCATATGGAAAAACCTACTCATGCACATGATCTAACATAAACATGATGCATGTAACAAATACACAAGCATGTATAGGCAAATGCAATAATTATAAACAATATGATAAAATTTAGATCTAAACATGCAAGATAACAAAATGAAATTATATACCTTATAGAGCCTGCTTTTGTTCTGAATTTTGGATCAAAGCACGAAGAAGCCGACTCCCTTCTATAGCAAAACAAAGCAGTCGGTTGAACTCCTTCAACAGCAAATTAGATCTGGAAGAAGATGTCAACATAAACTCCAGTAGTCTTCAGAACAAATCAACAAACAGAGCTTCAACTTGACCTGTAACAAATAATCAACAGCAAGAAAAGGGATCGGTCCAATCTCTCAAGGTGTCCAAATGTCCACCCTTTAGAGTATCCACGTGCGGGGTCTTGCTGATCCAACTCTCGAATGGATTCTAGTCCTCTGGAATCAAAGAACAGGTAACGATAATGTGGAGCAGGGAAAACCAAACAGATCTTCGAGGATGGTCTTCTCCAAGACCGCCCTTACTCCACCAAGAGCACACAATGGAACACTAAAAAACAAGGAATGATTTCACAGATGCCCTACGAATTTCAGCACTCATAAATTTGTCCCAAAACCTCTCGCAAGATGGCTATTAATCACTCTCTGCTCATGCCCTATTACTTCCCATCTATCATCTCTCATGTCCTTTGGAGCTCTTGACATGTGGCATAAAGTGGGGACCACTTGTTGAGGTGGAGACATCCATTGGAGCTTTTGACATGTGGCACAAGGTGGGGGTCACTTGATGAGGTGGGTTCTTCTTGTCTTGATGCTTCATGGACTCATGGATTGGGCTTGATTTAATTGGACTCAACTCTCAATTGCAGGGTTAACTAAGATATTAAACCAGACCCCAACATGGACTCGAAATTAACTACAAGATTATTTGGACTCAAAGAAAAGAAAAATTACAGGACTTCTCTTTTGCTACTCCAACCACAAGGACTCGGACTTGACCTGAATTGGTTGGAGTCTTTTCCTGATTCTAGTGCCCACATCAGCTCATCCATGGAAAGCATGAGCACGACCTCGACCGGGTGCTCGACCTCAGATGCGGGGGCCATCTCGACCAAGGGGCTCGCCCATGGAAAGCATAAGCAAGACCTCGATTAGGAGCTTGACCCTGAATGTAGGGGCTGTCTTGACCAAGGGGCTCACCCTTGAAAAGCATGAGCACGACCTCGACCTGGTGCTCAACCCTGAATGCAGGGGCCACCTCGACCAAGGGGCTCACCCTTGGAAAGCATGAGCCCGACCTCGACCAAGCTCTCGACCTCGGATGCGGGGGCCGCCTCGGCCATGTGTCTCACCCTTGGAACTCCATGCGGGCATCGCATCAAGGTGGCACTTCCCATCGGTTGGCCGCTAGCTATTGCCGTAATAGGCTCCATGTTAGCGGTTGTGCCATATCAGAGGGCAAAGGTATTTCATTACTTTTTATTGATAATTTCTCATATTATAATTATATTTTTTTATTATATGAAAAGTTTAAAGCTTTGAAAGTCTTTAAAGTATACAAAGCTAAAGTAGAAAATCAACTAGATAGAAAAATTAAGATTATGAGATTTAATAGGGTTGGTAAATATTATAGTAGATATGATGAATCTGGTCATAATCTTGGACTTTTTGCCAAATTACTTGAATAGTATGGCATTGTAGCACAGTATGATTAGTAATTCCTCATTACCCTTGTATTTATGAGAAGAAGCCTTGAAAATCATGTTTTGTGTATCTATATGTTTGGGGTTTCCTATAGAGGCTTGAATATATAACCCATAAGAAAAGAAATTAGGTTCTAGAATTATTGGTTATCATTTTATTGGATATCTAGAATGGTCAAAGAATTTTAAATTTTATTATCCATCGCATACCACTAAAATTATTAAACCTAGAATTGCTAGGTTCGTTAAGGATGATGATAGTAGTGAGAGTAGTAAACCATGTGATATATTATTAGAGAAAATAAGAGAATCTTTTTTCATTACAATAATACCTAGAGATGTTCCATATGAAACTACTTATCCTAAGGTTGTGGAACATTAATAGGTAGTTGATACACCACCTCCTGGATAGCTTGTCAATGAACCTGACCCAATTAAAAATAATTGCAATAATGATACTAAACCTAGAGTATTATAGAGATTTGCTAGAATTAATAGAATGACTATTCTAAATGATTATATTATTTGCTTACAAAAATATGATTATGATATTGGGATTAAGGATGATCCAGTCTCATTTAAAGATATCATGAATAGTGATGATTCTGAACTTTGGTTAGATGCCATGAAAGATGAGATGGAATCCATAAGTAAAAATTAAGTTTGGAAACTTGATGAATTACCTAAAAAGTTTAAGCCTATTGGTTATAAGTGAGTTTTTAAAACCAAACAGGATTCTAAAGATAATATCGAAAGCTATAAGGCTAGACTTGTAGCAAAGGGATCACTTAAAATGAGGGTATCATTCATTTTAAAATATTTTTCTATTTTTGGAAAGGATTCATTCAAAATCATTATGGCATTAGTAGCTTATTTTGACTTAGAGCTAAACCAAATGAATGTCAAGACTGTATTCTTGAATGATGATATACAACAAGAGGTGTATATGAAATAGCCTAAAGGGTTTTTAGTACAAGAAAATAAAAAAATAGTATGTAAATTAAAGAAATCCATTGCATCCATGACTCTTTATCAAGACTTTCCATGGCTTCCACAAAATTTTCTGGATCTTTATTAATAGATATAAGAGCATATGATATAGTTTCATCCATGCCATATCTCACCAGCTTCCAAATTGTGCATTGTGGCTTATGCAATGCCACTCCCCTTGCATTATCCTGCAAGGCTCCTATTTGTGGCTCCTCCTGCACCTTCCTTTGAACAACTGGTTCTCGTTGCTTCTCCTTTACCCTTGGAGAATCTTTCCTGCCCAACTCCACCTCAACTGAAACTCCATTTCCAGCTGATGTTGATGGCCTATCCTCCACCTGTGTAAGGCACTCACTATTGTTCATCTTCATGACTTCACTTCCAATCGCAGTCCCCAGTTTCTCCAAGATTCTTCTTTCATAAAAAATAACATCCCTACTAATCACTGTCCTCTATGATTGAGGATCCCATAGTAGGTAACCTTTGACTCGTGAATACCCTATGAATATTATATTTTTTGACTTAGGATCTAGCTTGCTTCTTTTAATTGCCTCCACATGTACACAAGCTGGGTAACCAAAGACTTTCAGGTAGCCAAGCTCCACCTTCTTCCCACTACAAGCTTCTTCCGGAAGTCCTCCATTCAGCTTGAAATGTGGGGACCTATTCACAAGAAAATATGATAGAGTAATAGCATCCCCCAAAAGGTTTTTGGCAGTGATGACTGTATCCTCATACTCCTTGCCTTCCCAATAGTGTTCGGTTCATCCTTTCCGCAACACCATTCTACTATGGGGTCATTCTTACTGTGTAATGGTGTTTGATCCCATTTTTCTCACAGTAACTCCTGAACTCATTACTATAGTACTCCCCATCATTATCTGACCGAAGACACTTCACATATCTTCCTGTCTCCTCTACTTCAGCCCTCCAGGCTTTGAACCGAGCAAATACATCTGATTTTTTTCACATTAAATACACCCACAATTTTCCAGAGAAGTCATCAATGAAGGTAACAAATACCTTGCTCCACCCCTGGATGAAACAGGTGCTTGTCCCCATACATCCGAGTGCAACAAATTTAGTGCTCCTTCACTTGGTTTGGTACAAATAGCAAATTTCACCTTATGCTGTTTATCAAAGATACACGGCTCACACATATCATTTCCATCCTTTTTCAAAGATGGAATGTTCCCTCTTGTGCTTAGCTCTGTGAGCCCTCGGTCACTTATATGACCCATCTGATAGTGCCATAGTTTATATGTCAATTGTTCCTCCTGTGCCACTGCAAGCACCTCCGCACTATCATTCACAACCGAACCCTCCATCTTATATAGATGTTGCTCAGTTTCTTCCTCTCATTACCACCAAAGCCCCCTTGGTTATTCTTAAACATCCACTACCATATTAGCAACTAAAAGTATAACCCTGCTCTTCCAAGTAGCCAAAGAGATTAAATTCTTTTTCAACTCTGGTACATGTTTGACATTTGACAGAGTCCTTATCACTCCATCATACATCCTCACCCTAATGGTGCCAACTTAAGCCACCATACAAGGATGATTATCACCAAGGCTTACTAATGGGGGACTAACTAGATGCTAGAATGATGCATGTGATTTTTAGGGTTTTAAATTATGTTGAGGATTCCCGAAGATAAGAGAGAGTAATTTTAGGGATTCAATAATAATAAGAACTATCAAGCAAGCAAGTAGTCCGTAAGCAATGATAAAGAGAGGACCCCAGGATTGAGAAACCCCATAGGACTTAGCTCTCAGATCAATACCTACTTAGGAGTCATGGGGCAAACCTCAAAGATCTGAAGCGCCCGATGTTGAGGTCACTCACTCTGGCAGATGCGGCCTGGATGATCGAGCCATCAACCCTGTGGATGTGCTGGCTTACTGTTAGAAGATCTCGATGGCAAGGGAAATTGACTCCGTACTCGTGTCACCTGGAAGACCTGTGAGCATTCAAAGAAGGGTTAGATTTCAATCAAAAGAAAGTAATAGAAGAAGGAAAGAGAGTTGTTGTGGTGATGGCGGAGTTCTTCTTTACTCGAAGTTGGAGGATGGAGTTGCAGAAGTGATGGTAACTTGAGGCCTCACACCTCTCGACGCCCGAAGGAGAAGGCGCTCCCTCACGGAGATCGATGTTCCTAGTGAACGAAGGCAACTAAAGAGAAATTGGATCTTAGGAAACTTGGTTTTTTTTCATTCACCAAAGATTAACCTTACAAGGGAGGGGGAAAGGTCCTGGTGTGGGCACCAGGATCTGACAGAGGCTCCTCAACCCTTTGTGGATCTCAGATTAGGGTTCCACTTCTTTGAGTCCTATAATAAGGCTATAAGCCAAAGTAATTTTATAATTTTGAGTCATGCACCTAGTCTATGTTTGTTTTAGTCTTGTACCTTGACCAATTTGGGTCAAGTTTAGGTCATGGGTCCTGTATTTATTTTTGGTTCGAGTCTGAGTTTGGTTTAGGCCCAAGCCCAATTGAAGTCAACCTGGATTTCAAGACCAAGTAAAGTTTCTTGTGGGCCAACCCACCTCTTACACTTGGAGAGATGCCAACCTAGGTGCCACCTCAGCCACCTATGTGGTGCCACATCAGTTGACACTTGGGCATCCAAGGAAGAAAGCAAGGAGGCGCCCCTCATGCATTCCACACGCCCCCTCCATTCCATTTTCATTTGGGCGACCATGGAAGGAGGAGACATCATCCCCTCTTCCCTCCCCCACATCATGCCATAATCCATCATCAATGGGATGTTGAAAATTCATGAAGAGACCAAGCCTCAAAGCAAGCCATCTCCCAAGTCTTCTTCCCAAAGTATTCATACAAGAGAGGAAAGTCAAGGGACACACTCCCCATTCCAAGCCTTCAACTTTGCAACGCCCAAAGCCTCCTCCACCTTGGCCAGCCATGAGTCACTTCAAATGGGTGTTGAAGAATCAAAGGAAGCACATCCCTTCAAGCAAGCCTCGCTCCCCATTTCCTTCCCAAAATGAACTTGTAAAGAAGGAAGTCAAGAGGCCAATTCCCCTCTCCAAGCCCTCCCACATGCCACGCCAATCCCCTCCACCATTTGGTCGGCCATGAAGAGCTTTCCCCATCCATGTGTGCACCATCCTTTTGGGTTGTAATTTGGGTTCCAAGGTTTGAAATGTTTTGAATTCAAATAGGCCTTGGGTGCCAATTTAGAGGACCCAACCCCTCCATTGTAAAGGATATTGATGATGAAATGAAAAAGAGCTTGAGTTTTGTTTCTCCTCCAACCATTATCTCCTAGACTAGGTTTGAGTGAAGCTTCCTTCATCCCTAGGGACGTCGAGTGGTGTGAGGTGATAAATCATGGATTTACATGTTTATTTTAAGTATTTTAGTTAATCAATGGTGCTAACATTCTTTTAATAACCTAATTTAATAATTAATTTGGACTTTCTTGCAAAACTAATTATTTTAAAAATATCTTTGAAAAATGTGAAATTAGAGTATGTTCATGAAAAATAAATTTCAAGTCAAAGCACCACACACCCATTTAAATGATTAATAAAATATTTAATAATTATAATTAATGATCATAGAATCAGTAAAATTAATAAGTTTGAAACCTGCCAATAGGTAGAGCTTGATTTATGGAATCCAACGACACAAACGGTACTTAAATTAGGTTTGAAATGAAAAAGTTATGAATTTTTAAAGATTTTTGCACACATTTTGATGTTGCACAGTTTTCGAAGCAACCGGTCCATCATGGACCGGCTGCTAGGTTTATTCATCGTAGGTTGGTCAACTGGCAACCATTGCTGCCAGTCCATGGAACAGGGCGTAGACCACAGCCCTCCAGAGGTGCCGAAACTCGCCAGGAAGCACGCCGGCGGGGTCCCTAGCCGGAGGAGAAGCTCCTGTGGTGGTTTGATGGGCGGTTCCTAGGACCGGATGGCCAGGGGAGTCTACTCCAGGCAGCAAAAGTAAAAAGGAACAAAAAAAAATAATCAAACAAGCAAGAACCCTAGACTGAGCTCTGATACCAAAAGTGATGCAGAACGAAAACTCTGATACCAAAAATGATGCAGAACGGATATGTGGAATGCGGAAGCAAATTAAAATTAATGTATTTTTTTTTTATATATATATTTTTTCAGAAGTCGGCTTTGACTCAAAGGAAAGATAAACTAATTTTGAAAGAAACTAAGAAATGACAGAAAGCACAATTAAAAGGAGTGGATTATCAGAGTAACTCAGAAGTAGGATCGCTAGGGATTGAGAAACCCCCAGACCTAGGGTTTACTCCTCTTTCAAGAAATAGATGGAGAGAGAAGAGAAGGTTTTATACCTGACTGTGATATCTCTCGTTGCTTCAATTGAAGGACACTCTCGAGCAGATTGTAGGATCCTTGGAGACGGGGTATCTTCGTAATGGATCCTCGGATTGTAGTCCTATGGCAAGGTTGGCCTTCTTCTCGATTCAGGATTTGGAAGAAGAAGAACAAAAGAAGAACCAGAAACTCAAATAAAGACACTGACCTGAGGACTTAATGAAGATTGTTGGATGTAGAAGTTCCGGAGATCTTGATACTGATCTGACTCTTCTTTTGAACTGGCTTTGTAGTTGAAACAGTTGATCTGAACCTGGATGCTGGTGGCCGGCCTCGATGTGGAAGAGAGGGGCCGTGGGATGTAGATGAAAAATTAGGGTTTGGATGGTGATTGGAGGAAAGATGATGGGCGGCTAGGGTTTGGGAATTGAAGCGGCTAACTTAGGGTTTCGGTAAGGTTTGGAGATCTCACACCTCCTCAAAGTTCCTGTGGAACCCGGAATCACTCCCTCACGGAGCTCAACACTTGAATACAAGTGCGGAAGAGAGAAACACAAAGTTGCTCACAAATAAATTAATTTCATTCATCATTATTTCATATGATTTCAAAAGATAAGTTCAAGTTACAAAAGGGGTCTAATATATAGACCTATAAAAAAAATCAAAACCATACAAGTTCCCATGTGGGACTAATAGGACTAATCTACACTTTAAGCAACAAATTCTCTTCCCTTGGCCAACCAAGACTCCTTCCATGAGTGAGCGGCCCAAAAACTCCAAGAAAACTTGAAAATCAGCTCCAAATGGCAGGTTATGGGGGTGTCTCCTTGTATCTCTCCATGAATCAAGGATTTTCCCTTCATGGTTTGGCTCTTTTGGACACCTCCTAGTCTTGCTCCATAAGTTTAGGCTTCTTCTTTTCATGGCTTTGGTACTTTAGAAAACTTTTGGGTGCCTCCTTGATTTTCTTCCCAAGACATGCTCTCTTCCCTTTTATAACTTGGATTTTTATGGAACATTGTGGGGCACCTCCTTGATCCTCTCTTCAAGAAAAATTCTTGCCATCCTGGCTTGGGTTTATCTAGAAAGAAGTTGGCTCCTCCTTGGATTGAGGTATCTTGATGGATTTCTCCCCCAAGTGGTGCAAGAAAAAGGGAAACTTACTTCTTATGGTGTGGGGACCAAAGACACTGGATGGAGATGTGGCAGGGAGTGTGGCACCCACTTATAGCTATACCATGGAAGAAAAAATGTGGCACCCTATGGCAAAGGGAATGGCGCCAACCTGGACCTGGACTTGGACTGAGTCAACATGACTCAACAAAAATTGAAATGACAAAATTACAGACTCAAAATTGGGTTGATCAGGTCAATCCTTATTACAAACCCTAATTTTCTCGGGCAAGGTCAATCAGAGATCCAGATGGAATCCTGAAGTCTTCTTATGATTCTGGTGCCCGCACCAATTCTCCCTGGGTGGGAGGAACTCGACCCTGTCGAGTATGGATCAAGCTGGCTCTGGTATCTCTCCAAGAGGTCTGGGTCCAATTCTTGTAATTCTTCTTCGGAGATCCAAGAGTCATCAGAATCTGGCCTTCCTTGCCAGCGGCCCAGGTATCTTTGGTATCCTCGATTACGAGTAGAGATAGCCTGATCATCCAGGATCTTTTCAATTTGCTCTTTCCTCACAGGCCAGTTTGTTGGTGGACACACAGGGTCGGGATCACTCTCAGTAACAGGATTAGGTTCAAAAGGCTCACTAGGAATCACAGCTTGCTCCCTGTACTCTACTAGGTCTGTAATATTGAAAGTGGAGCTAATGCCTAGCTCTGGAGGCAACTCAAGCACATAGGCATTGGGTCCCACTCTCTTCATCACTCTAAATGGTCCAGCTCCTCTAGCATATAGCTTTCTAACGGTTCCAGGAGGAAACCGCTCAGGCCTTAACCTAATCATTACATAGTCTCCCTCAACAAAAGTTTTGACTCGTCTTTAAGAATCAGCCAACTTCTTATAAGTTTCATTACTTAAAGTTATTTTGGCATGAATTTCTTTATGCAAGTTCTTTACATGCTGTGCAAAGTCTTCAGCAGACTCGGAGACTCGTGTGTGGACTGGCAAAGGAACTAGGTCAAGTGGTGTGTGAGGCTTGTACCCATGAACAATCTCAAAAGGGCTTTTACCTATAGACATATTGACCGAGTCATTATATGCAAATTCATCCTGGGTAAATACAAATCCCAATTCCTGGTATTCTCACTCAACCAAAATTTGAGTCAATGTCCTAAACTCGACTGACGACGCATTCCTGAAGAATGGACTTTATTCAAAGGAACCCTAGGTCTAAACCTAACAAACTAAGGCTCTCTAGGTTTGACCTTGGGTCGGAGGATGGCATGCAGAGCATGAAAACTTATCATGGGTGCCTAGTAGGTGCCATAAGGTCTTCCAGAAGTAGGTGGCAAACCTAATAGGTTCTAAGGAGTCTTGCAACATAGAAATCTCAGTAAAGTGTAATCCCATAGCTCTAGAAACATGAGAAGATTTAGGAAAGGGTAGGAAATAAGAATCAGAGTTTTGAGGTGGCTTATAGGAAACAAGAAACATACCTTGGTTATTCAGGATGACCATAAAATGAGGACATTGTTCAATAGGTGCACTCATCCAAACCTCATGATTTGCTCTAGGAGGGTCTACAAGTACAAGTTCTAGGGTAGGCTGGGTGCTCCTAGAAGGTGGAAGGTTATCAGGAAGGTCTTTGGAATGTTTATCTAGAAAGTCTTCTAAGCTATTGTCTTTTCTTGTTCTTGGACCTTCTCAATGGGAAATTCTTGTGAACCCCTTCCTTCTTCACACTTCTCTACCAAATTTGACTCAGGGGTGTCTTCTTTGGATTCCTCAATGAGTTCAGGGGTATTCTCACTTAAACTCTTATTGGGTGCAATTTCCTCTTCCTGAACTTCCTCAAAAGGATCTTCTCTTAGGGTTAGCTCCTGAATTCCTTGAGTGGCAGGGGTCCTCTCAATAACCCCATCAGGTAGGAGTTGGTTAATTGAATTATCGGGAGAGATATCCTCAAATTCTTCTTCTTCATATTCATCTATCAAACTTATGTCAGGCTCATATATTTCTTCCTCAATCTCACTGAAAGGTTCTAATCTATTCTCCTTTGATTCCTCTTTAAGTACGGCTCTGGTCAGGTCAACTAATTTTGGGATGGCCATGCCAAACTCCTTCTCAGTGTTATCCTTCTGGTCAAGAGGTGACACAAGTGGAAATTGACAAACAAAAGTCTGGTTCACTACGGGTGTCGGATCAATCGAAACTTGACTCAAGTTGGTAGAGGTTGGCTTTAAGTCCAAAGTACTTGATTGGTTATATCTTAAAGACCACTCATAGTCTTGGGCTTCTTGGTAGGCTCGTCTAACTTATTGGTCTTTTCAAGGCATAGCTTCCTATAAATGTCTGGGTGTAACCCAACCCTAAACCTCGATGTGATCTGAGCTTCGGTCTCAATGGTATTGCATTTCATGTCATACCACTGGAAGTCCTCGATATATTTAGACACAGGCCTATTACCTTGTCGCAATTGGTACCATTGGTCTAAAAGTCTTTTCTCATAGGATCTACCTAGGTACCTATTTCTCAACTTACTTCTCATCTCAATCCAAGTATATATTTCCTCTTTTCTTTGATAACACTCATGCTCAATAGCATACCAATGCGACCTAGCATGTTTGGTGAACTTGGTTTTGGCCAACCTAACTTGTCCTAATTCCGATATGTTAGTGCACTCGAAATACCGATCCATTTGTTCTTCCCACTTAATATATGTCTCTTGTCTTCCATCAAAAGTGGGTGCATAAGGTTCGGTGTTCCTAACGGGTCCCTTCTCTGAGTCAACCAAGTATGGGTATAGGCTCCTAGGGCTAAACTCAGGGGCAAGATCATGGTCATAGGCTCTTAGATCAAACCTCCAATGATTAGGTTCAGGATCCTTGTATAAAGGTCTCCTAGGCTCTGGTGTGGGTGAGGTTGGGGTCTACCAAATTCTGAGTCAAGGGTCCAATTTCTATGCCTAGGTTCCTCAAGTACCTGGACATGATCTTTAAACTAGGCAACATTTTCATGCATATCCTGACTCAATTTGGTCATACTTTCGGTAAGAGTTCTAATCATGGCCTCTAAATCAGGTTGGGTTTGACCAGGTTGGTAGGGTACTCCATTCCGGGTGGACATGATGATGCAAGCAAGCACACCAAATGAGACTCGACTGAAACGACTACGGGCTAACTAGACCTAGAGCCCAAACTAGATGCCCAATCAGAGTGGCAAGCTAGCCTGTAGTAACTCGGGACTCAGCCAGGCAGGTATAAGGGGAGTGTTAGGTCCCTAATTGCCAATCCTAGACACCAATCAGTGATTGGCCAGGTAGGCGGACCAGCACACAAGCCCTTCGGGATAGAATCCCTGAACCACCGTTCTAGACACTGAGTACAAAGCACACACAGAGTAACTAGACAAACTGACTCAACACTAGCCTAGACCCGACCAGTTGGTGTCCCTAGCCCACTAGGGCAAATTAGGTCTAATTAATTTTAAGATTAAAGGCTTAGGTTCGAATGCACGGGAGATGGTTTTGGGCTAAGGAGAGGGTCTCAATCCTCCCCTTATGTTGCAACTTCGGTGCCCTTAAGATAGATTCAATTTATGCACACTCAAATAAGAAAAAATAGAATAGCAGTAAAATTGATCTCAGAAAATCTACAGAAATTAAAAATCATGAAAATTTTATGTAAATTACTTTCAATGATATTGGTTCCAGAAAAATAAGAATTACTTAATTTAGAATTTTCTGCAAGGAGAAACAATTTGAATAACAGGGTAGTTACTGGTAGAAAACAGAACATGTGTCCCGTTTACAATCCCTGCCTAGAAGTTATAACCCAGCGGCACCCCTACACACCCTAGGAACCCCCATGGAATGGGCGAGGAGGCATGCATCTCGCTTGTTCCTAGGACCGGACGGCCAGGGGAGTCTACTCCAGGCAGCAAAAGTAAAAAGGTAAAAAAAAAACAATCAAACAAGCAAGAACCCTAGACTGAGCTCTGATACCGAAAGTGATGCAGAACGAAAACTCTGATACCAAAAATGATGCAGAACAGATATGTAGAATGCGGAAGCAAATTAAAATTAATGTATTTTTTTTTTTTTATATTTTCAGAAGTCGGCTTTGACTCAAAGGAAAGATAAACTAATGTTGAAAGAAACTAAGAAATGACAGAAAGCACAATTAAAAGGAGTGGATTATCAGAGTAACTCAGAAGTAGGATCACTGGGGATTGAGAAACCCCTAGACCTAGGGTTTACTCCTCTTTCAAGAAATAGACAAAGAGAGAAGAGAAGGTTTTATACCTGACTGTGATATCTCTCGTTGCTTCAATTGAAGGACACTCTCGAGTAGATTGTAGGATCCTTGGAGACGGGGTATCTTCGCTATGGATCCTCGGATTGTAGTCCTATGGCAAGGTTGGCCTTCTTCTCGAACTCAGGATCTGGAAGAAGAAGAACAAAAGAAGAACCAGAAACTCAAAGAAAGACACTGACCTGAGGACTTAATGAAGATTATTGGATGTAGAAGTTTCGGAGATCTTGATACTGATCTGACTCTTCTTTTGAACTGGCTCTGTAGTTGATCTGAACCTGGATGCTGGTGGCCGGCCTCGATGTGGAAGAGAGGGGTCGTGGGATGTAGATGGAAAATTAGGGTTTGGATGGTGATTGGAGGAAAGATGATGGGCGGCTAGGGTTTGGGAATTGAAGCGGCTAACTTAGGGTTTCGGTAAGGTTTGGAGATCTCACACCTCCTCAAGGTTCCTGTGGAACCCGGAATCACTCCCTCACGGAGCTCAACACTTGAATACAAGTACGAAAGAGAGAAACACAAAGTTGCTCACAAAGAAATTGATTTCATTCATCATTATTTTATAACATTTCATAAGATAAGTTCAAGTTACAAAAGGGGTCTAATATATAGACCTATAAGAAAAATCAAAACCATACAAGTTCCCATGTAGGACTAATAGGACTAATCTACACTTTAGGCATCAAATTCTCTTCCCTTGGCCAACCAAGACTCCTTCCATGAGTGAGCGGCCCAAAAACTTCAAGAAAACTTGAAAATCAGCTCCAAATGGCAGGTTATGGGGGTGTCTCCTAGTATCTCTCCATGAATCAAGGATTTTCCCTTCATGGTTTGGCTCTTTTGGACACCTCCTAGACTTGCTCCACAAGTTTAGGCTTCTTCTTTTCATGGCTTTGGCACTTTAGGAAACTTTTGGGTGCCTCCTTGATTTTCTTCCCAAGACATGCTCTCTTCCCTTTTATAACTTGGATTTTTATGGAACATTGTGGGGCACCTCCTTGATCCTCTCTTCAAGAAAAATTCATGCCATCCTGGCTTGGGTTTATCTGGAAAGAAGTTGGCTCCTCCTTGGATTGAGGTATCTTGATGGATTTCTCCCCCAAGTGGTGCAAGAAAAAGGGGAACTTACTTCTTATGGTGTGGGGACCAAAGATACTGGATGGAGATGTGGCCTTGAGTGTGGCACCCACTTGTAGCTGGACCATGGAAGAAAGAATGTGGCACCCTATGGCAAAGGGAATGACGCCAACCTGGACCTAGACTTGGACTGATTCAACATGACTCAACAAAAATTGAAATGACAAAATTACAGACTCAAAATTGGGTTGATCAGGTTAATCCTTATTACAAACCCTAATTTTCTCGGGCAAGGTCAATCAGAGATCCAGATGGAACCCTGAAGTCTTCTTCTGATTTTGGTGCCCGCACCAACGGTGGTGGCGGTTTTTGGTGGCAAACGAGAGGAACGCAGTCCACGTTCTTCACGGTGCAGTCCACGAGCGGCGTGATCTATGGGCACTGCTGGGCGGTGAACACGGAGCAGCAACGGCGGTCGTGGTGTTTCTTTTGTCCCACATCGCTAATATGCAACGAGGTCTCATCTCCGATCAATTATAAATTGAACCCCATAGCACAAGGTAGAGGGATCCTGGAGAAAGGGGAAGGTACAGGATAGAGGGCATTGCTTGGGTTGCGGGTTGGCTTTTGGGAGTGAGGTTTCTCAAAGGAGAGCGTGTCCCTACACCATCTTCCAGCCTTCTCCCTCTCTGAGATCAAGATCCGAAGAAGAAGATGCAGAGGAAGCCCAGTTCACTCCACAGAGTACAAAGGAAGGAGCTATCTTCCCGACAAGGCTGCGCTGATCTGTTCTTGTCTTTGTTCTTTGTTATTTTAGTTTTTTTTTCGTGTATTGTACTTAGACCTTAAAATCAATGCAATATTTTTTTTAATTCCTGTCTTTCACCTTGTCTGCAAGTAGATGCTAGGATCTAAATAATAGATCCTAGTGCCAAGTTTACTTTTCCTATAATTTTAATTTTTATATTTTTTCGACTTCAAATATTTTTTTTACAAGATCAAAATTTCAAATCCTAAACACCGCCTTCTCTATGGATTCGACCCGACTTCTCTTTCTACGTATTTTTAAATATTTTAAGAAGTCAGATTTTAAACTGAGAGCCACGGTGTTTTAACGACAACCCCGCGAATCTACCAAGTTTTTGGCGCCGTTGCCAGGGAAGGCATTAAAATAATAGTTTTTGATCTTTTTGATTTTTTATTCCATGCTAACTTTTCTTTTTCTTGCAGATTAAAAAAAAAAAAGGGAGAAAAGCAGAAGAGGAAGAAAGTCTCTCAATCAGTAAGATCCATCCTAAACTTTCTTTTCTCTTTTACATATTAATTGTTTTCCTTTTCTGTTTCTTTTCTTATTTCCAAAAAAAATATTTTTTTTTCAAATTTCAAATTATAAAAAAAAAAAATTTTGCTTTTCATTTTTAGATTCATTTAGGTAAATTTATCTTTCTGCAAAATCCAAAAAAAAATTGCCCAGATATTTCATAATTTATTAGGATTAGAAACTTGATCACAAAATTAAAAATATATATATATAGCTTTAATTTAATTTTTTGTGTTTATAACTTTTATTTTGACATCTTATTTATTGCATTTCATAATCTCATAATCATCTTAAGGGCACTAATCCATAAACAAGATAAGGTGGGGAGTTCAATACACTTCCTTAGCCCACAAACCATCACCCCTCATTTTGCATAACTAAGCCTTCTAAATAAAATTAACTAGACGTCAGCCCTAAGGAACTCGAGCTCAATAGGACAGGGCACCCGGAAGAGTTTGACCGAGTCAAGATTAGTTGGTTAACTGGTGTCTAGGAAAGGGGTCCAGGGATTACGTCCCGAAGGAAGGTGGTTGGATCCGCTTACCTGGCCAATTTTCAATTGGTGTCTAAGGCAAGCAAAGAGGGAAACTCCACCGACCTTACCCTTACCTGGCCAGTTAGCTAATTGGTCTTTGACTTGGAGGGCTCCAAGGCGGTCTTGGAAGTTATGAGCTGTCTAGAATTAGGGAACCTAGGATAGAAATCTGTTTGATAAGTGTTTGAAAACAAATAATAATAATAATAATAATAATAATAATATAAAATAAAAAAAAAAAATTTGATTCACATATTAGGGTTGCACTGTTACATGCATGGTAGGAGATCTCTATTTCCAGACCTAGTTGGCTTCAACCCTGAAATCGAACGACTGATCCATAGTATACCAAAAAATCAAATGGCTGGAAACCCAGAAGAACCACCTAGACAGATGAAGGAATACTTTATTCCTTCCACCTACAACCCATCGACTTGTATCCATTTACCTGAAATACCTGCTAGACAATATGAGATCAAGTCTGCCACAATCCAAATGCTTCCTTCCTTTTATGGGACATCAATGAAGATCCTTATAAGCATCTAGATGAGTTTCTTGAAATCTGTTCTACAGTGAAAATCCAAGATTTTACTGATGATGCCCTTAGGCTAACCTTGTTCCCCTTCTCACTTAAGGATAAGGCCAAGTACTGGCTTGGCACAATAGGGAAACCAATTCGAACTTGGGCTGAAATGCAGCTCGAGTTCCTTAAGAAATTATATCCTATAGGTCGAACCAACACCATGAGGCGAGCCATCACTGGATTTGCTCAGCTTCCTGGTGAACAAATTCATGAATCATGGGAGAGACTTAAGGAACTCCTTAGAAAATGCCCACATCATGGTCTGTCTAAGTGGCAAATTGTCCAAGCTTTTTATGAGGGATTAGAAGATCAGTATAGACAGATGGTGGATGCATCTTGTGGAGGTGCATTCATGAGTAGAAGTGAGGATGAAGCCTATACCTTGTTTGAAACCCTAAGTGAAAATTCGATCAACCATGCTTCTTTGACTTCATATGAAAGATCGATTCCTCACCAAAAGTGGGCAGGGATTTATGAAATTAGACATTCAAATTCCAATGCCGACTTGAACCTAATATCCCAAAGATTAGATACAGTCGACCTCCTTGCCCAAAAGTTGGACCAAGTCCTAGCCCTCAGTCAACAATCTCCTGCACAATACCCATCACACCCATCACAATACCCATCACCCTCTAATCATCAAGGGATTTGTTCTATCTGTGCTAGCCCAGCCCATCACATGAATGAATGTCCTACGGTTGCACAGTTACCATCTTTCATCCAAGAACAAGTCCAAGTTGCTCAAGGTTACTCCAAGCCGGGTAATGACCCATTTTCAAATACTTATAACCCGGGTTGGAGAAACCATCCTAATTTTTCTTGGAAACCATAACAGACTCAGGTTCAGACCCAAACTCCTCCTGCACGGAACTTTCAAAATAGGCCCCCATATCAAAACTATGCCTATATTAGAGGTCAGCCTAGTCAGCCTGCTCAACCACCATATCAGCCACCATATCATCATCAGTCATCATATCAACCTCCTCAACAAACCAATCTGGCCGACGATAGGTTTGATCAACTCCAACAATTAATCATGACCCAACAACAATCTATCGCCAGGTTAGAAGTTCAAATAGGACAGTTAGCTGAATCTACTATGAGGAGAGAACCAGGTCAACTACCGAGTCAACCAATACCGAATCCTAGAAACAACCCACTCATTCTTCAGCCTAATGTTCCACCTAAGAACCCTCAATTTGAGAATGCCAAAGCAATTTCTGAGCTTAGAAGTGGTAGGATTCTTAGGGACCCATATCAAGACCAGGAGAGAAAGGCTAGTACTGATGCTAGCGAGAATGAGAATTTAGAAGATGATGTTAGTACTGAGACTAACCTTGTAGAAGAGCCTGAGCCCGGGACTAGTACTGATATTGGTTCCGATTTAAATGAGAAAGGGAAGAAGAGAGCAGATGAATTACCTTAGACTTATAAAGCTAGACTCCCGTTCCCTTCATCCCTAGAAGCTGGTTCTTCCCGTAAAAAGCAAGGAGCACGCAACGAGGAGCTGATGGAATTATTCAAGCAAGTCCATATTAATTTACCCCTCCTCGATGCAATTTAGCATGTTCCAGCTTACGCTAAATTTCTCAAAGAACTCTGCACCCAAAAGCGTGAGCCACGAACCATAAAGAGAATCATATTGTCTGAGGATGTAAGTGCAGTCTTGTTGAATCAATTACCTCAGAAAATGAAAGACCCCGGTGCTCCTTTGATTTCTTGTGTTATAGGAGGCATTACCTTTGATCGAGCCCTGTTAGACCTAGGAGCTAGTATGAACCTTCTTCCAACCTTGGTCTATGAAAAATTTGGGATAGGTGAACTAAAACCCACGTCAGTCATTTTACAACTAGCCGATAGATCTGTCAAGACACCACGTGGTTTGATTGAGGATGTCTTAGTTAGAGTGAACCAATGTTATTTCCCAGTAGACTTCCTCATACTAGACATGGAACCATCCCAAGAGCTAAATCAGAATCCCATAATCTTAGGTCGTCCATTCCTAGCCACTGCCAATGCCAATATCAATTGTAAAATGGGAGCTATGGACATTTCTTTTGGGGATCAAAAGGTGAGAATTAATATTTTTAATGCCTCAAAGTTTGCTCGAGAGAAGGAAAATTGTTCTGTGATTGGTTTAATAGATGAGATTGTTGAGTCTGAAATTTTCTCCAATTTGATGGAAGATGATGAGCCTATTTCTGAAACCCCAGTCCAAGAGGTAAATGCCCTACTTGATTCACCGCAACCTTCACCACCTTGGTCAATGCAAACTGAATCCTTACCTGACCTAGGAACTGAGCCTTTTCACCCTTCGATTCAGGCCCCACCACAACTTGAACTAAAAACTTTGCCTGAATCACTTAAGTATGTGTTTTTAGGACCCGACAAAACCCTGCCTGTAATCATTGCTTCTTACCTAACCATTGAGCAGGAAAACCAATTGATAGATGTTCTAAAAACACATAGGGAGGCCATAGGTTGGGCCATTGCTGATTTAAAAGGCATTAGTCCATCAATTTGTATGCACCATATCTATACTGAGGATAGTGCCAAGCCAACTAGAGAGATGCAAAGACGGCTCAACCCAAACATGCAAGAAGTGGTCAAGAAGGAAGTGATTAAATGGTTAGATGCTGGTATTATTTATCCTGTTTCTGATAGCCACTAGGTGAGTCCTACTCAAGTCATTCCAAAGAAATCTGGACTCATGGTTGTCTATACTGACCATGGGGATTTAGTGCCAACGCGACTTTCTACTGGGTGGCATGTCTGTATAGATTATAGAAAACTTAACGTAGCTACCCGCAAAGATCACTTTCCCTTACCATTTATTGATCAGATCCTAGAAAGATTAGCTGGCCAGCAATACTTTTGCTTCTTAGATGGATACTCATGATACAACCAGGTAGCAATCTATCCAGGAGACCAGGAAAAGACCATCTTCACATGTCCCTATGGAACCTTTGCTTTCCGTAGAATGCCTTTTGGATTGTGTAATGCACCTGCAACCTTTCAAAGGTGCATGATATCAATTTTCTCGGACATGGTAGGAGAGTTCTTAGAAATTTTTATGGATGATTTTTCAGTCTTTGGAGAATCTTTTGAGAGTTGCCTCAATAATTTGAAGAAAATATTAAAATGATGTATTGAGGCGAATTTGGTTCTGAGCTGGGAGAAGAGCCATTTCATGGTTCGAGAAGGGATTGTTTTAGGACATATTATATCTAAGAGAGGGATCGAGGTAGATAAAGCAAAGGTTGAATTGATCTCTAAACTTCCTCCACCCATCTCTATCAAACAAATTCGATCTTGTCTCGGCCATGTAGGATTCTATCGTTGCTTCATCAAAGACTTTTCCAAAATTTCCCGTCCTTTGTGTAATCTGCTCGCTAAGGACGTTCCTTTCAATTTTGATGAAGATTGTCTTAAGGCTTTTGAGTTTCTAAAGGAAGCTGTGACCCAAGCCCCAATCATCCAACCCCCTGATTGGTCACTACCTTCTGAAATCATGTGTGATGCTTCAGACTTTGCCATAGGAGCTGTCTTGGGCCAAAGGATAAACAAATGTCCCATAGTGATTTATTATGCTAGCAGAACTTTGAATGAAGCCCAAAAAAATTATACCACTACTGAAAAGGAGTTGCTAGCTATGGTGTTTGCCCTGGAAAAGTTCAGATCATATCTTTTAGGTTCCAAGATTGTGGTTTATTTTGATCACTCGGCTTTGAGATACCTGCTCTCAAAGAAAGATGCTAAACCATGATTGAATAGATGGATCTTACTGCTACAAGAGTTTGATATTGAAATTCGAGACAAGAAAGGATCTGAGAATGTTGTAGCAGACGATCTATCTAGGATTTTAGTTGAAGAGTGTGAACCTGCATCAATTGAAGAATCTTTTTCGGATGAACAACTCTTAGCAGTTTCACATGCAAAGGCCCCTTGGTTTGCAGATATTGTTAACTACTTAGTGGTTGGACAAATCCCTGATGGCTTGTCCAAGAATGAAAAGGATCGATTCTTTGCTCAAATTAAATATTACTTTTGGGAAGATCCTGAACTCTTTCGAATTTGTGCTGATCAAATCATCCGTAGGTGTGTTCCTAAATCTAAACATCTGAGTATTTTAAACTTTTGCCAAACCCTTGCTTGCGGAGGACATTTTTCTGGTCAAAAAATGGCGGCTAAAGTTTTGCAAAGTGGATTTTACTGGCCGACATTGTTTTAGAATGCCTATACTTTTGGCAAAGAATGTCTTAAGTGTCAAGCCTTAGGAAATATTTCAAAAAAAGACATGATGCCTTTAAATCCCATCTTGGTAGTTGAAATCTTTGACGTTTGGGGAATTGATTTTATGGGACCCTTTCCACCCTCTAATGGTTTTGAATATAATTTGGTGGCTGTCGATTATGTTTCTAAATGGATTGAGGCAATGGCAACATGAACCAATGATCATAAGGTAGTCATAAAGTTTGTTCAAAAGAATATCTTCTCTAGGTTCGGATTTCCACGTGCCATCATTAGCGACGGAGGTGCCCATTTCACAAACTCCCAATTTCGAATGCTTTTACGAAAATATGGGGTCACACATAAAGTAGATACACCTTATCACCCGCAAACAAGTGGCCAAGTGGAAGTATCCAATAGGGAGATCAAGAACATTTTGCAAAAGACTATTAGGCCCGATCATAGAAACTGGTTAGATCAATTAGATGATGCATTATGGGCCTATCGGACAGCTTACAAGAATCCCATTGGAATGTCTCCCTATAGACTGATCTTTGGAAAAGCATGTCATCTTCCGGTAGAACTTGAACATAAAGCATATTGGGCGATTAAGCAATTGAATTTTAATTTAAAGCAAGCTGGTTTTAACCGGATGTTGCAACTGAGTGAATTAGATGAACTGAGGCAAGAGGCTTATGAAAATTCATGTATTTATAAAGAGAAAATGAAAGCCTTTCATGATCAATTTATTTCTAGGAAAATCTTTGAGCCAAATCAATAAGTCTGGTTATTTAATTCAAGGCTTCGATTATTTCCTGGAAAATTGAGATCTAGATGGGATGGACCTTACTTTGTTAATCAAGTATTCCCCCATGGTGCAGTCAAAATTTATGATCCTAGGTCAGGAAACTTCTTTAAGGTGAATGGTCTACATTTAAAACCATACATTGAAGGAATATCAACAAATCGAACCATTGACCAAGTAACATTAACTGACCCACACTGAACTGAGTTGCATTATGTCTGGCTGAAGACATTAAACTTAGCACTTGTTGGGAGGCAACCCAATATGTACTCTATCTCTTTTCAAAAAAAAAAACAAAAAAAAAAAAAAATTTGCAGCCTCTACTTTGTTCATGAGCTCCTCTTCTCAGGTAACCCCTATCCCCTTACATTTTTTTAGTTCTTATGGTTTATTCCTTTACCTTTTTATACCATTAGGGACAATGGTATTTAAGTTGGGGGGTCGAGACAATTTTCTTAAAATTTTGAAAAAAAAAAAAAGTTTTCATGTGTCAAAAATAAATCTAGAGCAAGATAGACCAGGAAAAGTAATAAGAGTTAGAGAGTGTTGCTAATGACTATAGCGAGTCAAGAAGTAGATTAGCGTGTCAGACTTTTAAGGCCTACTTAGATCACCTAAAGGCTATCAGCACTTCCATTGCACATGCATGCTGACGAGACAAAGTATTAGTTGTAAGGACAATTGAGGACTTAATTATCATTGAAAACTGGTAATTGATATATATATCCCAATTTAAAATTTTTTTTGAATTAAGGAAAGAGCTACCTACCTGAAATAAAAGTGCAAAACATAGAGTATATGTGGATCGCCCTAAACATAGTAACCGGGTCTCTGCACCTAAGTCAAGTGTGGAGGTTTGCGTCAAACGGTGAAGGGAAGGCCAGGATGCTCAACACTTTAAAAAAAAAAAATAAAAAAATCAAGTAGTGTGAAAGCTAACTCAGTTCATAAGCTTAATTTAGGGATGTATAGAAAATTAATCAAAGTAAGTGTTAATCAAAGATACATTTGTTCTTGCAAACCAGTACCAAAATGTTAAGTTAGTCATCACAAAAACAAGTGCTGTAGATCTTTAGATGAACTCTAAGAAAGTTTCTAATTATGCTGACTGCAAAATTTATTTCTGAAACTCAATACTTAGTTAGTGATACTTGCTAGATCTTTTTACTTTCAAACCTAGATCTATTTTTGTAAAGGATGATCTTTGTGACACATAGTTATACTTTTTGCATTGCTAAGGGACTAGCAATAAGTAAGTTGGGGGGTGTGATAAATCATGGATTTACACGTTTATTTTAAGTATTTTAGTTAATTAATGGTGCTAACATTCTTTTAATAACCTAATTTCATAATTAATTTGGACTTTCTTGCAAAACTAATTATTTTAAAAATATCTTTGAAAAATGTGAAATTAGAGTACGTTTATGAAAAATAGATTTCAAGTCAAAGCATCACACACCCATTTAAATGATTAATAAAATATTTAATAATTATAATTAATGATCATAGAATCGGTAAAATTAATAAGTTTGAAACCCGTCAATAGGTAGAGCTTGATTTATGGAATCCAACGACGTAAACGGTACTTAAATCAGGTTTGAAATGAAGAAGTTATGAATTTTTTTAGGATTTTTGCACACATTTTGATGCTGCACAATTTTCGGAGCAACCGATCCATCATGGACCGGTTGTTGGGTTTATTCATTGCAGGTTGGTCCACCGGCAGCCATTGCTGCCGGTCCATGGAACAGGGCGTAAACCACAGCCCTCCAGAGATGTCGAAACTCGCCGGGAAACACGTCGGCGTGTCCCTGGTCGGAGGAGAAGCTCCGGTGGTGGTTTGATGGGCGGTGGTGGCAGTTGAAAGATTGTGCCCTAAAAGCCAATTGAAATATTATATTTTGATCCCAAAATCAATGAATTGACATTTTTTTTATAATAAAGGCATTATTTTCATCATACGCTGTCTTTATGATTTTAGGATGAACCCCATAGATTAGGGCTATGGTTCTAGGGTTATGATGAGATCATACCAGTAAGACCTAAAGCCTTAAAACCCTAATCTAAAATATTCCTGGTCGATGGGACATTGAGTTGGGGATCAATGTTTCCAGCAAGACCAACACATCCTATATATGCTTTGTGATAAGGGTAACTGATCTCACAGTCACTTGTGTTTGACACTAATACTAGGATGTGAGTGTTTATTAGAGAATGAGTTCACTGAATTGATCCAGATTGAGAATATCTAATGGAACCTTATCTGTTTGTCAATAGATAATTCTCATAGTGGGAGTAGTGGATGTGGTCCTTTGACCTGAGACTACCATAGTACCTTATATATATGAATCCATACTTTGGTTCGCAATCAATCATGACACTGAGTCATGCAAGAGGTGATACTAGTTATGGTGGATTGTATATGGAGGTTGTGAGTAGGTCAACAAGGAATTGATCAGCCCTAGTAAGAGGGAATTGCATCCAGCTAATTTCAAATGATGGATTCAGGAAATCTTTGATCAAAGTATGAACATTAGAGTTATTTTCTAATGGTTCATTAATGAATCATCATTATAAAGATTGAGCTAAGGATGAATATGAAATTGGATTTGACAAGTATGCATATTCATAATCATATTCGGGATGCAAGTTGATCAAAGGACTGAATTGCCCGGTAACTCACCACTGAAGGGTATTTTGGTAATTCCACCAAAATTCCACATCTTCTGGGTAGACATGATACATTGCTAGACGTCAATCTTGTCTTGTAGGTATATGATTGAGTTATGGTAATTCAAATCAGTTAATTAGAATTAGATTCTAATTGACCGAGTCGAGCTAGTTTGAGTTGACCTAAATCGGCTTAGTTGAGATCTAACCGAATTAAGTCAAATAGCACTCGGACCTACTGCTGGCTACGTGTGGAACCCAATGGGTCACACACAAAAGAAAATTGATGAAGGATTTAATTTAAAATTAAATCATGTTTGCAGGATAAACACACTAGCATGTGTTGCAGACCAAATTTCTATTCGAATCAGATTCGAATTTGGTTCTGAATTGGGCTTAATTGGATTCTAATTGAACCAGATTAAGGTCTAATTTAAATTTTAGGACATTGGGCTAACCCATGGCTGATCCCAAGTGAATTAAGTTCACTGAGACCCTCTCTCCAAGCCGCCCTCTCCCTTTCTCACCCGCACGTTCCAAGAAGAAGAGTCCACGCGCGTGGACTCCTCTTCATGCGCGTGAGAAAGAAAATACCATCAGAGAAAAATCTGAAAAAGGGACAATTTGGATCCTTGTCTGATGCCCTTGGATCTAGATCTGATGGCCAGAAAAAATTAAGGAAAAGATCCGTCGCTTTTCGGTCGCAAATCCGTCTCCAAAAGTCACGATTCTTCCTGAAGTTTTTTCGAGAGAACTACTCATCGGAAAAACAAAATAAATCAAAGAATCATGATTTTTGGTTGAGGGGACACGTGAGGAATGAGGGATCATGATTCCTGGGGTTTCAGAGGGTTGCATTGTTTTGAGAAGACGCCCCTTTAAGATCTATAAATAGGGTTGGGTTCTCGGGGGTTTTCATGTAGGATAATTCAGAGATCAGATTCCTTTTCTTCCTCTCCAGAATACTCCTTCCCCTTGTTCTTGTTGGGTATTGTTTCCCTTACAGATGTATCCTCTGTCGAAACTCTGACCCTAAACAAGAATAAGAGGAAGGTCTTGAACGGTAAAGGAAAGAAAAAGGAAAGGATCTGTTCTTCTTCTTTTCCTTCTTGAATTAAGACTTTGCCTGTCTTAATTTTTCTTCCAATTCAATTCAAGAAAAGGAATTCAAGAAAGGGAATTCTTGAAAAAAACTCAAGAAGAGGAAAGAAGGAAGAAAATAAATTTTCAAGAAAGAAAATTTCAGCCTAAAAGTCCAAGAATTGAATTCTTGAAAAAGAATTCAAGAAGAGGAGCCAAGAACAAGAAATTGTTGTCTTCATCTTTTCTGTGTGGATCACCATTGGAGGGTGAACATTTGGGCACCTGGTAGAGATTCAGAGTTTGGATTTTAGCGATACAGGTTAGTACTTTAATTTGAGATTAAATCTTATATATACATCTTATATGTTTTAATTCTTTTAAGGAGATCTTGGGTTAAAGGTTTGGTGAAGATTTCATAAAGATAAAAAATTTTGAAATCTATGTTTCCGCCTTGCCACCGAACCCTACAGTGGTATTAGAGCTTCCTTATTAAGATTAAAATATATATGCTGAGTTTTAGATGCATGTTTATATAAGTAACATGAGATGTAGTATATGTTTGATGTAATGTCACCAATTAGGGTTTTCACTCAAACCCTAATTGCTGTAGAGATATGTTTAGAGATCTAGTCATCATACTGAAATAAGGTTGCCCTGGCATAATGGTGGATCCATTATGTGGTAAATGGTTGTCCTAGTATGATGACACACTAATCACATATTTGTGTTAATTATGCATATATGTTTGATGTATGCCACTAATTAAGGTTTTCACTTAAACCTTAATTTGTATAGAGATATGTTTAGCCTTCTAGTCATCATACTAAAATAAGGTTGCCCTGGCATAATGGTGGATCCATTATGTGGTAAATGGTTGTCCTAGTATGATGGCACACTATGGCACATATTTGCTAGAATGTGCTTTGTTTTAATAAAGCCCTCTTTAAAAAATATTAAGTTGTAGTGTCATATACCAAAAGCAAAAATAATCAATATGATTAGTTTATCATTCGGTGTCTAGGAAAAGTGGTTCATGATCGGTAAAGAGGACGTGATTTTTAATTGGTTCCGTTGACTGACCTGGCCAATTCTTATTGGTGTCTAAGGAAAGCAACGGGGGGACTCCCACCACTCTCCCACTTACCTGGACAATAAGATTAACTTAATTATTGATTGATATGCTTAGTATAATATTCACTACATGTGGCCTTCCTTCATGCTAAGTCATTATTATGTTATGATCCATATTAGGTTTGTTGTGTACACACAAGGCCTTTTTTATGGTGACTAACATAATTTTGGCTTGGTACATTTGATGTTTATGGCATGATTTAATATAATACTTTGTTGTGTACACACAAGGGTATTATAATTAATATCATGACTATATAGCAATGAAGGGTCTAACTTAACTAAAATATTATAGTTTGTTGTGTACACACAAGGCTATTAATATTTTAGAGGCCGAGATAAGTTGAGAATTGTATGAGTTACAATTGGAAAGAGTTTTCCTACCTTTGAACTTATATAAGATTTGTTGTGTACACAGAAGGTCTTTTGTAAGGAATTAGGATCTCAACCCCACTAAGAGAACCAATTAGGGTTTTCTCGATCATTACATGGAGGGTGATGATACTTGATAAAATAGTGGGAGACATAATTAAGTTAAAGTCCTAATTTAATTATATTTTGTCAACATTGATTGTTTGCTTATGTAATGTTCTTTGTTAATGTAGATTAAATGGACTCTTCACTCTCACTCCGTAGCATTCTTGATGCAAATAAATTGACTGGACCAAACTATGTTGATTGGTTGAGAAACCTGAAGATAGTACTCAGCCAAGAAAGAATTTCTTATATTCTTGATACCCCAACCTTGGAACCATTAGGGGAAGATGCCTCGCAAGAAGATAAGACCACATATAACACGTGGCAAAATGACTCACTTACTGTCAAGTGTGTAATGCTTGCCTTTATGACCAATGAGTTACAGAGGACAACATGAAAGCATGGACATAAACTCCATATTGCTCAATCTAAAAGAACTTTATGGAGAACATAGTCGAACTGCAAGATATGAAATATCTAAGCAATTATTCCGTTCAAGGATGACAGAAGGTACATCAGTACAAGACCATGTATTAAAGGTTATTGACCTAATCACCCGATTGTGTCAATTAGGTTTTGTTATGGATGGGGAGTTGAATCAGGATTTAATCCTGTAGTCACTCCCAGAGTCATTTTCACAGTTTGTTCTTAATTATCATATGAACAAACTTAACACTTCCTTGCCTGAGCTATTGAATATGTTAAAAACAGCAGAGAGCCATTTAAAGAAAAATAAGGCTCTACTTCTTCTTGTGGATGGTGTAAACAAGAAGAAAATAGGCAAAAAGGGTTCCAAGAGGAGGTTGAACCCAAAAGGGGGCATCAAGAAAAAGAAAGAAAAGAAGGCCTCCGGACAAATGACCTGCTTTCATTGTGGCAAGCCGGGTCACTGGAAAAGAAACTGCAAGGTTTACCTTGCAAGTGTGAAGCCTGGTGCTAGTGATGCACCAAAAGGTATGTATGAGATACATGCAATTTTGTCATTAGACTCTTCTAATTCAAACTCTTGGGTATTGGATACTTCTTGTGGTCATCATATCTGCAAATCATTGCAGGGACTACAGAACATTAGAGTTTTGAAGGAAGGCGACTTCGAGCTCTACGGTGCTGGAGGAGATTCCATCCAAGCAGAAGCTGTAGGGACTTATATGTTGAAGCTGCCTTCTGGGAAGATTTTAGAGTTAAAAAATTATTATTTTATGCCTAAAATCATTAGAATATCATATCTGTACCCTTGTTACTTAAACAAGGATATATTATGAATGTAATGAGTAGTGGCTGCTCAATCAATTTTTCTAATGAAATAATATTTAATGGCATATTTTGCAATGGTCTCTTAACTTTATCTTCTGATGACAATATACTACATGTTAGTAATAAACGAAAAAGAGATGAAGTAAACAATACTTTACTTTGACATTGTCGTCTTGGATATATTAGTTAGCAGAGGATTAACAAGTTATACAAGGAAAAATTCCTTAATCCTTATGACTATGAATCATTAGGAACTTGTGAATCATGTCTCATGGGTAAAATGACCAAGACTCCATTTAGTGGACATAATGAAAGGACAACAGAGTTATTAGGACTCATACACACTGATGTATGTGGACCTATAACAACTCAGGCCAAGGGTGGATACTCATATTTCATCACATTCACTGATGATTTTTCAAGGTACGGATTTGTGTATCTAATGAAACATAAGTCCGAAGCTTTTGAAAAATTTTTAGAGTATCAAAGTATGGTAGAGAAACAAACGGGGAAAAGTATTAAGATCCTTCGATCAGATAGAGGAGGTGAATACTTATCCACCGAGTTTCTTGATCACCTTAAACAAAAGGGAATCATCTCTGAATGGACTCCTCCTTATACACCATAATTAAATGGTGTTGCTGAAAGGAGAAATCGTACTTTATTAGATATGGTACGGTCCATGATGTGCTTCACAGACTTACCTGTTTCTTTCTGGGGATATGCCTTGGAAACAGCGACTAATATTTTAAATAGAGTACCATCCAAATCTGTATCTAGCATTCCATATGAGTTATGGAGGGGAAAGAAATCCAATCTTAAGCATCTTAAGATATGGTGATGTCCAGCCTATGTCAAAAGAAATTTTGGACATAAGCTTGATGTTAGAGCAGAAAAGTATCTATTTGTTGGATATCCTAAAGATAGTATAGGATATCTGTTCTACCACCCTACTGAACAAAAGGTTTTAGTCAGTAGGCATGCCATTTTTATGGAGAAAGAGTTCATCCTACAAAAGGGCAGTGGGAGAAATATTGAACTTGAAGAAGTTCAACAAGTAGATACATCTCAACAAAATCATAACATAGTTAGTATAGAACCTGAACACACCACTCCTATCCGTAGGTCTGATAGGGTGCGACATGCACCTGAGAGGTATGGGTTCATTATTGAAAATAATGAAGCCTGAATCATTGATAATGATGAGCCTCTAACATATACGGATGCTATCATAAGTAGTGACTCAGACAAATGGCTGGAAGCCATGAGATCCGAAATGGACTCCATGTATGTCAACCAAGTCTGGACTTTGGTTGATGCACCAGAGGGTGTTAACCCTATTGGATGCAAATGGGTCTATAAGAAAAAGATTGGGGCAGATGGCCAAGTTGAAACTTATAAAGCCAGATTAGTGGCTAAGGGTTTCAGACAAAAACAGGGAATAGATTATGATGAAACATTTTCTCTTGTTGCCATGCTCAAATCTATTTGGATCATGCTTGCTATAGCAGCATATCATGATTATGAAATCTGGCAGATGGATGTGAAAACTGCATTCCTCAATGGTTTCCTTGAGGAAAAGGTTTATATGTCACAGCCAAAGGTTTTGTCTTGGAGACTAAACCTAATCAGGTATGTAGGTTGAAGAAATCTATTTATGGATTAAAGCAAGCATCTAGGAGTTGGAACATCCGATTTGATAAGACAGTCAAAGAATTTGACTTTATCAAAAATCAGGATGAACCTTGTGTGTACAAGAAGACTAGTAGGAGTGCCATAGTTTTCTTGGTTCTGTATGTAGATGACATACTCCTCATTGGGAATGATATCCCAATGTTACAATCGGTCAAGGTATGGTTATCTAAACAGTTTTCCATGAAAGACTTGGGAGAAGCATCTTATATACTAGGCATCAAGATCTATAGAGATAGATCTAGGAGGATGCTAGGTTTATCCCAGTCTAGGTACATTGACCAAGTGCTAAAAAGATTTAGCATGGAGAAAGTAAAAGAGGTTACTTACCTATTGGTCATAGCATACATCTTTCTAAGAAGATGTCTCCTAAGACACCTGAAGAAAGAAATAGAATGAATTCTATACCTTATGCTATGGCAGTAGGGTCTATTATGTATGCTATGCTATGTACTAGGCCTGATGTGGCATATGCCTTAGGTATAGCCAGCAGGTTTCAGGCTGATCCAAGAGAGGATCTTTGGAAGGCTGTGAAAAATATTCTTAAGTACTTAAGAAGAACTAAGGATATTTTTCTAATATATGGAGGATCTGATCTTAAACTAGAAGCTTATTCAGATTCTAGTTTTCAATCAGATCCAGATGATAGCAAATCTATATCTGGGTATGTTTTTACCCTTAATGGAGGAGCTGTAAGCTGGAAGAGTTCTAAACAGCAAACTGTAGCTGGCTCAACAACTGAGGCAGAGTACATTGCTGTTAGTGAAGCTGCCAAGGAAGCTATCTGGATGAAGAAGTTCATATCAGAGTTGGGCGTAGTTCCTGAGATTGAAGGTCCAGTATCACTTTTCTGTGATAATGCGGGGGCTGTTGCTCAAGCAAAGGAACCAAGAGCTCATCACAAATCAAAGCACATTCTGAGACGCTTCCATCTTGTTCGAGAGATTGTCGAAAGACAAGAAGTCTGCATTAAAAGGGTAGAAATGAAGAACAACATAGCAGACCCGTTCACTAAGGCTCTATCACAGCGAGAGTTTGATCGCCACCTTGATTGTATGGCATTAAGATTTAAAGGCGATTGGCTTTAGTGCAAGTGGGAGATTGAAAGATTATGCCCTGAAAGCCAATTGAAATATTGTATTTTGATCCCAAAATCAATGAATTAACATTTTTTTTATAATAAAGGCATTATTTTCATCGTACGCTGTGTCTTTATGATTTTATGATGAACCCCATAGATTAGGGCTATGGTTCTAGGGTTATGATGAAATCATACCAGTAAGACCTAAAGCCTTAAAACCCTAATCTAAAATATTCCTGGTCGATGGGACATTGAGTTGGGGGTCAATGTTTCCGGCAAGACCAGCACATCCTATATATGCTTTGTGATAAGGGTGACTGATCTCACAGTCACTTGTGTTTGACACTAATACTAGGATGTGAGTGTTCATTAGAGAATGAGTTCACTGAATTGATCCAGATTGAGAATATCTAATGGAACCTTATCTATTTGTCAATAGATAATTCTTATAGTGGGAGTAGTGCATGTGGTCCTTTGACTTGAGACTACCATAGTACCTTATATATATGAATCCATACTTTGGTTCGCAATCAATCATGACACTGAGTCATGCACGAGGTGATACTGGTTATGGTGGATTGTATATGGAGGTTGTGAGTAGGTCAACAAGGAATTGATCAGCCCTAGTAAGAGGGAATTGCATCCAGCTAATTTCAAATGATGGATTCAGGAAATCTTTGATCAAAGTATGAACATTAGAGTTATTTTCTAATGGTTCATTAATGAATCATCATTATAAAGATTGAGCTAGGGATGAATATGAAATTGGATTTGACAAGTATCAATATTCATAATCATATTCGGGATGCAAGTTGATCAAAGGACTGAATTGCCCGGTAACTCACCACTGAAGGGTATTTTGGTAATTCCACCAAAATTTCACATCTTCCGGGTAGACATGATACATTGCTAGACGTCAATCTTGTCTTGTAGGTATATGATTGAGTTATGGTAATTCAAATCAGTTAATTAGAATTAGATTCTAATTGACCGAGTCGAGCTAGTTTGAGTTGACCTAAATCGGCTTAGTTGAGATCTAACCGAATTAAGTCAAATAGCACTCGGACCTACTGCTGGCTAGGTATGGAACCCAATGGGTCACACACAAAAGAAAATTGATGAAGGGTTTAATTTGGAATTAAATCATGTTTGCAGGATAAACACACTAGCATGTGTTGCAGACCAAATTTCTATTCGAATCAGATTCGAATTTGGTTCTGAATTGGGCTTAATTGGGTTCTAATTGAACCAGATTAAGGTCTAATTAAAATTTTAGGACATTGAGCTAACCCATGGCTGAACCCAAGTGAATTAAGTTCACTGAGACCCTCTCTCCAAGCCGCCCTCTCCCTTTCTCACCCGCGCGTGGACTCCTCATCATGCACGTGAGAAAGAAATACCATCGAAGAAAAATCTGAAAAAGGGGCGATTCGGATCCTTGTCTGATGCCCTTGGATATAGATCTGATGGCCAGAAAAAATTAAGGAAAAGATCCATCGCTTTTCGGTTGCAAATCCGTCTCCAAAAGTCGTGATTCTTCCTGATGTTTTTCCGAGAGCCCTCCTCGTCGGAAAAATGAAAATTAAATTGGAGAATGATGATTTTGGTTGATGGGATGCGTGAGGAATGAGGGATCATGATTCCTGGGGTTTCAGAGGGTTGCATTGTTTTATGAAGATGCCCCTCTGAGATCTATAAATAGGGTTGGGTTCTCGCGGGTTTTCATGTAAGATAATTCAGAGATTAGATTCCTTTTCTTTTTCTCTAGAATACTCCTTCCCCTTGTTCTTGTTGGGTATTGTTTCCCTTACAGAGGTATCCTCTATCGAAACTCTGACCCTAAACAAGAATAAGAGGAAGGTCTTGAACGGTAAAGGAAAGAAAAAGGAAAGGATCTGTTCTTCTTCTTTTCCTTCTTGAATTAAGACTTTGCATGTCTTAATTTTTCTTCCAATTCAATTCAAGGAAAGGAATTCAAGAAAGGGAATTCTTGAAAAAAAATCAAGAAGAGGAAAGAAGGAAGAAAAGAAATTTTCAAGAAAGAAATTTTCAGCCTAAAAGTCCAAGAATTGAATTCTTGAAAAAGAATTCAAGAAGAGGAGCCAAGAACAAGAAATTGTTGTCTTCATCTTTTCTGTGTGGATCACCATTGGAGGGTGAACATTTGGGCACCTGGTGGAGATTCAGAGTTTGGATTTTAGCGATACAGGTTAGTACTTTAATTTGAGATTAAATCTTATATATACATCTTATATGTTTTAATTCTTTTAAGGAGATCTTGGGTTAAAGGTTTGGTGAAGATTTCATAAAGATAAAAAATTTTGAAATCTATGTTTCCCCCTTGCCACCGAACCCTACAGCGGTTTTTGGCGACAAACGAGAGGAATGCAGTCCACGTTCTTCACGAGGAAGTCCACATTGCCAGAGCAATCCACGGGCTGACGGGCGTTGCTGAGCATTCTTCGCGAGCTGGGCATTCTTCACGGGCGTTGTAGTCCATGGGTGTAGCGGAAGCTTCTTACGAGCTTCTCCACGGGCACGAGCGAGCAGTCCACGGGCATGGGCGAGCAGTCCACGGGCACGGGCGTTGCGCGCAATCCACGAGCTCCACGGCGCAGTCCACGAGCGGCGTGATCTACGGGCGCTGCAGGGCGGTGAACACAGAGCAGCAACGACGGTCACAGTGTTTCTTTTGTCCCACATCGCTGATATGGAAGGAGCTCTCCTCTCCGATCAATTATAAATTGAACCTCATAGCACAAGGCAGAGGGATCCTGGAGAAAGGGGAAGGTACAGGGTAGAGGGCATTGCTTGGGTTGCGGGTTGGCTTTTGGGAGTGAGGTTTCTCAAAGGAGAGCGTATCCCTACACCATCTTCCAGCCTTCTCCCTCTCTGAGATCAAGATCCGAAGAAGAAGATGCAGAGGAAGCCCAGTTCGCTCCACGGAGTACGAAGGAAGGAGCTATCTTCCCGACGAGGCTGCGCTGATCTGTTCTTGTCTTTGTTCTTTGTTATTTTAATTTTTTTTTAGTGCATTGTACTTAGACCTTAAAATCAATGCAATATTTTTTTTAATTCCTGTCTTTCACCTTGTCTGCAAGTAGATGCTAGGATCTAAATAATAGATCCTAGTGCCAAGTTTACTTTTCCTGCAATTTTAATTTTTATATTTTTTCAACTTCAAATATTGTTTTTACAAGATCAAAAATTTCAAATCCTAAACACCGCCTTCTCTGTGGATTCGACCCTACTCCTCTTGCTACGTATTTTTAAATATTTTAAGAAGTCGGATTTTAAACTGATAGCCACGGTGTTTTAATGACAACCCCGCGAATCTACCATGAGGCCACCTTTCCATTGCCCTAGGGCATCGCAAGTCCTTCATCCTCTGGGACATCGAGTGGTGTGAGGCCACATTCCTTCGTCCTCCGGGATGTCGCGGGGTACGAGGCCCCAAGTTATCCCCTTCTTCGACTTTTGAATCCAGTCAGACACCGGGCTCGAAGCCCCTTCTCAACCCTCCCTTAGTTCCATTTCGATACTTCTCTCCATTTCATTAATCCCTCCTTTGCTTGCCTAAAGGTCCCCCTTGGTATCACGGGCACCGAAGACGGTCTGCTTTGCCATCGCGACCACCCAACTGAAAGCCGGTGCATCCGCGAGTTCAACTACTCAGGCATCCAGGCCGCATTTTCCGAGTCAAGCGATCTCTACATCGGCACTTCAGACGTGTGAGGTTTGCCCCTATCTCCTAAGTAGGTATTGCATATCGAGCTTAGTCCTACCGGGGTTTCTTAACCTTGGGATCCTGTTCTCTTTTTCACTATTTAGGGACTTGATTTGCTAGTGTAGGCTTCTATTATTCAGTTTCTCTTATTTCTAGTCTTTGTTTGTGATCAGGAATCAAAAACTTATAAAAACATTTAAAACTCATCAATTATAAAAACCCCTTTGCATTATAAGCATCCATACTAGCACCTTTAGTCCTCTTCCCTGCATCATTTATTGGTATCAGAGCCTCAAATTTCATGATTTTTATTTTGCTAGTTTACATATAATTCAAAATATTTTTGGTAATTTTCTCATATTTTATTTCAGTTTATAGAGTTTCTACAAGCCAAAATACTACCTGAGAAAACCTCAGGTCTGAAATTCCAGCAAGCATCTCATTTCTTGATTCATTCATCCATCTAGCTTATTTCTTGCATTTAGGGGCATATTTCAATTCCTGCATTTTGTTTAGCATTCACACATCTGAAAGACACAAAAAAAAACAAGAAAATTTTAAGTCATTTCATTAGTCATTTGTGTGCATCATTTTGCATAACTCATCCTAAGGGCGTCAAATTAACATAGGGTCAGGATTTTATTACCTGTCCCTAGCCCAAAAACCACCACCCGACATATCAAACCCTAGCCGTTAACTAAAATTGATTAGATGCTTAATCTACTCTAATGAGCTAGGGACACCCACGAAGTCGGGTCGACCCAAGTGCCGAGCCAAGCTAGATCACTTGTTGGTGTGTGCTTGAGTAGCTGGTGTCTAGGAAAGTGGTTCATGGACTAGATCCCGAAGGGATGTGGGTTGGTTCGCTTAATTGGCCAATTTCAAATTGGTGTCTAAGGCAAGCAAAGAGGAACCTCCACTAACCTTACACTTACCTGGCCAGGTGCCAAGTTACTACTTCCAGGTTCATCTTCTTGACTTCACATTTGGTTAGATCTCCTAGGTCTAGCGAACCGTAGCACCATTCTTTGTGTGTTACATGTGCACTAGATCAGGAACCTCTTTTCACTCACCTTCTCCACCCCTTACCGAAGCCATGGACCAACTTCGAGTTGACATTGGAGCCCTAACTCAATCCATGACTCAATTAAGCAACCAGTTAACCAATAGACTTGATCAAATAGAGGCTAGACTAGGACCCATGAGGAAGCTGCTAGGCCCCAACCTGAAGCCAGTCCTGAGTCCCCTCATCCCAGGAGAAACCTGCAACAAGACCCTTACTATGAGGATGAATTTGGGAGAGACCCTGATCCCTTCGTTGATACCCATCCTAGGAGACCCAATCTAGAGGACCGTGAAGAAAGAGCCATTAGGAGAAGCAAGCTTGACGCACCCACTTTTGATGGATGTTTAGATCCCAGGGTGTATGAAGATTGGGAGTCAGCTATGGAACAGTATTTTGATTGGTACTCTATGTCTGATAGAACTAAGTTTAAGTTTGCCAAGCTTAGGTTGGTTCACCAAGCTAGGTTGTTTTGGAATAGCGTCGAGAATTACATAGAGCAGAAAGGGCAATTACCTATACCAGCCTAGGAGGAAATGAAAGAAAAGCTTAGAAGGAAATACCTACCTGCATCCTACACCCAGAAACTGTTGGACCAATGGCAAACCGTAAGTCAAGGGAGTAAGAGTGTGGCTGACTACATTGCCATGTTTGATAAATATGTTATGCGATGAGATGTAAGGTTGTAGAGTTGCCATAAGTAACCCTGTCTAGGTTTAGGGCTGGCCTGCACCTAGACATTCAGAGAGAGCTATACTTTAGGGCAACCAAAACCTTGGAAGAAGCTTACCAAGTTGCTAGGCTCTATGAGCATTTATAGAGAGCTCCCACCTACAGAAGACCTGAGCCCTTTAAGAACCAGAGCCGTATCCCTGGATCCACCCAAGGTTATAGCCAGGCTTACCCAAGTTGACCAAGCTCGAACCGATCTAACCCAAGTTGACCAAGCCCAGCCCGTCCCAGTCTAGTCGTCCCAGTCTGAATTGTCCCCAATATAGTAGAGAGGACAAGGGTAAGGCTATTGAAGTCCATAGGAGACCCGATCCCCAAGGTAACTGCTATAGGTGTCATAAACCTGGGCATTTTGCTAGTCATTGCACCGCCCCTGCCCTACTTATAGATGAACCGACTGAAACTGAACCCGAACCCATTGTTGAACCTGAGGAGGAAGTCTATGATCCTGAAAATCAGTTGTTGGAAGAGTACGAGGGAGAGGAAGAGCTGAATGAATCCGAAGACCTTCTAGGAGTAGTCAGATGCATCCTAGCCCAAAACGTAGTGCAGGATGACTGGTGTAGGACTAACATCCTACAGACCCTGATCAAGCTAGGAGATAAGGCCTATAAGGTCATTATTGATAGTGTAAGCTGTGTCAATGCCCTTTCCTTGAGTACTATCAAATCTTTAGGACTAGCCACAGTTCCCTATCCCAACCCTTACAAAGTCTCCTGGATAGATTCAACTTCAATCCCAATAAAATATAGGTGCCAAATCAAGATAAAAATAGTTCCTATAAAGAATCGATTTGGTATGACATCTTACCCATGGATGTTGGTAGTATCATCCTAGGTCAACCCTGGCTTTTCGACCATGATGCCACCCTTTATGGTCGATCCAATATCTGTGTCTTTTTCCACCATGGGAAAAAGTTTACAATCAACCCAATCCAACCGAAGGACCCAGTCAAGAAAAGATCTAGTGGCCTTAAAGAGAAGAAAATAGGTGTTAGCCTGATCAAACCCAAAGAGCTAGAGAAAGAGATTACAGAGGGAAGCCCTGTTTGGATTCTAGCCACCAAGGAGAGTCATGAACCAACCAAAGTAGAACACCCCTAAGAGGTAGTGAAGACTCTAAAAGAATTTGAGAATATTTTTCCTGAAGAATTACCTAATCAATTGCCACCCCTTAGGGACATCCAGCATGCAATAGATTTGGTCCCAGGATCCACTTTGCCTAACCTTCTCCACTATAGGTTGAACCCCACTGAACACCAAGAACTTCAGAAACAAGTGGGAGAGTTGCTTAGGAAGGGTTTTCTTAGGGAGAGTTTAAGTCCCTGTGCTGTCCCTGCCCTACTTACCCCTAAGAAAGATGGGACCTGGAGAATGTGTGTTGATAGCAGGGCTATCAACAAAATTGCAATCAAATATTGGTTTTCCATTCCCTACCTGGATGATATACTCGATATGATGGCCAGTGCCACTATCTTTTCCAAGATAGACCTCAAGAGTGGTTACCACCAAATTAGAATTCGACCAGGAGATGACTGGAAGACGGCGTTTAAGACTAAGGATGGTCTGTTTGAGTGGGTAGTGATGCCCTTCGGGTTGTCTAATGCTCCCAGTACCTTTATGAGGGTCATGACCCAAGTCTTGCAAGAATTCACTAGAAAATTCTTAGTAGTATATTTTGATGACATCTTGATATATAGCAAGACCAAAGAGGACCACCTTATCCACTTAAAGTTAGTCTGCCAAACCCTTAGGGAGAATAGCCTTTACGCCAACCCTAAGAAGTATGAATTCATGATAACTAGGGTTATCTTCTTAGGCTTTGTAGTTACCCCTGAAGGAGTTTCCGCCGACCCCAAAAAAGTTAGAGCAATAGTTGAGTGGCATGTCCCTTGATGGGGGACCCAAAACCCATCTGGATTTTCTTTTAAATTTTTCTAGTTTTTCTTATTTTTCTTATCCCTGCTATTCCAACTATCCCTTTTATTCCTATTTTATTCCAGGTTTATCCCCATTTTATTCCCAGCCTATTCCATCATCAACCTCCTCCCACCTGTTCGTATTCTTTTCTAAAACCTAGCCGCCACCCCCTTCCCCCCCCAACATCTGGGCTGTCCGACCCCCAGCCATCCCCGTCGGTCCGCCGCCAACACCTGCCGGCCCCCGCCCTCACCGGAGAAACTGCCATCGCCGCCCACGCCCGTGGGAAGACGAACGGACGGAGAAGGCGTCCGTCCGCCCACCTGCGACCGTGCCGCCCTGCGCCGCCACCGACCTGTTGCCCGCCGCCGGCCTGCTGCCCGTCGTCGTCCCCGCCGGCCGCCGGTGGGGTCCATCGCCGCACACGCCCGTGGGAAGACAAACGGACGTGGGAGGAGTGCGTCCGTCCCGTGCGCCCGCGTGACGCCACTACCATGCTGCCTTGCCACCGCCGCCCGCCCGCCGGTGCACCGCCGATCCGCCGCCCCGTCGCCTCGCCGACATCTTTGGGCCCCATGCCCGCGGGAAGACCGAACGGCATGCTCGTGCGTGCCGTGCGGCCATCCCACTCCTGCACCGCCGTCCGCACCTGGCCGCCGCCCCGCCGCCACCGCCCGCCGGCCGTGCTGCCACCCACCGCCCGCCAGCCCCCCCCCGGCCGACCGGAGTTCGATTTTTTCCCTCCCTATTGCTCGATCGAGAAGAAGGACCTGCACGCCTCTCAAAGCATCCCAAGAAGCCTCTGCACACTTCTCAAAGCAGTTGGAAGGAGGCTGTATAATTTTTAGAGTGGCACGACTTTCAGAGCGGGGAGGGATTTCAAATTTCAAATAAACGGGATATATTTGGTAATTTTTTAATGAATGTAATTTGGGAAATTTGGGATTTTTTATTTTGAATTTGAATTCAAAATCAAGGGAGGATTTCAGGGGATTTTATTTTTTGAATTTCAAAAGGGATTTGGGCATCTATAAATACCCATACTCCTCTTTTAATAAAGTAGTTAATGAAAATGAATTTTTAGAGTGTTTTTTCCACTTGTGTGTGGTTTTGGGCTGAGGCCCGTTTGCTTTTGTCCTTGGGACGTCAAGGGATGTGAGGCCCCAACTTGCCTTCGTCCTTCGGGATGTCGAGGGGTGTGAGGCCCCAACTTGCCTTCATCCTTCGGGACGTCGAGGGGTGTGAGGCCCCAGGTATCCCATTCTTTTCTTCCATCTTCATGTCTCTTCCTGTTCCCCTCGTGACCTTGAGATTCATCCTAGTGCCTCCAAGCATCGAGGAGGGCGTAATGCCTTAGAGGTGAGAGGTCTCTTCGTTAGGATGAGCCCTAAGGTCCATGAGTTCCAGTTCCCTGTCTCCCATCCCCATCCTTCCTTCACCACCTTCGCCAAGAAAACTGACAATCAAAAGAGTCTGGCTGTTTTAGGATTTTCGAGGTCATCCTATCCTAGTCCCGGGAGGCTTCTTAGCCCTCCCACGATCCTTGGTTTGCTTTAGGTTTTTCCATTTCCAAATAACCCCAGGTTTCTTCGTGTCCGCCCTTGTACCACATCAAATTGGTATCAGAGCCAGCAGTGGACTAGGATTTGCTTCGTCGACAAACTCGACGGAGTCGAGTTCTTCGCGCTGCAGGAGAATGATGGGGACCCGAAACCCATCTGGATTTTCTTTTAATTTTTTCTTATTTTTCTTATCCCTGCTATTCCAACTATCCCTTTTATTCCCATTTTATTCCAGGTTTATCCCCGTTTTATTCCCAGCTTATTCCACGATCAACCTCCTCCCACCAATTCGTATTCTTTTCTAAAACCTAGCCACCACCCCCTTTTCCCCCCCCCATCTGGGCTGTCCGACCCCCAGCCGCCCCCGCCGGTAAGCAGCCGACACCCGCCGGCCCCCGCTGACACCCGCCGGCACCCACCCTCACCGGAGAAAATACCGCCGCCGCCCACGCCCGTGGGAAGACGAACGGATGGAGGAGGCATCCGTCCGCCCACCTGCGGCCGTGCCGCCCTGCGGTGCCACCGGCCTGCTACTCGTCGCCGGCCAGTTGCCTGCCACCGTCCCCGCCGCCCGTCGGCCCCCGCCCGGCCGCCGGTGGGGTCTGTCGCCGCCCACGCCCGTGGGAAGATGAACGGATGCAGGAGGCGTCCATCCGTCCCTTGCGCCCGTGTGACGCCACCGCCGTGCCGCCCTGCCACCACCGCCCGCCCACCGGCGCACAGCCGATCCGTCGCCCAGTCGCCTCGCCGGCGTCCCTGGGCCCCATGCCCGCGTGAAGACCGAACGGCACGCTCGTGCATGCCGTGTGGCCGTCCCACTCCTGTGTCACCGTCCGCACCTGGCCACCGCCCCGCCGCCACCGCCCGTCGGCCGTGCTGCCACCCGCCGCCCCCCCCCCCCGGCTGACCGGAGTTCGATTTTTTCCCTCCCTGTTGCTCGACCGAGAAGGACCTGCATGCCTCTCAAAGCATCCCAAGAAGCCTATGCACACTTCTCAAAGCAGTTGGAAGGAGGCTGTACGATTTTTGGAGCGGCACGACTTTCAGAGCGGGGAGGGATTTCAAATTTCGAATAAACGGGATATATTTGGTAATTTTTTAATGAATGTAATTTGGGAAATTTGGGATTTTTGATTTTGAATTTGAATTCAAAATCAAGGGAGGATTTCAGGGGATTTTATTTTTTTAATTTCAAAATGGATTTGGGCATCTATAAATACCCATACTCCTCTTGTAATAAAGTAGTTGATGAAAATGAATTTTTAAAGTGTTTTTTCCACTTGTGTGTGGTTTTGGGCTGAGGCCCGTTTGCCTTCGTCCTTCAAGACGTCGAGGGGTGTGAGGCCCCAACTTGTCTTCGTCCTTTGGGACGTCGAGGGGTGTGAGGCCCCAGGTATCCCATTCTTTTCTCCCATCTTCATGTCTCTTCCTGTTCCCCTCGTGACCTTGAGATTTATCCTAGCGCCTCCAAGCATCGAGGAGGGCGTAATGCCTTAGAGGTGAGAGGTCTCTTCGTTAGGATGAGCCCCAAGGTCCATGAGTTCCAGTCCCCTGTCTCCCATCCCCATCCTTCCTTCGCCACCTCCACCAAGAAAACTGAAAATCAAAAGAGTCTGGCTGTTTTAGGATTTTCGGGGTCATCCTATCCTAGTCCCGGGAGGCTTCTTAGCCCTCCCACGATCCTTGGTTTGCTTTAGGTTTTCCCATTTCCAAATAACCCTAGGATTCTTCGTGTCCGCCCTTGTACCACATCATCCCTGCTAGTATCCATGATGTACTTAGTTTCCATGGCCTAGCCACCTTTTATAGACGTTTCATTCGGGGGTTTAGTTCAATTGTAGTACCTATAACTGACTGCATCAGGAAGGAAGGTTTTCAATGGACTAAAGCTGCATACAAGGCCTTCCATGAAATTAAGGATAGAATGATACAAGCACATGTCCTAAGATTGCCAGATTTTTCTAAGGTTTTTGAGGTTGCTTGTGATGCTTCGGGAGTTGGAATCGGTGGGTTACTTAGTCAAGAAAATCACCCCATGGCCTTCTTTAGCAAAAAACTTAATGAGGCCAAAATTAAGTACTCGACTTACGATAAAGAGTTTTATGTAGTAGTCCAAGCCCTTAGGTACTGAAGGCATTACCTGTTACCCCATGAGTTCGTTCTATTTTCAGACCATGAATCCCTTTGGTACCTGAACTCCCAGAAAATATTGAACCCTAGGCATGCTAAGTGGGTCGAGTATATCAAGCTTATACCTTTGTGCTTAAACATCGTGCTGGTACTAAGAATAAGGTAGCTGATGCCCTTAGCCATCGTGCCCTATTGTTAAACACAATTAGGACTGAGGTTGTAGGATTTGACCGACTTAAGGAACAATACGAATCTTGTCCTGACTTTAGTGAGATCTTTCGGTCTAAGCTTCAAAAACCATCTAGTGCCCATAGTGACTATACCTTACTGGATGGTTATCTCTTTAAGGAAAATAAGTTGTGCATTCCCAAGACTTCACTCCAGGAATTTTTAGTGTGGGAAACCCATGCGGGAGGCCTAGCTGGTCACTTTGGCAGGGAGAAGACCACTTTGGCTGTTGAAGACCAGTTTTTTTGGCCTCGCCTCAAGAAAGATGTTGCCAACATCGTCTCTAGGTGCCGGACTTATGCTATGGCCAAATAGCAGAAGCAGAATACTGGCCTTTACACACCTCTGCCCGTACCTAGTCACCCTTGGCAAGACCTCAGTATGGATTTTGTGGTAGGATTACCCAAGACTGCAAGGAAGCATGATTCTGTCTTTGTAGTAGTGGATAGGTTCTCCAAAATGGCTCATTTCATACCCTGCTCCCATACCCTAGATGCTTCCAAGGTTGCCAAGCTTTTTCTTGAGCATGTGGTCAAGTTACATGGCCTACCCAAGACCATAGTGTCCGATAGGGATGTCTGCTTTACTAGCTATTTCTAGAAAACCCTTTGGTACCTCCTAGGCACCAAGCTCCAATTCTCCACTGCCTACCACCCGCAAACCAATGGACAAATAGAGGTAGTCAACTGCAGCCTAGTGAACCTTCTTAGATGCTTGATAAGCAATCATTTGGGAAATTAGGATCTTCTTTTACCTCAAGCCAAGTTCACCTACAACAGTTCTGTGAATAGGACCACCGGGAAGAGTCCTTTTGAGGTCGTCTGTGGGTACAAGCCTAACCGACCTATTGACCTAATTCCCTTACCCATCCATGCACGTGTCTCTGAGTCCGCTGAATCACTTGCACAGCATATTAGGGACATGCATAAAAAATTAACTAGAAAATTAATATAAGTAATAACACATATAAAAGGCTGGCTGATTCCCAAAAGCGAGCTAAAGAGTTTGAAATAGGGGATTTTGTAATGATTAGGCTTAGGCCTGAACGGTTTCCACCAGGAACCGTTAAGAAGCTTCATGCTCATGGGGCTGGCCCCTTTAAAGTGATTAGGAGAATGGGCTCTAATGCCTATGTGCTAGAATTACCTCCGGATTATGGAATTAGCTCGACATTCAATATCTCTGACTTAGTCGAGTATAGGGAACCCGCAAACATACCAAGCGAGCCATTTAGGCCTGACCTTCTTTTTGAGAGTGAACCCGAACCTGAATGTCCACCTCCAGTTTTACCTGAGAGAGGAGAGCGGATCGAGCGTGTCCTGGATGACCAAGTAATCACTACCCGGGGCAATGGCTATCAACGTTACTTGGTCCGATGGCAAGGCCGACCCGAGTCTGATGACTTGTGATCACCCGAGAGGACCTGCAGCACCTCAACCCCGATATCCTAGAGAGGTTCCAAAGCCAGACTAACCCTTACTCGACAGGATCGAGTTCCTCCCACCTCGAGAGAACTGGTGTGGGCACGAGGATCCGACAGAGGCTCCTAAACCCTCTGTGGATCTCAAATTAGGGTTCCACTTCTTTGAGCTTGTAATAAGGCTATAAGCCAAAGTAATTTTATAATTTTGAGTCATGCACCTAGTCTAAATTTGTTTTAGTCTTGTACCTTGACTACTTTGGGTCAAGTTTAGGTCATGGGTCCTGTAATTATTTTTGGTTCGAGTCTGAGTTTGGTTTGGGCCCAAGCCTAATTGAAGTCAACCTGTATTTCTAGACCATGTCAAGTTTCTTGTGGGCCAACACACCTCTTACACTTAGAGAGAAGCCACCTAGGCACCATCTCAGCCACCTATGTGGCACCACATCAGTTGACACTTGGGCATCCAAGGAAGGAAGCAAGGAGGCGCCCCTTATGCATTCCACACGCCCCCTCCATTCCATTTTCATTTGGGCGACCATGGAAGGAGGAGACATCATCCCCTCTTCCCTCCCCCACATCATGCCATAATCCATCATCAATGGGGCGTTGAAGATTCATGAAGAGACCAAGCCTCAAAGCAAGCCATCTCCCAAGTCTTCTTTCCAAAGTATTCATATAAGAGAGGAAAGTCAAGGGACACACTCCCCATTCCAATCCTTCAACTTTGCAACGCCCAAAGCCTCCTCCAACTTGGCCAGCCATGAGTCACTCCAAATGGGCATTGAAGAATCAAAGGAAGCACACCCCTTCAAGCAAGCCTTGCTCCCCGTTTCCTTCCTAAAATGAACTTGCAAAGAAGGAAGTCAAGAGGCAAATTCCCCTCTCCAAGCCCTCCCACATGCCATGCCAATCCCCTCCTCCATTTGGTCGGCCATGAAGAGCTTTCCCCATCCATGTGGGCACCATCTTTTTGGGTTGTAATTTAGGTTTAAAGGTTTGAAATGTTTTGAATTCAAATGGGCCTTAGGTGCCTATTTAAAGGACCCAACCCCTCCATTTTAAAGGATATTGATGATGAAATGAAAAAGAGCTTGAGTTTTGTTTCTCCTCCAACCATTGTCTCCTAGACTAGGTTTGAGTGAAGCTTCCTTCATCCCCAGGGACGTCGAGTGGTGTAAGGCCACCTTTCTGTCACCCCAGGGCATCGCAAGTCCTTCGTCCTCCGGGACATCGAGTGGTGTATGGCCACATTCCTTCATCTTTCGGGACGTCACGGGGTGCGAGGCCCCAAGTTATCCCCTTCTTCGACTTCAGAATCCAGCCAGACACCGGGCTTCTCTCCATTTCGATACTTCTCTCCATTTCACTAATCCCTCCTTTTCTTGCCTACAGGTCCCCCTTGGTATCACGGGCACCGGAGATAGTCTGTTTTGCCATCGCGACCACCCGACCGAAAGCCGGCGCATCCGTGGGTTCGACTGCTTGGGCATCCGGGCTGCATCCATCGAGTCGAGCGATCTCTACATCGAGCGCTTCAGACATGTGAGGTTTGCCCCTATCTCCTAAGTAGGTATTGCATATCAGCTTAGTCCTACCGGAGTTTCTTAATCCCGGGATCCTGTTCTCTTTTTCACTATTTAGGGACTTGATTTGCTAGTGTAGGCTTATATTATTCAGTTTCTCCTATTTCTAGTCTTTGTTTGTGATCGGGAATCAAAAACTTATAAAAACATTTAAAACTCATCAACTATAAAAACCCCTTTGCATCACAAGCATCTATATTAGCATCTTTAGTCCTCTTCCCTGTATCAGGTCCTTTATATAGGCACCTTAGACCCTTTCAAAATTTGAATGAAAAAATACATTTCTTCTCTTGCTAAGGTACCAAAAAAATATTCAAAAATCTGAAATTCAAACTCCTTGGCCGACCAAAGCTTCTTGGATTTGGGCATGGCATGATAATGGGCTTGGAAGAAGGAATTTGGGCTCCCTTGGACTTGGAAAGTTGACCTTCAATTTTGGGAAGAAGGCATGATGCAAGGTGATGCAGTAGGCAAGGGGGGTTAGGGCTAGGGATGCTAGATGCTAGTAAGGATGCTTACAATGCAAAGGAATTCTTTTTAGAGTTGATGATTTTTTTTTTTTTTGTTTCTTGTTGTTCTTCTTCGTTGTTTTAGGGTTTCGATTCCTGATCACAAGCAAAGGTAAGAAATACGAAGAACAGTAATGGAAGCTTACACTAGCAGTTCAAAGCCCTAAAAGTAAGAATGAGAACAGGACCTCGGGATTAAGAAACCCCGGTAGGACTAGCTCGACCTATAATATCTACTTAAGAGATAAAGAAAAGGCAAACCTCAAACTTCTGAAGCGCCTGGTGCAGAGATCACTCTACTCGACGGATGCGGCCTGGATGCCTGAGCAGTCGAACACGTGGGAGCACTGGCTTTGGGTTGGAAGGTCGCGATGGCAAAGTTGACTATCTCCAATGCCCAAGATGCCAGGGAGGACCTGTAGGCAAACAAAAGAAAGGTCAGCGGAATGTGGAGATGCACGGAAAGGAATTGAGCTAAGGTTGGGAAGGGGCTTCGAGCCCGGTGTCCAGCTGGATTCCGAAGTCGAAGTTGGAGATAACTTGGGGCCTCGCACCCCACGACGTCCTGGAGGATGAAGGAATGTGGCCTCACACCACGCGACGTCCTGGAGGACGAAGGATTCGCAACGCCCTGGGGCGACAGACAGGTGGCCTCACACCACTCGACATACCTGGCGACGAAGGCAATTCCACTCAAACCTAGCCTAAGAGACAATGGTTGGAGGGTGGAAGAAACTCAAACTTTTCATTAATCACTCAATCATTCATTAGTTCTACAAGGGAGGGATTGGGTCCTTTAAATAGGCACCCAAGGCCCATTTGAAATTCAAATTACAAAATTCATGGTGGCGCCCAAAAGTTTCCAACATCCCATCTCTTTGGTCGACCAAATAATTTGGAGTTTGGCATGGCATGAGAAAAGGCTTGGAGAGCCCTTGACTTCCTTCCTTAGCATGCTTATTTTGGAAGAAGGAGTGGGGCATGGCTTGCTTGGAGGGATGTGCTCCCTTGGATTGTTCAATGCCATCTTCTTGGATTGATTCAAGGTCGACCAAGGGAGAGCTCCATGGGCGTTGCATGGTTGAGCGCTTGAAGGGGGGAGTGTGTCCTTTGACGTTCCTTCCTTGTAAGAACATTTTGGGAAGAAAGCTTGGAAGGGAGCTTGCTTTGAGGCTTAGTTTCTTCAAGGATCTTCAATGCCCTCTTTTGATGGAACAAGGCGTGATGTGGGGGAGGGAAGAGGTTGATGGTGTCTCTTCCTTCCAATGTTGCCCAAGGCATGTGGAAAGCATGAGGATGCCACTTTGTTTCCCTTCTTGGATGCCCAAGTGGCAGCTGATGTGGCACCATGTAGGTAGCTGAGGTGGCACCTGAGTTGGCATTATCCTAAGTAGAAGGGGTGGGTTGGCCCACCAGAACTTGATTTGGTGAAGAAAACCAGAGTGACATCAATTGGGCTTGGGCCCAGTCCAAACTCAAACTCGAACAAATACAGGACTCATGACCTAACTTGACCCAAATTGGTCAAGATACAGGACTAAACAAATTTGACAAGAAATTATGACAATGCTTTGGGCTCAAGGCCTTATTACGGGACTCATAGAAGGGGAACCCTACTCTGGGATCCATAGAGGGTTGAGGAGCCTCTGTCGGATCCTGGTGCCCACACCAGTTCTCTTGGGGTGGGAGGAACTAGACCCTGTCGAGTAAGGGTTAGCTTAGCTTTGTCACCTTTCCAGGATGTCGGGGTCGATGCGCTGCAAGTCCTCCCGAGTGATCCACGAGTCATCGAATTCGGGTCAGCCTTGCCATCGGACCAGGTAACGCTGGTAGCCTTTTCCCCGGGTAGTGATGGCTTGGTCATCCAGGACATGCTCGATCCGCTCTCCTCGCTCAGGTATATTTGGAGGTGGACACTCAGGTTCAGGTTCACTCTCAAAAGGGAGGTCAGGCCCAAACGGCTCACTGGGTATGTTTGCGGGTTCTCTATACTCGACTAAGTCAGAGATATTGAATGTCGAGCTAATTTCGTAATCCAGAGGTAGTTCTAGCACATAGGCATTAGGGCCCATTCTCCTAATTACTTTAAAGGGACCCGCCCCACGAGCGTGAAGCTTCTTAATGGTTCCCGGTGGAAACCGTTCAGGCCGAAGCCTAATCATTACAAAATCCCCTATTTCAAACTCTTTTGCTCTCTTTTGAGAATCAGCCAGCCTTTTATATGTATTATTACTTATATTAATTTTCTGGTTAATTTCTTTATGCATGTCCCTAATATACTGTGCAAGTGAATCAGCTGACTCGGAGACACGTGCATGGATGGGTAGGGGAATTAGGTCAAGAGGTCAGTTAGGCTTGTAACCAGAGACAATTTTAAAAGGACTCTTCCCGGTGGTCCTATTTACAGAGCTGTTATAGGCGAACTCGGCTCGAGGTAAAAGAAGATCCCAGTTTCCCGTGTGTTCACCTATCAAACATCTAAGAAGTTTTCCCAGGCTACGGTTGACCACCTCAGTTTGATCATCGATTTGCGGGTGGTAGGCAGTGGAGAATTGGAGTTTGGTTCCTAGGAGGTGCCAAAGGGTTTTCCAGAAATAGCTAGTAAAGTGGACATCCCTATCGGACACTGTAGTCTTGGGTAGGCCATGTAACTTGACCACATGATCTAGAAAAAGCTTGGCGACTTTGGAAGCATCTAGGGTCTGGGAGCAGGGTATAAAATGAGCTATTTTGGAAAACCTATCCACTACTACAAAGACAGAATCATGCTTCCTTGCGGTCTTGGGTAATCCTACCACAAAATCCATGCTTAGGTCTTGCCAAGGGTGGCTAGGTACGGGCAAGGGGGTGTACAGGCCGGTATTCTGTTTCTGCTGCTTGGCCACAGCACAGGTTTGGCACTTAGAGACGATAATGGCTACATCCTTCTTAAGGCTAGGCCAAAAGAACTGATCTTCAACAGCTAGAATGGTCTTCTCCCTACCAAAGTGACCAGCTAGGCCTCCCGCATGGGTTTCCCTCACTAAAAAATCTTGGAGTGAGGTCTTGAGAATGCACAACTTATTACCCTTGAAACGATAACCCTCCTATAAGGTATAGTCACTATGGGCACTAAATGGTTCTTGAAGCTTAGACTGGAAGATCTCACTGAAGTCAGGACAAGATTCATATTGCTCCTTAAGGCGATCAAATCCTACAACCTCAGTCCTAACCATGTTCAACAAAAGGGCACGATGGCTAAGGGCATCAGCTACCTTATTTTCAGTACCAGCACGATGTTTAAGCACAAAGGTATAGGCCTGGATATACTTGACCCACTTAGCGTGCCTAGGGTTCAATCTCTTCTGGGAGTTCAGGTATTGAAGGGCTTCATGGTCTGAAAACAGGACAAGTTCATGGGGTAAAAGGTAGTGCCTCCAATACCTAAGGGCTTGGACAACTGCATAAAGCTCCTTATCATAAGTCGAGTACTTAAGTTTGGCCTCATTAAGTTTTTCGCTAAAGAATGCCACAGGATGATTTTCCTAACTAAGTACTCCACCAATCCCAACACCCGAAGCATCACAAGCAACCTCGAGAACCCTAGAAAAATCTGGCAATCTCAGGACAGGTGCTTGTACCATTCTATCCTTAATTTCAAGGAAGGCTTTGTCTGCAGCTTTAGTCAATTGAAAATCTTTCTTCCTGATGCAGTCAGTTATTGGTGCTACAATTGAACTGAATCCCCGAATGAATCGTCTGTAAAATGTAGCTAGGCCATGAAAACTACGTACATCGTGGATGCTAGCAGGGACAGGCCACTCAACTATAGCTCTAACCTTCTCGGGGTCGGTTGAAACTCCTTTAGGGGTAACTACGAACCCTAAGAAGATAACCCTAGTTGTCATAAATTCACACTTCTTAGAGTTGGCGTAAAGGCTATTCTCCCTAAGGGTTTGGCAGACTAACCTTAAGTGGTGAAGATGGTCCTCTTTGGTCTTGCTATAGATCAAGATGTCATCAAAATAAACTACAAGGAATTTTCTAGTGAACTCGCGCAAGACTTGGGTCATGACTCTCATGAAGGTACTGGGTGCATTAGATAACCCAAAAGGCATCACTACCCATTCAAACAGACCATCCTTAGTCTTAAAGGCTGTTTTCCATTCGTCCCCCGGTCGAATTCTAATATGGTGGTAACCACTCTTGAGGTCTATCTTTGAAAAGATAGTGGCTCCGGCCATCATATCGAGCATATCATCCAGGCGGGGAATAGGAAACCTATATTTGATTATAATTTTGTTGATAGCCCTGCTATCAACACACATCCTCCAGGTCCCGTCTTTCTTTGGGGTAAGTAGGGCAGGGAAGGCACAGGGACTTAAACTCTCCCTAAGAAAACCCTTCCTAAGCAGCTCTCCCACTTGTTTCTGAAGCTCCTGATGTTCAGTGGGGTTCATCCTATAGTGGGGAAGGTTGGGCAAAGTGGATCCTGGGACCAAATCTATAGCATGCTGGATGTCCCTAAGGGGTGGCAGTTGATAAGGTAATTCTTCCGGGAAAACATCCTCAAATTCTTTCAAAGTCTTCACTACCTCTTGGGGGTGTTCTACATTGGATGGCTCGTGACTCTCCTTGGTGGCTAGAATCCAAATAGGGGCTCCCTCTAAAATCTCTTTCTCTAGCTCCTAAGGTGTGATTAGGTTGACTTCGGCTTTCTTCTCCTTAAGGCTAATAGATCCTTTCTTGACGGGGTCCTTAGGTTGGATTGGGTTGATTATGATCTTTTTCTCTTAGTGGAGAAAGACACAGGTATTGGATTGACCATAAAAGGTGGCATCATGGTCGAAAAGCCAGGGTCATTCTAGAATGATACTACCCACACCCATGGGTAAGACGTCGCACCAAATCGATTCTTCATAGGAGCTCATTTTTATCTTGATTTGGCACCTAGACTTTATAGGGATCAAAGTTGAATCTATCCAGGAGACTTTGTAAGGGTTGGGGTGGGGAACTGTGGCTAGTCCTAAAGATTTAACTGTACTCAAGGAAAGGGCGTTAACACAGCTTCCACTATCAATGATGACCTTACAAACCTTATCTCCTAGCTTGATCAGGGTCTGTAGGATGATGGTCCTACGCCAGTCTTCCTGTACTATGTTTTGGGCTAGGATGCATCAGACTACCCCTACAAGGTCTTCAGATTCATACACTTCTTCCTCTCCCTTGTACCCTTCCAACAACTGGTTTTCGGGGTCATAGACGTCCTCTTCAGGTTCTATGGTTGGTTCGGGTTCAGTCTTAGCTGGTTCTTCTATGAGTAGGGTAGAGGCGGTGCACTGGCTAGCAAAATGTCCAGGTTTATGACACCTAAAGCATTTACCTTGGGGATCTGGTCTCCTCTGGACTTCAACAGCCTTACCCTTTTCCTCTCTACTATACTGGGGTTGGTTCAGGCTGGGACGACTAGGACTGGGTCAGGCTAGGTTGGTCGACTTGGGTCAGTTCGGTTTGGGTTTGGTCGACTCGGGTAAGCTTGATTGTAACCTTGGGTGGATCCAGGGATACAGCTCGGGTTTCTAAAGGGCTCAGGTCTTCTATAGGTGGGAGCTCTCTGGAAATGCTCATAGAGCCTAGCAACTTGGTAAGCTTCTTCCAAGGTTCTGGTTGACCTAAAATACAACTCTCTCTAGATGTCTGGGTGTAGGCCAGCCCTAAACCTAGACAGGGTTACCTCAGGTGATTCAACAACCTTACATCGCATAACATATTCATCAAACTTGGCGATGTAATCGGCCACACTCTTACTCCCTTGACTTAAGGTCTGCCATTGGTCCAACAGTTTCTAGGTGTATGACGCAGGTAAATATTTCCTCCTAAGCTTTTCTCTCATCTCCCCCCAGGCGGTTATGGGTAATTGACCTTTCTGCTCTATGTAGTTCTCAACACTGTTCCAGAACAACGTAGCTTGGTGAACCAACCTAAGCTTGGCAAACTTAAACTTAGTTCTCTCAGACATAGAGTACCAGTCAAAATACTGCTCCATGGCAGACTCCCAATCTTCATACACTCTGGGATCTAAGCTACCATCGAAAGTGGGTGCCTCAAGCTTGATACTCCTAAGGGCTCTTTCTTCACGGTCCTCCAGATTGGGTCTCCTAGGACGGGTATCAACAAAGGGGTCATGGTCTCTCCCAAAGTCATCCTCAAAGTAAGGGTCTTGTGGCAGGTTTCTCCTGGGATGAGGGGACTCAGGACTGGGTTCAGGTCGGGGCCTAGCAGCTTCCTCTAGGGGTCTCAGTCTGGCCTCTATCTGATCCAGTCTATTGTTCAACTGGTTGCCTAACTGGGTCATGGATTGAGTCATGGATTGGGTTAAGGCTCCAATGTCAGCTCGCAGTTGGTCCATGGTGTCGGTAGAGGGTGGAGAAGGTGGGTGAAAAGAGGTTCCTGATCTAGTGCACATGTAACAAAATGATGCTACGGTTTGCTAGACCTAGGAGATCTCTCCAAATGTAAGGTCAAGAAGATGAACCTGGAAGTAGTAACTTGGCACCTCGCCAGGTAAGTGTAAGGTGAGTGGAGGTTCCTCTTTGCTTGCCTAGACACCAATTAAAAATTGGCCAGGTAAGCGAACCAACCCACTTCCCTTCGGGCTCTAGTCCCTAAACCACTTGCCTAGACACCAGCTACACAAGCACACACCAACAAGCAATCTAGCTTGGCTCGGCACTTGGATTGACCCGACTTCGTTGGTGTCCCTAGCTCACTAGAGCAGATTAAATGTCTAATTGATTTTAGTTAATGGCTAGGGTTCGATATGCCGGGTGGTGGTTTTTGGGCTAGGGACAGGTAATGAAATCCTGACCCTATGTTAAATTGACGCTCTTAAGATAAGTTATGTAAAATGAAGTACAATAATGACTAATGAAATGACCTAAAAATTTTTGTTCTTTTGTGTCTTTTAGATGGGTGAATGCTAAACAAAATGCAGGAATTAAAACATGCAAGAAGAAAGCTAGATGGATGAATGAATCAAAAGATGAGATGCTTGCTGAAATATCAGACCTGAGATTTTCTCAGGCAGTATTTCAGCTTGTAGAAATTCTACAAATTGAAATCATATTTGAGAAAATAGAAAAAAATACATTGAAATTAATGCAACCTAACAAAATAGAAATCACAAAATTTGGATGTCTCTACAGAGAGAAACAATCCAATGATCAGACCATATATGGACTGACTAGAATGCAGAAAATGAAACAAATGCACTAGTCCTAGCCTTGCTCTGATACCAAGATTGATGCAGGAGGCAAGGGGGGCTAGGGATAGGTATGCTAGATGCTAGTAAGGATGCTTACAATGCAAAGGAATTCTTTTTAGGGTTGATGATTTTTTTTTTTTTTGTTTCTTGTTGTTCTTCTTCGTTGTTTTAGGGTTTCAATTCCCGAGCACAAGCAAAGGTAAGAAATACGAAGAACAGTAATGGAAGCTTATGCTAGTAGTTCAAAGCCCTAAAAGTAAGAACGAGAATAGGACCCCGGGATTAAGAAACCCCGGTAGGACTAGCTCAACCTACAATATCTACTTAGGAGATAAAGAGAAGGCAAACCTCAAACTTCTGAAGCGCTCTGATGATGGGGACATCTCAAGCACGGATCTTGGAGCAAGCATAATTCTTGGAGTGGCACAGATCTAGAAGCATTTTTGGAATAAATTTATTTAGGATTTATCTTTTGTTTAAAATTTGAATTAGGATTTGGTTGGTTAGGATTGATATATGGATAGGCTTATCTTATCCTATCTTATATTTGAATTTGATTTAGGATTTGGTTGGTTAGGATTGATATATGGATAGGCTTATCTTATCCTATCTTATATTTGAATTTGATTCATTCTTATCTTTTTATCTTGTATTCAAATTCAAATGAGGGTTGGAAAATCTATAAATACCACCCTCAGCCTTTTGTAATAGGAGGATGGATGAATAAAATTTCTATTGTTCTGTGTGAAGGATCTGTGTGCTCCTAGGATATCTATATGATCCCTTCTCCATCTTCCCAGGGTTTCTGTGTGATCCCTGATTTTGGGCATCTATGTGAGCCCAGGGCATCTATGTGAGCCCCTTTGCTATGTGCTTGTTCTTCTAGGGCATCTGTGTGAGCCCCTTTGCTATGTGCTTGTTCTTCTTGGGGAATCTATGTGAACCCCAGTATTTTATCTTAACCCTGCACCCTTTTCTTTCCTCCTTTGCAAATCCTAATCCCTGGTGACTTTCATGCTCACCAGCGATCCAGTCCAATCCCTGTCCCGCATCATCGGAGCAGAGATCGCTCAACTCGGCGGATGCGGCCTGGATGCCCGAGCAGTCAAACCCGTGGGAGCACTGGCTTTGGCTCGGGAGGTCGCGATGGCAAAGCTGACTATCTCCAATCCTCGAGATGCCAGGGAGGACCTGTAGGCAAACAAAAGAAAGGTCAGCGGAATGTGGAGATGCACGGAAAGGAATTGAGCTGGAGTTGGGAAGGGGCTTCGAGGCCGGTGTCCGACTGGATTCAGAAGTCGAAGTTGGAGATAACTTGGGGCCTCGCACCCCGCAATGTCCCAGATGATGAAGGAATGTGGCCTCAAACCATGCAACATCCTGGAGGATGAAGGATTCGCAATGCCCTGAGGCGACGGACAGGTGGCCTCACACCACTTGACGTCCCTGGGGACGAAGGTTATTCCATTCAAACCTAGCCTAAGAGACAATGGTTGGAGGGTGGAAGAAACTCAAACTTTTCATTAATCACTCAATCATTCATTAGTTCTACAAGGGAGGGATTGGGTCCTTTAAATAGGCACCCAAGGCCCATTTGAAATTCAAATTACAAAATTCATGGTGGCTTCCAAAAGTTTCCAACATCCCATCTCTTTGGCCAACCAAATAATTTGGAGTTGGGCATGGCATGATCAAAGGCTTGGAGAGTGGGATTGGTCCCTTGACTTCCTTCCTTAGCATGCTTATTTTGGAAGAAGGAGTGGGGCATGGCTTGCTTGGAGGGATGTGCTCCCTTGTGATGGGGGACTAATATGCATGCAATTCTTTTTGTATGTTTTACATGTTGAGTTAGGTGATTAATTCCCAAATTTCAGATCAAAATTATTTATAGGGAATTTTGTATGAATTTTTGAAGATCAGCATGCAGATTATGACCTAAAAAAGTAGCAAAGAAGGACCGCCGGGGCTGAGAAGCCTCGGTTAGGGCAAGTTCTCCTACAATAAAATTACTGGAGGTAGAGTGGTGTACCTGACAATGTTTGTGAAGATCGCAGCGAAGGGGTCTCTCGTTCCTCGATGGATGTGGCCTAGAAAACCGAGCCAATGACCCGCGGATACCCGGCTTTCTGCTCGATGGTCCGATTGAGGCTTGGCTGGAGTCGTTGGATTCGTAAGAACTCGGAGACCTGCAAATGACCTTTCAGGGGTTAGAAAACTCACAAAGGAACAAGAAAACAAAGAGAAAATAGCAAGGGAAGGCTTCTTTTGGAGTGGGCGTCTAGGGATCTGAGAGGCTTGTTGGCAGCAGGAAGATGATTGCAGCACTGGGAAGAAAAACTCTCACAAACCCCTTTATGCATACAACAGGGTATCACACAACTCAATAGAAGAACTCAAGGTTTTAATTCATATCAAAAATTCTCCTTCATACAAGAGGCTAGGGTCCCTTAAATAGACCCTTAACCTTGTGCTCCAAGTAAGGGCACATTAGTCTTTACATGAGAATCATTTTCTCTCTCAAGCCCTAGCTAGAAAATAAGGAAACATTAGGTAGAAAAAATCCCTAAAATTTCTCTTGACTTGGACAACACTCCAAGGACACCTAGGGGGACGTGTTGGGCTTCTAAGAGCAGTAAGGGGCTGGCCCAAAGGGGCTCGGGTGCATGGGTTTGGGCCTCTAGAAGCTGGGGTGGCCTGGTAGCCAGGTAGCAGGAATATTCTCTGGTATCTTGCTTCTTAGGGGCTTGGGCTTGGCGCCTGGGCTTGATTTCTTTGGGCTAGGATATAGATGGACCTCTGGAATCATGGATGCCCTTATCTATGAATATACTTTGGCATCTGGAAGGGAATCTGGGCATTTGGAGGGCATCTGTAAGAAATCAGGGTTTTCTGAATTTTCCTCGTGGGGTCTTCAAATCTTCAAGCTGGGTTGGACTTGGGCTAAACTTCCATGTCTTCAATCTAGTTGGACTTGGTCTTCACTTGTATGATGTGGTCTTGAGTCTTCAGTATGCTTGGACAGGACTCAAAAAAATAAAATTAGCTCAACATGAGCTGACTAGCATTGGACTGAACTAGCTCAACATGAGCTGACTAGTACAGAACTGAAATAACAACTAAAAATACTCAAATAACAACTAAAATGGACTCAGATGAGCTAAGCCCTTATTACAGATGGACTCATAAATTATTGATCAATTTACAGAGGGTTGAAAAAGCCTTTGTCTTATTCTGGTGCCTCAGGTGTCCCCACCACCTTGGATTCTTCAACGCCATCTTCTTGGATTGATTCAAGGCCAACCAAAGGAGAGCTCCATGGGCGTTGCATGGTTGAGGGCTTGAAGGGGGGAGTGTGTCCTTTGACCTTCCTTCCTTGTAAGAACATTTTGGGAAGAAAGCTTTGAAGGGGGCATGCTTTGAGGCTTAGTTTTCTCAAGGATCTTCAATGCCCTCTTTTGATGGAACAAGGCATGATGTGGGGGAGGGAAGAGGGGGATGGGTCTCTTCCTTCCAATGTTTCCCAAGGCATGTGGAATGCATGAGGATGCCACTTTGTTTCCCTTCTTGGATGCCCATGTGGCAGTTGATGTGGCACCACGTAGGTAGCTGAGGTGGCACCTGAGTTGGCATTATCCCAAGTGGAAGGGGTGGGTTGTCCCACCAGAACTTGATTTGGTGAAGAAAACCAGAGTGACTTCAATTGGGCTTGGGCCCTGTCCAAACTCAGACTCGAACAAATACAGGACTCATGACCTAACTTGACCCAAATTGGTCAAGGTACAAGACTAAACAAATTTGATAAGAAATTATGACAATGCTTTGGGCTCAAGGCCTTATTACAGGACTCATAGAAGGGGAACCCTACTCTGAGATCCATAGAGGGTTGAGGAGCCTCTGTCGGATCCTGGTGCCCATGCCATAAGGCTTGTGTCTCCCTCTTTCCTTGGTTGCTCAACCTTCTTTGGAAAGAAGCTTGATTTGAGTTTTGGAGCAAGGCCTTTGTCTTCATCCTTTCCTTGGTTGCTCACCCTTCTTTGGAAAGAAGCTTGATATGAGGCTTGGAACAAGGCCTTTGTCTTCAACCTTTCCTTCGTTGCCCATGACTCCTTTAGTAAGTGGCTTGATGGAGGGAGGGAAAGGACGAGAGAATATTTGTTGTGTTTCCATTTGGCATCCAAGAAAATCTCACTTGTGCCACCCACATGGCTGGATGAGGTGGCGCCACATGGGATAATGAAGTGGCGCCACATGGGGTGGTGAAGTGGTGCCCTAGGATTGACATGTTGACCTTCAAGGATTGGCCCAAAGTAGTTGAGCTGGACTCAAAGACCACTTCGGCTTGGACCCAGACTTGGACTAGACTCAATACAGGATACAACTTGACCCAATTGTTTAAAGTACAGGACTAGACACAGACATACGAGACTCAATTCAAAACTAAAGAAATTACAAGTTTTAGGCTTGAAGCCTTATTTCAAGACCTTAAAAAATATGGAACCCTAATTGGGCATCCACAGAGGGTTGAGGAGCCTCTGTCAGATTCTGGTGCCCACACCAGTTCTCCCGAGGTGGGAGGAACTCGACCCTGTCGAGTAAGAGTTGAGTTGGCTTAGGTACTCTTCCAGAAGGTTGGGATCGAGATGCTAAAAGTCCTCCCGGGTAATCCATGAGTCATCGAACTCAGGTCAGCCTTACCATCGGACTAAGAAATGTTGATAACCTTTGCCCCAGATAGTGATAGCTTGGTCATCCAGGACGCGCTCGATCCGCTCTCCTCTCTCAGGAATAATTGGAGGTGGACACTTAGGTTCGGGTTCACTCTCAAAAGAAAGGTCAGACCCAAACGACTTGCTAGGTATGTTTGCTGGTTCCCTGTACTCGACTAAGTCTGAGATATTGAAAGTCGAGCTAATGCCATAATTCGGGGGTAGCTCAAGAACGTAGGCATCAGGGCCAACTCTCCTTATCACTCTAAAGGGGCCAGCTCCACGAGCATGAAGTTTCTTAACGGTTCTGGATGGAAATCATTCAAGCCTAAGCCTAATCATTATAGAATCCCCAATTTCAAACTCTTTAGCTCATTTTTGGAAATCAGCCAAATTATTTTAAAAATTGTATTTAATGAATTATCCTAACATGATGCAAAATGCAGACTCAATTATGCATTCCTATTGAGAAAAGTTTTATTGGATTCCTAGGGTCTAAACCTAACAGACTTTTGACTCTCTAGGTTTGACCCTTATCTGGTATGCAGAAGAAAAATTACCATGAATCCCTACCAAATGCCATCAAGTATACCAAAAGTAGGTGGAAAAAGGAATGGGCTTTAAGGGTTCATGCAATCTAGTGATCTCAACAAAGATTAACCTCACGGCTCTAGAGATATGAGAAGGCTCAAGGAAAGGTAGGGAATAGAAAGGAGACTCAGGGATTGGTTCAAAGTTTAAGCGACTGACCTTAATGTGTGGATGTTGGTCTATAGGTGTGCTTGTCCTAACCTCATGATTAGTACTAGGAGGATCAATAGGTGTAAGTTCTAGGGTAGGCTGGGTGCTCGTAGAAGATGGAAGGTCATCAGGAAGGTCTTTGGAAAGTTTATCTTGAAAGTCCTCTAAACTAATGTCTACTTTTTCTGGGACCTTCTCTATGGGCAATAATTAAGAACCTTCACTTTCATCTACTTTTTTTGATCCTGGCTTGGTCAGTTTTTCTTCAAGTTCTGTAGTAGGTTCAGGATCATTATCCTTAGATTCCTCTGATACCTCCATCTTGGGCCCATCTTCATCACACTTTGCCACTAAGCTTGATTCATGGATATTTTCATGGGATTCCTTAATAGGCTTAGTGGTTTCTTCACTTACACTCCTAATGGTCTCAGACTTATCCTCTTCCTTCCCTAGCTCTTCAATCCGAGGATACCCTATGTCTTGAATATCAGTGCACTCAATTTGTACTTCAGGGTTCTTGTTCCTATCATTCATATGAACTAATGGGACAGTAGAAGTTGGTTGGTCTAAGGGAAGTTGACTAGGGTTGGGTTTGGGTCCAAAGGTACTAACCCTGCTGGTCTTAACTTGGTAGATCATGAATTTTCTCTGATATGACTCAAATTCCCTAGCAGTGTCATAGGCTTCTTCCAGGCTATAAATCTTCCAATGGAGAAGTTCTTGTTGGATATCCCTACGTTGACCATCTCGAAACCTAGCTATGGTCTCAGACATGGATTCAGCGGTGTTACATGTCTTGACAAACTCCTGGAATTTCTTAACATACTCAGACACTGGCTTATCATCTTGTCTCAGTCAGTACCATTGGTCTAAAAGTCTTTTCTCATAGGATCTACCTAGGTACTTATCTCTCAACTTACTTCTCATGTCTCTCCAAGTACTTATTTCCTCTTCTTTGTGATAACATTCATGCTTAATAACATACTAATGCGACCTAGCATATTGGGTGAACTTGGTTTTGGCCAACCTAACCTGTCCTAATTGTGATATGTTAGTGCGCTCAAAATACTGATCCATTCATTCTTCCCACTTGATATATGCCTCTGGTCTTCCATCGAAAGTTGGTGCATAAGGTTCGGTGCTCCTAATGGGTCCCTCCTCAGAGTCAACCAAGTATGGATATGGGCTCCTAAGGCTAGACTCGGACTCAGGTTCAACAGATGGTCTAGGACTATTCTTTTCTAAGGATCCAACTCCTTCATCAAGCTTATCAAGCTTATTGTTCATCTTAGCCAATTGTTCCATGATGACCTTTAAAGGATCTTCTCGGGTGTTGTCCTTGGGTTCACTTGGTTGGGAAAGATGGGGATGATAAGGGACTCTTGATCTAGTCGACATGAGCTAAGCATGCAAAATTGTATATGATCTACTAGACCTAGAATCTCAACCAGTTTCCTAAGTCAGGGTGGCAAACCAGTTTGTAGTAACTCTGTACTTGGCCAAGTAGGTGTAGGGGAGTGGAGGTCCCTGAACACCAACCTTAGACACCAATCTAGGATTGGCAAGGTAGGCGGACCAAACTCATAAGCCCTGAATCACCAAGCCTAGACACCAAGAGTAGCAGCACACACAGAATGGACTGACGCCAAGAATAGACACTTAGTCTTGACTCGACCAGTTGGTGTCCCTAAGCTTTCTAGAGCAAAATTAGTCTACTCGATTTTAATTAGAGCTTGGGTTCGTGATGCAGATTAGTGATTTTTGGGCTAGGAATAGGTAATGAAATCCTGACCTTAGTGATTTTTTCTTAATTATTCCAGCTATTCCTCTTATTCCCTTTATTCCCATTTTATCCTCATGTTATTCCCAACTTATTCCATGACTATCCCTATCTTCTTCAACCTCCCAAGAAGTCACAAAACGTTCTTTTTTCAATTTTTTTGTCCCACCGATCTCAGATCCGCCGTGCCCGTCCCCCCGGCCACCTTCGCTGGCCTGCCACCAGTGCTCATCGACCTCACTCATGTCAGAAAATCGGCATCCGCCACCCATGTCATGGGGAGACGAACGGACGCCATGGGAAGATGAACGGCCACCCATGGCCGCCGCCTGCCGCCGCCCTGCCACCCTGCTGTCCTCCATCTACCGCCGCACCACCGTCCCACCGTCCGCCGTCCGTAGGTGCTCTCGCCGGTGCCTGGGGCCCCACGGATGCCGTGGGAAGATGAATGGCTGCCCATGGTCGTCGCCTGCCGCCGTCTTGCCGCCCCGCCATCCCGTCGTCCACCGCCTCCCGCCGCCCCGCCGTCCTGCCGTCCGTCGTCCACCGCCCGCTACCCGATCGGTCGCCGGAGATCCAGCCGAGCCCTCCCTGTTGCTCAACTGTGAAGAAACTCTTGCACGATTCTCAAAGCAACCTAAAGAAGCTTCTGCATGCTTCTCAAAGCAGCTGGAAGAAGAGTTGTTCTGCACGATTTTTGGAGTAGCACAAAATTCAGAGCAAAGAGGGATTTCAAAATTCAAATAAAAGGGATTTATTGGTATTTTTTTCATAAATGAAAGTTGGGTTTAAAAAAAGGAAAATTTGGGATTTTTTATTTTGAATTTGAATTCAAAATCAAGGGAGGATTTCAAAGGATTTTATTTTGAATTTCAAAGGTGGTGTGGGCACCAGGATCCGACAGAGGCTCCTCAACCCTCTATGGATCTCAGATTAGGGTTCCCCCTTCTATGAGTCCTGTAATAAGGCCTTGAGCCCAAAGCATTGTCATAATTTCTTGTCAAAGTTTGTTTAGTCCTGTACCTTGACCAATTTGGGTCAAGTTAGGTCATGAGTCCTGTATTTGTTCGAGTCTAGGTTTGGACTGGGCCTAAGCCCAATTGAAGTCACCCTAGTTTTCTTCACCAAATCAAGTTCTGGTGAGCCAACCCACCCCTTCCACTTGGAATAATGCCAACTCAGGTGCCACCTCAGCTACCTACGTGGTGCCACATCAGCTGCCACTTGAGCATCCAAGAAGGGAAACAAAGTGGCACCCCCATGCTTTCCACACGCCTTGGGTGACATTGGAAGGAAGAAACACCATCCCCCTCTTCCATCCCCCACATCATGCCTTGTTCCATCAAAAGAGGGGCGTTGAAGATCCTTGAAGAAACCAAGCCTCAAATCAAGCCCCCTTCCAAGCTTTCTTCCCAAAGTGTTCATGCAAGGAAGGAAGGTCAAAGGACACACTCCCCTGTTCAAGCCCTCAACCATGCAACGCCCATGGAGCTCTCCCTTGGTCGGCCTTGAATCAATCTAAGAGATGGCGTTGAAGAGTCCAAGGGAACACATCCTTCCAAGCAAGCCATGCCCCACTCCTTCTTCCCAAAATAAGCATGCTAAGGAAGGAAGTCAAGGGACCAATCCCCCTCTCCAAGCCTTCCCTCATGCCACACCTAACCCCAAGTTATTTGGTCGGCCAAAGAGAGGGGATGATGGAAAATTTTGGGCGCCACCATGAAAGTTGTAATTTGAAATTCAAATGGGCCTTGGGTGCCTATTTAAAGAACCCAATCCCTCCCTTGTAGGACTATTGAATGATTGAGTGATTAATGAAAAGTTTGAGTTTTTTTCCACCCTCCAACCATTGTCTCTTAGGCTAGGTTTGAGTGGAATTGCCTTCGTCCCCAGGGACGTCGAGTGGTGTGAGGCCACCTGTCCGTCGCCCCAGGGCATCGCGAATCCTTCGTCCTCCAAGATGTCGCGTGGTGTGAGGCCACATTCCTTCATCCTCCGGGATGTCACGATGTGCGAGGCCCCAAGTTATCTCCAACTTTGACTTCAGAATCCAGCCGGACACCGGGTTCGAAGCCCCTTCCCAACTCCATCTCAATTCCTTTCCGTGCATCTCCATATTTCGCTAACCCTTCTTTTGTTTGCCTACAGGTCCTCCCTGGCATCTCGGGCATTGGAGATAGTCAACTTTTCCATCACGACCTCCCGACCCCAAGCCAGCGCTCCCACGAGTTCGACTGCTCGGGCATCCAGGCCACATCCACCGAGTTGAGCGATCTCTGCACCGGGCGCTCCAGAAGTTTGAGGTTTGCTTTCTCTTTATCTCCTAAGTAGATATTGTAGGTCGAGCTAGTCCTACCGGGATTTCTTAATCTCGGGGTCCTGTTCTCATTTTCACTTTTAGGGCTTTGAACCGCTAGCATAAGCTTTCATTACTGTTCTTCGTATTTCATACCTTTGCTTGTGATCGAGAATCGAAATCGTAAAAAAATATCTAAAAACCATCAAACATAAAAAATAAAAAAAAACTCCTTGCATCATAAGCATCCATCCCAGCATCCCTTGCCCTACATCAAAAGGGGATATGGGAATCTAAAATACCCATACTCCTCTTGTAATAAATTAGTTGATGAAATGAATTTTTGAGGGTTTTTCCACTTGTTTGTGGTTCATGGCTGAGGCCCGTTTGCCTTCGTCCTTCGGGACGTCAATGATGCAGAACGAAAGATCTAATACCAAAAATGATGCAGAACAAAAAAGATGATGCGATGCGGAAGTAAATTAAAATTAATGTATTTTTTTTTAATATATTTTCAGAAGTCGGCTTTGACTCAAAGGAAAGATAAACTAATGTTGAAAGAAACTAAGAAATGACAGAGAGCACAAAAAAGGAGTGGATTATCAGAGTAACTCAAAAGTAGGATCGCTGGGGATTGAGAAACCCCCAGATCTAGGGTTTGCACTGAGTTTCAACGGAACAGACAAAGTGAGAAGGGAAGGTTCTTGTTACCTAGCAGTGATATCTCTCGTTGCATCAATTGGAGGACACTCTCGAGCAGATTGTAGGATCCTTGGAGACGGGGTATCTTCGCAATGGATCCTCGGATTGTAGTCCTATGGCAAGGTTGGCCTCATTCTCGAACTCAGGATCTGGAAGAAGAAGAACAAAAGAAAAAAGAACCAGAAACTCAAAGAAAGACACTGACCTGAGGACTTAATGAAGATTGTTGGATGTAGAAGTTCCGGAGATCTTGATACTGATCTGACTCTTCTTTGAACTTGCTCTGTAGTTGAAACAGTTGATCTGAACCTGGATGCTGGTGGTCGGCCTCTATGTGGAAGAGAGGGGCCGTGGGATGTAGATAGAAAATTAGGGTTTGCTGGTGGTGGAGTAGAGATGGGTGGACTAAGCTAGAGTTTTGGGGTTGGAGATCTCACACCTCCTCAAGGTTCCTAGGGAACCCGGATTTACTCCCTCACGGAGCTCAACACTTGAATACAAGTGCTGAAGAGAGAAACACAAAGTTGCTCACAAAGAAATTAATTTCATTCATCATTTTTTTTCAAGAGTTACATAGAGTTGAATATATAGACATAACAAAGAAATAAAATTTCATACACTTCCCATGTGGGACTAATAGGACTAACTCACACTTTAGGCATCAAATTCTCTTCCCAAGACTCCTTCCATGAGTGGGCAGCCCAAAAACTCCAAGAAAACTTGAAAATCAGCTCCAAATGGCAGGTTATGGGGGTATCTCCTAGTATCTCTCCATGAATCAAGGATTTTCCCTTCATGGTTTGGCTCTTTTGGACACCTCCTAGTCTTGCTCCACAAGTTTAGGCTTCTTCCTTTCATGGCTTTGGAACTTTAGGAAACTTTTGGGTGCCTCCTTGATTTTCTCCCCAAGACATGCTCTCTTCTCTTTTATAACTTGGATTTTTATGGAATATTGTGGGGCACCTCCTTGATCCTCTCTTCAAGAAAAATTCTTGCCATCCTGGCTTGGGTTTATCTGGAAAGAAGTTGGCTCCTCCTTGGATTGAGGTATCTTGATGGATTTCTCCCCAAGTGGTACATGAAAGAAGGGACCTGCTTTCTTGTGGTGTGGGGACCAATGCATACTAGATGGAGATGTGGTGCCTCCTGGACTCTGGCGTGTGGCTGGGAGTATGGCGCCCACATGCTTGGGCCTGGGAGAAAAAATTGGGCACCCTGGACCTTGACTTGATTTTAGAAAAATGGCACCAACCTGGAGAAGACCTAGACCACTACTAGGACTTGTACTGAGTCAACATGACTCAACAAAATTTAAATTATAGGGAAATACAGACTCAAGACTAAAATTGAGTTGACCAAGTCAACCCTAATTACAAATCCAGAAAATCCTAATTCTTCGGGCAAGGTCAATCAGAGATCCAGATGGAGCCCTGAAGTCTTCTTCTGAGTCTGGTGCTCGCACCAATTCTCCCGGGATGGGAGGAACTCGACCCTGTCGAGTATGGATCAAGCCGGCTCTGGTATCTTTCCAAGAGGTCTGGGTCCAATTCTTGTAATTCTTCTCGGGAGATCCAAGAGTCTTCTGAATCTAGCCTTCCTTGCTAGTGGAGCAGGTATCTTTGGTATCCTCGGTTACGAGTAGAGATAACCTGATCATCCAGGATCTTTTCAATCTGCTCTTTCCTCACAGGCCAGTTTGTTGGTGGACACACAGGGTCGGGATCACTCTCAATAATAGGATTAGGTTTCAAAGGCTTACTAGGAATCATAGCTGGCTCCCTATACTCTACTAAGTCTGTAATGTTGAAAGTAGAGCTATTGCCTAGTTCTGGAGGCAACTCGAGTACATAGGCATTGGATCCTACTCTTTTCACTACTCTAAATGGTCCAGCTCCTTTAGCATGTAACTTTCTAACGGTTCCAGGAGGAAACCGTTCAGGCCTTAACCTAATCATTACATAGTCTCCCTCAACAAAAGTTTTGACTCGCCTTTGAGAATCAGCCAACTTCTTATAAATTTTATTACTTTAAATTTATTTTGGCATGAATTTCTTTATGCAAGTCCTTTACATGCTATGCAAGTGCATCAAGAGACTTGTGTGTGTGGGCTAATAGTGAAATCAGATCAAGTGGTGTGTGAGGCTTGTATCCATGAACAATTTCAAAGAGACTCTAGCCTATAGACCTATTGATCGAAACATTATATGCAAATTTAGCCCTGGGTAAATACAAATCCCAATTCCTGGTATTCTCACTCAACCAAAATCTGAGACAAAGCCTAGTAAAGGGTCCAGAAAAACTAAACTAGACTGACAACGCATTCCTAAAGAATGGACTTTATTCCAAAGAAACCCTAGGTCTAAACCTAACAAACTAAGGCTCTCTAGGTTTGACCTTGGTTCGGAGGAGCGCATGCAGAGCATGAAAACTTATTATGGATGCCTAGTAGGTGCCATAAGGTCTTCCAGAAGTAGGTGGCAAACCTAATAGGTTCTAAGGAGTCTTGCAACCTAGAGATCTCAGTAAATTGTAATCCCATAGCTCTAGAAACATGAGAAGATTCAGGGAAGGGTAGGAAATAAGAATCAGAGTTTTGAGGTGGCTTATCGGAAACAAGAAACATACCTTGGTTATTCATGATGACCTTAAAATGAGGACATTGTTCTATAGGTGCACTCATCCAAACCTCATGATTTGCTCTAGGAGGGTCTACAAGTGCAAGTTCTACGGTAGGCTGGGTGCTCCTAGAAGGTGGAAGGTTATCAGGAAGGTCTTTGGAATGTTTATCTAGAAAGTCCTCTAAGCTACTGTCTTTTTCTTGTTCTTGGACCTTTCCAATGGGCAATTCTTGTGAACCCTTCTTCTTCACACTTCTCTACCATATTTGACTCAGGGGTGTCTTCTTTGGATTCCTCAATGAGTTCAGGGGTATTCTCACTTAAACATTCATTGGGTGTAATTTCCTCTTCCTGAACTTCCTCAAAAGGGTCTTCTCTTAGGGTTAGCTCCTGAATTCCTTGAGTGGCAGGGGTCCCCTCAATAACCCCATTAGGTAGGAGTTGGTTAATTGAATTATCGGGAGAGATATCCTCAAATTCTTCTTCTTCATATTCATCTATCAAACTTATGTCAGGCTCATATATTTCTTCCTCAATCTCACTGAAAGGTTCTAATCTATTCTTCTTTGATTCCTCTTTAAGTACGGCTCTGGTCGGGTCAACTAATTTTGGGATGACCATGCCTAACTCCTTCTCAGTGTTATCCTTCTTGTCAAGAGGTGACACAAGTGGGAATTGACAAACAAGAGTCTGGTTCACTACGGGTGTCGGATCAATCAGAACTTGACTCAAGTTGGTAGAGGTTGGCTTTAAGTCCAAAGTACATGATTGGTTATATCTTAAAGACCACTCATAGTCTGGGCTTCTAGGTAGGCTTGGTCTAACTTATTGGTCTTTTCAAGGCATAGCTTCCTATAAATGTCTGTGTGTAACCCTACCCTAAACCTCGATGTGATCTGAGCTTCAGTCTCAATGGTATTGCATTTCATGTCATACCACTGGAAGTCCTCAATATATTTAGACACAGGCCTATTACCTTGTTGCAATTGGTACCATTGGTCTAAAAGTCTTTCTCATAGGATCTACCTAGGTACCTATCTCTCAACTTACTTCTCATATCTCTCCAAGTATATATTTCCTCTTTCTTTGATAACACTCATGCTCAATAGCATACCAATGCAACCTAGCATGTTTGGTGAACTTGATTTTGGCCAACCTAACTTGTCCTAATTTCGATATGTTAGTGCACTCAAAATATCGATCCATTTGTTATTCCCACTTAATATATGTCTCTTGTCTTCCATCAATAGTGGGTGCATAAGGTTCGATGTTCCTAACGGGTCCCTTTTCTGAGTCAACCAAGTATGGATATAGGCTCCTAGGGTTATGCTCGGGATCACGGTATAAGATCCTCCTAGGCTCCTGGCATGGGTGAGGTTGGGGCCAATTAAATTTTGGATCAGGTGTCCAATTTTGATGTCTACGTTTCTCAAGTCCCTGTGCTCGGTCTCTAAACTGGGCAAAACCCTCATTCATATCCTGACTCAATTTGGTCATACTTTCGATAAGAGTTCTAATCATGGCCTCAAAATCAGGTTGGGTTTGACCAGGTTGGTAGGGTACTCCATTCTGGGTGGACATGATGATGCAAGCAAGCACACCAAATGAGACTCGACTGAAATGACTACGGGCTAACTAGACCTAGAGCCCAAACTAGATGCCCAATCAAAGTGGCAAGCTAGCCTGTAGTAACTCGGGACTCAGCCAGGCAGGTGTAAGGGGAGTGTTAGGTCCCTAATTGCCAATCCTAGACACCAATCAGAGATTGGCCAGGTAGGTGGACCAGCACACAAGCCCTTTGGGATAGAATCCCTGAACCACCATTCTAGACACTGAGTACAAAGCACACACAGAGTAACTAGACAAACTGACTCAACATTAGCCTAGACCCGACTTGTTGGTGTCCCTAGCCCACTTGGACAAATTAAGTCTAATAAATTTTAAAATTAGGCTTAGGATCGAATGAATGGGTGGTGGTTTTGGGCTAAGGAGAGGTTATCAACTCCTCCCCTTATCTTAGATTCTCAATTGCCCTTAAGATGAATTAGGAGATGAACACTCAAAAAAAAATTGAATTGCAGAAACACAGAAATAGAATTTCTGTAATTTAACTCTCAGAAATTTCAAAAAACCTAATAAATTACAGTAAAATTATATAAAATAGTTTGAATTATACTGGTTCCAGAAAAATAAAAATCATATAATTTGGAGTTACCTACAATGAGAAATAATTCCTGTAACAGGGCAGTTACAGGCTGAAAACAAAATGCTTCCCCCGTTTACAATTCCTGCTACGAAGTTGTACCCAGCGGATCCCCTACACGCCCTAGGAACACCCCGTGGAATGGGAAGAGGAGGCTTGCACCTCGCTTCGTTCCTAGGACCGGATGTCCTGGGGAGTCTACTTCGAGCAGACAAAGTAAAAAAGAGAGACACTCAAAACATGCAAGCAAGTCAGAAACCCTAGACAGGGCTCTGATACCAAAATGAAGCAGAACGAAATATCTGATACCAAAAATGATGCAGAACAAAAAAGATGATGCGATGCGAAAGTAAATTAAAATTAATGTATTTTTTTTTAATATATTTTCAGAAGTCGGCTTTGACTCAAAGGAAAGATAAACTAATGTTGAAAGAAACTAAGAAATGACAGAGAGCAATTAAAAGGAGTGGATTATCAGAGTAACTCAAAAGTAGGATCGCTGGGGATTGAGATACCCCCAGATCTAGGGTTTGCTCTGAGTTTCAACGGAACAGACAAAGTGAGAAGGGAAGGTTCTTTTTACCTAGCAGTGATATCTCTCGTTGCATCAATTGGAGGACACTCTCGAGCAGATTGTAGGATCCTTGGAGACAGGGTATCTTCGCAATGGATCCTCGGATTGTAGTCCTATGGCAAGGTTGGCCTCCTTCTCGAACTCAGGATCTGGAAGAAGAAGAAACAAAAGAAAAAAAAACCAGAAACTCAAAGAAAGACACTGACCTGAGGACTTAATGAAGATTGTTGGATGTAGAAGTTCCGGAGATCTTGATACTGATCTGACTCTTCTTTGAACTTGCTCTGTAGTTGAAACAGTTGATCTGAACCTGGATGCTGGTGGCCGGCCTCTATGTGGAAGAGAGGGGCCGTGGGATGTAGATGGAAAATTAGGGTTTGGTGGTGGTGGAGTAGAGATGGGTGGACTAAGCTAGAGTTTTGGGGTTGGAGATCTCACACTTCCTCAAGGTTCCTAGGGAACCCGGATTTACTCCCTCACGGAGCTCAACACTTGAATACAAGTGTGGAAGAGAGAAATACAAAGTTGCTCACAAAGAAATTAATTTCATTCATCATTTTTTTTCAAGAGTTACATAGTGTTGAATATATAGATATAACAAAGAAATAAAATTTCATACACTTCCCACGTGGGACTAATAGGACTAACTCACACTTTAGGCATCAAATTCTCTTCCCAAGACTCCTTCCATGAGTGGGCAGCCCAAAAACTCCAAGAAAACTTGAAAATCAGCTCCAAATGGCAGGTTATGGGGGTATCTCCTAGTATCTCTCCATGAATCAAGGATTTTCCTTCATGGTTTGGCTCTTTTGGACACCTCCTAGTCTTGCTCCACAAGTTTAGGCTTCTTCCTTTCATGGCTTTGGAACTTTAGGAAACTTTTGGGTGCCTCCTTGATTTTCTCCCTAAGACATGCTCTCTTCCCTTTTATAACTTGGATTTTTATGGAACATTATGGGGCACCTCCTTGATCCTCTCTTCAAGAAAAATTCTTGCCATCCTGGCTTGGGTTTATCTGGAAAGAAGTTGGCTCCTCCTTGGATTGAGGTATCTTGATGGATTTCTCCCCCAAGTGGCGCATGAAAGAAGGGACCTGCTTTCTTGTGGTGTGGGGACCAATGCATACTGGATGGAGATGTGGCGCCTCTTGGACTCTGGCGTGTGGCTGGGAGTGTGGCGCCCACATGCTTGGGCCTGGGAGAAAAAATTGGGCACTCTGGACCTTGACTTGATTTTAAAAAAATGGCACCAACCTGGAGAAGACCTAGACCACTACTAGGACTTGTACTGAGTCAACATGACTCAACAAAATTTAAATTGTAGGGAAATACAGACTCAAGACTAAATTGAGTTGACCATGTCAACCCTAATTACAAATCCAGAAAATCCTAATTCTTCGAGCAAGGTCAATCAGAGATCCAGATGGAGCCCTGAAGTCTTCTTCTGAGTCTGGTGCTCGCACCAGTCAAGGGGTGTTAGGCCCAATGCCTTCGCTCCAATGAGAGCGTCGAGGAGCGTGAAGCCACTCCAAGCCATCAGTGTTGTCGTGCATGATGGCGGGGTGTGATCTTCAAGTCGTCAGCACCGCCGTGCATGATGATGGAGGTGATCCTAAATAAGGTCTTCGCTGCCAAACAGTTGACGAGGGGATCGAAGCCCTAGGTACCTTTCTTCCCCTCCATCTCTCTATTTCCCGTCAGATCTAGATCCTAGTTCGACTTTCATTCCCATTCCCCTCCATATTTCCATCCTTCCTTCACCACCTCTACCAAGAAAAAACTGAAAACCAAAAGAGTCTAGCCGTTTTTAGTTTTTTTTTTTTTTTTTTTTTCAGGGGTCATTCTATCCTAGTCCCGGGAGGCTTCTTAGCCCTCCCACGATCCTGGTTTGCTTTAGGTCTTTCCTTTCAGAATAACCATGGGTCTCTTCGTTTCCCGTCCCACAACACTTACACTACCTCCATATGACCTGTCGTAGGTGTAAAACCATTCCTGATGTGAGGTATAGTGGTATGAGCATGTAGAATCCAAAATCCAGTATTATCCAAATCTACTGATCCATCTGATACAATCAGTACATCTCCTCTATTACCATTTGATACATTTGCATCACCTATGTTGACTCTTCCATTTTTTATCTTCCAAAGAGGACAATGCTTCTTGATATGCCCAAGCTGATGACACTTATGGCATTTCAAGTTCTTATGATTCCAAGACTAAGATCTGCCCTTGGATTTCCCCTTAGCTCTTTCTTTTGGTCTACCTTGCCTCTCGTTCACAGCAAGAACCTCTGAGTTAAGATTACCTTTGCAGATCTTTTTCCTTTGCTCATTAGAGCTGAGCACACCAACCACCTCTTTATAATTCAGGGTTTCCTTTCCATAAACCAAGGTTGTTATGAGACCATCATACGATCCAGGGAGTGAACACAATAGCAACAATTCCCGATCCTACTTATTAATTTTCATATCCTGACTCATCACCTCAGAACATACCTGATTGAACCTCTGAATAAGAGCAACGAGGTCTCCTCCTTCAGGCATTCTCAAGCTATATAGTTGCTTCTTCAACCATAGCTTATTCATCATGTTCTTTCCCATGTATGTGTTCTCAAGTCTTCTCCAAAGACCTTTAGCGGTAGTCTCTGAACAAACCTCAGGTAAAACCTGATCAGCCAAACACATCCTGATAGTGCTAAAAGCAATCTCTTCTAACTCTTTCCATTCTACAACACTGATCTTTTTTGGTCTTTCTTTAACCAAGACCTTGTAGATCCTTTGTTGAACCAGCAAATCATTAACCCTTTGCTGCCACAAGATGAAGTTTCCCTTGCCATCGCACTTTTCAAAATCCACCTTGAACCCACTTGATGCCATTACCACCATCAAGAAATAAAGAAATCTAAAAATCATGTATGTAAGAAGCTTTCCTTCCAACCCTTTGATCATGAGATATTCCTTCCACAAACCTTTCTCTGATACCAAATTGTTAAGAATTAGGATCCAACTTCAGTTTCCATGTGGAACCCAAATACCCAAAAGTAGCCTTGTTCCCAATCAAGAATAAATGCCCTGATCAACAAAGCAATAGCGAAAGCGTACCACAGATTGTGGATGACCCTCTGCCAGCGATCTCCTTAGAAAACATGGTAGGATACAGGTCTTTGAAGATCAATTCATCAAGATCCAAGAATGGGAGAAGAAGGGAGAAGAAGAAAGAAATCTCTGGAGAAATGGGATTTTCTTGATTCCATATCCGAGAAGTTCGTTGACAACTCTATTCAAGCTCTCAAGAAGTTACAATATATATAGCTCGGTCACACATAGCAGAGTATCCCAAACTCCCTCCAGTTGGCACCGCTTAAAAAATGGCTCTCCCGTCATTCGAGCTAGCTCTAGACACTAGAGTTGACTCTACCTTGGAACCGAGTCAACTCTAAGCATCAGAGCTGACTCTTCCAGACCATAGGGTTTCTTGACTATGTAACCAAGTCAACTAGAACCCATTGGAGTCGACTCGTCCAAACCACAAGGTTTCTTGACTATGAAATCGAGCTAACTCGAACCCAACGAGCTGACTCAACCAAAATACATTTCCCTATTCTGAGCCATGCCAACTAGCAGAGACGACTCTTACACTAGAGGAGCTGACTCTAAGATCCAGACTAATAAAAACTCAGCCTAAAACACCTAGGACTCACCTGGACTTACTCCTAGCCTTAGATACATCATACACAACCATGATAGACAGGACCAATACAAGGACATTGACCCAACAAGCCTTGAATGCACCACCTGAGACTCAACACCTGCTCTAACCTCGTGTCGAATCCTGCTCCACCCGTGAACCACCTCTCCTTGGTGCTCCACTTAAGATTGAAGTCCCCCTGATGCCATAAAATGAAATCCTGCCCTGTTGAACCTGCCCCTACACCTCGAACCCTGTCACTGCCTCCTCGGACCCTCCGCATCTCATGGACCCCTCCGAGACTGTTTTGGATACACTACCTCCCGTAGGCTCCTCTGAAACCAAGAGCTCATCCGACTCTTCCTTTGACCCAGCGATTGAACCTAAGAAATCCAGGCTTTTCTTTTCTCCATCCTTGTACTTCTTTTTAAGTGGACAACTCCTGCTTAAAGTGCCCTACTACACCACACTTGTAGCACTTGCATCCATGCTACTTTTCCTGGACTGTACCTATCTCACCTGTTCACCTTTCTTCTTCCATTTTCTTGGCCTCTTAGACACAGCCAAACCCTCCTGAAAGACCTCCCTCTTTATCATCCATTCTCGCTACTCATTGGACCTTAGCACTGATATGATCTCCTCATATACCAGCATCTCCTCATATACAGTAGTGTAGTCACCAACGGATAGAAGCTCCCAGGTAGTGAACATAAAAGCAGTAGACTCTTATCTTTTTTCAAAATCCATCCCAATGTTGAGCAAATCCATGCTCATCCGATCGAACTGCTGAGTGTGTCTCATAACATCCTCACCCTCTTCATCCTAAGGCTGTATAATTTCTTCTTCAGCACCAACTTGTTGCACATATTCTTTCCCATATACATGGTGTGCAACCTCGACCACAATCCATTGGGTGTCTTCTCCTCTAACACGCCATACAAAACCTCATCTGCCAGACAAGTCCTAATCATGGCACAAGCCCTTTTTTATAAGGACATCCACTCCTTGTCATTCATACCCCTGGCCTATCATCCAAAGCCAGATCTAATCCCATCTAAACTATCAAGTCTTCCATCCTAACCTTCCACATGGTGAAACTCCCTTTCCCATCAAACTTCCCCACACCAATCTTCACCCCGCTGCCTTCCATAATCCAAAACAATCACAAAATAGTGAAAGATTAAAAAACTTGAAGAAGATACCTGATGTAAGGGGGTGGACAGCAGCCCAGATCTTATCCTTCCTCCAACACCTTGAAAAAACTCTAGATCTGAATCCTAATCCAAAATCTAGGAGAAAACCTTGAAGGATCCTGGGATAGAAACCTCCTCTCCCCACACTCGAACCTACTCTGATACCACTTGTTAGAAAATCCTCTGATCAGAGTATATACCGTGGAAGCACTATGAGAGATTTCTTGACGTGATGATGGCACCTTCTTTTTAAACCAAGAAGTAGGAGAAGATATAGAAGAGAGATTAGGATAAAAGAGATTGTATTATTTTTTTTGAAAAGATTATTGATACAAGATACAAGATGACTCACCTCCTCTCTAACAACTGAGAAGAAGCCCAACATGAACAACCCTCATGATCTCCCTTCTCCAAACCCATGGAAGACCCCATGTCCCAAACCTTCTTTAGCATGAAAGCAAGAAACCCTCTTCACGCTATTTCTTATTCACGCTAAACCATCGCCCCTTCTCTTTATATAATCACATGGGCGGTTTGGGGCTTCCTAATTGGTTACAACCAACCTACTAATTCTTGGGCTTGGACATTAGGTTCAAGGTGGTTAGGACCCCTAGATAGTTATGATCCTTAGTTGGTTAAGCTCCCTAGTAAGTTAGACCTCAAGCAGTTAGGACTCAACCACCTAACCAACTAACCAACTAGCCACATGCTAACCAACTAACAACTAACTACCTAGCCTCAAATCCCTTTCACACCAAAGGGCAACCAACTGCACCTCTAGACCTAAACCCCGTAACCTAATAGGGTTATGTTACAATCTCTCAAAAACTTCTCCTTCTAGTCAATGAAAAACTCTCAACCCTGGGTCAAACCCCTGACCCAACCTGACTCAAAAGGACCTTGGGATATAAGCCTCCCAAACTTGTTGCCTTCTCTGGAAGGCCTCCAAGACCTTGGAACACCTCTAGAACTTGCTTGGCATGCCTCCAAGCTCCCAGGGATCCTCGAACATCCTTGCCATGGCCTCCCAAGTCTCTCCAAGACTTGAGAGCACCATAAAATCCTACAACAATCAAGCTGAATATGAGGCACTCCTCACGGGGTTGAAGGTATCCTGCGAGCTAGGCGTAAAGTGCCTGAAGGTCTTCATGAACTCACATCTCACGATGGGCCAGGTCTTCGGTGAGTATGAAGCTCGAGATCTCATGATGGCGAAGTATCTGGATAAGGTATACTCATATGTGGTGAACCTCCAGCACTTTAGCATTTTCCACATCCCTCGCGCAGAGAATGCCCTAGCTGATGTCCTCTCTAGGCTAGCAACCTTGTCGGATTCATTGCTGGGGCATACCTTCATCGAATATCTAGAGACCCGAAACTTGGAGTCTATGGTAGAGGTCCAGCAGGTCACCTCCGAGGCAAGCTGGATGGATCCTTGCATCAAATACATTACGATCGGTGCCTTACCTAAGGATTGCGGAGAGTCGACCTCCTCAAAAAGAAGGTCGAGCAATTCATGCGATGGATGGATAGCTCTATCGGAGGTCTTATTCTTACCCCCTATTGAAGTACTTGATGTCCTCAAAAGCTATCTACATACTTCAAGAAATATATAAAGGCATCTGTGGGAATCATGTGGGGACAGGACTGGTGGGGACACCTGAGGCACCAGAATAAGACAGAGGCTTTTCAACCCTCTGTAAATTGATCAATAATTTATGAGTCCATCTGTAATAAGGGCTTAGCTCATCTGAGTCCATTTTAGTTGTTATTTGAGTATTTTGAGTTGTTATTTCAGTTTGTACTAGTCAGCTCATGTTGAGCTAGTTCAGTCCAATGCTAGTCAGCTCATGTTGAGCTAATTTTATTTTTTTGAGTCCTATCCAAGCATACTGAAGACTCAAGACCACATCATACAAGTAAAGACCAAGTCCAACCAATTGATGACATGGAAGTTTAGCCTAAGTCCAACCCAGCTTGAAGATTTGAAGACCCCAGGAGAAAAATCAGAAACCCTGATTCCTTGCAGATGCCCTCCAAATGCCTAGATTTCCTTCCAGATGCCAAAATATATTCATAGACCAAGGCATCCATGATTTTAGAGGTCCATCTGCATCCTAGCCCAAAGAAATCAAGACCAGGCGCCAAGCCCAAGCCCCTAAGAAGCAAGATACCAGGGAATATTCCTGCTACGTGGCTACGAGGCCACCCCAGCTTCCAGAGGCCCAAACCCATGCACCCGGGCCCCTTTGGGCCAGCCCCTTGCTGCTCTTAGAAGCCCAACACGCCCCCTAGGCATCCTTGGAGTGTTGGCCAAGTCAAGAAAATTTTTAGGGATTTTTTCTACCTAATGTTTCCTATTTTCTAGCTAGGGTTTGAGAGGGAAAATGATTCTCATGTAAAGACTAATGTGCCCTTACTTGGAGCCCAAGGTTAAGGGTCTATTTAAAGGACCCTAGCCTATTTAAAGGTTTTGATATGAATTAAAACCTTGAGTTCTTCTATTGAGTTGTGTGATACCCTGCTGTGTGCATAAAGGGGTTTGTGAGAGTTCTTCTTCCCGGTGTTTACCATCATCTTCCTGCTACCAACAAACCCTCCAGATCCCTGGACGCTCACTCCAAAAGAAGCCTTCCCTTGCTATTTTCTTTTGTTTTCTTGTTCCTTTTGAATTTTCTAACCCCTGACAGGTCATTTGCAGGTCCCCGAGTTCATACGAATCCAACGACTCCAACCAAGCCTCAATCGGACCACCGAGCAGAAAGCCGGGTATCCGCGGGTCATTGGCTCAGTTTTCCAGGCCACATCCATCGAGGAACGAGAGACCCCTTCGCTGCGATCTTCACAGACGTTGTCAGGTACACCCCTCTACCTCCTATAGTTTTATTGTAGGAGAACTTGCCGTAACCGAGGCTTCTCAGCCCCGGCGGTCCTTCTTTACTACTTTTCTAGGTCCTAATCTGCATGCTAATCTTCAAAAATTCATAAAAAATTCCCTACAAATATTTTTGATCTGAAATTAGGAATTAATCACCTAATTCCACATGTAAAACATACAAAAAGAATTGCATGCATATTAGTCCCGCATCAAGGACCCTAGCTTACAAGGCACTCCAGCAAGGATACTTATAGGAGACCATACAGGAGGATGCTGCTAATTTTGTGAGAAAATGTGATCGCTGCCAATGTCACGCCCACATCCAGTGCCAGCCTGCTACCCCGCTCTTCTAGTTATCAGCTCCATTGCCGTTCATCCAGTGGGGAATGGATATCCTAGGTCCTTTTCCTCCGGCTTCTAGTCAACAAAAGTACTTAATTATGGCCATCGACTATTTCACTAAATGGGTCAAGGTCGAACCCATGGTGTGGATCACTGAGGCCAAGGTCAGGTCCTTCTTCTAAAAGTCTGTCATCTACCATTTCAGGCTCCCGCACCTAGTCATCATCGACAACGAGCGAAAATTGATAATTAGGCTCTCAAGTAGTTCTGTGCTGACCTCAACATTCGCCATCACTTCACTTTGGTGGCTCACCCTCAGACCAATGGGGAGGCTGAGGTGACCAACCGAACCACCTTACAAGGGCTCCACACCAGACTGGACGAGGCCAAGGGTTTGATGCGAGATGAACATGCTAGAGATGAACATGAGAAAATTTCAGAATAGAGAGCAATGATTTTTTGATTTTTATATGGTTTTATTCCTGAAAGAAGTTAAGCACAAGCTAGGGTTTTCATGTAAAGATTAAAGTTCTACCTGCAGATTAAGATCTAACAAAGTGCTAAAAAAATAGGATCCTAGGATTAAGAAACCACTAATTTAGAACATGCTCACCTTCAATAAAATAGATTTAAAGAGAAGGGTTTGGTTTTTGTACCTGGCAATGATAATCAGCCTCTGCATTGAAGGGGTCACACAACACTCTAGATTGGTGCCTGGAAGAAGAAGCTTCATGGTGCGGGCACCACAGCTCGAAAAAGAATTCAATCCAATCTAATCAAGCTAGATTCTTTATGGATCTCAATGGAGTAAGTTAAGTCTACCTTTGATTTCTATTTTATTTCTTTAATTAAAACTTGAATCCTATAAATAGAGAAGTTTATGTCTTTAATTGGGTTTGAGTCCTGTAATTAGGATTAGGTCTAGGTCAATTTGGTCTTTTGAGTCAAATTGGGTGTAATTTGACTTTGTAATTAGTTGATTTCCTAAGTTGGTCCAAGAAGGGTTTGAATTGGGTTCAAGATGAGCAAGAGGGCTTAAAGATTAAGTGCCACATGTCACTCCAACAAACCATGCCAAGGTGGATGCCACATCATCAAGTCCACTTGGAGGCCACATCATCTTCAAATCCTACATGGAGGACACCTAAGCATGCCATATCACCAAGCTTTGGGCAGCCAAAATTTGAATTCAAATGCAAGGAGGCTGACCACCATTTTCTTCCCATATCAAGCATGGTTTCAACTCCCCTTCCACATAGCTAGCAACCTCCCATGATATTCTCCATGTATTTCAAATTTTCAAACTTGTATTGGAGGCTTATATAATCCCTCCAAAGCCCTCTTGTAAAGATAATTTTTATGAATGAAAATTTTAGATTTCTACTTCCATTTGTGTTTGTGCAAATGTCCTCAGAGAGGGAGAGGGTGAGAGGCCCATAGATTCTTCATTTAGTTGACTTAGATACCTCCAACTCCATCACATTCCGATAAAGGAGACTCCCCTTCCATCAACCAAAACCATCCTCCCCCATCCACCAAACCAAGTAGCATCTTCTTCAAGATTCAAAGCCACCAACACCTCTCTTCAAGGAAGTCATTCTACATCACTTTGGAGTAGCCATCTTCTTCCTTCAACAGATGCCAACCTGAATGCAGCCAAGGAGCTCCAATCAGCCCCCATTCAAGGCGCCATCTCCTTCACTTTTCCCTCCAACAACTTCAACCAAACCACCAACAAGCTTCCTTCTTTAATCCTTTTTACATTCCCTTCTTCCTACCTTTCCAAGTCACTAACTCCCCATCTTTTCAGGATCCTCCATGATTGCGAGCTGAAGAGGAGGTTAATCTTGCCATGGGAACCATCTAAGCTAGAGGTCACCTTCCATGGTGTGATAATTTCAAGTCCTACACAAAGAGTGCTGAAATTAACTCACCATTACAAGTGTGGGACTTCAATATTGGTAAGTAAACCTTCCTTTATTCTTAGGTTTGAATATTTGAATGGTCTAAGCCCTAGTTAGAATGGTTTCCCAACTGTTAGGTCCAATCTTCATGGATTAAACATGAAGCCCTAGTTTGAGCTATCCCTTATTTAGTTTTCTTTCATATGAATCCCTTGCTATCTTATGGATGAATTTGTTTATGCTAGTAGGATTCATTGCTCAATCAACTAATTAATCCTCTAAGTTAGAACTCATCTTTGCATGCCACATCACTTCATTCCCATGGATGCACCAGCTTTCTATCAGATGGTTCCGAGGGCAAAGAAGACCTCCTCTAAGGATCATGGCACTGGAGGGATCTTGCAAACACCCAGAGTTAGGGTTTTTGAAGATGGAAAAAATATGAAAATGGGAGTTGGAAGTAGAAAAAGTCAAGAGGGGGCACTGGAATAGGGTTGGCAGCCTGGAAGAGGGAGGGCATCTGGATTGGAGCTGGTAGCTTGTAGATGTGGGGGATGCCTAGACTCCTGGCTGGAAGGAAGATCTCGCACACCTTGGACTTGAAGAAGAACCTGGCAGCCTAGGGTTTTGGAAGATGGATGTTGGTGGCCTAGGGAAGATGGAAGATGGATGTGGCAGCCAAGGGGAAGATGGAAGATGGATGTGGTGGCCTAGGAGAAGATGGAAGGTGAAGATGGTTGGGTGGCTAGGGTTTAAATGCTGGATGGGACGATCTAGGGTTTAGAGATAGAACATAGTTGGTTGGTTTGGGCCTTATGCCCTCTCTCTCACGGAGCATCAATGCACAAGGCACAGAATAAAAAAAGACTCTCAAATCTTCATTCATTCAATAAACTAACTTTTTGCAAGAGGGAGGAGGGGTATTTATAGATCACCCAGCCTTTTCCCTATCAAAGTTGGAGTACAAAGTTTGAGTGGGATAAGGAGACTTATGACCTTGTAGAATTGGGAGGCTGATTGAATTGGAGGCTTGACTCCTTGTTGGATTGGGAGGCTTGACTCTTTTCGAAAGGTATGAATTCTTGTGGGCTGGGATGGGGTGCCAACTACTATGGGCCTGGGAGGGGGTGCCAGTTGCATGTGGGCCTGGGATGCCAACTTCCTTGTGGGCTGGGGAAGGCACCATCTTCTGGTGGACTTGGGTGGCTTGAGTCGGGAACCACGGGTGTGGCGCATGAAGTCTCCATTCCTTGATAGGCTTGGGTGGCAATGACTCTCCTCTTGGATTTAACTTAAATGAAAAATTACAGGACTCACTTGATTGAATTGAAACAAAGGGACTAACTTGCTTGGACTGAAATAAATGGACTCACTTGACTTATTGGACACAATTGACTAAGTGGACTCAATTGTGCTTAACTTACTCACTTTATTACAGGACTCAAGTGACTCTGGACTCAACTAAAAAAAATGACTGACTTCCCAACACATTAATTAGAGATCCACATGGAGCCCTGCAATCTTTGCCTAATCATGGTATCCTCACCAATTCTCCCGGGGTGGGAAGAACTCGATCTTATCGAGTAAAGGCCAATCTGGCTCAAGTAGGTCTGGGTCTAGGTATTGCAGATCCTCTCGAGTGATCCATGAATCCTTATATTCTAGTCGACCTTGTCAATGAACCAAGTAATATTGGTAGCCTTTATTCCGGGTACTAATAGCATGGTCATCCAGGATACGCTCAATCCTTTTTCCTTTCCCAAGCAAATTTATTGGTGGACACTCAAGGATCGGTTCACTCTCAAAGAAAGGGTCAGGTCCAAAATGCTTACTGGGTTTCATTGCAGGCACCATATACTCAACTAGGTCTGAGATATTAAAGGTTGAGCTAATGCCAAATTCGGGTGGTAACTCGAGCACATAGGCATTAGGTCCAACTTTCTTTATCAATTTGAAAGGTTCAGGTCCATGGGCATGAAACTTTTCATGGTCCCCAAGGAAAATTGCTCAGGTCTAAGTCTAATCATCATAAAAGCACCCTCAGCAAATTCTTGAGTTCGTTTTTGGGAATTAGCCATGTTTTTATAAATATCATTGCTCACATTAATCTTATGGCTACTTTCCTTATGTAGATCTCTAACGTGCCAAGCAAATGACTCATACCAACACCTAAGGATCGACTATGCATTCCTATCGAAAGAAATTTATTAAGTCTTCAACTACAACTTTGTGCTTGACCCTTGGTTAGTGGGTGGCATGCAAATGAAAACTTTACATGGACTTCTAATAATTGCCACAAGGTCTTCCAAAAATAGGTAGCAAACCTAACATGCTTAAAGGACTGATGCAAGCTGCTAACCTCAACAAAGTATAACAGAGTGGCTCTAGAAGCATTGGAAGCCTTAGGGTAGGGTAGGAAATAAGAAGAGGATTCATCGACTGGTTCTTAACTCATGGGGATGACCTTAAGGTTTGGACATTGATCTACAGGCAGCAAAAGGCCCAGCTTATGGAAGGATGAATCGGTAATTTCAGGCAAGGGATCTTTAACCAAGACACAAGGAGTGAATTACTCCTGAGGATATTGAATTGAAGGAACCAAGTCCTTACTAATTTCCTCTAATTCTTAAATTTCATTACTAGGCTCTATAATTGGATTCTCTTCTTCTATTTCCTTAGGGTCAACTTCAATCTGGGTATCTTCCTAGTCAACTAATCCTGGGTTTGTCCTATATACTTCTTCTTCAATGTCAACCTTGTGAAGAAATGGGGTAGTAGGGAAGGGCTGGCTAAGGAGAACTTGATTAGTACTTAGGTTATATCCAGGGGTACTTATCCTATTGGGTTCGGGTCGATGGATTATAGGTCCCCTCTACTCATTGGACATGCATAGGTACCTTTCCCTAAGTTTGCTCTTCATGGTTCTCCAGTAGCTATGTGTTGCCCAGGTGGATTAGTCCCAAGAGGGGGGTGAATTGGGAATTACAAAATTTTCTAGAATATGTGCACAAGTAATTCCAATTAGAGGTTAGGTGCTGTGTTAATCAGAGAATGAAAGTAGAAGCTAAAGGATAAAACAAACACAATACAAACAAAGCAAATTTATAGTGGTTCGGAGCAACCCAGCTCCTACGTCCACTACCCAAGCTCACCACTCGGGATTTCTACTATATCCTCCAAACCGGAATACAGTCGGATTGTTTTATAGGCTCACAATCCAAACCTCTACACTTTGGTTTTTGAAACTGGGCTCACCAAAGAAACCCAAGTTAGGTTTTAACAGGTTCACCTAAAACCTCTACACTTTGGTTTTAGCTAGTTTCACCAAAGAAACCTCTACACTTTGATTTTTAAAGACTCACCAAAGAAACCTATTTGGTTTTTACAACAGGGCTCACCAATAACCCAGATATTCTAAATGATAGATTAAAAAAGCAACAATAAAGATAAACTCTGTTGTCTGGGTGGTTGCCAATGCAGCTCGAGTGAAGATCCACTGAATGCTCTTTAATGCACTTCAATGGCTTCCTTGCTTTCCTCAAAAAGATGCTTCAAGCTTCTGGTAAGAATTATTGTAGGCTTGAAGACAAACTTTAAAGCTCTAGTGCTCTCTCACTTCATTCGATAAGTGTTCAATAAATGCTCAATAAATCATTATTTGCTCATTAGTCTCTCCAAAGATGTTCTCATACCTTATTTATAGATACTTCAACTGCCTTCCCTTGATTTTGAACGTTGTAGACCATTGGAAAGTAACAGGTTACCGTTGGAGCACTTTTGGAATTCAAAAATTGAGAACTGGAACTAGCCATTGGAGGTGACCCCGCCATTCCAGTCAGCTCGGACAGACTTCGAGTCAGCTCGGATGAAGTTCGGGTCGACTGGGTTGAGTGCCAGTCAGCTAGCTTCCACAGATGAGAAAATACCTCACTCTGGACGAGTCTGCTGGCTGAATTCTAGTCGGCTGGAGTCTCAGAGGCTTCTCAGACTATTTTCAACTAAGTTCTGGATGAGTTGGCTAGATCTAATTCCAGTCGGCTCGGATTCCTGAGAATCAGAGAACGTTCTCAACCTTGTTCTGGACAAGTCGGCTGGACCTTGTGCCAGTCGACTGGATCTGCATCCAAGAGAACTTGTCTTCAGTGCCAGTGCCAGAGTCGGCTGGGTTGTACATCTAGTGGCTCGAATGTGGTTCTTCAGCCATATCAGCTTCAAACTTCCAGAACACTTGTCCAAGCTTTAAAGATCTTCTTCAAGCACTTTTTACAATAAATTAAAGGAAAACTTGAAGCTTGAAAGACTACTAGAGGTAACCCTTGAACTTGTTTTTAATAGAAAATTTTTTGTAGGGTTCTTCTTTACAAGATTCTAAATAATTTACAACTCAACACAAAACATTAAAGATTGTAGGAGTTAAAAGATGTATCAATGTAGTTGTCCTACAAAAACTTGTCAATCATTTGAGGAGTTGTTAGATAACTAAATGTATGCTCCAATGTTTTGTTATCATCAAAATCACTTTAGGGGTCAACAATCTCTCCCTTTTTGATGATGACAAAACACTGGGCACGAAAAGAATCTACTCTATTCACAAATATGTAAGCATTTATATTTAAAAATCAATTGTAATCTCAAATGTATATCAGTATGTGCTATACAGTTATGCACAAAATCAAATTCATAAGCTGTAAATATCAGAGATTGATTGCTTGTATATATCAAGCAGCATTAAGTATCGACTGATAAATATGATAAGTTGAGAGCATCAAAGCATCATAAAAATCATTGAAGTATGTAAGTTAAATATGTATATCTCCCCCTATTTATAAGATTTCTAGACAATATGAATTGTTTTTAAGTTTCTCCCCCTTTGACATTCACTTGAACATTTTATCAGAATAATATGCAAGAGATCATTCAAAAATGCCTTAAAAACTCTCCCTGTCTACTTTACTTTAGTATTACTATTGCAATTCATGTATTCTTTCATGCACTCTATGGTTCTCCCCCTTTTTGTCAACAATTCAAAAAGGTTAAACAGGTAAGCTCAGAATTTTAAATAGATTGGGAAAGTTTTAAAAATTTGTTTGAGATAATTTCACTTTATCAACTTAGAGAGAGAATTCTATTTAAACAAATAGAGATGTAATCAAGATAATATAAATACACAAATTACACAGTAATCAAAAAGATGTTCATTTCATTTCTGTCAAAAAGTGTTCAGTACATCAGTCATTACAAAAGTTTCAAAAACATCCAAAAAGGTACTAAAACTACAAAAAGTCTAATCAGAATCATCACTGGGAACATTGATACCTTGCCAAGAAGTGGTTCTAGGTACTCGACTAGATGAAGCATGTGGAGGAGGAGCCCTAGGGTGAACAAAGGTACTAGGTGCCCTAGAGGAAATGGGTGGCGGATCATATAAAGGTCTTGTCCTAGCTGTGACTTCCAATGAACTGACAGTGTTATTGAGAGAAACCATTTCCACCCACATTGCTCCCAACTGCTGATCCAAGTCCTTGAGGCTAACTGGTACTTTATTTACTGCCTCTTTCATTTCACCTATCTCTTTCTGCATAGATACAAGCTTAGCTACTTGGACATTCGCGAAGACTTCGGCTGATCCTCGAAGTCTGCCAAGCTTCGATCTTATGATTCCAATGCCCTGGTATAATCTTCTGCCATACCTCTTATATCTACAATGGTTCCCACTCTGCCTCTAAGCTCTTTCAATTCAGTTTGATATTCATTCAAAGTGGCATCCACAGACTTTAAGATTATCTCAGAACTTGAAGAGATGCAATTTAGAATAGGCTGAAGGTCTATCTAAGATGCAGTCCTTGAAGCTTCAATAGCTTCAACCTTTTCTTTTAGATTTGATACATTCTCTTCTAATTTGTCCAACCTAGTGTCCACTAATTGTTTCAAATCACTAAATAAGAAAGTTATAGTACTAGTCAATGAATCTGTCGAGTTTTTCAATTGTTCTTCAATCTGCATTGGATAATTGGAGGCGTGTAGCTGCAGTAGGATAGTCATGCAAAGGAACATCAGCAGAAGGTAGGTCAAACTCCGGTGCTGGCAAGTCAAACTCTGCTGCAGGCAAATCAAATATAGGTGATGGTGGTCTGATCTCTTCAGTAACAGTAGTAGGCACAGGTACAAATGACTCAGGCTCCGATACAGATGTAGAAGTTCTAGCTGCTTCTTCCTCTTCCTCTTCTTCACTACTACTGGAGCTGCCAATGGCTCTTACATTTGTGCCCTTTTTTCTCTAGACTCCTTCCACTTGAAAATATCCCATCCTCTCAAGAGTCTTAGATGTGTAGATATCAATGTGATGCAGTTCTAATCCATCTTCACCATCCAAATTGACTCTATGGGATTTAAATAACAATGTAAGCATCATACCATATGGCAAACAGGCTTTAGCTTTTCTAACTGTTTCTTTCATCTGCATGAATATGATATATGATAGATTGACAGGAGTTATTTCTAGGATGTGCTCCATGAGACATAGATCTTTTTTTCTCACCCAATCAAACCTACCAGTTCTTTGTAAGAAAATTCTACAAATGAAGTTGTGAAGTAGTCTCATTTCCAATGAAAGGGTGTTAGCTAAAACAGTCCCAATTCCTCCTACATCCTCTCTGTTCAAGATAGTTTTTAGGGTCTTCTCTCTATTTTTAATTACTAAAAATTTCAGTCCCTCAGAAGGAATATCCAGTAATTCAAGCAAGGACTCTTCATTCACAATAACCCTCTTCCCTTTCGATAGTAGATTCCACATGGTTAACTCCCAACCTTAGGTTCTCATAAAAACTTTAACCAATAAGGGATAGGTTTTCTCATTTCATGAACAGAATTTCCTCCACCCTTGTTCTTCAATTAAGTCTTCTATCTTTAACCCAATGCCCTTATTAAACTCAAAATTAATACGTCGCCCAGAGGTTACTGTACGAGTAGACATTGAGGGTACATGGCTGGGAGCTGATGGAGCTTCTCTTGTGGCTTCCTCTACAATTTCTTCATTGTTTGGCTCTTCTTGCCTTCTCTTGGACCTTCTTTCTTTTTAGCCAAAGGAGCAACACTAGCAGACCATTTTCCTGTCGCACGTTTGAGTGCCATAGCTAGGAAGAACGGAAGAGCAAGAGAATGGAGCGCTTGGTAGGAGTAGGAAGTCTTTGGAGTGGGTTTTGGAGATGAGTGAACCATTAGAAAGGACAACATATAAGCCAAACGGTTCAGAGAAGAGTTTATAACCCTAAGCAAAACACTTCGGCACGACAATCCAGTCGACTCGAGTTGCCCTAAAAGGGTTTCCAGTTGATTCGGCCAGAGCTTCTCTAAAATCATCAAAAATTCTAGTCGACTCAAAACTGTTCGAGTCGGCTAGGCCAGAACAAGATCAAAACTCACAGAAAAATCCAGTAGACTAGGATTAAGATCCAGTCGACGAACAGAAAGAATAGAGTTTTGAAGAGCTTGAACAAAATTTAGAAGGATTTTGAATAAAATTTTGAAGGAAATTAAAGCTCAATAGAATAAAATAAATTAAGGAGGTTTTCTAGATAAAGTTTTCTTAGAATTGAAGGAATTAGGTTGAAGAATTTAGAAGGGATCACAAAGTCCTAATTCACTTCTAATTAGCTCAAATCTATATTGATTGAGTAGCTCGGTGAATATGTCAGCTAATTGATCTTCAGTAGGCATAAAGTCAAGCACAATATTACCATTAAAAATATGATCTCTAATAAAATGATGTCTAATTTCAATGTGCTTGGTTATAGAGTGTTGAATTAGATTCTTTGTCAAATTGATAGCACTTGCGTTATCACATTTAATTGGAATTTTGGATTGTGATACACCAAAGTCTTCTAGTTATTGTTTAATCCATAACACTTGAGCACAACAACTACCGGCGGCCATGTACTCAGCCTCAGCTATGGACAAGGCTACGAAATTTTGCTTCTTACAGTGCCATGAAATTAAATTCAACCCTAGAAATTGACATGTACCACTAGTGCTTTTTCTATCTATCTTACAACCAGCATAATAGCATCAAAGAATCTAATCAAATTCAAAGTAGAATGTTTAGAATACCAAATTCCTAAATTACTTGTTCCTTTCAAATATTTAATTATTCTTTTTACAGCAAGCATATGTGTTTCTTAGGTGAAGACTGAAATCTAGTACATACACATACACTATATAATATGTCAGGTCTACTTACAGTTAAATATAATAAGGATCCGATCATACCTCTATATAGCTTTTGGTCAACATTGGATCCATTCTCATCTTTGTCCAGTCTGCAAGCTAGGCTCATGGGTGTGCTCATTGTTTTGCTACTCTCCATCCTAAACTTTTTGACGATTTTCTTGATGTATTTGGCTTTGTTGATGAAGATGCCTTTTTTTGTTTGTTTTACTTTAAGTCCAAGGAAGTAGTTCAACTCGCCCATTAAGCTCATTTCAAATTCTCTGGTGCGGGCACCAGAATCAGAAGAAGACTTCAGGGTTCCATCTGGATCTCTGATTGACCTTGCCCGAGAAAATTAGGGTTTGTAATAAGGATTGACCTGATCAATCCAATTTTGAGTCTGTAATTTTGTCATTTCAATTTTTGTTGAGTCATGCTGACTCAGTCCAAGTCCAGGTCCAGGTTGGCGCCATTCCCTTTGCCATAGGGTGCCACATTTTTTCTTCCATGGTCCAGCTATAAGTGGGTGCCACACTCCCTGCCACATCTCCATCCAGTGTCTTTGGTCCCCATAGCATAAGAAGTAAGTTCCCCTTTTCTTGCACCACTTGGGGGAGAAATCCATCAAGATACCTCAATCCAAGGAGGAGCCAACTTCTTTCTAGATAAACCCAAGCCAGGATGGCAAGAATTTTTCTTGAAGAGAGGATCAAGGAGGTGCCCCACAATGTTCCATAAAAATCCAAGTTATAAAAGGGAAGAGAGCATGTCTTGGGGAGAAAATCAAGGAGGCACCCAAAATTTTCCTAAAGTGCCAAAGACAAGAAAAGAAGAAGCTTAAACTTGTGGAGCAAGACTAGGAGGTATCCAAAAGAGCCAAACCATGAAGGGAAAATCCTTGATTCATGGAGAGATACTAGGAGACACCCCCATAACCTGCCATTTGGAGTTGATTTTCAAGTTTTCTTGGAGTTTTTGGGCCGCTCACTCATGGAAGGAGTCTTGGTTGGCCAAGGGAAGAGAATTTGATGCCTAAAGTGTAGATTAGTCCTATTAGTCCCACATGGAACTTGTATGGTTTGATTTTTCTTATAGGTCTATATATTAGACCCCTTTTGTAACTTGAACTTATCTTATGAAATCTTATGAAATGATGAATGAAATCAATTTCTTTGTGAGCAACTTTGTGTTTCTCTCTTCCGCACTTGTATTCAGGTGTTGAGCTCTGTGAGGGAGTAAATCCGGGTTCCCTAAGAACCTTGAGGAGGTGTGAGATCTCCAACCCCAAAACCCTAGCTTAATCCACCCATCTCTACTCCACCACCACCAAACCCTAATTTTCCATCTTCATCCCACGGCCCCTCTCTTCCACATCGAAGCCAATCACCAGCATCCAGGTTCAGATCAACTGTTTGAACTACAGAACCAGTTCAAAAGGAGAGTCAGATCAGTATCAAGATCTCGGAACTTCTACATCCAACAATCTTCATTAAGTCCTCAGGTCAGTGTCTTTCTTTGAGTTTATGGTTCTTCTTTTGTTCTTCTTCTTCCAGATCCTGAGTTCGAGAAGGAGGCCAACCTTGCCATAGGACTACAATCTAAGGATCCATTGCGAAGATACCCCGTCTCCAAGGATCCTACAATCTGCTCGAGAGTGTCCTCCAATTGAAGCAACGAGAGATATCACTGCAAGGTAACAAGAACCTTCCCTTCTCACTTTGTCTGTTTCATTGAAACTCAGAGCAAACCCTAGATCTGGGGGTTTCTCAATCCCCAGCGATCCTACTTCTGAGTTACTCTGATAATCCACTCCTTTTAATTGTGCTCTCTGTCATTTCTTAGTTTCTTTCAACATTAGTTTATCTTTCCTTTGAGTCAAAGATGACTTCTGAAAATATATATATATAAATAATACATTAATTTTAATTTGCTTTGCATTCCACATATTCATTTTGCATCATTTTTAGTATCAGAGCTTTCGTTTTGCATCACTTTTGGTATCAGAGCCCTGTCTAGGGTTCTTGCTTGTTTGATTGTTTTTTCGTTCCTTTTTACTTTTGCTGCCTGGAGTAGACTCCCCTGGTCGTCCGGTCCTAGGAACAAGAGAGACGCAAGCCTCCTCCTCCCATCCATGGGGGTTCCCAGGGCATGTAGGGGAGCCGCTGGGTTATAACTTCTAGGCAGGGATTGTAAACGGGACACACGTTCTGTTTTCTGCCAGTAACTATCCTGTTATTCGAATTGTTTCTCCCTGCAGAAAATTCCAAATTAAGTAATTATTGTTTTCTAGAACCAGCATAATTGAAAGTAATTTAAATATAATTTTCATGAGTTATTAATTTCTGTAGATTTTCTGAGATCAATTTTACTGCTGTTCTATTTTTATTTTCTGCAAGCTGTGATTTTATTTGAGTGTGCATAAATTGAATCTATCTTAAGGGCACCGAAGTTGCAACATAAGGGGAGGGTTGAGACCCTCTCCTTAGCCAAAACCACCTCCCGTGCATTCGAACCTAAGCCTTTAATCTTAAAATTAATTAGACCTAATTTGCCCTAGTGGGCTAGGGACACCAACTGGTCGGGTCTAGGCTAGTATTGAGTCAGTTTGTCTAGTTACTCTATGTGTGCTTTGTACTCAGTGTCTAGAATGGTGGTTCAGGGATTCTATCCCGAAGGGCTTGTGTGCTGGTCCGCTTACCTGGCCAATCACTGATTGGTGTTTAGGTTTGGCAATTAGGGACCTAACACTCCCCTTACACCTGCCTGGCTGAGTCCCGAGTTACTACAGGCTAGCTTGCCACTCTGATTGGGCATCTAGTTTGGACTCTAGGTCTAGTGAGCCAGTAGTCGCTTTAGTCTAGTCACATTCTGTGTGCTTGCTTGCATCATCATGTCCACCCAGAATGGAGTACCCTCCCAACCTGGTCAAACCCAACCTGATTTAGAGGCCACGATTAGAACTCTTACCGAAAGTATGACCAAATTGAGTCAAGATATGACTGATACTGTTGCCCAGTTTAGGAATCCAGTCCGTGAGGATCTTACCCAGCTTAGGGATCGAGTCCAAGTACTTGAGGAACCTAGACATCAGAATTGGACTCCTGACCTAGATTTTAATGTGCCTCAACCTCACCCACACTAGGAGCCTAGGAGGACCTTATACCGTGATCCCGAGCATAACCCTAGGAAGCCTAACCATGATATCTATAATGTGGATCGTGTCTATGAGAGGTCCTTACAATATTCTAGACCAGTCACTCAACAACCCAAGTCTTCTAGATCAAGCCATTTAGATCCACACCCATGCCCAAGTAAGGTCTCTACTAGCTTGAAACCTAGTGTGACCCAGGTTACCATATGGCAAGAATGTTGGTTTTGTGGAGAAAGAGGCCATAAATCTAGTCAGTGCCCATGCATAGAACTGGCTTGTGCACAGCTAAGTGGGAAGAATCCTAAGGATGACATTAATGAGGGAGAACCCAAGCCTACCAATGAGGAAGAAAGGTTAGGTATGACAAGCCCAAAATCAGTTGACCCGATTACCACTGACACGAAACCATTGAAGATGGCATCGAGGAAGTATATGATGCTGGCTTGAGTCTAGTTGATGAATATGAAGGGGAAGAACTTGAAGAATGTGACATCGATACTATTGGTTCCTTACCTGAGGAGACCTTGGAAAGCAACCAAGTGGTAGGACCTAGTTCAGAAATTCAAGAGATTTGTGAGAACCAGGTTCCTTTAGTCAAATACCCCCAGGAAGAACTCATAGTGTTAGCCCGAGCTATCAGTTCGTACCCTCTAATGACAGTCATTCCCCAAGTACCAATTGAAGATCTTTGCACTGAACTGTTTAAGTTTGCCCACCCTATGGTAGATCCTCTCCTTAGGATGACTGAATCAAGCCTCTTACAATTGGACCTTGTCCCATGCCCAGCCACTAAGGTCTCTCCTGTAATCTCAGTTGAACATCCTTTTCTTGAGCGGATTGATTCACCCAGTCCTGTAGAAGTCCTCTTATGGTCCCAGACCCCTTCCTTCGCATGACTGACCTACCCTTCTATAGAGTATACCTTTCCTCACCCATAGGTCAAATTTCAAGTCTTGAGGTCATCATCCATAGGCCCTTCCATGAATCATTCTCTAATCCATTTCTTGAGAAAGTGGATCATTATTTGCTTAGAGAACAAACCTTAACTGTTGCAATCACATGTCCTAGGCTACTCCCGGACCATCTCTTGATCCATTCCTAGGAGTAGCAAACTTTTCCTTCGTAAGGATGACCAGTTGACACTCATAGATCACCATTCAAACCTTCAGGTCACCACCTTTAGTCAGCAGGTAATTCGAGACTCCACCTCATATTTCCTCCCTTTCTCTAGGACTTCCAATGCTTCTTACACCATCCAAGTATACTTTGTCGAAGTCTTTAGAGTTAACCACGTGTCAGAACCTATTAGGTTTGCCACCTACTTCTGGAAGACCTTATGGCACCTACTAGGCACCCATGATAAGTTTTCATGCTCTGCATGCCATCCTCCGACCCAAGGTCAAACCTAGAGAGCCTTAGTTTGTTAGGTTTAGACCTAGGGTTCCTTTGAATAAAGTCCATTCTTTAGGATTGCGTTGTCAGTCGAGTTTAGGACATTGACTCAGATTTGGTTGAGTGAGAATACCAGGAATTGGGATTTGTTTTTACCCAGGGCTGAATTTGCATATAATGACTCGGTCAATAGGTCTATAGGTAAAAGCCCTTTTGAGATTGTTCATGAGTACAAGCCTCACACACCACTTGACCTAGTTCCTTTGCCAGTCCACACACGAGTCTCTGAGTCTGCTGAAGACTTTGCACATCATGTAAAGAACTTGCATAAAGAAATTCATGCCAAAATAACTTTAAGTAATGAAACTTATAAGAAGTTGGCTGATTCTCAAAGGCGAGTCAAAACTTTTGTTGAGGGAGACTATGTAATGATTAGGTTAAGGCCTGAGTGGTTTCCTCCTGGAACCGTTAGAAAGTTACATGCTAGAGGAGCTGGACCATTTAGAGTGATGAAGAGAGTGGGACCCAATGCTATGTTGCCTCCAGAGCTAGGCATTAGCTCTACTTTCAACATTACAGACCTAGTAGAGTACAGGGAGCTAGCTGTGATTCCCAGTGAGCCTTTTGAACCTAATCCTGTTATTGAGAGTGATCCCGACCCTGTGTGTCTACCAACAAACTGGCCTGTGAGGAAAGAGCAGATTGAAAAGATCCTGGATGATCAGGTTATCTCTACTCGTAATCGAGGATACCAAAGATACCTTGTCGCTGGCAAGGAAGGCCAGATTCTGATGACTCTTGGATCTCCCGAGAAGAATTACAAGAATTGGACCCAGACCTCTTGGAGAGATACCAGAGCCAGCTTGATCCATACTCGACAGGGTCTAGTTCCTCCCACCCGGGAGAATTGGTGGGGCACCAGAATCAGAAGAAGACTTCAGGGTTCCATCTGGATCTCTGATTGACCTTGCCCGAGAAAATTTAGGGTTTGTAATAAGGATTGACCTAATCAATCCAATTTTGAGTCTGTAATTTTGTCATTTCAATTTTTGTTGAGTCATGTTGACTCAGTCCAAGTCCAGGTCCAGGTTGGCACCATTCCCTTGCCATAGGGTGCCATATTTTTTCTTCCATGGTCCAGCTACAAGTGGGTGTCACACTCCCTACCACATCTCCATCCAGTGTCTTTGGTCCCCACAGCATAAGAAGTAAGTTCCCCTTTTTCTTGCACCACTTGGGGGAGAAATCCATCAAGATACCTCAATCCAAGGAGGAGCCAACTTCTTTCCAGATAAACCCAAGCCAGGATGGCAAGAATTTTTCTTGAAGAGAGGATCAAAGAGGTGCCCCACAATGTTCCATAAAAATCCATGTTATAAAAGGGAAGAGAGCATGTCTTGGGGAGAAAATCAAGGAGGCACCCAAAAGTTTCCTAAAGTGCCAAAGCCAAGAAAAGAAGAAGCCTAAACTTGTGGAGCAAGACTAGGAGGTGTCCAAAAGAGCCAAACCATGAAGGGAAAATCCTTGATTCATGGAGAGATACTAGGAGACACCCCCATAACCTGCCATTTGGAGCTGATTTTCAAGTTTTCTTGGAGTTTTTGGGCCGCTCACTCATGGAAGGAGTCTTGGTTGGCCAAGGGAAGAGAATTTGATGCCTAAAGTGTATATTAGTCCTATTAGTCCCATATGGGAACTTGTATAGTTTTGATTTTTCTTATAGGTCTATATATTAGACCCCTTTTGTAACTTGAACTTATCTTATGAAATCTTATAAAATGATGAATGAAATCAATTTCTTTGTGAGCAACTTTGTGTTTCTCTCTTCCGCACTTGTATTCAGGTGTTGAGCTCCGTGAGGGAGTAAATCCATGTTCCCTAGGAACCTTGAGGAGGTGTGAGATCTCCAACCCCAAAACCCTAGCTTAGTCCACCCATCTCTACTCCACCACCACCAAACCCTAATTTCCATCTTCATCCCACGGCCCCTCTCTTCCACATCGAAGCCGGTCACCAGCATCCAGGTTCAGATCAACTATTTGAACTACAGAGCCAGTTCAAAAGGAGAGTCAGATCAGTATCAAGATCTCCGGAACTTCTACATCCAACAATCTTCATTAAGTCCTCAGGTCAGTGTCTTTCTTTGAGTTTCTGGTTCTTCTTTTGTTCTTCTTCTTCCAGATCCTGAGTTCGAGAAGGAGGCCAACCTTGCCATGGACTACAATCCGAGGATCCATTGCGAAGATACCCCGTCTCCAAGGATCCTACAATCTGCTCGAGAGTGTCCTCCAATTGATGCAACGAGAGATATCACTGCTAGGTAACAAGAACCTTCCCTTCTCACTTTGTCTGTTTTGTTGAAACTCAGAGCAAACCCTAGATCTGGGGGTTTCTCAATCCCCAGCGATCCTACTTCTGAGTTACTCTGATAATCCACTTCCTTTTAATTATGCTCTATGTCATTTCTTAGTTTCTTTCAACATTAGTTTATCTTTCCTTTGAGTCAAAGCCGACTTCTGAAAAATATATATATATATAATACATTAATTTTAATTTGCTTCCGCATTCCACATATTCATTCTGCATCATTTTTAGTATCAGAGCTTTCGTTCTGCATCATTCTCCCTGCATAAGCTTAGCAAATTCTTTACATAGAGATTTGTTAGTTGCACCAAAAATGATATCATCTATATATATTTGTACAACTAAGATGTCATTATTTTTTTTTTGATAAGCAAAGTTTTATCTACATTTCCTCTTGAAAAATTATTTTCAATTAAGAAATTGCCAAGTCTATCATACCAGGCTCTAGGTGCTTGTTTCAAACCATACAATGCTTTGTTTAATTTAAATAATGGTTTGGAAAAGCGTGATTTTCAAAACCTGGTGGTTGTTCCACAAAAACTTATTCAAAGATAAAACCATTAAGAAATGCACTTTTTACATCCTTTGAAAGAGTTTAAAGTTCATGTAGCAAGCAAATGCAAGTAATAATCTAATAACTTCTAGTCTTGCTACGGGTGCATAAGTTTCATCAAAATCAATATCTTCTTCTTGGTTATATCCCTTAGCCACTAATATAGCTTTATTCCTTATAATATTTCCTTGTTCATCTAATTTATTCCTATAGACCCATTTAGTTCCTATAATTGGGTGGTCTGTAGGTCTATCTACATGTGTCCATACCTTATTTCTTTCAAACTGGTTTAATTCTTCATGCATTGCCATCATCCAGTTTGGGTCAGTCTCAGCCTCTTCTAAGCTATGAGGTTCTATTTGTGACATGAAGGCTAGGTAATCATGTGCATCCTTATGTGCAGCCCTAGTCCTAACACCATGTGAAGGATCTCCTATTATTAATTCTTTAGGGTGAGATGTAACATACCTCCAAGCCCTCGGTAGATCAGTGTGATACTTACTTACCATTTCTTCTCCATATTGACTGTCTTTGTCTTGAATGCTCAAGTCATCCATTCCTTTTTGCAATGTACCTGCATCATTGTCTATGCACTCTTCTTGTCTAGAAGGTGTAGGGTTAGTTTCAATAAATACAACATGAATTGACTCTTCAACAGTAAGAGTCCTTTTATTAAAAACCCTATATTCTTGCTATGTAAAGAATAACCTAGAAAAATTGCATCATCAGCTTTAGAATCAAATTTTCCTAAATTATCTTTTCCATTGTTATGCACAAAGCATTTACAACCAAACACATGAAAATAACTAATGTTGGGTTTTTTGTCATTCCAAAGCTCATAGGGGGTTTTCTTTAAAATATGATGGATCAAAACACAGTTTAAAATATAACATGCAGTGTTCACCGTATCTGCCCAAAAGTACTTTGGAAGATTGCCTTCACACAACATTGTGCGAGCCATTTCTTCCAATATCCTATTTTTTCTCTCTACAATACCATTTTGTTGAGGTGTTCTAGGAGCAGAGAAGTTGTGATCAATGCCAAATTCAGTACAATAATCTTCGAAAAATTGACTTTCAAACTTAGTTCCATGATCACTTCTAATTGAAATCAAAGATAAGTTCTTTTGATTTGAAACCTTTTATGAAATTTTCGGAAAACATGAAAAGTTTCATCTTTCGATGCAATAAACAAAATCCTTGTAAATCTCAAAAAATTGTCTACTATCACAAGAGCATATTTCATCCCTCCTAGGCTTGTGATCCTAGTAGGTCCGAAAAGATCCATGTGAAGTACTTCAAGAGGTCGTGTTGTAGAAACTATATTATTTGATTTAAAACTCCTCCTAGTTTGTTTACCCATTTGGCATGCATCACAAACATGATTTAAATCAACTTTAAACTTAGGCATGCCTCTAAAAGATCTTTAGAAATTAATTTGGCAATTGTATGCATGCTAGCATGACCTAATCGTCTATGCCAAAGTAAGCCTGACTCTTTGGTCTTAGCATTCATTGCAACTAGACTAGGGCTACTAGATATGGCAAGATCATCAAGATCTACCACATAGATATTTTCGAGTCTATGTCCAATAAATTTATTGCTAGAATCTAAAGAGTTGGTTACTATACACATAGAAGACTCAAAGACAACCTTGAAGTCTTTATCACATAATTGACTTATACTTAACAGATTATGCTTCAATTTGTCTACTAGCAAAACATTTTCAATAAAAGTGAAGGGAGTTATTTTGATCTTACCGATACCGATTATTCTCCTTTGTCATTATCTCCAAAGGTAACAATACCTCCTTCTTTCACTTCAAGGGTGATGAATTGGTCCTTGTCACCCGTCATATGTCTTGAGCAGCCGCTGTCCAAGTACCATCTTTTCTTCAACTTTTAGGCTGCAAGACATTCCTGCAAAACAATCAATGAATTCTTTTAGGTACCCAAGCTACCTTGGGTCCTTGCAAGTCAGCAGAGTTGGTTCCTTTGGGAATCCAAATTTTTTAATCTTTTTATGGACATTTCTAAGGTTATTGAATTCAAAAGCTTTATGTCCTATTCTTTTGCAAGCATAGCAAACAACTTTAGAATTTTTGTTGGAAACAGAATTTGAAGTTCTAAAAGTTGATACACTTGATGCAGATTTCAAACTTTTTGGAATGTATGTATTTTTGATCAAATTCTTAGGAGCATATGATAAAGATTTTGAAGTAGAAATAGCTTTTGGAATGGCTGAAACTTTTTGAGATAAAATATTTTGAGCTTGTGTTTTGGATTTCACAAAAGTTGTTGCTGAAATTTTATTTATAAAAGAAGTGTTGAAACTAATTCCAGCTTTATTTCCAGAAATTTGTTGTTCTTTCAAAATTAGCTCAAGCTTTTGAAGATAAAGTGAGTTTTTCAATCAAAGGCTTGAGTTTTATAACCTTCCTTTTTAATTCATTGTTTTCAGCAAGTAAATCAGTATTTTTCTTTTCATATGATAAACTCTCATTTTTCAGTTTTTCAAATTTTTCAGAAAAGTCATGCAAATCCTTTTGTAATAAAGTGTTCTTTTCTGAAATTTCATCTTTTTGTTTGAGTAAAGAATCATTCAAATTTTCAATGATTTTATCTTTACTCCAGCTTTCTTAAATTTAGAAAGTAAATCATGAAAAGCTGAATTTAATTCTTCAAAAGTAAATTCGGTGCAGTTATTAGGGGATGTTTCCTCATCTTCAAGACCCATTAAGCAGAGATTGGCAGTTTTGGTGGTCTCTTCTTCTTCCGATGATGTTGAGTCTTCACTATCGGACCATGTAGCAACCATGGCTTTCCTTTTCTTCTTCAGTCTGAAGGATTTCTTCAACATTGGACAGTTCCGGACGTATGTGCCCCGGCTTTTTGCATTCGTAGCACATGGGGACTACTTCCTTGTCTTTCTCTCTGTCCTTCTCCTTTTCCTTTCCATAATCCTTCTTGTGAAATTTTGGTTGTACCTTCCTTTCTTTCTTCCCATAAATTTTCTAAATCTCCTCACAACCATAGCAATGTCTTGGTCTTCTAGGTTGTCATTGGAGAGGTGCTTTCATCTTCAGATTTTTCATCATCCCTTTTTGAATCGGAAGTAGCTTTGAAGGCGATTGTCTTCTTTTTCTTTTGCTCATCTTCCGTTCTGTGTTGCATTGTTAGCTCGTGGATGATGAATGATCCCAAGCAGTTCATCCAGCATCAAAGTGTTGAGATCTTTGGCTTCCTGGATCGCAGTTACCTTGGGATCCCATTTGTCGGGCAAAGAACGAAGAATCTTTTGAACTAGATCTACATTGGAGTATACCCTGCCAGGACTCTTTAAATCGTTAATAATATCTGTAAATCTAGAGAACATGGTAGATATTGTTTCAGAAGGTTCCATTTTGAATAATTCATAATTATGAACTAAAATATTTATCTTTGAGGTTTTCACTTGGGAAGTTCCCTCATGGGTCACCTCGAGTTTATCCAAATTTTCTTTACTGATAAGCAAGTGGAAATTCAATTGAACTCGTTAGCATCCAAAGCACAATATAACAAATTCATTGCTTTGGTGTTCAATTCCCCCATCTTCATGTCATGATCATCCCTGTCCTCTTCAGGCTTAGGGATGTCCATGCCATCAACTTTAATTATGGGAATGTGTGGCCCTTTCAAATGACCTTCCATAATTGAAAATCTACAACTAGTATGTAAATTTTCATTCGTGCTTTCCAATATGAATAATTAGTGCTGTGAATAATGGAGGACTATTTGTTGATTGGCCCTCGGCCAAGGATGTACTCATGGGATAAGCCATCGAACTTAACTCAAGTAATCAGAGACACTGCTCTGATACCAACTATTGCCCAGGTGGCTTAGTCCCAAGAGGGGGGTGAATTGGGAATTACAAAATTTTCTAGAATATGTGCACAAGTAATTCCAATTAGTGGTTAGGTGCTGTGTTAATCAAGAATGAAAGCTGATGCTAAAGGATAAAACAAACACAACATAAATAAAGCAAATTTATAGTGGTTCGGAGCAACCCAGCTCCTACGTCCACTATCCAAGTTCACCACTCGGGATTTTCACTATATCCCCAAACCGGAATACAGTCGGATTGTTTTATAGGCTCACAATCCAAACCTCTACACTTTGGTTTTTGAAACTGGGCTCACCAAAGAAACCCAAGTCAGGTTTTTACAGGTTCACCTAAAACCTCTACACTTTGGTTTTTAGCTAGGCTCACCAAAGAAACCTCTACACGTTGGTTTTTAAAGGCTCACCAAAGAAACCTATTTGGTTTTTACAACAGGGCTCACCAATAACCCAGATATTCTAAATGATAGATTAAAAAAGCAACAATAAAGATAAACTCTGTTGTCTGGGTGGTTGCCAATGCAGCTCGAGTGAAGATCCACTGAATGCTCTTTAACGCACTTCAATGGCTTCCTTGCTTTCCTCAAAAAGATGCTTCAAGCTTTTGGTAAGAATTGTTGCAGGCTTGAAGACAAACTTTAAAGCACTAGTGCTCTCTCACTTCACTTCAATAAGTGTTCAATAAATGCTCAATAAATCATTATTCGCTCATTAGTCTCTCCAAAGATGTTCTCATACCTTATTTATAGAGACTTCAACTGCCTTCCCTTGATTTTGAATGTTGTAGACCATTGGAAAGTGACAGGTTACCGTTGGAGCACTTTTGGAATTCAAAAATTGAGAACTGGAACTAGCCGTTGGAGGTGATCTCGCCATTCCAGTCGGCTCATACAGACTTCGGGTCGGCTCGGATGAAGTTTGGGTTGACTAGGTTGAGTGCCAGTCGGCTAGCTTCCACAGCTGAGAGAATACCTCACTCTGGATGAGTCGGCTGGGCTGAATTCCAGTCGGTTGAAGTCTCAGAGGCTTCTCAGACCATTTTCAACTGAGTTCTAGATGAGTCGGCTAGATATAATTCCATCGGCTCGGATTCTAAGAATCACAGAACGTTCTCAACCTTGTTCTGGATGAGTCGGCTGGACCTTGGTGCCAGTCGGTTGGATCTGCGTCTCAGAGAACTTGTCTTCAGTGCCAGTGCCAGAGTTGGCTGGGTTGTTCATCCAGTCGGCTCGAATGTGGTTCTTCAGCCAGATCAGCTTCAAACTTCCAGAACACTTGTCCCAAGCTTTAAAGATCTTCTTCAAGCACCTTTTATAATAAATTAAAGGAAAACTTGAAGCTTGAAAGACTACTAGAGGTAACCCTTGAACTTGTTTTTAATAGAAAATTTTTTTGTAGGGTTCTTCTTTACAAGATTATAAATAATTTACAACTCAACACAAAACATTAAAGATTGTAGGAGTTAAAAGATGTATCAATGTAGTTGTCCTACAAAAACTTGTCAATCATTTGAGGAGTTGTTAGATAACTAAATGTATGCTCCAATGTTTTGTTATCATCAAAATCACTTTAGGGGTCAACACTATGGGTATATCTTCTCTTTGTCAGTCATTCTTTCAACATTCCTTTAGTATAGTCTAGCCTGGAAAACTAACTTGAGTTTAGCAAACTTAAGCCACCTCTCTTCAGTCTTTTCATCCCTCTCAAAATACTGGTCCATATCTCCTTCTTAATCAATGTAAGCCTTAGGATCAAGATTGCCACCAAAAGTAGGTGCCTCCAATCTAATGTTCCTAATGGCTATCTCATCCTGGTCCATGAAATCATGATTGGTCTCTCTGATTAAGCTCCCAGATTGGGCTCTCCTAAGGTTAGGAGGTGGGGGACATGGTGTCTTAAGTTTCGGCTCAATATGAATCTTTTTGGTCCTCTCTAGGTTTCCAATATGTGATGCAGAACAAAAGAGAAAATGATGCGATGCGGAAATAAATTAAGATTAATTCTTTTTTTTTTATATATTTAGAAATTGGTTTTGACTCAAAGGAAAGCTAAACTAAATTGAAAGAAACTAGGTAATAACTGAAAGCACAATTTAGATAAAACTGGTTATCAGAGTAGTTCAGAAGTAACGGATCGCTGGGGGTTGAGAAACTCCCAGACCTAGGGTTTCGCTCTGAACTTTCAACAGGACAGAAATAAAGAGAAGAGATGGGTTACCGACCAGACAGTGATCTTCATAGAGTTTGGTTGAAGAACTCTCTCGAGCAGATTATTGGATCCTCGGATTCGGATATCTTCGCAATGGATTTTCCAATACTGGTCTGTGGCTGAGTCGGCTACTCCTGGACTCAAGATCTGGGAAAGAAGAAGAACAAGTGATGGAATAAGATACTCAAGAAGAATTTACCAGATTGAAGAACTTGAAGGTTGATGTGCTAAAATCCGGATTCTCCTAGAGGTTGATCTGACTTCCTCTGGGAATTGCTCTGGATCTGAAGTATCCGGACTGGACCCGGATGCTGGGTCGGCCTTGACTTGAAGAGGATGGCCGTGAGAGGTGGGATATGCTAGGGCTTGGTGGAAAGAGAAGGATGATGGGCAGCTAGGGTTTGGGAGTGAAGTGGCTAACCTAGGGTTTGGGATTTGGAGATCTCACACCTCCTCAAGGTTCCTGGGGAACCCGAATTTACTCCCTCACGGAGCTCAACACCTGGATGCATGTGCGGAAGAGAGAAAACATAGAGTTTGCTCACAAAAAATTTTAATTCATTCATCAGATTACTTTAAAGTTTACAAGAAGGGTTTCATTTATAGGACTTTACAAGAGAGTAGGGTTTTACATCTTCCCATATAGGACTAAAGGAGGGGATCTTCAAATTAGGATTGTAGGATCAATCCCTACACTTATGGCCAGCCAAAAGATTCCACAAATGTTGATTGGTGGCTTCAAAAGAAAGTGGGTGGCGCCTCCTTGCCTTGATCTTCAAGAAAAAATATTTTTCCTTCCATGATCGGTCTTATTTGGAAGTATTTGGGCGCCTCCTTAACCTTGCACTTCAAGAGAAATTTCCTTCTTTTATACCGGGTTTTATTTGGAATTACTTGGGTGCCTCCTAGTCTTCCTCCCCAAGCTTTGCTCCTTTCTTTTCATAGCTTGGCTCTTATGGAAACACCTTGGCCGCCCCCTTGAATTATGGCTCCCAGATTGTCTTCTCCTTAAGTGGCGCATGAGAGGAGGGACCTGCTATCTTGTGGTGTGGGGACCAAAGCCTACTGGATGGAGATATGGCGCCCCCTGGACTCAGGCGTGTGGCTGGGAGTGTGGCGCCCACTTGCTTGGCCTTGGGAGAAAATGTGACACCCCAGTTGAAGTCGTAGACCACTACTGAGTCAACATGACTCAACAAAATAAACTGCAGGGAATACAGACTCAAGCTAAAATTGAGTTGATCAAGTCAACCCTTATTACAAACCAGAAAACCCTAATTCTTCGGGCAAGGTCAATCAGAGATCCAGATGGAGCTCTGAAGTCTTCTTCTGAGTCTGGTGCCCGCACCAATTCTCCCGGGGTGGGAGGAACTCGACCCTGTCGAGTATTGATCAAGTTGGCTCTGGTATCTCTCCAAGAGGTCTGGGTCCAATTCTTGTAATTCTTCTTGGGAGATCCAAGAGTCATCAGAATCTGGCCTTCCTTGCCAGCGGACCAGGTATCTTTGGTATCCTCGATTACGAGTAGAGATAACCTGATCATCCAGGATCTTTTTAATATCTCTTTCCTCACAGGCCAGTTTGTTGGACACAGGGTTGGGTTCACTCTCAAGAGCAGGATTAGGCTCAAAAGGCTCACTGGGAATCACAGCTGACTCTCTATACTCTACTAGGTCTGAAATGTTGAAAGTGGAGCTAATGCCTAGTTCTGGAGGCAACTCGAGCACATAGGCATTGGATCCCACTCTCTTCATCACTCTAAATGGTCCAGCTCCTCTAGCATGTAACTTCCTAACGGTTCCAGGAGGAAACCGTTCAGGCCTTAACCTAATCATTACATAGTCTCCCTCAACAAAAGTTTTGACTCGCTTTGAGAATCAGCCAACTTCTTAAAAGTTTCATTACTTAAAGTTATTTTGGCATGAATTTCTTTATGCAAGTCCTTTACATGCTATGCAAGTGCATCAAGAGACTTGTGTGTGTGGGCTAATAGTGAAATCAGATCAAGTGGTGTGTGAGGCTTGTATCCATGAACAATTTCAAAGGACTCTAGCCTATAGACCTATTGATCGAAACATTGAATGCAATTTCAGCCCTGGACAAAATACAAATCCCAATTCCTGGTGCTCTCAATCAAACCAAAATCTGAGCCAAAGCCTAGTAAAGGGTCAAGAAAAACTAAACTAGACTAACGACGCATTCCTAAAGAATGGACTTTATTCCAAAGGAACCCTAGGTCTAAACCTAACAAACTAAGGCTCTCTAGGTTTGACCTTGGGTCGGAGGATGGCATGCAGAGCATGAAAACTTATCATGGGTGCCTAGTAGGTGCCATAAGGTCTTCCAGAAGTAGGTGGCAAACCTAATAGGTTCTGACACGTGGTTCACTCTAAAGACTTCGACAAAGTTTACTTGGATGGTGTAAGAATCATTGGAAGTCCTAGAGAAAGGGAGGAGATATGAGGTGGGGTCTCGAATTACCTGTTGACTACAGGTGGTGACCTGAAGGTTTGAATGGTGATCTATGAGTGTCAACTGGTCATCCTTACGAAAGGAAAAGTTTGCTACTCCCAGGAATGGATCAAGAGATGGTTCGGGAAGTAGCCTAGGACATGTGATTGCAATAGTTAAGGTTTGTTCTCTAAGCAAATAATGATCCACTTTCTCACGAACTGGACTAGAGAATGATTCATGGAAGGCCTATGGATGATGACCTCAAGACCTGAAATTTGACCTATGGGTGCGGAAAGGTATACTCTATAGAAGGGTAGGTCAGTCATGCGAAGGAAGGGGTCTGGGGCCATAAGGAGGACTTCTACAGGACTGGGTGAATCAATCCGCTCAAGACAAGGATGTTCAACTGAGATTATGGGAGAGAACTTAGTGGCTGGGCATGGGACAAGGTCCAATTGTAAGAGGCTTGATTCAGTCATCCTAAGGAGAGGATCTACCATAGGGTGGGCAAACTTAAACAGTTCAGTGCAAAGATCTTCAATTGGTACTTGGGGAATGACTGTCATTAGAGGGTACGAACTGATAGCTCGGGCTAACACTATGAGTTCTTCCTGGGGGTATTTGACTAAAGGAACCTGGTTCTCACAAATCTCTTGAATTTCTGAACTAGGTCCTACCACTTGGTTGCTTTCCAAGGTCTCCTCAGGTAAGGAACCAATAGTATCGATGTCACATTCTTCAAGTTCTTCCCCCTCATATTCATCAACTAGACTCAAGCCAGCATCATATACTTCCTCGATGCCATATTCAATGGGTTTCGGGTCAGTGGTAATCGGGTCAAATGATTCTAGGCTTGTCATACCTAACCCTTCTTCCTCATTGGTATCCTTCTGGTCAAGAGGTGACACAAGTGGGAATTGACAAACAAAAGTCTGGTTCACTATGGGTGTCGGATCAATCGGAACTTGACTCAAGTTGGTAGAGGTTGGCTTTAAGTCCAAAGTACTTGATTGGTTTATCTTAAAGACCACTCATAGTCTTGGGCTTCTTGGTAGGCTCGGTCTAACTTATTGGTCTTTTCAAGGCATAGCTTCCTATAAATGTCTGGGTGTAACCCAACCCTAAACCTCGATGTGATCTGAGCTTCGGTCTCAATGGTATTGCATTTCAAGTCATACCACTGGAAGTCCTCGATATATTTAGACACAGGCCTATTACCTTGTCGCAATTGGTACCATTGGTCTAAAAGTCTTTTCTCATAGGATCTACCTAGGTACCTATCTCTCAACTTACTTCTCATATCTCTCCAAGTATATATTTCCTCTTTTCTTTGATAACACTCATGCTCAATAGCATACCAATGCGACCTAGCATGTTTGGTGAACTTGGTTTTGGCCAACCTAACTTGTCCTAATTTCGATATGTTAGTGCACTCAAAATACCGATCCATTTGTTCTTCCCACTTAATATATGTCTCTTGTCTTCCATCAAAAGTGGGTGCATAAGGTTCGGTGTTCCTAATGGGTCCCTTTTCTGAGTCAACCAAGTATGGATATAGGCTCCTAGGGTTATGCTCGGGATCACGGTATAAGGTCCTCCTAGGCTCCTGGCATGGGTGAGGTTGGGGCCCATTAAATTTTGGATCAGGGGTCCAATTTTGATGTCTACGTTTCTCGAGTCCCTGGGCTCGGTCTCTAAACTAGGCAAAACCCTCATTCATATCCTGACTCAATTTGGTCATACTTTCGGTAAGAGTTCTAATCATGGCCTCTAAATCAGGTTGGGTTTGACCTGGTCGGTAGGGTACTCCATTCCAGGTGGATATGATGATGCAAGCAAGCACACCAAATGAGACTCGACTGAAATGACTACGGGCTAACGAGACCTAGAGCCCAAACTAGATGCCCAATCAGAGTGGCAAGCTAGCCTATAGTAACTTGGGACTCAGCCAGGCAGGTGTAAGGGGAGTGTTAGGTCCCTAATTGCCAATCCTAGACACCAATCAGAGATTGGCCAAGTAGGCGGACCAGCACACAAGCCCTTAAATATAGAATCCCTGAACCACCATTCTAGACACTGAGTACAAAGCACACACAGAGTAACTAGACAAACTGACTCAACATTAGCCTACACCCGACTTGTTGGTGTCCCTAGCCCACTAGGACAAATTAAGTCTAATAAATTTTAAAATTAGGCTTAGGATCGAATGAATGGGTGGTGGTTTTGGGCTAAGGAGAGGTTATCAACTCCTCCCCTTATCTTAGATGCTCAATTGCCCTTAAAATGAATTAGGAGATGATCACTCAAAAAAAAATGAATTGCAGAAACACAGAAATAGAGTTGCTGTAATTTAACTCTCAGAAATTCTACTGAAACAAATAAATTACAAAAAATTATGTAAAACAGTTTCAATTATACTGGTTCCAACAAAATAAAAATCATACAATTTGGATTTACCTGCAATGAGAAACAATGCCTGCAACAGGGTAGTTACAGACTGAAAACAGGATGCTTCCCCCGTTTACAATTCCTGCTACGAAGTTGTAACACAGCGGATCCCTACATGCCCTAGGAACACCCCATGGAATGGGAAGAGGAGGCTTGCACCTCACTTCATTCCTAGGACCGGACGTCCTGGGGAGTCTACTTCGAGCAGACAAAGTAAAAAAAAAGAGACACTCAAAACATGCAAGCAAGTCAAAACCCTAGACAGGGCTCTGATACCAAAAATGATGCAGAACAAAGAGAAAATGATGCAATGCAAAAATAAATTAAGATTAATTCTCTTTTTTTTTTATATATATTTCAGAAATTGGCTTTGACTCAAAGAAAAGCTAAACTAAATTGAAAGAAACTAGGTAATAACTGAAAGCACAATTTAGATAAAACTGGGTTATCAGAGTAGTTCAGAAGTAACGGATCGCTGGGGGTTGAGAAACTCCCAGACCTAGGGTTTCGCTCTGAACTTTCAACAGGACAGAAATAAAGAGAAGAGATGGGTTACCGACCAGACAGTGATCTTCACAGAGTTTGGTGGAAGAACTCTCTCGAGCAGATTGTTGGATCCTTGGATTCGGATATCTTCACAATGGATCCTCCAATACTGGTCCTGTGGCTGAGTCGGCTTCTCCTGGACTCAAGATCTGGGAAAGAAGAAGAACAAGTGATGGAATCAGATACTCAAGGAAGAATTTACCAGATTGAAGAACTTGAAGGTTGATGTGCTAAAATCCGGATTCTCCTGGAGGTTGATCTGACTTCCTCTGGGAATTGCTCTGGATCTGAAGTATCCGGACTGGACCCGGATGCTGGGGTCAGCCTTGACTTGAAGAGGATGGCCGTGAGAGGTGGGATATGCTAGGGCTTGGTGGAAAGAGAAGGATGATGGGCGGCTAGGGTTTGGGAGTGAAGTGGCTAACCTAGGGTTTGGGGTTTGGAGATCTCACACCTCCTCAAGGTTCCTGGGGAACCGGATTTACTCCCTCACGGAGCTCAACACCTGGATGCAAGTACGGAAGAGAGAAAACACAGAGTTTGCTCACATAAAATTTTAATTCATTCATCAGATTACTTTAAAGTTTACAAGAAGGGTTTAATTTATAGGACATTACAAGAGAGTAGGGTTTTACATCTTCCCATGTGGGACTAAAGGAGGGGATCTTCAAATTAGGATTGTAGGATCAATCCCTACACTTATGGCCGGCCAAAAGATTCCATAAATGTTGATTGGTGGCTTCAAAAGGAAAGTGGGTGGCGCCTCCTTGCCTTGATCTTCAAGAAAAAATATTTTTCCTTCCATGATCGGTCTTATTTGGAAGTATTTGGGCGCCTCCTTAACCTTGCACTTCAAGAGAAATTTCCTTCCTTTTATACCTGGTTTTATTTGGAATTACTTGGGCACCTCCTAGTCTTCCTCCCCAAGCTTTGCTCCTTTCTTTTCATAGCTTGGCTCTTATGGAAACACCTTGGCCGCCCCCTTGAATTGTGGCTCCCAGATTGTCTTCTCCTTAAGTGGCGCATGAGAGGAGGGACCTGCTATCTTGTGGTGTGGGGACCAAAGCCTACAGGATGGAGATGTGGCACCCCCTGGACTCAGGCGTGTGGCTGGGAGTGTGGCTGGGAGTGTGACGCCCACTTGCTTGGCCTTGGGAGAAAATGTGACACCCCAGGTTGAAGTCCTAGACCACTACTGAGTCAACATGACTCAACAAAATAAACTGCAGGGAATAAAGACTCAAGCTAAAATTGAGTTGATCAAGTCAACCCTTATTACAAACCAGAAAACCCTAATTCTTTGGGCAAGGTTAATCAAGATCCAGATGGAGCTCTGAAGTCTTCTTCTGAGTCTGGTGCCCGCACCAATATGTTTCTCTAGTTGGTTGAACCTATTGTTCAGTTGGGCACTCGATTGGGTGAACTGTTCAGTCATGGACCTTAGAAAGGTTTCAAAGTTTGGTTCCATAGTCAGACTGGATTGGGGTTGAGATTGATAGAATTGGACTCCTGATCTAGCAATCACTAAACAAGCACACACATCATTCTAGGATTTGCTAGACCTAGTAACTCAAGTAAAATAAGTCAGCTAAACTTACAACCAATTCAACAATTATCCTTTCCACTGGCCAGGAAAGAGGTGGGATTGTGGGAGGCTCCCCCTACTCTCACAGGGTCCTAATTAAAAACCACATGTCTGCTTAGGGCGTTTTCCTTTGGATCCCTTCCTAGCACTAGTTTCAAGAAATAACTGAAGGATTGGGTGCACTAGCTTTCTCACAATACCACGAATAGGACCTATTGGTGTCCCTAACTCAATTAGGTTGCTACTTAATTTTAATTAGGCTTGTGTTCGATGCAGGGTGGTTATTTTTAACCAAGGAAAGGTGATGAAATCCTTTCCTTATCTGACAGAGTGAAATTGCCCTTAAGTGATTTAATTATGCATGCACATACATGATATGCAACATGAAATTAAAATCAGAAAATATGCTAAAATTAAAATAATTTTTTTTCTATTTTTTTTGTATGCAAATGGCAGCTTTAGAAAAGATTACTAATAGTTAATTAAGTGCAAAGAAAACTAGGGTTTGATGGTTTCACTGCAATCAGAATTCAGCCCTAAACTAGTGTTGCAGAAATTTCAGCAATGAAGACAAAAGTTTTCATACATATTTTTTTGTGTTTTTCAGATCTGAAAATTAAAATAAAATTGCAGAACTAAAGAAGATCAAGTATGTGTTTGATGAATGCAAAGATTAAGGATAATCTATTGGTTTTAGTAAAAGTAATCCCTAGGTTTAAGAACTAGTGTGCAAAATTTCAGCATGTAGAATTTTAGGATTTGATGCAAGAACATGTCCTAAACCATGATCTGATACCAAAACTGATATGGGATAAACATGCTAGAGATGAACATGAGAAAATTTCAGATTAGAGAGCAATGATTTTCTTATTTTTATATGGTTTTATTTCGAATAGAAGTTAAGCACAAGCTAGAGTTTTCATGTAAAGATTGAAGTTCTACCCGCAGATTAAGATCTAACAAAGTGCTAAAGAAATAAGATCCTAGGGTTAAGAAACCACTAATTTAGAACATGCTCACCTTCAATAAAATAGATTTAAAGAGAAGGGATTGGTTTTCATACATGGCAATGATGATCAGTCTTTGAATCGAAGGGGTTGCACAACACTCTAGATTGGCACCTGGAAGAAGAAGCTTCGTTCCCGCAAATACGTCGGCTTTCTATTAGATGGTTCTGAGGGCAAAGAAGACCTCCTTCAAGGATCGTGGCACTGGAGGGATCCTACAAACACCCAGAGCTAGGGTTTCTAAAGATGGAAAAAATATGAAAATGGGAGTTGGAAGTAGAGAAAGTCAAGAGGGGGTGCTGGAATAGGGTTGGCAGCCTGGAAGAGGGAGGGCATTTGGACTTGGAGCTGGCGGCTTGGAGATGTGGGGGATGCTTGGACTCCTGACCGGAAGGAAGATCTTGCACACCTTGGACTTGAAGAAGAACCTGGTGGCCTAGGGTTTTGGAAGATGGATGTTGGCAGCCTAGGGGAAGATGGAAGATGGATGTGGCGGCCAAGGCGAAGATGGAAGATGGATGTGGTTAGGCATCTAGGGTTTAAATGCTGGATGGGGCGATCTAGGGTTTGGAGATAGAACATAGTTGGTTGGTTTGGGCCTCACACCCTCTCCCTTACGGAGCATCAATGCACAAGACACGAAAATAAAAGAATACTCTCAAATTTTCATTAATTCAATAAACTAACTTTTTACAAGAGGGAGGAGGGGTATTTATAGATCACCCAACCCTCTCCTATCAAAGTTGGAGTACAAAGTTTGAGTGGGATAAGGAGACTTGAGTCCTTGTAGAATTGGAAGGCTTGACTCCTTGTTGGACTGGGAGGATTGACTCCTTGTTGGACTTGAAAGGTATGAATTCCTTACGGGCCTAGGAGGGGGCGCCAACTATTGTGGGCCTAGGAGGGGGTGCTAGTTGCATGTGGGCCTGGGAGGGGCGCCTACTGCTTGTGGTCCTGGGATGCCAACTTCTTTGTGGGCTGGGGAAGGCACCATCTTTTGGTAGACTTGGGCGGCCTGAGTGGGGAACCAGGGGTGTGGTGCATGAAGTCTCCATTCCTTGATGGGCTTCGGTGGCAATGACTCTCCTCTTGGATTTAACTTGAATGAAAAATTACATGACTCACTTGATTGGATTGCAACAAAGGGACTAACTTGCTTGGATTGAAACAAATGGACTCACTTGATTTATTGAACTCAATTGACTAAGTGGACTCAATTGGACTCAATTTACTCACTTTATTATAGGACTCAAGTGGCTCTAAACTCAACTGAAAATAATGATTGACTTCCCAACACATTAATCAGAGATCCACATGGAGACCTGCAATCTTTGCCCCGATCTTGGTGTCCTGACCAGGATGATGGGCCGAAGAGCTCCCCAATGTACTATGGGCCTACCACACCATATCCCAGATAGAAATATGTGAGACACCCTTCAACCTCATCATCAGTTTAAAAGCTATGATTCCAGTGGAGGTTGGTCTGCCCATGCTTCGCATGGAGCAATACAACGATGCTGAGAATCCGGCCCGCCTCATTCTTAACCTAGACCTTCTGGATAAGACAAGGGACAAAGCTCAACTCCAGCTGGTAGCATATCGACAACGAGTAGCGCGCTACTACAACACCTATGTCCAGCCCAAGACCTTCCATCCAATCAACTTGGTCCTCAAGCGAGCAGAAGTATCCCACCAAGAGAATGTGGCAAGCTGTCCCCGAACTGGGAAGGCCCCTATAAGGTGGTCAAGGCTTTGCCAAACGGAGCCTACTACCTCGCCATGCTCAATGGCAACCGATACCCCCGGACATGGAATGCCAGCAATTTGAGGATATTCTACCAATAATGTAAGGTTCCCCCTTAATTATTAAAGTTTCTTTTTGGTGCAACACTGTCTTCCACCTATGCAGGAACTCACTCGCCTGACTCCAAGTCTGGCAACCAAAGCTGGAAAACATACGAAGTCCCTCACTCCAAAGTTGGGAAATGTTGACCCCATAAGTGATTTTGAAAATAACAAAACATTGGAGCATGCATTTGTTTTACTAACAACTCTTTAAGTATTTTACAAGTTTTTGTGTGATGAATACATTGCTCAATTTCAACTCCTACATTTCTATTTCATGTGTTGATTTGTATTGTAATTGAATCTTGTAAAGAAGAACCAAAAGAAAAACTTAAGTAAAAACCAAACAAATGGGTTACTTCTAGGTTATTTCAAGCTTAAAATTACCTTGAGTATGTTGTAAAATGAATTTGAAGGCATCTTGAAAGCTTGAAGCCTTGCTAGATGAATTCTAGAGAAGGATTGAAAATTCATTGAAGAACTCATCCAAGCTGACTTGAAGAGAAGAGAGCCGACTTTGGCACATGGCATGCATGATGATTTCTGGCACGCAGATATCCGAGTCGACTCTAAGGGACCCGAGCCGACTCGTCCAGAGTACCACTTCCTGAATCAGACAGGCAAGACGACCCAAAGGGAGTCCAAGCTGACTCTATCATTTAGTCAGACATCCGAGCTGACTCTTCAAAGATTCGAGCCGACTCCTCCATAGTCCAAGAAAAGAATTTTAAGAACTACAGCTAACCGAGCCGACTCTAAAGAGAAAGAGCCGACTCTTTCAGACTACATTTTTGAAGGCCTAAGGATCCAAGTCGACTGGAATCAAAGTGAGCCAACTCTTACAGAGTGAGGAATCATAACACTGTACAAGCGAGCCGACTAGATTGAAGAGAGTCGACTCAACCAGATTACTCTGAGGATCCAAGCCGACTCGAGTAATCCAACGACTCGAAGGTCAATTTCAGACTTATAATGGCTACTTTCAGAACTTGGAATTTCAATCTAAAAGTGCTCTAACAGTCAAATGTCACATCCCAATGGTCTACAATGACTAAAATTGCCTAAGAAGGGTACAAAACTATATATTTGAGGGATTTGAAATATTTTAAAGGAGAGAAGATGAGTAAATGCTAAATTGAATATCCAAGCTACCTTGTGAGCAAGAGAGCACTACAAGAGCATTCATGACAGTCTTCAAGCCTTCACCAAATACTAACTAAAGCTTGAAGCATTTATTAATGAAGTTGAAGTAGCCTACCAAGAGTATTGAAGTGAAATCAACTGGGCTTCTCTTGAGCTACATCGGTAACCATTTGATAAAAATCTATTTGTCATTCATTTGCTTTTCTTTATAATTTTTTATTGAATTGTTGGGTTATTGGTGAGCTCGATTTAAAAACCAAATAGGTTCTTGGTTAGCCTGTGTTAAAACCAAGGTTGGATTCTTGGTGATCCTGGTAAAACCAAGTTGGGTTTCTTTGGTGAGCCTGGTTCAAAAACCAAAGTATAGAGGTTTGGATTGTGAGCCTATTAAAATAATCCAACTATTTTCCATGGGGGATATAGTGGAAATCCCAAGTGGTAATCTTGGGTAGTGGATGTAGGAGTTGGGTTACTCCGAACCACTATAATTTGCTTGTGTTTGTGTTGTGCTTTTCTGGTGTGGGACTAACTAGATGCAAGATGAGAGGAATGATGCAAGTGATTTTGTTCTTTGTGATTTTAGTTTTTTTTTTGGATTTAGGATTCCCGAGGATAGACAAGAGTAGATCCAGGGTTTCTAGAATAACAAGAACTTCAAGCAAGCAAGTCCCTAAACAAGGATAAGAAGATGACCCCAGGATTGAGAAACCCCATAGGACTTAGCTCTCGAATCAATATCAACTCTGGAGTTTTAGGATTGCAAACCTTAAAATCTCTAAGGCGTCCAATGCCGAGTTCACTCACTCTCACGAATGCGGCCTGGATGATCGAGCCTTTAACCCCCGTGGATGCACCGACTTTCCGTTCGAAGGTCTCGAAGGCAAGGAAAATCGACTCTGTATTCATGGTACCTGGAGGACCTATGAGCAATCAAGGAAAGAGTTAGGATTCAATAAGAAGAAAATAAGAGATGAAGGAATGAGAGTTGAGATTGGTGGTGGATGGAGTTCTTCTTGCTAGGCGCCAAGGTGGATCATCCCGATGGACTACGAGCTCGAAGATGGAGGATGGCTTGCATGGAAGAGAAGGTAACTTAAGGCCTCACATTCTCGATGCCCGAAGGTGAAGGTGCTTCCTCACGGAGATCGACATTCTTAAGGAACAAAGGCAACTCACAAGAAGAGTGAATCTCAAATCTTTTCTTTACATTCATCATCATCTTTTTCTACAAGGGGGGGTAGGGCCCTTTAAATAGGCTCCTAGGTCCCATTCAAATTCAAATGAAAATTTACTACAAAGGTCTTCATCAAGGTGCCTAAAATCTGAATTTGATTCATGGAATCCTCTATTGGCCGATCTTGATTTGATGGAGGGCTTGATGAAGACCTCACCAAGTCCTCATTAATTTCTTATTGTTCTGATATTTCAGGACTAGGCTCAACAATCTTATCTTCTCCAAGGATTTCCTCAGGTAAGGTATTAGAGTTGCCCTCCTCACAATCTTCTCCTTCATATTCATCTACCAAACTCATGTTAGCCTCATACACTTCTACTTCAGGCTCATTGGTGGGTTCAGGATCTTCTGAGGGTCCTTCCAAAATAGATTCAGCCTGGGTGTTTTTTTGGTCCACCAATTCCATGTCCGCAATATATTCCTCCTCTTTAATGTCACCATGGTGAACACATGGGGTAGCAAGGGTGGGTCAACTCGGGTTAAGGTTGGACTTGGTTTCAGAGGTACTAACCCTGTTGGACTGAGAGTGACTGGTTGTGAGTTCTCTTTGATAAGACTCGAACTCCCTAGCTATGTGATAGGCTTCCTCATGATTTTGAATTTTCCAATGGGATAGTTCCTCTTGGATGTCCCTTCGTAGGCCAGTTCGAAACCTCGATATGATCATAGCCTCAGACTCAACTCTACTACACCTCCTAATAAATCCATTAAATTTCTTAATATACTCAGACACTGGTCTATTGCCTTGTCTATGTTTGTACCATTGGTCTAAAAGTCTTTGCTCATAAAATCTACCTAGGTACCTTTCTCATAGCCTACTTCTCATGGTTTTCCAGCTACGTATTCTTTCTCCTCTTTGATAACATTCTTCCTCAATAGCTTCCCAATGCCACTTAGCATACGGGTTAACCTATGTATGGCCATTCTTAATTTTTCTAACTCCGACATCCTAGTGTACTCGAAATAGTGATCCATGCTCTCCTCCCAATCGATATACACCTCTTTCTTCCATTAAAAGTGGGTGCATAAGGTTCGGTGCTCCTAATGGGTCCCTCCTCGGAGTCAACCAAGTATGGGTATGGGCTCTTAGGACTAGATCAGGGGCAAGATCATGATCATAGGCTCTTGGATCAAGGAAATTGGCCTAGAGGAGTTGAATTTAGCATGGGCCTAGCGGGCTTTTGCCCGTGCCTCTGCTTGGTCCATCTTTTGGTCTAATTGGGCCAGTTGTTCATTGATGGCCCACAAGTGTGCTTCAAAGTTTGATCCCATGGCTACACTAGGTTGGATATGGACTAATGGGCTAATGGACTCCTATTCTAGACTAGACATGAAACACACAACGAATGGTGCTATGGGTTTCCTAGACCTAGGAGTTCAATCAGAATGGGTCAACGTAGAAGACACACAGCATAACAACTAGCCCTTTCACCGGTCAGGTAAGAGGCGGACTGTGGAGGCCCCCCGTGCTTTTGCAAGGACCCAATTAAGGAACCACAACACCTCTTAGTCGTTTGACGCTAGACCTCTTGCCTTAGACACCGGCTTCCCGATACCAATTGAAGCGTTGTATGCAACCAGCTTCCCCAAAATGGTCAAATCCAACTTGTTGATCTCCCTAATCTATTAGATTGCTACTCAATTTTAGATTAGGTTTGGGTTCAAAATGCTAGGGTGGTTGTTTTTGGGCTAAGGAAAGGTAAAAACTTCTTTCCCTTATCTTTTGATATTGATGTCCTTAAGTTTTTTATGAGATTGATGGCACACACATGATCTAATGGAATGTAACTAAACTTTGTTTTTGGATTTTTTGATGTATGATAACAGAAATAAGATGATAGAAATAAGTAGATATGAACCTAAATGCAAAAATAAACTATTTGAAAAATGAAAACATGAATAGATGCACTTGCTGAAAATCTCAAAACAGATTTTGTTTCCAGGTAGTATTCCATCATGTGGAAATTCTATAAGCTGCAATAAAATTTGAGTAAATTCTCAAAGTTACTTTCAATTACTTGGAATCTAACAAAATAAAAATCAAGAATTTTGGAGGTTCTACAAATAGCAACACCTAAAACAACAGGCCATGTGCAGAAAGAAAAAAATGCAGAAATTTAAAGAAGATGCTAGATCTAATGATGCAAATTTTTTTTTTTGTTTTTAAGATTCAAAACATATCTCCTTATGCTCCCCTTCAAAGGTTAATCATAGTGGCACCCCTACATGCCATAGGAAATCTCCGTGGAATGGAAATGAGGGTCTTGCAGCCTTTCTTGTTTCCTATGACCGGACGGCCTAGTGAAGCACCGAATCCAAGTACTTAAGAAGATGCTAAGCCCTAACCATGCTCTGATACCAGAATGATGCGGGACTAACTAGATGCAAGTTGAGAGGAATGATGCAAGTGATTTTGTTCTTTTTGATTTTAGTTTTTTTTTTTTGGATTTAGGATTCTCGAGGACAGACAAGAGTAGATCTAGGGTTTCTAGAATAACAAGAACTTCAAGCAAGCAAGTAAGTCCCTAAACAAGGATAAGAAGAGGATCCCGAGATTGAGAAATCTCGTAGGACTTAGCTCTCAAATTAATATCAACTCAAGAGTTTTAGGGTTGCAAACCTTAAAAGCTCTGAAGACCCGATGCCGAGTTCACTCGCTCTCATGGATGTGGCCTGGATGATCGAGCCTTCAACCCCGACGATGCGCCGGCTTTCCATTCAAAGGTCTCGAAGGCAAGAAAAATCGACTCTGTATTCATGGTACCTGGAGGACCTGTGAGCAATCAAGGAAAGAGTTAGGATTCAACAAGAAGAAAACAAGAGACGAAGGAATGAGAGTTGAGATTAGTGGTGGATGGAGTTCTCCTTGCTAGGCACCAAGGTGGATCATCCCGATGGACTCCGAGCTCAAAGATGGAGGATGGCTTGCATGGAAGAGAAGGTAACTTGAGGCCTCACACCTCTCGATGCCCGAAGGCGAAGGCGCTCTCTCATGAAGATCGGCGTTCTTAAGGAACGAAGGCAACTAACAAGAAGAAGTGGCTTTCAAATCTTTTCTTTTCATTCATCATCATTTTTTTCTACAAGGGGGGTAGGGCCCTTTAAATAGGCTCCTAGGTCCCATTCAAATTCAAATGAAAATTTGCTACAAAGGCCTTCATCAAGGCGCCTAAAATCTGAATTTGATTCATGGAATCCTCTCTTGGACGATCTTGATTTGATGGAGGGCTTGATTCAGGGAGTGAGGAGGGGAGCATGTCTTCAAGAATCATGGGCATCCCTTGATCTTTGCTTCTTTCCTTGACCATCCAAGCTTTTTATGAAGAAAGGCTTGATGTGGGGGCATGAAGCATGGATCTTGTCTTGGCACCTTTGGACTTTTGAATTTCTTCCATGGTTGATCAAATATTTTGGGAAGAAAGCTTGATATGAGGGCTTGAAGCAAGGGACTTGTCTCTTCATATCTTTAACTCCTATTGACCTTCCATGGCCGACCAAGCATTTTGGGAAGATGGCTTGATATGGGGGGCTTGAAGCAAGGGACTTGTCTTCACAATCTTCAACTCCCATTGACCATCCATTGGCCGCCCACCTATTTTATAGATAAGCATGATAGGGGGAGGGATGGAGGAAATGTATCAAGTGTTGTCCCCTTTGGCATCCAAGAAATCATATTTGTGCCGCCCACTTGGCAAAGTGAAGTGGCGCCACATGGGATGTTGAGGTGGCATCCCAGGGCTGAATTGGCATCCTTCATGGCTTGGCCTAACAGTGATTGGACTAGACTCAATGTCCACTTCTTCTTTGAATAGGCTTGGGTCCAATCTTCAAATAAACTCGAGCTAGGATCAATTCAATTAAATACAAGGTTTATTGACCTAACTTGACCACATTGGCTAAGGTACAGGACTAAAACAAAAGTGCATGACTCAAAGTAAAGAATTACATAGGCTTGAAGCCCAAAAGATGAAACCCTAATCTGAGATCCTTAGAGGGTTGAGGAGCCTCTATCAGATCTGGTGCCCATATAATTTTCTTATTTGATTACGCTTCTGCATTCAATAATTCTATCACAGCACTTAACACTTATAAGGGATTTTCAAAGAGCACATAATTGCTTAAACATTTTAAATTCCTAATTTACACCCCTCTTGGGAAAGCCACCTAGGCAAACTGGTATCAGAGCAGTGTCTCTGAATATATTTAGAGTAAAGATTGATGGCTCATCCCATGAGTACATCCTTGGTCGAAGGCCAATCTAGTAATAGACCTCTACTCTTCACTGGCACTAATTATTCTTACTGGAAAGCTAGAATGAAAATCTATATACAAGCTATTGATTTTCAATTATGGAAGGTCATTCTAAAAGGGCCACAAATTCTCATGATCAAAATTAATGGCATGGATCCTAAAGCCTGAAGAGGACTGGGATGAACACGACATGAAGATGGAGGAATTAAATGCCAAAGCAATGAATTTATTATACTGTGCTTTGGATGCTAACGAGTTTAATCAAATTTCCACTTGCTATTCAGCAAAGGAAATTTAGAACAAACGTAAAGTGATCCATGAAGGAACTTCCCAAGTGAAGACTTCGAAAATAAACCTTCTAGTATACAGTTATGAATTGTTTAAAATGGAACCTACTGAAACCATCTCTGCCATGTTTACTCGATTTATAGATATTATTAATGGTTTGAAAAGTCTTGGCAGGGTTTATTCAAATGCTGACTTAGTATAGAAGATCCTTAGATCACTTTCGGACAAGTGGGACCCCAAAGTGACTGCCATCCAGGAAGTGAAAGATCTAGACACCTTATCTCTAGATGAATTAATGGGTTCACTCATCACTCATGAATTGGCTATGCAGCACCGAACTGAAGATGATCAAAAGAAAAAGAATATTATTGCATTCAAGGCTGCATTTGATTCTAAAACACATGATAAGGAATCGGAAGATGACTGCACCTCCTCCGAAGATGATCTAGAAGATGAAGATATCACAATGATCGTTAGGAGATTCAAAGATTTATGTAAAAGAAAAAAGGTATATATCATAGAAAATTTTACAAGAAAGGGGAATATAGTAAAGATAAGGACAAGGACAAAAGGAAAGAAAAGGAACAAGTCCCTACCTGCTATGAATGTAAGAAACCGGGCATATTCATCCAGATTGTCCACTATTGAAGAAAATCTTCAAGAAGAAGAAAAAAAAGGCGATGGTTGCTACATGGAGCGATAGCGAGGAATCCACCTCAACTGAAGAGGAAGAGACCATGAAAACTGCTATCTTTGTCTAATGGGTCTCGAAGATGAGGTAACATCCCCTAATGCTCAAACAGAATTTACATTTGATGAATTGAATTATGCTTTTTATGATCTATTATCTGAATTCAAAAAGACTGGAATAAAGATTAGATCCTTAAGAATATCAATGATTCTTTATTAAAGGAAAAAGAAGTAATTTCAGAAAAGAATGTATATTGTGAAAGAATTTACATGTCTTTTTTGAAAAGTTTAAAGCTTTGGAAACTGATAACAATGCATATCTTGACAAGAACAAAGCTTTAACTATTGAAAACAATGATTTGAAAAAGGAGGTTGAAAAACTCAAGCCACTTGTTGAAAAACTTACTTTATCTTCAAATAAGCTTGAGCTAATTTTAAAAGATCAAAGAATTTCTAGAAATAAAGCTAGAATCGATTTTAATTCTTCAATTTCAAATGGAATTTCAGCTACTACTTTTGTGATACTAAAAGCTTATGTTCCAAAATTAATATCTCAAAAAGCTTTTGCAACAAATGTTTCTGCTTCTACACCTAAAGCTACATTGTATGTTCTTAAGAGCTCAAATAGAAAATCTTTTATATCTGCATCTCATGATTAACATCTAGAACTTTAAAATCTGCATCCTTTCCAAATTCTAGAGTTGAATGTTATGCATGCAAAGGGTTAGGACATAAAGCTTTTAAATGCCATATCTTTAGAAATGTCAAGAGTAAAATAAGAAAGATTTGGGTTCCTAAAGGAACCACCTCCGCTAACCTGCAAAGATCCAAGTTAGCTTGAGTACCTAAAAGAACTTCTTGATTGTCTTGCAAGAATGTCTTGCAGCTCAAAAATTAAAGAAAAGATGGTATCTCGACAATGGCTGTTCAAGGCATATGACGGGTGACAAGGATCAATTTATCACCCTAGAGATGAAAGAAGGAGGTATGGTTACTTTTGAAAATAATGGCAAGGAAAAAATAATCGAAATTGGTAAGATCAAAATAACCCCTTGTACTTTTATTGAAAATGTATTACTAGTGGATAAATTGAAGCATAATTTGTTAAGCATTAGTCAATTATGTGATAAAGGCTTCAAGGTTATCTTTGAATCATCTATGTGTATTGTAACAAACTCTCTTGATTCTAGCAATAAGTTCATTGGACATAGACTTGGAAATATTTATGTGGTAGACCTTAATGATCTTGTCATATCAAGTAGTTCCAATCTAGTTGTAATGAATGCTAAGACCAAGGAGTCTTGCTTACTTTGGCATAGACGATTATGTCATACTAGCATGCATACTATTGCCATGTTAATTTCTAAGAATTTAGTTAGAGGCATGCCTAAGTTTAAAGTAGACTTTGATCATGTTTGTGATGCATGCCAAATAGGCAAACAAACTAGGGGCAGCTTTAAATTCAAAAATATGATTTCAACTACTAGACCCCTTGAGCTACTTCACATGGACTTATTTGGACCAACTAGGACCATAAGCCTAAGTGGTATGAAATATGCTCTTGTGATAGTAGATGATTTTTCTAGATTTACTTGGATTTTGTTTATTGCTCACAAAGATGAAACCTTTAAAGTATTTTGAAAATTTCATAAAAAGGTTTCAAATCAAAAAATCTTTCAATAGTTTCAATTAGAAGTGATCTAGGTACCGAATTTGAAAATCAATTTTTCGATGATTATTACACAGAAAATGGCATTGATCACAACTTCTCCGCTCCAAGGACACTATAACAAAATGGTATTGTAGAGAAGAAAAATAGGACTTTAGAAGAGATGGCCCAAACAATATTATTGAAGGCAATCTTCCAAGGTACTTATGGGCAGAAGTGGTGAACAATGCTTGTTATATTTTGAACATTTTGATCCGTCCTATTTTAAAGAAAATCCACTATGAGCTTTGGAATGAAAAGAAACCTAACATCAATTATTTTCATGTATTTGGTTGTAAATGCTTTGTGCTTAACAATGATAAAGATAATCTAAAAAATTTGATGCTAAATTTGATAAAGCATTTTCCTTAGTTATTCATTGCATAGCAAAGCATATAAAGTATTTAATAAAAGAACTCTTACCATAAAAGAATCTATGCATGTTAGTTTTGATGAAACTAACCCTTCACCTTCTAAGAAAGAAGAGTGCATAGACAATGATGTAGGTACACTTTAAAAAGAAATGGAAGACATGAGCATACAAGAAAGACCAATCAAAGAAAGAGAAGAAATGGTAAGTAAGGATCATGCTGATCTACCAAGAAAATGGAGGTATGTAACTTCTCATCTAAGAGAATTAATTATTGATGATCCTTCAAAAGGTATTAGGACTAGGTCATCACATAGAGATGCACATGATTACCTAGCTTTTGTATCACAAATAGAACCTCATACCTTAGAAGAAGCTAAATTTGATCTAAACTGGATGATGGCCATGCATGAAGAACTAAATCAGTTTGAAAGAAATAAGGTATGGACTTTAGTTGAAAGACCATCCAATCATAGGAACCAAATGAGTTTATAGAAATAAGTTAGATGAACAAGGAAATATAGTAAGAAACAAAGCTAGATTACTGGCTAAAGGATATAACCAACAAGAGGGTATAGATTTTAATGAAACATATGCACCTGTAGCAAGATTAGAAGCCATTAGATTACTTGCATTTGCTTGCTACATGAATTTCAAACTTTTTCAAATGGATGTGAAAAGTATATTTTTAAATGATTTTATATCCGAACAAGTTTTTGTAGAACAACCACTAGGTTTTGAAGATCATGTTTTTCCAAATCATGTGTTTAAACTAAAAAAATATTATATGATTTGAAACAAGCACCTAAAGCCTGGTATGATAGACTTAGCACTTTCTTGATTGAAAATAATTTTTCAAGAGGAAATGTTGACAAAACTCTTTTCATCAAGAAAAAAAATAATGATTTATTAGTTGTATAGATTTATATTGATGATATTATATTTGGTGAAACTAATGAAACTCTTTGTAGAGAATTTGTTAAGTTAATGCAAGGAGAATTTGAAATGAGCCTAATGGGTGAACTTAACTACTTCCTTGGACTTCAAGTAAAACAAACAAAAGAAGGAATCTTCATTAACCAAGCCAAGTACACCAAAGAAATAGTCAAAAAGTTTGATATGGAGTCAAGCAAACAAATGAGCACACCCATGAGCCCAACTTGCAGATTGGATGAAAATGAAGATGGATCCAACATTGATCAAAAGCTCTATAGAGGTATGATCAATTCTTGTTATACTTAACTGTAAGTATACATGATATCTTGTATAGCGTATGTGTATATGCTAGATTCCAGTCTAATCCTAAAGAATCATATATGCTTGCTATTAAAAGGATTATCAAATATTTGGAAGGTACAAGCAATCTAGTCTTTGGTTTTCAAAACATTCTTCATTGAATTTAATTGGATTTTTGGATGCTGATTATGCTGGTTGTAAAATTGATAGAAAAAGCACTAGCGGCACATGCCAATTTCTAGGGTTGAATTTAATCTCATGGCACTGTAAGAAATAAAACTCGGTAGCACTATCTACTATTGAGATAGAATATGTTGCTATAGGGAGTTGTTGTGCACAAGTATTATGGATTAAACAATAACTAGAAGACTTTAGTGTTACGCAATCTAAAATTCCAATCAAATATGATAACACAAGTGCTATAAATTTGACAAAAAACCCAATTCAGCATTCTATAACTAAACACAGAAATTAGACACCATTTTATTAGAGATCATGTTTTGAATGGTGACATTGAACTAGAGTTTATCCTAACTGAGAACCAACTTGCTGACATTTTCATTAAGCCACTCAATCAGGATAGATTTAAAATGATTAGAGGAGAATTAGGTCTTTGTGATCCTTTCTAGGTTTTCTTAATCTAATTCCTTCAAAATTAAGAAAAAATTATCTAGAAAACCTCCTACATCAATTCAAGTTCTTTGAAAAACTTTCCTTGAGATTTTATCGAAATAATTTTAATTTATGAATCATTTCAACTTTTGTGGAAAGTTTCTATTCGAGTTGACTCGGGCAATTTGGCTTGGGTCGAGTTGACTCGAATCTCTGTTGTTTCAGTTTTTGCTCTGGTCGAGGTGACTCGGGCAATTTAGGGTTATTAGAGCCGACTCGGATGTCGAGCAAATAGTTCTTTAATAGAGCCGTGCAATTTTATCTGAACTTTTTTGCTCTTTATTCTCGTTCTAAACCCTAAAACTCCACTTGAAACCTCTAGCAAAACCTAGAAATCTTCTTCCTCAAGCTCCCATTCCACATTTCTTCCCATAAGTGTTGGAATGGTACCAAAAATGGTGATTGGGAAGAGATCCAAAAGAGCTGCACCCTCAGTGGAAGTAGAAAGAAGAATAAAGCGTCAGTAAGAGAAGCCGACTCGAGCAGTTGAGAGGGAAGAAGAAGAAACAGAATAGTTGGCCTCTACTCACTCTCCAAGATAGGTGATGTCAATGTCTAATCGGCCTGTTACTAGTGGTAGAAAGATTATCTTCAAGTTTCTTGAAGAAATTGGATTGAAAATTGGGGATTTATTGATGAACAAGGCTGGACATTCTTTTTGCTCTCTGAATTTATCTACATATCCAACCCTTGTTAGAGTATTCTAGGAAAACCTGAGAATTGAACCCCAACATATTGAATCTATAGTAAAGGGAAAGTAGATTATAGTGACAGAGGAAAGGCTTAGCACAATGTTGGAAATGCCTGTTGAAGGAACTAAGCACTTAGTTTTGAAGGATAGAGAGAAAACCCTTCAAACAATACTGGGTAGGATAGATGTTAGTGGAGTAGGAATTGTAATGGCTAATACACTTTCATTAGAAATGAGACTACTCCATAACTTCATTAGTAGAATATTTCTTCCAAGGACTGGCATATTTGATTGGGTAAGTGAACGTGACCTCAGCTTTGTGGAACATATCATTCAGGGGGAGGCACTAAATCTACTCTATATCATGATAATGCAAATAATGGAAGCTGTCAGAAAAGTTAAGGCTTGTTCACCTTACGTAGTGGTTCTAACTTTATTGTTTCAAGCCTCTAGAATTAGTTTAGAAGGGGAAGATGGTAAACCCCTTCATCACACCGATACCTACACTTCCAAATCTCTACTCCGAATGGGATATATCCTTAGTGAAGGGATGTGGAAGAAGAAGGGAACTAAAGAGAGAGCAATAGCAGCCTCCACCAGCAGTAGCAGTAGTACTAAGGACAGTGAAAGTGAAGACCTTCCGAGGGAGATCTCCACTGTAGGGCCTTTAGCACCTGAGCACATTGTTGATGTTCCAGTTGGCACTTCTATTGACTTTGCTAGCATTTCTGAGCTAGCTGAGACTACTATACCTAAGTTTGCACCTTTGGAGACTGAGCACATTGATTATCCTCTACCAGCATTTCAACCTATGCTAGATACTACTTATGTTCCTCCTGTACCTTCAATTCAGGATCTATTTACTCACCCTACTATTACTTCAGTGACACAGGACTTCATAGCATTGCAGATGAAGTCACTGATAGAATCTTTGACTGCTTCTTTGGTGATGCGGGACAACAGGGGGCTAGAGAGGAGGATCGAACGGTGAGCCTAGAAGTCACCTAGATTAGGGTATCCTAATTTTCTTTGATTTTCTAATTTGAAGGCAAAGGAATAATGAGGATGGAAGACAGGGTTCTTTTTCTCATGGACATTGAAACTCCCACTAATGAAGAGACCTCTCACCTCTAGGGCATTCCACCCTCCTCGATACTTGGAGGCGTTAGGGTGAATCATAAGGAACATGAAGGTGGTAGAAAAGGTGGAATGGGGATACTGGGCATGACCTCATATCATGTCCTGGGATTGGGCCTCACACCCTCTCCTCACGGAGCAGAAGAAGAATCACTCTTCTCGAAAACAAAAATTCTATTCATCAATTATTTTTACAAGAAGGATTGGAGCCTATTTTATAGATACCAAGCCATTTTGAAATTCAAATTCGAAATTCAAAATAACAAAATAAGGGGAGAAAATAGTGGGCGTCTCCAAGAAGAGGGGCAGCATTTATGGAGGAAAATGTGGACCGTTCAAATTCGAATTCAAATTTCTCATCTGCTCTGAGATTTGCACAAAAAATTCCCTGCTCTAAAATTTGTGCAGGTTGTTTCTACTCTGAGATCCATGCAGAAGAAAACTCTTCTCTATGATCGTGGAATAGGGGCGGATGGGGAAGAGGGCTTGGAGGCTTTGCCGGCGTCAATGTTGGGGAAGGCAGCGGCATGATCGGTGGCTAGGGAAAGGTGGCGGCACAATGGCGGCACGGCTGAGACGGCGGACACGGCAGAGATGGCAGTAGGGAGGGAGGCGGCCATGAAGCGGACAGTGTCCATGGGTGGTTCAAACTACTCAGAAGCCGGTGGTTTGGCCGTGGATCTTCTGAATGGGAGGGAGCGGCGATGGAGCAGGGCAGTGATCAGCAACATGGCAGAGAGGGTGCAGCATGGGCAGAGCAGCAGGGGGCGGACGTCCATGGGTTGAGAGGCGGAGTGGGATGATGCTCGGGATGGCTGGCAGTGATGAAGTTCTCCTCGAATCTAAGGAGGAGAAAGCAACAGTTGGCGGCTGCTGGGTGTTGACGGTCGACAGCTGTTGGGTGGGTGAGATGATGGCGGGGTGGATGTCGATGGCGAAGACGTCCGCGATGCGGGACTGTAGGATGGGGCGTCGGTGAAGCGGCTGTAGTGGGTCAGACTTTGGATGGAGACCGCGGCACGGTCGGGATGGTAGCCGGTGAAGTTGGCAGCGGTTGGTGACGGTAGCCGGGAGGAGTTTCGATGGGACTGCTTTGCACGGATCTACAGCATAGAGGAAAGATGGCCGGTTTGCTTAGGGAAAACGGCTAATGGAGGGGCTGAGGACGTCGATGGTCATGCGGTGGTCGATGCGGCGGCATTTGCGGTGATGTCAGAGGATCGGTGAGAAGGTGAGGGCATTAGTGCGTTCCTGCTTGCAGGTGGCCAACGGAGAATGGAGAAGTGGTGGAGTTGGTGGATCTGACAGAGGTGGTGGTGACGTGAGGTGGGTGACCAGCCGGAGGGAGGGAGGTCCGATTTGGTTTGGAAAATGGCCGGTAGGGCCTCAATTGGTGGGGTCGGATGGAGGACGGGAGGAAAAATCAAAGTTCTAGGAGTTCTGGGAGGAGGAAGATGACAGGGATAGCATAGGGATAGTTCGAGGATATGTCTGGAATAAAACTAGAATAACAAGAATAGCTGGAATAAAAAAATTTGAAATAAAATATAAAAATCTAGAAAAGGAAGAAAGAAAACCCGGATGGGTTTTGATGTCCCCATCTTCCCCTGAGGTGGGAAAAACTAGACTACGTCGAGTCGGGCTCGCTGCATTCTTTTTTTTTTCTCCTTTTTTTTTTTTTTTTTCCTAACCCTAATCCTCTCCTGCTTTGATACCAAAAATTGATGCGGGATAATGGGGGCCTAGAGAGGAGGATCGAATGGTGAGCCTAGAAGTCACCTAGATTAGGGTATCCTAATTTTTTTTTGATTTTCTAATTTGATGGCGAAGGAATAATAGGGATGGAAGACAGGGATCTGGATCTCATGGACCTTGAAACACACACTAACGAAGAGACCTCTCACCTCTAGGGCATTCCACCCTCCTTGATACTTGGAGGCGTTAGGGTGAATCACAAGGAACATGAAGGTGGTAGAAAATGTGGAATGGGGATAACTGGGCATGACCTCACATCATGTCCTGGGATTGGGTCTCACACCCTCTCCTCATGGAATGGAAGAAGAATCACTCTTCTCGAAAACAATAATTTCATTCATCTATTATTTTTACAAGAAGGATTGGAGCCTATTTTATAGACACCAAGCCATTTTGAAATTCAAATTCAAAATTCAAAATAACAAAATAAGGAGAGAAAATAGTGGGCATCTCCCCATGAAGAGGGGCGGCATTTGTGGAGGAAAATGTGGACCCGTTCAAATTTGAATTCAAATTTCTCCTTTACTCTTAGATCTACATAGAAAATTCCCTGCTCTGAAATTTGTGCAGGTTGTTTCTACTCTGAGATCCGTGTAGAAGAAAACTCTTCTTTATGACCGTGGAACAAGGGCAGATGGGGAAGAGGGCTTGGAGGCTTTGCCGGCATCAATGTTATGGAAGGCGATGGCACGGTCGGTGGCTGGGAAAGGTGGTGGCATAGCGGCGGCACGACCAATACGGTGGACACGACAGAGATGGCGGCAGGGAGGGAGGTAGCCATGGAGTGGACGGTGTTCATGGGTGGTTCGAACGGCTCAAAAGGTGGTGACCTGGCCATGGGTCTTCCAAACGGGAGGGAGCAATGGTGGAGCAGGGTGGCGGTCGGTGGCATGGCGGAGAGGGCGTAGCATGGGCAAAGCAATAGTGGGTAGACAGCCATGGGTGGAGGGGCGGAGTGGGACGATGTTCGGGATAGCTGGCAATGATGAAGTTCTCCTCCGATCTGAGGAGGAGAAAGCGACGGTCGACGACTACTGGGTGGGTGAGAAGATTGCGTGGTGGATGTCGACGGCAAAGATGTCCACGATGTGAGACTGGAGGATGGGTCATCGGTGAAGCAGCTGCAGGGGGGTCGGACTTTGGACAGAGACCGCGGCACGATCAGGATGGTAGCTGGTGAAGTTGGCGGTAGCTGGTGATGGTAGCCATGAGGAGTTTCGATGGGATGGCTTTGCACGGATCTGTAGCACAGAGGAAAGATGGCCGGTTTGCTTGGGGAAAATGGCCAATGAAGGGGCTATGGACGTCGATGGTTAGGCAGCGGTCGATGCGGCGGCGTCTGCAATGATGTCAGTGCATCGATGAGAAGGCGAGGGCGGCGATGGGTTCCTGCTCGCAGGTGGCCAATGGAGAATGGAGGAGCGGTGGAGTTGGTGGATCTGACGAAGGCGGTGGTGACGTGAGGTGGGTGACCTGCTAAAGGGAGGTCCGATTTGGCTTGGAAAATGGCCGACGGGGCCTCAGTCGGTGGGGTCGGACAGACAGACAGGAAGAAAAATGGAAGTTTTGGGAGTTCTGGGAGGAGGAAGATGACAGGGATAACCTCGGGATAGTTCGGGGATAAGTCTGGAATAAAACTAGAATAACGGGAATAGCTGGAAAAAAAAAACTGAAATAAAATTTAAAAATCTAGAAAAGAAAGAAAGAAAATTTGGATGGGTTTTGATGTCCCCATCATTTGGCTACTGTTTGGTGTGTTTCGCCAATCAGTGGACTATAGATTGGATCATATTGATTGTGAGGTCAGGGAGTTGAGAGGCAGAGTTGAATCACTGGAGACCTCCAGACCTACATCTCAGCCTGATCTGCGACCTATCATTGATACCATATCATCTGGTTTTGATTCAATCAAGAAATCCATTGATCAAACTTTGGAAGAACTCAGAATAGAGCTAAGGGAGATAAAGTTCGAAATGGGTTCATTGGAATAGGCGAAGAAGGAGGAAGATTATACAAGGGGCATAAGTATCCTAAGGTCAGAATTTGAAAGATTGCACGGTTCTGCTGAAGCTTTTGTAAATGCGCAAGCTGCTTAGTTAATTGCTTTAAACACTAAGGTGAAGAAGCTTCATGAAAGGATGGAGGTGGTTTAATTTCAATTTGATCAACTCAAAACCACTGTTATTGCAGCATTTGCCACTCCTGTACCAAGACCTGTACCTACACCTGGACCTACCTCTACTACACATCCTAGGCAGCCAGCTCCTCATCTTAGGCCCCAAGGTTCTGAATCACAATAGCATCTATACGACCTTTTAGGCCACCTAATACTACTTAGCTAGATATAGACAATGACTAATTGTACTGCTTTTAATTTCTTGCAACTTGTATTAAAAACTTTGAATGAAATGAAAGCACTTTTGTTGACATGTTTTCTGTGTTTGAATTGGATTGTGCAATATCTTGCAATCACATCTTCAATTGTACAATGCTAATCTGATAAATTTTAATTAGAATATCAAAGTTAAGAAGAGAAAGTGAAATTATTTCAAACAAACTTAATCAACTTTCTCATTCTATCATAACAATTGAGCTTTATTTGAATACCTTTTTGATCATTGACAAAAAGGTGGAGAACATTAAGATTGCATGAAAAATACTTATAACTATTTGAGAATATACAAAAAGGAGGAGAATATATTTGACTAAGCATGAAATTGTTTCAAAATTTTCAAATCATCAGAAAGGGGGAGCAAATTATTAAAATTGAATGGCCTAGCTCAACACTTGCAATTTGCTCTGATTGCTTTACAAATTTGGCTCAAGAATTTGCTCTAATACTTACAATTTTGAGCTGTGATACTTTGTGTTTGTGCTAGTTCTGATACTTTGAAACATACAAGCTTTAATACTCTAATACATATAAAAGCACTAACACTAATACTATATAGTTGTTGGCTTTGGCTCCTTAATTTTGATAATTAACAAAAGGTTGAGTATATGTTTGGACTAATGTTTCATCTCAAGATAAAGTTTCAGGACTTAGGTTATTCAAAAAGAGTATCAAGAGTATAATGATGAAACCAAGCTTGCCTGATTTGGGAAAGAGCTCTTCTACCTTGAACAAGATCAAATTTCTCATATTGGACCTTCTTGTTAAGAAGCAATTGACAAAAGTAACAAAGGCTTAGAGAAACTCAAGCATGGCACGCACCTCTCTAGAGTTTCAGAAAATTTTTGACTAGAGGTCGACACCTTGCCAAGGGTCGACCACCAGAGGTCGACTCATGAAGAAAAGAAAAGTTCAGCAAGGCCGGCACGGCAAAATTTCAGTGGCACGCTCTAGAGGTCGACCACCAGAGGTCGACACCTGTCCAGAGGTCGACACCAGAGGTCGACTCATTGCCTGAGAAATCAAACTGGGTAGAACTATGGTTTTCTGGATTTTTGCCTAAGATAAACTGGAGGTCGACTCATGAGGTCGACACTTGATCCAGAGGTCGACTCAGAGGTCGACTCATGGCATAACGGCTAGTTTTTCTGAACTTTTGATTTGATTTCTAACGGCCATAAACGGCCATATTTTTGATTCTAACGATCTTGTGGAGTTGTTTCAACTTGAATGAGGTATTTAACCTCCACCTAACTTCAAAAAAGACAAGGAGACAAAGTGAAAAAGAAGAGAGTGAAAGTACAAAGCCTTCAATCAATTCCAAGCCAAAAAGAGTGAGAAAATCAAGAGATTCCTTAGCCAAAAGCTTTCCATCTTTGAGGAATCCAACTTTCAAGAGTTTGGCATTTAGTGAGGTCCAAGATTCCAAGAGAAAGGCTTGAAGAGTCTCCATCAAGAGCTACATCGAATTTCTTTTTGCTCAAAAGGAGTTTGTCTTGATTTATTCATTGTATTCATATTCTTTTTGTCTTAGGCTAGTTTCAAGGGAATTTGAAACTAGTGTGAGGTTTGTTGGTGAGCCAATTGACAAAACCAACTAGGGTTGCTTGTAAGCCCGAAGCCAAAACAAGTGAGTGAGGTTTGTTGGTAAGCCAATTGATAAAACCACTTGGGTTGCTTGTAAGCCAGAAGCCAAAACAAGTGTGTAAGGTTTTGACTTGTGAGCCTGGTAAAACAAGTCGGCTGTAATCTAGAAAAGATTATAGTGGAAATTCCCAAGTGGAGCTTGGGGAGTGGATGTAGGTGCTAGGTGCACCGAACCACTATACTTCTTGTGTGTTTGCATTGCTTTACTCTCTATCTTCTTTTACTCTTTAATTGTTATTATATTTCATTGCTTCCGTTGCACAATTACTTGAGCACTATCACTCTTCACCTTTGAACTTGATAGCACATATATTGCTTTAATTTTTTAAAATACCCAATTCACCCCCCTCTTGGGCACCATATCTGGGCAACAAGTGGTATCAGAGCGCCGGTACTCTCTTGTAGGTCCAACGATCTTGAGTGAAAGATCATGGCCGCCCCAATTGGAATGGGTGTAGTTGAAGGACAAGCATCAAATCGCCCTCCTTTCTTTAATGGCACAAACTACACATACTGGAAAACTCGTATGCGTATTTATTTACAAGCTGTAGATTATCATATATGGAGAGTAATTACTAAAGGGCCTCATCAGCCCACTCACTTGGTTAATGGCATTATCACCCCAAAATCTGAAGAAGAATGGGATGACAATGACATCAAACAAGCTGAGTTAAATGCTAAGGCGATGAATTTGCTATTCTATGCACTTGACCCTAGTGAATTTAACAGAATATCAAATTATATTTCCGCCAAAGAAATTTGGGATACACTTGAGGTTACCCATGAGGGTACACACCAAGTAAAGACCACAAAGGTGAACATGCTCATTCATACGTATGAGATGTTCAGGATGGAACCAACTGAAAGTATAAGTGAAATGTATACTAGATTTACCAATATAGTAAATGGTATGAGGAGTTTGGGAAAAATTATATCTAATGGTGAACTGGTTAACAAACTTCTCAGGTCTCTTCCGGCTTCATGGGATGCGAAAGTAACAGCCATAGAAGAAGCCAAGGATGTCAATACTCTACCTCTTGAGCAGTTTCTTGGATCACTGATGACTTATGAGCTTTCACTAAAGCAGAAGACAGTGGACAATGACAAGAAAAAGAAAGCCATAGCCTTCAAGTCCACTACAAAGGAAGAGTCAAGTGATGAATCAGAAGAAGAAGCTGATGATGATGAGACAGCCCTCATTACAAGAAAATTTAAAAGATTCATGAGAAAGAAGAAGGGCTTCTACAAGAAAAAGCCACAAAAAGGTGATCACAATAAAGATAAAGAGAAAGAAAAAGAAAGGGATCCACCCATCTGCTTCGAGTGCAAGAAGCCTGGTCATTATAAAATGGATTGCCCTTTGCTTAAAAGAGTCGAAGGATGTTGAGAAAGAAAGCCATGATGGCTACCTGGAGTGAGAGTGAGGACTCCAGCAGTGATGAAGAGCAGCAAGTAGTCGCCAACCTGTGTTTCATGGCCAATGAAGATAATGAGGTAAATTCTGAACCTGAAATTGAATTTACTTTCAATGAATTGCATGATGCTTTTGATGATTTAGTTATGGAATATGAAAAATTAAAACTAAAAATAAGATATTAAGAAAGCTAAATCTTGAGCTTACCAAAAATTCAGAAAAGTTTTCAACTGAAATTGAAGATTTAATTCAAGAAAACAAGAAATTAACTGAACATGTAAAGACCTTGAAAAATGATAAGGATAATCTTTTAAAAGAAAATGATTCTTTGAAAAATAATAGAAGTCTTAAAACTAATGAGAAAATTGAAAAACAAAACAAAGAACTATTGCTTCAAAACAAGAATTACAAAGAAGAGTTAGAAAAAGTAAAACCTTTTGTAGAAAAGTTTACTTTTAGTTCAGAAAAATTAAGTATGCTTTTAAATAGTCAACATGCAGTGTTTAACAAAGCTGGACTTGGATTTAAGCCACACAATCAGCAAAAACTTTACAAAAACTTTTTCATACCTGCATCTTCTAATATTACCTACTATGCATGTGGTAAGTTAGGACATAAATCATATATTTGTAATAGAAGAAAATTAAATACCTTTGGAAAGATTTGGGTTCCAAAAGGAACCAATTTGACTAACCCTAAAGGATCCAAGATGACTTGGGTACCTAGAGTTTCAACTTGATTAATTTTTGCAGGTGTGCCTTGCAACCAAAAATAAAAGAAGAATGTGGTATCTGGATAGTGGTTGCTCAAGGCACATGACTGAGGATGTGAAGCAATTCTCATCACTAGCAGCTATTGATGGTGGAAACGTTACTTTTGGTGATAATGGAAAAGGCAAAATCGTCGGAATTGGTAAAATCCATATCACCCCTAATGCTTATGTAGATAATGTATTATTTGTTGATGGCTTGAAGCATAATCTTTTTAGCATTAGTCAGTTTTGTGATAAGGGTTTTAAAGTAATTTTTGAATCATCTTTGTGCATGGTATCTAGTCTAGATGTCGATGGCATCAAGTTCACTGGTCATAGGCATGGAAACATTTACATGGTTGATCTTGATGATCTAGCCATGGAAAGTGGTCAATGCCTAGTGGCTAGGGAAGCCAAGGCAAGTGAAACTAGTTGGCTTTGGCATCGTAGGCTAGGGCATGCTAGTATGCAGTTGATTTCAAAATTAAGCAAAAAGAATCTTGTAAAAGAATTACCAAAACTCACATTTGAAAAAGATAAGATTTGTGCTGCATGTCAATTTGGAAAACAAACTAAATCTACTTTCAAACCTAAAGGAGTAGTATCTACTACTAGACCCCTTGAATTATTGCATATGGACCTCTTTGGACCAACCAGAACAACTAGTTTGGGAGGTAAAAAATATGGGCTAGTAATTGTAGATGATTACTCACGATTTACTTGGGTAATGTTTTTAGCTCATAAAGATGAAACGTTTTCAGCTTTTGTTAAATTTCATAAAAGGGTTTCAAACGAAAAAGATCTCACTATTGTTTATTTGCGTAGTGATCATGGAACTGAATTTGACAATCATGATTTTGAAGCTTTTTGTAATGAAAATGGCATTAGTCATAATTTTTCTGCACCTAGGACACCTCAACAAAATGGGGTGGTAGAAAGAAAGAACAGGACACTTGAAGAAATGGCACGCACAATGCTTTGCGAAAATGATTTACCTAGATATTTTTGGGCAGAAGCCATTAATACTTCCTGTTCATTTTAAATGTGTTTTAATTCGACCTATTTTGAAGAAAACACCATATGAGCTTTGGAAAAATCGAAAACCTAATCTCAAGTATTTTCGTGTATTTGGTTGCCGCTGTTTCATATTAAACAATGGCAAAGATAATATCAATAAATTTGATGCCAAGTCAGATGAGGGTATCTTCTTAGGATACTCTACTTCTAGCAAGGCATACAGGGTCTTCAACAGAAGAACTCTTCTGGTTGAAGAATCAATTCATGTAGTGTTTGATGAATCTAACAAAAAATCTTCTAGAAAAGAAGATTCTATTGATGATGAAACAGGTACAAAGAAGCTTGAACAATTGACAATCATGAAGATGAGCCCAAAGGAGATGATGATCAAGAAAATGAAGATCAAACTCAAGAGATCAATGCAACTTCACCAAAACCTTTACCTAAAGAGTGGAGGTATGCACACGGACACCCCAAAGAGCTAATAATTGGTGATCCGTCAAAGGGAGTAAGTACACGTTCTTCTATTAGAAATGTTTGTGATTATTTAGCTTTTGTATCTCAGATAGAGCCTAAGTCAATTGAAGAAGCTGAAAAAGATTGTAACTGGATTAATGCTATGCAAGATGAACTAAATCAATTTAAAAGAAATAACGTTTGGACTTTAACTGAAAGACCCCCTAATGTTTCTGTAATTGGCACAAAATGGGTTTTTAGAAATAAACTTGATGAACATGGTATTGTAACTAGAAACAAAGCTAGACTTGTTGCTAAAGGCTACAACCAGGAAGAAGGGATTGACTTTGATGAAACCTTTGCTCCTGTTGCTAGGCTAGAAGCAATTAGACTTTTACTTGCTTTTGCTTGTTTTATGGATTTCAAGTTATTTCAAATGGATGTTAAAAGTGCTTTTTTAAATGGATTTATTGAAGAGGAAGTTTATGTTGAACAACCTCCTGGTTTTGAAAATCATGAATTTCCTAACCATGTTTTTAAATTGCATAAAGCAATGTATGGTTTAAAGCAAGCTCCTAGAGCTTGGTATGATAGATTAAGTTCATTTTTGATGAAGAATGATTTTTCTAGAGGAATGTAGATAATACATTGTTTTTGAAAAAGAAAAATGATGATCTCTTAGTAGTACAAATCTATGTAGATGATATTATTTTTGGTGCTACTAATGAATGTCTTTGTCAAGAATTTGCAAAGTTAATGCAGAGTGAGTTCGAGATGAGCATGATGGGAGAACTCAACTTCTTCCTCGGACTCCAAATTAAGCAAACCAAAGAGGGGATCTCCATCAACCAAGCCAAGTACATAAGGAAAATATTGAAAAAGTTTGGGATGGAGACTACCAAACCAATAGGTACCCCTATGAGCTCTTCATGTAAATTAGACAAAGATGAATGTGGTAAATCAGTAGACAAAAATTATATAGAGGCATGATTGGTTCATTGCTATATCTAACTGCCAATAGACCGGATATAATGTTTAGTGTTTGTATGTGTGCACGTTTTCAGTCTGCTCCTAAAGAATCACATCTCTTAGCTGTAAAACGTATATTTAGATACTTATCTGGGTCAATTGAAATTGGTCTTTGGTACTCTAAAGAGTCATCATATGAATTGATTGCATATTCTGATGCTGATTTTGCTGGGTGTAAACTTGATCGTAAAAGTACTAGTGGAACTTGTCAATTCCTAGGAGTTAATTTGATTTCATGGAGTAGCAAGAAACAGAATTCGGTTGCTCTATCTACGGCGGAAGCCGAATATATAGCAGCTGGAAGCTGTTGTGCTCAGATTCTATGGATCAAACAGCAACTCGAGGACTTTGGCATCAAACTAACTAAGACACCCATAAGATGTGATAATACTAGTGCAATCAATTTAACGAAAAATCCTGTACAACATTCAAGAAGCAAACATATTGAAATAAGACATCACTTCATAAGAGATCACGTTCAAAACTCTAATGTGTTGTTAGAATTTATTTGTACTGATTATCAATTGGCAGAAATATTCACAAAACCATTGAATGAAGATAGATTTTGTATGATCAGAAGAGAACTGGGAGTCATTGATCCTTTTGCTTGAAACTCTTCAATTTTCATCAAAATTCCTCAAAAATGATTTAAAAAATTCTCAAATTTGTTTAAAGCTTAATTTTCTAAATTTTATCAATTTTTCAAATTTTATCGAATTTTATTTTGGCTAATTTATTTTTGGAGGTCGACACTTAAGTTTTCGGAGGTCGACACTTGAGGTCGACCCCTGAGATTTTTAGAGGTCGACACTTGAGGTCGACCCCTGAGAATTTTTAGAGGTCGACACTTGAACGGAAATCATCCTTTTTAAAACCCGTCCGCAAGCCTCTTTTTCTCCATTTCCTTCCTTTTCTCCTTCGTGTGGTCCCCCTCCAACTTCCCTAAAGCTCTAAACAGTGGATTTCCAACCCTCTCCTTCATCTTTTTGGGTAAATCTTCTCCTCTCCTCTTGTTCTCCTTTGAACCTAACCGTTTTTGACCGTATACTTTGTTTTTGGACAACGAAAGCTTTTGCCTCTATCCACCCTCTAATATCGGTTGTTTTTCAATTGAAATCACTCATTTCTTTCCTCCGTTTCTTGCATTTCCTCCATTTACTCTCGATTTTCTCCATTTTCACAAACCCTATCTTACCATTTCACCAACCCGTGAACCTCTCTTCTCCTCTCTTTTCTTGGTTCCTTCCCTCTTAGCCTTGCATTATCCTACTTCTCCCTAATTTACCCCTCTTCCATCCATATGGGTCCAAGAAAGCACTTGGCAGTGAGAAAAAGGAGAATGGAACAAGGCCAAAGTAGCACTGAGCGACGAAGAAAGGTCAGACATGAGCGTGAGCCGACCCCAGAGCCACCTGCACCAGTGCCAGCCAGCTTAGTACGGAAGAGCATTGCGAGTGGGAGGCGTGTGGACATACCTTTCTGGGATCAGCATCACTTTTTTATAGGAGATGTGCTGAGAGATGCAGGTCTGGTTCACTTCTACACGATGACTGAGAGATTCTACCCAGACCTCATCAGGGAGTTCTATGCATCCATGGCCACTGATGGCATTGGATGGTCAGCTACTGTACGTGGGATCGAGATTCCAATGACACCAGAGGTCATCAGTCGTGTTTGGAGGATTCCACTTCATGGCACAGCTGCCACTTCGATCAGCGACAGAGAGCATGCCTTCAGATATATTTTAGAGCGTGAGGATGTTAGCGACATTTCCACAGTAGCCGCTAACCAGCTTTCACTGGAGATGAGAGTGCTGCATCATATCATCGCCCGTATCTTGATTCCGAAGAGCGGGAGGTTCGACTTTATCACTGAGCGTGAGCTGGTGTTGATGGTGTCCCTGAAACAGCGGACTCCCATCAACCTTCCCAGGATCATGCTTCAGCAGATGGGTGAGGCAGCATCTCACAGGAGACTAGTTCAGCCATATGCTATGGGGCTGACATAGCTTTTCAGGGAGCATGGAGTTTGATTTGATGGTATACCTTTCAGTCAGCTGCAGCATACTGATACATATGGAGAGAAATCCCTGCATAGGATGGGATTTTGATTGATTGGTGACCGTTGGGTGCGACGAGAGTCTGGCCAGGAGCCAGATGAGGAGGATGAGATCCGAGCAGCTGAGGCAGGGCCTTCAGAGCCTACTGATCATAGTACACCTCCTCGCCCAGCACAGAGTCAGAGACTGCGGAGCCTGAGCCATTCACGCCACCACCCTCATCAGCTCCAGCACCTACTGCTACTGCTACACCACGGAGGACTACAGCGAGGATATCGGACTTTGAGCAGAGAGTGACTGATCACATTTCAGAGGTCCGGACAGAGATTGCTGGTGTACGACAGGAGCTACATGGTTTGCGGATCCACATAGATATGTGCATTGGAGCTCTCTCAGCTAGTGTAGATGTAGGATTTCGACAGATCCTCAGCCTACTGAGATTAGCATTGCCACCAGGGACTATAGATCCGACAGTGACTCCTCCATATTCTGATGATGATGATGATGACTCTAGTGGATACAGTGACAGTGATGGAGATCAGCCTGGAGCAGGTAGCTCTGATGTTCCACCTGCAGATCCGATTCCAGAGATTCCTCCTTCTACTGATCCTCCTTCTACTGATCTTCCCAGTACAGATCCTCCAGCTACAGATGTGCTAGTAGATACTAAGTTTATTAAGTCACTTTTTGAGACTATTACAGGGATTCCGGATGATAGAGATGAGCATACAGAGACAGATATTGATGATCCCACTGCTTATGAGCTAGTCAGCAGGCACACTCCAACTCAGTCTACTCAGCATACTGATCCATCTACTCCTTCTGCTACTGCTTCTGTTAGGACACCTGTGGAGCCTTTTCCTCAGACCTATAGATCTCGTAGGACTACCCCTAGGTCTGGTCCCTCTCTGAGGACTCGGAGTCTCACTCATAGGACTCCAAAATCCTCATCTAGGATTTCAGCTCCTATCTCTTTTGATATACCTTCTGATGAGGAGTAGCCTCATAGATTTACTTGATGTATGTTGTACTTAGTTTGCTTTGTATGATCTGATGTATCAGTGTTTTGTGCTTACTATGTAAACAATTTTGTAATTGAATACATTTATATACTTATCTACATTGTGATATTTCACTGTCTGATACCAGCTCTTCGCATTTATCTTTTTAAACCCTCAAGTTAGAATGTTTTTGTTATATTGAATGCACAAATTGAGGGGGAGCATGTATTTTATGCAACTAAGTACTTCATTGTAATGGAACATAATTTTCTTTAATATATCTTTTACTACAAAGAATGCACTTTTTGATTTTGACAAAAAGGGGGAGTATAGTAATGTTTGTAAAGTATATATGGTAAAGTATGACTCTTTCATAGAATAGAGTAAAGCTATTATGGTTCTTATCTTTTTGACTCATGAGAATGTTTTCACAAAAAGAAAGAAGTAAATGAAAAGTAAAATCTTTTTGACTCATGAGAATGTTTTCACAAAAAGAAAGAAGTAAATGAAAAGTAAAATCTTTTTGACTCATGAGAATGTTTTCACAAAAAGAAAGAAGTAAATGAAAAGTAAAATCTTTTTGACTCATGAAAATGTTTTCACAAAAAGAAAGAAGTAAATGAAAAATAAAATCTTTTTGACTCATGAGAATGTTTTCACAAAAAGTAGATGAAAAGTAAAATTTTTATGATATACTCATGCATGTAAGGATTCTTTGAAAATTTTTATTATTGCTATATTTTGCTTTTGGACTTAATTGCATATATACTCAAGGTTTTGTCATCATCAAAAAGGGGAAGATTGTTGGCTTTGGCTCCTTAATTTTGATGATTAACAAAAGGTTGAGTATATGTTTGGACTAATGTTTCATCTCAAGATAAAGTTTCAGGACTTAGGTTATTCAAAAAGAGTATCAAGAGTACAATGATGAAACCAAGCTTGCCTGATTTGGGAAAAAGCTCTTCTACCTTGAACAAGATCAAATTTCTCATATTGGACCTTCTTGTTAAGAAGCAATTGACAAAAGTAACAAAGGCTTAGAGAAACTCAAGCATGGCACGCACCTCTCTAGAGTTTCAGAAAATTTCTGACCAGAGGTCGACACCTTGCCAAAGGTCGACCACCAGAGGTCGACTCATGAAGAAAAGAAAAGTTTAGCAAGGCCGGCACGGCAAAATTTCAGTGGCACGGTCCAGAGGTCGACCACCAGAGGTCGACACCTGTCCAGAGGTCGACACCAGAGGTCGACTCATTGCCTGAGAAATCAAACTGGGCAGAACTATGGTTTTCTGGATTTTTGCCTAAGATAAACTGGAGGTCGACTCATGAGGTCGACACTTGATCCAGAGGTCGACTCATGAGGTCGACTCATGGCATAACGGCTAGTTTTTCTGAACTTTTGATTTGATTTCTAACGGCCATAAACGGCCATATTTTTGATTCTAACGGTCTTGTGGATGTGTTTCAGCTTGAATTAGGTATTTAACCTCCACCTAACTTCAAAAAAGACAAGGAGACAAAGTGAAAAAGAAGAGAGTGAAAGTACAAAGCCTTCAATCAATTCCAAGCCAAAAAGAGTGAGAAAATCAAGAGATTCCTTAGCCAAAAGCTTTCCATCTTTGAGGAATCCAACTTTCAAGAGTTTGGCATTTAGTGAGGTCCAAGATTCCAAGAGAAAGGCTTGAAGAGTCTCCATCAAGAGCTACATCGAATTTCTTTTTGCTCAAAAGGAGTTTGTCTTGATTTATTCATTGTATTCATATTCTTTTTGTCTTAGGCTAGTTTCAAGGGAATTTGAAACTAGTGTGAGGTTTGTTGGTGAGCCAATTGACAAAACCAACTAGGGTTTCTTGTAAGCCCGAAGCCAAAACAAGTGTGTAAGGTTTTGACTTGTGAGCCTGGTAAAACAAGTCGGCTGTAATCTAGAAAAGATTATAGTGAAAATTCCCAAGTGGAGCTTGGGGAGTGGATGTAGGTGCTAGGTGCACTGAACCAGTATACTTCTTGTGTGTTTGCATTGCTTTACTCTCTATCTTCTTTTGCTCTTTAATTGTTGTTATATTTCATTGCTTCCGTTGCACAATTACTTGAGCACTATCACTCTTCACCTTTGAACTTGATAGCACATATATTGCTTTAATTTTTTAAAATACCCAATTCACCCCCCCTCTTGGGCACCATATCTAGGCAACAATAGTTTTTCATAAAAGCTTTGATACTTACTTGCAAATATAGTTAGCTTTGATACATGTTAATGCTTACTCTCAAATACAATCATACATGTAATTGTAAAGAATTTTTCATGTCAAGTGTTTTGTCATCATCAAAAAGGGGGAAATTTTTGTCCCCATAAGTGATTTTGATGATAAGAAGATATTGGAACATGCATTTGTTTTACTAACAACTCTTTAAGTATTTTACAAGTTTTTGTAAGATGAATTCATTGCTTAATTTCAACTCCTACATTTCTATTTCTTGTGTTGAGTTGTATTGTAATTGAGTCTTGTAAAGAAGAACCCAAAGAAAAACTTAAGTAAAAACCAATCAAATGGGTTACTTCTAGGTTATTTCAAGCTTAAAATTACATTGAGTATGTTTTAAGAAGAGTTTGAAGGCATCTTGAAAGCTTGAAGCCTTGCTAGATGAATTCTGGAGAAGGATTGAAAATTTACTGAAGAACTCATCCGAGCTGACTCAAAGAGAAGAGAGCCGACTCTAGCACATGGCATGCATGAAGATTTCTGGCATGCAGATATCCGAGCCGACTCTAAGAGACCCGAGCCGACTCGTCAAGAGTACCACTTCCTGAATCAGACAGGCAAGCTGACCCAAAGGGAGTCCGAGCTGACTCTATCATTTAGTCAGACATCCGAGCTGACTCTTCAGAGATTCGATCCGACTTTTCTAGAGTCCAGAAAAAGAGTTCTAAGAACTACAGCTAACTAAGCTGACTCTAAAGAGAAAGAGCCGACTCTTTCAGACTATATTTTTGAAGGCCTAAGGATCCAAGTCAACTAGAATCAAGGCGAACCAACTCTTACAGAGTAAGGAATCAGAACACTGTACAAGCGAGCCGACTAGATTGAAGAGATTCGACTCAACCAGAACTACTCTAAGGATCTGAGTCGACCCGAGTAATCCAAGCTGACTCGAAGGTCAATTTCAGACTTATAATAGCTAGTTCTAAAACTTGAAATTTGAATCCAAAAAATGCTCCAATGGTCAAATGTCACATCCCAACGGTCTACAATGAATAAAACTGCCTGAAAAGGGTACAAGACTATATATTTGAGAGATTTTCACTATTTTAAAGGAGAGAAGATGAGTAAATGCTAAATTGAATATCCAAGCTACCTTGTGAGCAAGAGAGCACTGCAAGAGCATTCAAGACAGTCTTCAAGTCTTCACCAAATACCAACTAAAGCTTGAAGCTTTTATTGATGAAGTTGAAGAAGCCAACCAAGTGCATTGAAGTGCAATCAACTGGGCTTCTCTTGAGCTACATCGACAACCATTCGACAAAAATCTATTTGTCATATAATTACTTTTCTTTACAATTCTTTTATTGAATTGTTGGGTTATTGGTGAGCCCAGTTTAAAAAACAAATAGATTCTTGGTTAGCTTGTGTTAAAACCAAGTGTTGGGTTCTTGGTGATCCTGGTAAAATCAAGTTGGGTTTCTTTGGTGAGCCCGGTTTAAAAACCAAAGTATAGAGGTTTGGATTGTGAGCATGTTAAAACAATCCAACTATATTTCAGTGGGGGATATAGTGAAAATCCCAAGTGGTAATCTTGGATAGTAGATGTAGGAGCTGGGTTGCTTTGAACCACTATAATTTGCTTGTGTTCGTGTTGTGCTTTTCTTATTTGATTATGCTTCTGCATTTAATTATCCTATCACATCACTTAACACTTATAAGGGACTTTCAAAGAGTACATAATTTTTAAACTTTTTAAATTCCCAATTCATCCCTCCCTTGGAAAAGCTACCTGGGCACAAGAAACTTACGAAGCCCTACACTCAAAGATGGAAAACTTATGAAGCTTCGCACTCAAAGCCGGAAAACTTATGAAGCCTTGCACTCCAAAGTCGGGAAACTTATGAAGCCCCGCACCCAAAGCCAGAAAACTTATAAAGCCTCGCACTCCAAAGCTGGGAAACTTAGGAAGCCCCACGTCCAAAGTCTAGAAACTTACAAAGCCCTGCACTCAAAGCCGGGAAACTTACGAAGCCCTGCACCCAAAGCTAGAAAACTTACAAAGTCCCACACCCAAAGCCAGGAAACTTACGAAGCCCTGCACTCAAAGCCGAAAAATATACGAAACCCCACATTCAAAGCCAGGAAACTTACAAAGCCTCATACCCAAAGCCAGGAAACTTATGAAGCCCCGCACTCAAAGTCGAGAAACTTACGTAGCCCTGCACCTAAAGTCGAGAAACTTACGAAGCCCTGCACTCAAAGCTAGAAAGCTTATAAAGCCCCACGCTCACAGTTGGAAAACTTACAAAGCCTTGCACTCAAAGCCAAAAAACTTTCGAAGCCCTGCACTCAACTACCTTACTCACAGTATAGAGATATAAGCTAAGAAACCCATGAAGTCCCGCTATCTATCTCTAAACTCATAGTTTGGTAAATCAAGCTAAGAAAATTCTAGAAGTCCTGCACTCAAGTCTACATGACCCCAAGACCAACAAAACAAGAATAAAGTGTTATCAAAGTCCTTCATGCCGGTCCCAAGATTCCAGAATCAGTCTAGAATAACCAAGACCTAGGGAGGCTCAAACATGGCAACCATGGAGCCTATCTTTCTATCATGCAAAAAGGCAAAAGAGCTGAAAAAGAAAAGAACGAGACAAAGTTCCCCAATTGAAGGCAAGTCCTTTGCAGCCTGAGTGGGGCTTGTTCTCTATTACAGAAGTAAGTCCTTTAAAATCTGGGAGATCCCTTGGAAATGCTTCAAAGTATATCAAGGCAAGAAAAAAGAATAGAAGAAAAGATGAGAATGAAAGAAGATGCATCAGTTGGAAACAAAAATTGTATTATTTATTGAAGTTCTCTTTACATTAGACAAGGCTCTCAACAGGCTAGGAAGCCATCCAAAAACTCAAACATAGAAAGAAAAAGAGTATTTGACAATTGGGGGAATGATCTCTTCATTGATTAAAATTTTCTTTACAAAGTGAAGACTCTCGGGAGTCTGAGAAGTCTTCCAGAATTTAGATATAAAATAAAAAGAAAAGCTTAGGCTTCACTCACCGGCTCCTTCCTCGATCGATGGGTGACTCCCCTGGAAGCTGGCGCTGCCTCCGCTCCAGGCTTAAGTTCTGTTTTGACCTTGACCTCGAGCTTCGGCTCCGTCTCCACCTTAGCAATGAGCATTCTCGGTGCCCTACCGATGGACGGTAGAGTGGGTAGGATGCTGTCCAGCCCCTTTAGTCTATAGAGCCAGCTCACCTTGCCTTTGAAGTCATTGAACCCTTGCTGATAGGCATCTAGAACGGCCTCGGTGACTTCATCCTTGAAGGCCTCCGACACCTTGAACCATGGGATGGCTTTGGCGTCCTCCTTCTTCGTCGCCTCCATTAGTGCCACGGTCGCTGTGGCCTTCTCCTTGGCCATCATCATCTGGGCTGCTTCCTCCTCGAGCCAAACCTGGAGGGTTTGCGCCCTACCCTCCAGGCGAGCCACCTCCACCGTAGAGGTCTCCTCCCTCTTCGCCAGGCAGAGGCTCTCCCCGTTCTCCACCTTCAAAGCCTCATCGAGCTCGGTGGACATCTTCTCCAACTTTGTCACCTTCATTTGGGAGCTAGTCAACTCGGCTTGGAGGGCCTTCACCTAACCCTCCAGCTCTTGCACCGGGCAGCCTGAGTTCGGGCCTCGACCTAGGTGGCATCCTTCTCCTTGTAGAGGCAGAAGTCTTGCCTCATCAGCCCATGACAGGAGTCCTGGATGAGCAAGTTATCAGTGACCAACTAAAATAATCACATAAAGGAAGTCAACTAGTATCAACATGAGCAGAAAATAAGGATGAAGAAACCAAGGAATTGGCTTACCAGGAGGACTTAGGGGAACACTCCAGAGCGGATGTCCACTAGCAGTCGGCCACTCTTCTCCTGGTGATCCTGCTACTGGATGAGGGCATTCAGGACCTCCTCTACCAACTTCCCATCCTTTGTCAGCATCGCCTCTTGGGGCAGGAAGAGCGACACTTTCTTCATCCCTGGCCTTAGCATCATGGAGGGATCCATTTGATGGGGACATCTCAAGAATGGATCTTGGAGCAAGCATAATTCTTAGAGTGGCACAGATCTTGAAGCATTTTTGGAATAAATTTATTTAGGATTATCTTTTGTTTAAAATTTGAATTAGGATTTGGTTGGTTAGGATTGATATATGGATAGGCTTATTTTATCCTATCTTATATTTGAATTTGATTTAGGATTTGGTTGGTTAGGATTGATATATGGATAGGCTTATCTTATCCTATCTTATATTTGAATTTGATTCGTTCTTATCTTTTTATCTTGTATTCAAATTCAAATGAGGGTTGGAAAATCTATAAATACCACCCTCAGCCTTTTGTAACAGGAGGATGGATGAATAAAATTTCTATTGTTCTGTGTGAAGGATCTGTGTGATCCTAGGGTATCTATATGATCCCTTCTCCAACTTCCCAGGGTTTCTGTGTGATCCCTGATTTTGGGCATCTGTGTGAGCCCAGGGCATCTATGTGAGCCCCTTTGCTATGTGCTTGTTCTTCTAGGGCATCTGTGTGAGCCCCTTTGCTATGTGCTTGTTCTTCTTGGGGAATCTATGTGAACCCCAGTATTTTTCTTTACCCTGCACCCTCTTCTTTCCTCCTTCTTTGCAAATCCTAATCTCTGGTGACTTTCATGCTCGCCAGCGATCCAGTCCAATCTCTGTCCCGCATCAAATGGTATCAGAGCTAAAGGATTAGGATTTTTCTGTTTCATCACCGGCCCACTATTCTCTTTCTTCCCTATTTCAAATCTCATCCACGGATCCTTCCCCAACATCGACGTCAGACCACCCTCCCCCCAGCCGGTCACCCACCACCATTCCTCCCTTCCAGCCCTCACCCCTGTTTTCTGCTTCGTCTATGCCAAGCTCTCCAAGAACTGCCTGCGGCCCATTTTCAAAGCACAGATTTCAAAGCACACCGATCTCAAAGCCACACCATTTTCAAAGCAAAGTTGATTAAAAAAAAAAAAATCATGGTTATGTCAAGCTAAAAGTTTGGAGTTCCCGGAGCTGAAGTCAAGCTGAAGCTGGAGCCTGACCCAAACTCGACAGAGTCGAGTTTTTTTTCCCCACCGTAGGAGAATGATGGGGACATCTCAAGAACGGATCTTGGAGCAAGCATAATTCTTAGAGTGGCACAGATCTTGAAGCATTTTTGGAATAAACTTATTTAGGATTTATCTTTTGTTTAAAATTTGAATTAGGATTTGGTTGGTTAGGATTGATATATGGATAGGCTTATTTTATCCTATCTTATATTTGAATTTGATTTAGGATTTGGTTGGTTATGATTGATATATGGATAGGCTTATCTTATCCTATCTTATATTTGAATTTGATTCGTTCTTATCTTTTTATCATGTATTCAAATTCAAATGAGGGTTGGAAAATCTATAAATACCACCCTCAGCCTTTTGTAACAGGAGGATGGATGAATAAAATTTTTATTGTTCTGTGTGAAGGATCTGTGTGATCCTAGGGTATCTATATGATCCCTTCTCCATCTTCCCAGGGTTTCTGTGTGATCCCTGATTTTGGGCATCTGTGTGAGCCCAGGGCATCTATGTGAGCCCCTTTGCTATGTGCTTGTTCTTCTAGGGCATCTGTGTGAGCCCCTTTGCTATGTGCTTGTTCTTCTTGGGGAATCTATGTGAACCCCAGTATTTTTCTTTACCCTGCACCCTCTTCTTTCCTCCTTCTTTGCAAATCCTAATCTCTGGTGACTTTCATGCTCGCCAGCGATCCAGTCCAATCTCTGTCCCGCATCACCATTGATTCTGGCATGGCCGCTGGTGGATGTGCAGTGGCCACGGGCTAGTCTGCAGTGCCCCCACCTACTGGTAGCGAGGCCGGTCCTTTCACGGTGGTGTCTTTCACCACCTCCACCAATTCCGGCTAGGATGGAGCTTCAGTTCATGAGGGGGTCGTTGGAGTTGCTGGCATAGCCCCCATCGTAGGTCTTGCTCCACTCCTGGGCCTACAGGTGGAGGGGTGGATCGTCGACTAGGGAATAGTTGGCATCACGGATGGCCATTCATTGGGCCTCCACTCTAGATCCTCACGAGCCTTTTTCATGGGCTCCACCTTGGGCCCCTCAAAAGCGGCCCTCTTCTTCAACATGCTCAAGAGCAGAGCCATGGTGAACTTCATCCCTGCAAAACAAAAGGAAGTTGGTCAGTCTTCCATTAAAGCTGGACCTACTTGGAAGGAAAAGAAGCTCGACAGCAAGCCTTACCTTGAGGTTGGGCTTGGCTGACCCTGACATCGACAAGGTTTCACTTGGTTAGCAAGGCTTGAAGAGCCGTGACCTCAAAAGTGATAAGCTGGTCATACACTTCCTTGTCATTCGGCTCATCTGTAGATTGCCAATTTGGGGAGCGGTCTGGGTCACTCCAAATCCAATCCAGCCCCTCAACTAAGGTGAACAAAAACCTGCCCTTCTACCCCTTGATCGAATTGGGTAGGTCAAGTTTGAGGGTTGCCGAGTTGGGGACCACAAACCACCATCCATTATCAACTAGGTGGTGCTTCAAGATGAACAAGGCCCTGAAGAGGGAGAAACGTGTTACAATCCCATAGAAATGGCAGAGGACAATGGAGGAAAAGATAATCCTAATGGTGTTAGGGGCAAGTTGGGCCGGAACCAGGTGATAATTTCTCAAAAAAGAAAGAAAAAAGGGGTGGAAAGGAAGATGGAGACCTCGAAGAAAAAATCTTCATACAGGGCGATCCAGCCCGAGCCACTAGAATTGACCCACTCCTTCGATTCTGGGACTGAGAGCTGGATAGAATCAGGGATCCCATATGCACTCTAGATGTGGAGGAGGTCCTTACTGGTCATCATCGAAGTAATGCTGGAAGGACCAACCGACTCCCTGATGGGAGGAGAAGAAGGTGGGTGAGGAGTCACAAGGAGTCTAATGACAATTCCTGTCTAATGGGGACCCTTGCGGAACACTACAAGAACTTCCTCCTCCTCACTATCCAAGGAAGGAGGCTTCGGTCGATATGGCCCTGCCTCACCGGAATTGTCCGGGCGACAGTGCCCTCTACCAAAAGAACTCATGGAAGAAAGCAAGAAGGGGAGAAGACAAGAGAAGGATAGGAAGCCTATGGGACTCTAAGAGATCTCATCCAGTACGGGCCAAAGGAGAAGAAAGAGAAGAAAGGAGAAGGAGGAGGGGCTAACCTGTTAAGACTCCAAATGCTGGATCAAGAAGACTAAGGAAGAGAGGGACTCTACAAAGAAACCTTGCCTTTTTCGCCCAAAACACCCATAAGGAGTGAGAGGACAAGTCCTTTTCAAAAAGCTTGCAGACCCTCGTCGCCTTGTACCAGCCAAAGACATGCATTCTTTCTCCTCCCAAGCCAACCAGTGCTTGCCATGCATCGAGATCCATTAGAAGCGATGCTTCAATTTGAAGGCAACCCCTTTTGGCCCAGCACAACAATTATGGCCCCTTTTGAAAGGGCTGATATGGTTTCGCTTCGTTGGCCCAAAAGCATGATCTTCAAGGTGCCGATGCTCGAGGCATTAATGGCACAGGAAGGTGCATCCCTCCAGATCATCATGATCATTGCTCTTTTTGCCCCGAGCACCGCATCGTTCTCCAGGCTCGAGAGTGGGGGGCACTTGAATGGCATTACCACTGACGTGGAACCCAGATTGCACTAGCTAGCAGTCATGCTAGTGGAAAGTGCCACTTGGATGCGGTGAACAAATATAGATCTGGAGTCGAGTCACCTTGGCACTTGGGGCATGCTCCTGCTTTCTGGAGTGGAGCCCCCAATTGAGGCAGCGCTCCCACTTTCTGAGGTTGAGCTCCTGAGATAGAGCTCCTCCCATTCTGTCGAGGTCGAGTCCCTGACCAAGGTCAACTCCATCCAGGGTTAAGTTCCTAATTGAGGTCATGCTCCTACTTCCCAAGGTCGAGTTCCTGAGATAGAGATCTTCCATTCTGCCAAGGTCGAGCCCCCGATCGAGGTCAACTCCCATCCAAGGTTGAGCTCCTGGCCGAGGTCATGCTCCCACTTCCCAGGGTTGAGCTCCCGAGATAGATCTCCCCCCATTATGCTGAGGTCGAGCCCCTGACCGAGGTCAGCTCCCATCCAGGGTCGAGGTCGTGCTTCCACTTCCTGGGGTAATGCTCTTGCTTCCTAGTTCAAGCTCCTAAGATAAAGCTCCTCCCATTCTGCCAAAGTCGAGCCCCTAGTCAAGGTCAGCTCCCATTTGGGATCGAGCTCCCAACTGAGGTCATGCTCTCGCTTCTCGAGATCGAGCTCCCAAGATAGAGCTCCCCCCATTCTATTGAGGTCAAGCCCCATGCCGAGGTTAGTTCCCATCTAGGGTCAAGCTCTTGGTCGAGGTCATGGTCCCACCTTCCGGGGTTAAGCTCCCGAGACAGAGCTCCCCCCTTTCTATCAAGATCGAAGTTCCTGCCAGTAGCCAAGGGGGGAAGATCAGTGGAAGTTCAGACCATGGCATGGAAGCTCCCAGCTGCCTGCAACCTCCAAGAGGTAGTGCATGCCCTGCTGGAAAAATCAAGCTCTGCAATGCGCCATCCGCATGCTCTGCACAGTGCATGCTCCACCAAGCTCTAGGCCCTACAGCATGTTGCCATGTCAATGGCCATGCAATCGGGGGCTTCGGCCCTTCCGACAAGGAACCGTACCTCCTCCAAGAGGAGCATTCCATTCAGGCCCCAAGCCTTGCAATACTCTGATGATCCCTCTTGGAATAGAAATGCACCACCAAGGCTCGGGGCTCAGTGGCACGGTGCCTGCACCTCCTACGAGAAACAATACCACCAAAGGGACAAGATCTATACTATGTCGGCAAACATTCCTAATAGAAGGATTTCCTTTCGATGAACAGTCCATCAGGATGGAGGTTGCAGACAAAGAAAAACCCCTCCCAGAAGGGATACCAGGAAAGTGACATCTCAAAGAAGCCCCAAACTTGGTTTGGGCCATCTCGTTCATATAAAACAAAGGAAGGGACCCCCGAGAGGGGAAGGAGGCAACTAGAAAGATAGAGAGCAAACGAGCAAGGAACCAACCAAGAGAACCTCCCAGCTCTCTGATCTCCACCTCATCTTGTCTTTCCATTTCTTAAATATATTTCACCCTCTACACGGAGAGACCCAAAGCTCTCTGTCATAGAGGTTCTATTCACCTTTATCATTTAAATTGACTTGATCATCGGAGTATCCCCGTTGGAATCCCTGGCCCGGGTCTTCTCTTTTTTGTAGGACAACCTAACCAAGGAGCTGACCGGAAAAGAGGACTAAATGCCTAGAGGGAGCCCGATGCATCTATGACATGTAAGAGCTACGGGCCATGGTGATCAAGGTGGCAACAATCTTGTATTGACTGTTCACGAGGCTCTTGGCTACAAGCCCTCAAGCGGGTACCGACAAGGGTTAACTTTTATACCTTAAAGATATCAATGGACCCATGCCAATAGCTTGTAAGGTGCTCAGCCATGAGCCCCATGGTTTGGCTAGACCATAGACACCCTTGAGAGCACTATAGTCAGCAAGACCTTGGCGATACACCTATCTTGAAGCCCTCAAGGAATAGCACTCTAACGCTCGCTTCCACGACTTCTACCCCGTGGCTAGTCTCTCTATCATGTCCCAAAATATTTTGATTATTGCTAGATCTAAGTAAGTGAGGAAGGCATGCTTGGACTCTCCATAACCTGAGCCATCATTCAATGAAGTGTGATGTATCTTGAGCTAACAACAAGGATGTTTTCAGGGGGACAAGAAATTCCATGCTAAAAAGAAAAAGCCCCAAGTGACATGTGGAAGGTCCTATCGGTCTTCACTAGATCCAATAAGATCTCTATCCTACCTAAAGTGTTCCTGAATTTCTACCTATAAAAGGGACTCCATGTGAGTTCCATAAGGTATGCGAGCTCTCTTGCTTATGCTCTCCACACTGTTGGTATCGATATTGACTTAAGCATCGGATTACTATCACCAGGACCATCCTCGACAGGGCTTTTTGCATGTATCACCTCTTGGAGGTCAGCCCACACTACTTGCTCCAGTACTTCTGCTAGCTCTACTACCTCTAGCTCTTCCTCCAGTGCTTGATGAATTTTGGCACCAACAGATTAGAGGAGGGGCTAAATATCTATGAATGGTATAGACTATAAAGCAGGTAAGCCATACCACCCAAAAAGACTACCTCTTGCTACATCAACATAGCAATATCTAGGCCAGCAAGAAAGGTAGCGGGAAGCCTGACAAGCGATCTACCTCAACCTACACTAGCAGGGACCTCCCCTCCACCATAAATAGCGATGGTCAATATGGATTAGTACAACTTACTTTTTGTACAAGTTTAAAACTTGGTAATAGTTGTTCACCTTATTTGAGCCACCCCTGCAGCACCTCTAGCAACTCAGCTTCCATCAACAGTACCACCTATGACTTCTCCACTTACGATGTAGCCCATGCCTATGTTGCCTCCTACAACATAGTGTCTTGCAGTTGGAGCGACACGATCACCACCAGAATAATTATAGGTCCCTTTGAAGAACCTTGAATGGACCACTCACCATCGTCACTGCCATCCCAAAAGTCTAGGGTCAAAGAAATAGATCCCTCAAAGCCCTCGATCAAAGCATGACTCCACCCCAAACTATCGATCCCTATAGCGATCGGAAGCCCCGATCGATTGAGACCTTGAGATTGAGCGAAAACTCAAGGAGCTAGACTAATGAATTAAAGTAATTTGCAAACTTTCCTTGACACCAAATGATGAGCTCAATGGAGAGCCCCCATTTGATAACAAGATTATGTGGGTACCACTCCCTTGACACTTCAAAGTCTTGCAACTTGAGAGCTATGATGGAACTACCAATCTCAATGACCAGTTAGCAAATTTTTGATCGACGATGCTCCTTCATAAAGCTCTCGACCTCATCCTTTACCAAGCCTTCCCCTCTACCTTAAAGGGGACGGCATGATATTGGTACATGGGCTTGAAGTCGGGATCTATGCACTCCTTCAAGTAGTTGAGCCGAGCATTAACAAATCATTTCATCAGCAACTGAAGGCAAAAAAAATGGTCAGACTATCTCCGAAACTATCAAACAAAAGGAAGGGAAGATGATCTGAACCTTTGTAAGCCACTTCAATGTAGCTACTTTGGAGATCTATGACTTGGATCAGTCAGTTGCCATGTCAGCTTTGATGAGTGGCTTATAGAAGAATGACCTTAAATGGTCATTGACCAAGACCTACCCAAAGAACTTTGTAGAAATGCTAGCCCAAGTAGGAATGCTGGTCTAGGCTAAAAAATATGCTTGGATGGAAGAAGCTTTCATGCTGAAAGGAGCCCCCTTTTCTCCTACACTAGGGGGTAGCGAGAAAGCACAAAATGACTGAAGTTCTTCTTGAAGCATAAGGAAAGAGTCCAATCGCATTCTAGATTCCCATGGAAAAAGAACAAATTCTGTAAGATCGTCAGCCCAAAGATGCTCAACAAGTATCTATTAGATGTATGCCCTAGAAGCCAATCTAGTTGACACAAGTTTTTAATTTAGGATATAATTTTTTATTTAATAATTCAAATTAGGCTTTCTAAGTCATATATATCGTGTCCATGTATCGTCCAAGGAGTTAATGGACAATGACACACTCTTAAAAGTTGAAAATTTTTAGACATATGTCATTATAGGTCAACTCCTAAATACTCCCGATCATAGGATCATCATGGGAAAGGTGATCAATCCATCAAGACTGGTACATAGACCACTTCCCTTTTGGATAGATGAGTCTTGAGCTTATAATGTGGAGGTACTGGAGTAAGAGTGTAAATGGTTATTAAAGAACAACGATATTAAATATGACTAAGTACGAGAAGACACATGGATGTTTACTCACTCATCAATGACTTCTTGATGCTATAGTTGTGTGAGTAGTTTCTTGACTTACGGTATCTTATTCACTCATAGCAGGGTTGTTATAGTTTAATAAGTACATAAACATGATCCCTAGCCATATGGATCCTTGAAGTGTACATTGGTTGTAATAGGTTTGCTATAGGAGTTGGGAGTGTATTTATAGGAGATCTATTGGCCTTAGTAGTTGAAGAGCCATCCTATATAACCTAAGAGGCTGAGTACTTAAGTCTATGGTTATAATAGCATTATAATGGAAAGGAGTTTTCATGGATATCATTGAAAGGGATATGCCCTATAAGCCAATCAATATTGTATCTCCCAAATCAATGTAATTGATAATATTCTAATAAAGGCATTATTTTTCATCATACGCTGTGTTTTTATTATGATGAACCCCATAGATTAGGGCTATGATTTTAGGGTTATGATGAGATCATACCAGTGAGACCTAAAGTCTTAAAACCTTAATCTAAAATATTCCTAGTCAAAGGAACCCTGAGTAGGGGATCAGGGTTTTTCCGGTAAGACTAGCACATCCCATGTATACTAGAAAGGGTGACTGCTCTCACAGTTACTTGTGTATGACACTAATACTAGGATGTGGGTGCTCATTAGTGAATGAGTTCACTGATATGATCCAACTTGAGAACATCTAATGGAGTCTTAGCTACATGTCAATAGAAGGTTCTCATAGTGGGAGTGGTACAAGTAATCCTTTGACCTAAGACTACCATAAGTACCTTATGTACATGAACCCATCCTTTGGTTCAATCCTAATCATGACATTGAGTCATGCACAGGATTGATACTGGGAATGGTGAATTGTATATGAAGTTAATGAGTAGGTCAACAAGGAATCGATCACTCTTAGAAAGAGGAGATTGCACCCAGCTAGTTATCAATCGGATGATGATTCAGGGAATCTTTGATCAAAGTAAAGATATTAGAGATGGTTTCTAATATCAAGATAATTGAATCATCAATATAAGATTGAGCTAGAAATAAATATAATATTGGATTTGACATATATCCATATCCATAATTATATTTTGGGTGCAGGCTGATGGAAAGATTTAATTGTACGGTAACTTTCTACTGAATGGTAGTTTTGGTATTTCACCAGAATTTCCATATCTTCCGGGTAGACATGACACGTTGCTAGACGTCAATCTTGTCTTGTAGGTTGATCAAATTTAAAGATCACTTATTAGGAAGAGTCCTAATTGATCAAGTCGGGTAAGCTCGATTTGACCTAAATCGATTAGAAAGAGTTCTAATCAAGTTAGGTCAACTTGTACTCAGACCTACTGCTGGCTGGATATGGAACCCAATGGGTCACACACTTAAGAGGATTGATCAAGAGTTTAATTTGTAATTAAATCATCTTTACAGGATAACACTCTAGCAGGTGTTGCAAACCCTAGCTTCTATTCGAATTGGAGTTGAATTAGGGTTCCAAATTGGATCAATTTGGGTTCTAATTAGACCTAATTAGATCCTAATTAAAATATATAGGACTTTGGGCTAACCCATGGCTAATACTACATCTTAGTCAACACCCAAGCCCATCCATATAGGCCGCCCAAAGAAATTGTGCGCGTGGATAAGAGGAAAGACTCCACGCGCACATGGACTCTTCATGCACGCGTGAAGTCTTCTTATTTCACCGTATTTTTCTTTTTGGCCGGTCATTCCCTATTAGTGCATCTCCTAATGACCATTAGATGATCATCTAACGGTTTGGGAGATTTTGAGAAAGAAAGAAGGTGCTGACTCTTCCCGGTTGCACGAAATAACGTCTCTTCGGAGACCGAAACATCGCGACTTCCTTCTTCTTAAAACTTCACGGCTTTTCTTTTAGGAAGAGCCGTGAGTTTGAATCTGAAGGGCCGTGAGAAGGAAGGAGAGGACATGAGAAATATGGAAAGCCAGGAGAAATAGTTTACGGAGAGTTGTGAAGACATCTTTTTGTAGTCTATTTAAGGAACAGAGGCTTCGGGTGTTTTTCTGATGTACGACAGAAGTCTTTTTATTTTTCTTTCATTTCCAGGAGACTGATTCCTCCTTAGCTTGTTTAAGACACAAGAGTTTCCCTTTTACAGAGTTCTCTTCTCTGTTGAAACTCAAGTCTAAAACAAGAGATAGGAAGAATCTCTCGAACAGTAAAAGAAAAGAATATCTACTCTGTTTTCTATTTCCTTTACATTAAGACATTAGTGTCTTAAATCCTCCTCCTCCTTCAATACAAGAGAGTATTCTTAGGACAAGGTCTTAAGAAAGGGAGAGGAAGAAGAAAGAAAGGAAGTAAGAAGTCCCTACCGTGGAGTTTTTCAGCCATAGTCCTCTTGAGTTCTAGGAGAAGAATTCAAGTAAAGGAACTTTTGAAGAAGCAAGCATCTTGATCAATTTTCTTGTGGATCACCATTGGAGGGTGGACATTTGGACCCCTGGTGAATTCAAAAGGGTCATTCAACATCAAGTTTTGATTCTACATCAAAATTGGATTTAGCGATAATAGGTTGGTGCCCTAATTCTAATAGTGTAGGTTTGCATGTTTCTCATATGTTTTAATCTAGAATAAGGAGATCCTGGCTAAGGGTTTTTGGTATAAATTTCATCATTTTGAAATTATATTTTCACTGTGGTGCACTGGAAACCTTTCAATCATGAATGAGCTGAAGCTAATTAAGTCTAGCATATAATAGATGCTTATGATTCGATGAGATTCTATGACTTGTATCTTATGGAGACTTTCAATAGAGGAACTTGATCACATGGCAACTATTCCTAGGGGTTCACCTCTCTATTCTACTAGGTTGTCACTATATACTGCTAGGTATCACCAGTGGATTATAGGAATTCACTTGGATTATTTTCGAATTAATGATCCATTTTAGGGTTGAGTTGAAAACGTTCAGTCCATCGAAAGACTTTTGATGATACTATGATAGAGATTATAGTAGTCTCATTACCAGATAGAATGAAACTTGAGGGGTCACACATAATAGGAGCTTAACCTAATTAAGACTCGGATTATATTTAGGACTTGCTAATTTTAGTACATACTAATTTTGGCACCTACTATTTTTAGCACCTACCAATTTTGTTAACTACTAATTTTGGCATCAAGGACTTAATTGCAAGAGTTATAGTTTTATTTGATTTAATTAGGCTTGATAAAATTAGGTTCAAGAATCATAGTTGGACTAGGATTTCAAATCCTATTTCAAATAGGATCGATAGCCTTTTTGAATTCAATTCAAATCCAGCTCGAATTGGATTTGAATTGAACACTAATTAAATCCAATTGACTTGGACCCTAAACCTAATTAGATTATGTTCAAACTCTCTAAAATTAGGTTAAGAATGTAAGTTAGACTTGTATTGCAAACCTAATTAATTTGGATTGATAACCTTTTCAAAATTAGTTCAATTTGGATTCAAAAGGATTTCAGAATTGATCCAAATCAAAGTGAAATCAAACCAAGAATCCAAACCCACATTTATTTGGGTTTCTCTTTCATTATTCATATGAAAAAAGGGGGAAGAGGTGCTAATTTTGTCATACTTTTCTCCTAGTATGCTAGAAGGATAAGATTCACAATATAGCAAATTTCATGTTTATCTGGGACTCTATCTTTATTCAAATTGACATGGACTCTTATATATTTTGAATTTGATTAAAATTAGATTAATTTTGTATTTTATTAGGATTTTTGGAGGCATGGAGATATGATTTGGCATGGAGATTTTATGTTGCGTAGATTAGGATAGCATAGATTTTCTAGTCGCACATCCTCTTCTCTACCATAAAAAATTTTTTCTTCAACATATTTCTTCTATTCCACATGACCAAAAACATCAAAGAGGATGAGTGTTTGAGAGGAAAAAGAAAAAAATTATTTTTGATCGCTGTCATAGGCAATTAAAAATAAAATCTAACTCACTACTGTTGCTAGGGTGAGTAGGAATCATATCCTCGGGGATCGAGGATAATTATTTCATGAAAAAAGTAAAGAAGAAAATAAATATTTAGATTTTTAAAAGTAAGATAATAATTTAATTAAAACTAATCAATTAAAATTAAATATGAGATCGTGGGGTTTATATGATAAAAAGATGTCTTTGGATTTTAGGTAATCACAAATACAAGTCATACATATGTTCTAATCTAAGCAATCAAAGTCCATAATTATTTCAGAATCCTTCAAACTCATCCCTAGCATAGGCTATCTTGTCGAGTATAAATCATATCTTGTTAGGATCATGGCCTGTCCCACAAGTATAGGCTATCCAACGATTAAGTTTAAAAAGATCCTAACAAGATAAGTGGATGAAAATCCTATAATCAATTAGCTGTGTTATGCATGGACCATATCATGTTAGGATCATGATCCATCCTACCTAGATAATTAATTATAGGAAATCAAATAGAAAGGAGTAACAAGAACTTAAAGCATTATTTGATCGTATAGAATAGAGAAAACAAATACTGAACTAAAGTACAGAAATTTGTACATCCCTATAGACTGCACCTCAGTCGAGCATGGCTCGTGGATACATCTTTTAGGGATTCAGGGCTCTATCACTGCACTCCTCTCTTGATGTATTCTTTTTCCTTATTCCTCTCCCTTTCTCTCAAAGCCCAGACTAATTATAATAAAAATAAAATAAAATATTGTTGGTGGAATTGATGCCTGGCTCTTTGCCTGGGTCCTTTTATGGACTCGTCTAGGGCTTTCTCCAAGTCAAATTTAGAGTCAATCTAGCTCAAAATCGGCTGTACATCACGAGGAGTAGTCTCAGCCATTCGATGTATAATTTGATGGGTTGATCAATGCATCCCTAGATCAAAAACTCCTCCTAGTTGAGCCAACTACTACTTTTCTCCCAGTTCTAGCCAAACTGCGATAGCCAATGGATGGTCGGCGATGTTGGCAGTGAGAAAGGATAGTGAACACCTATGGTGGGCTATTATTTGGGAATAGAGAAATAAAGATCATGGAAGAGACGGCTCAGTGGTAGGACGACCGAATGGAGCTTGTACTGGTTTCAAAGATGGCTTGGAGGCTGCTTCTCCGGTGAGGAGCGGCTCCCAGTGGGGTGATGGCGACAAGAGGAATAGCAAGGGATGGCCTGTAGTGGGTTCTTGGAAGATGTTGGTGGCCAAACAATAGGGAAAGGATGGTCATCGGTGCCTTGGTGGCTTGAAGGGAAGAAGGCCAATGGTGAGGGATTGGTAGTAGCCATCATGATGGCTTCTCTGATATGGATAGCGATGGTAGGTGAACATGATAACTGAATAGAGAAGAGAAAGAAAATGATGGATGGCCTAAAAAAAGTGGTCTTCCAGTGAACTCTTGGGCCTTAAACAGTGCCTTCGATGGCATTAACAGTGGTGGGAGGTGGTGGGGGACAGCTCCGGTGGCCGGTAGCTTGAAATGAAGGAGTTGGTGGTGTGGGCACCAGGATCTGATAGAGGCTCCTCAACCCTCTTTGGATCTTAGATTAGGGTTCCCCTTCTATGAGTCCTGTAATAAGGCCTTGAGCCCAAAGCATTGTCATAATTTCTTGTCAAATTTGTTTAGTCCTGTACCTTGACCAGTTTGGGTCAAGTTAGGTTATGAGTCCTGTATTTGTTCGAGTCTGGGTTTGGACTGGGCCCAAGCCCAATTGAAGTCACTCTAGTTTTCTTCACCAAATCAAGTTCTGGTGGGCCAACCCACCCTTCCAGTTGGGATAATGCCAACTCAGGTGCCACCTCAGCCACCTAAGTGGCGCCATATCAGCTGCCACTTGGGCATCCAAGAAGGGAAAAAAGTGGCATCCTCATGCTTTCCACATGCCTTGGGAAACATTGGAAGGAAGAGACACCATCCCCGTCTTCCCTCCCCCACATCACGCCTTGTTCCATCAAAAGAGGGCGTTGGAGATCCTTGAAGAAACCAAGCCTCAAAGCAAGCCCCCTTCCAAGCTTTCTTCCCAAAATGTTCTTACAAGGAAGGAAGGTCAAAGGACACACTCCCCCCTTCAAGCCCTCAACCATGCAACGCCCATGGAGCTCTCCCTTGGTCAGCCTTGAATCAATCCAAGAAGATGGCATTGAAGAATCCAAGGGAACACATCCCTCCAAGAAAGCCATGCCCCACTCCTTCCAAAATAAGCATGCTAAGGAAGGAAGTCAAGGGACCAATCCCCCTCTCCAAGCCTTTGCTCATGCCACGCCCAACTCCAAAATTATTTGGTCGGCCAAAGAGAAGGGATGTTGGAAACTTTTGGGCGCCACCTTGAATTTTGTAATTTGAATTTCAAATGGGCCTTGGGTGCCTATTTAAAGGACCCAATCCCTCCCTTGTAGAACTAATGAATGATTGAGTGATTAATGAAAAGTTTGAGTTTCTTCCACCCTCCAACCATTGTCTCTTAGGCTAAGTTTGAGTAGAATTGCCTTCATCCCCAGGGACGTCGAGTGGTGTGAGGCCACCTGTCAGTCGCCCCAAGGCGTCACGAATCCTTCATCCTCCAGGACGTCGCGTGGTGTGAGGCCACATTCATTCATCCACCAGGACATCGTAGGGTACGAGGCCCCAAGTTATCTCCAACTTCGACTTCGGAATCCAGTCGGACACCGAGCTCGAAGCCCCTTCCCAACTCCAGCTCAATTCCTTTCCGTGCATCTCCACATTCTGCTGACCTTTCTTTTGTTTGCCTACAGGTCCTCCCTGGCATCTCGGGCATTGGAGACAGTCGGCTTTGTCATCATGACCTCCAGACCAAATGCCAGTGCTCCCACGGGTTCGATTGCTCGGGCATCCAGGCCCCATCCGTCGAGTTGAGCGATCTCTGCACCGGGCGCTTCAGAAGTTTGAGGTTTGCCTTCTCTTTATCTCCTAAGTAGATATTGTAGGTCGAGCTAGTCCTACCGGGGTTTCTTAATCCCAGGGTCCTGTTCTCGTTCTTACTTTTAGGGCTTTGAACTGCTAGTGTAAGCTTCCATTTCTGTTTGTCCATTACTGTTCTTCGTATTTCTTATCTTTTCTTGTGATCGTGAATCGAAACCCTAAAACAACGAAGAAGAACAACAAGAAACATAAAAAAATATCTAAAAAATCATCAACCCTAAAAAAAGAATTCCTTTGCATTATAAGCATCATTACTAGCATCTAGCATCCCTAGCCCTAACCCCCTTGCCTCCGCACCAGTTGGTCCATGAAACAGGTTCGTGGACCAGTTATAATGGCTATCGGTTGACCAGCCCTTGTTTGGTAGACCCAGTAGCTGGTCCATGGAGGACCGCCTACTTTAAAATGCATGCTATTTCTTTAATAAATTTTAAACTTTGATTCTATAATGGTTTGAACTCTGATTTGAGTGTCGTCCATACCATTGGACTCTAAAAATCAAGCTCTTTCAATCCATGAACTCCTTTTCTACAAAACACTAATAAAAATATTAATTTTTAATAAATATAAATTAATTAATATTTATTTCAATGGTTAATTGGGATAATTAATAAACTTATCACACCTTCCAACTTAATCATTACTAGTCCCTTAGAAATGCAATAAAAATATAGATATTTATCATGTGTCATTAAAATTCTTCTTTAGATTTAGACTTAAGGTTAAAAAAAAATAGCCAGCATTACTAACTAAGTATTGAGTTTTTGAAGTACATTTTATAGTTAGAATTATTAAAAACTTTCTTAGAATTCATCCAAAGGTCTACAGCTGTTGTGTTTGTGATGGCTAACTTATTATTTCAGTGCTAGATTATAAAGAATACTTATATCTTCGCTTATCCCCTACTTTTGGTCAATTTTCTATACATCCCCTAAATCAAGCACATGAATAGAGGTAGCTTTCACACCACCTAAGTTTTTCTCTTTTTTTATTTTATTTTTTTTATTGGTGATGTCTTCACACTGCCCACTTTTTGATGCAAACAACGATGCTTACTTAGGTGAAGGTACCCGATTACTTGATGGAAAACCAATGTTTAAAACTTGCCCCCTTTTTTTCTCTTGTTTTAGACAGGTAGTCTTTCCTCAAGTTCAACTTAAATAGGGGGAGTATATCAATTACTAATTTTTCAGTAATAATTGAATCTTTAATTGACCTTACAACTAATACTTACCTTATCTCATCAATGTGCATATGCAATGAAAGTGCTAATAGCCTTTAGGTGACTTAAGTAGGCTACTAAAAGTCCGACTAGCTACTTTACTCCTTGACTCGTTATAATAATTTGCAAATACTATCAACTCTATTACCCTTTTTCTAGTTTATTTTACTCAAGAATTCCTTTCATGGCACATAATTTATCAAAAATTCTCTTCATAATTTTTTAGATCCTTTTCAAATTTTTTCAAAAGATTTTCAAAATAATTTTTATTTATTTTTAAGTTTTTCAAAAGATTTTTTCTTATCCCCAACTTAATTTTCATTGTCCTCAATGGAGTAAGAAAAAATTAGGATATGAAAGTAAGATAATGGGAGGTACCACCTAGACTAGATATGCATCGTGAACTACCAGGTTCATCTATAAAGAGTGGTGCACTATTCCTACAAAAATAAAAATTACTAAAATAAAAATCAATAAAAAGATTGGGTTTAATATCTTCAACCAGACCTCTCAGAGTTCTTATCCTATTACTGCCCGAATCTTGATGTGGGTTTGTAATTCTCTACATGATTTGGGTTTAGCTTCTGAATATGTCCTGCATGGGACAATTAATTGGCTTGTTCCCCTGATAGCTAACAATTCTTTCTTTATAATTAGATCTCAGTACAACTTAAGTACCAGTAAGGGTTCTAATGGACCTAGATCTATGTACTCAATGTGCTTGATAATTCAAGGGAGTTTTAGGATCTCCATTTGATGCCTCTTCTTTCATAGACAAGGGTGCAACCATTGTCATGAGGGGTTCAGCTAATAATTTTGATCTTAGCCTAAGCCCTTTCTAATCTATAACTTGGTACTTTTTTTAAATCAATATCAACTCTACCTTCATACATTATTTCAATATTGTAGATAAATTTTGGAGGCAGTTCTCAAAAGTAGTGCCAAATACAAAGATATCATATATAAAAGTTTTAAATTTATTAATGGTGTGGACACCAGGGCCAGAAAAGATCAACAGGTCAAACCGATATCCCTGTGGATCACTTGTAAATAAAGCCCTGAATCCAAACCCTTTTTACCTGTAAATATTTTATTTTAAATTATGTTATTTAGGGTTAGTTGGGTTTAGCCCCTGGACCCAAAATTGAGTCTATAAAAAATCCCCTAAATCCAAATGAAACTTGTATATATATATTTACCTAGTTGGGTTTAGCCCTTTTTACCAACTGTAATTAGGATTTTTTATTTTAGCCTTATGGGCCAAACCCTTTTTACTAAGTTGAACCATTTGTTTACATGTCTTGCCTTTTGATCTAATTGGATTCCAATTGATCAAGTTGGGCTTTAATTAATTATTAGTTGAGTTCTGTAATACAGCCAAACTCATGTGACCCCGTGTGCTAGCTCAAGACAAGCCATGTGACTCCATGTTCTAGCCCAAGTCACATGTCATGTGCAACCATATCTTGGCACCACATTTTTAAGGATTTGGACAACATCACATGCTATGTTTGGACATCACTTGACACTTTATCAGGACAACACCATTTAGCACTTCATCTTGGACAAGAACACATGCCATGTCACCCTTTTGGTCGGCCAAATGAATTCCAAATTAGTGCCCCTTCTTTGTAAGATGTGTAAATGAGGACTCTCCAAATTGGCACCCCTCCACTTAAGTAATTCACACCAAAAGAAAGAGGAGTTGGCCAAGCATTCCACCTCTTCTTTGTCGCCAACTTCCAAGGAGTTTCAAGATATTTGATCGTTCAAATGAAGGAGGTTCAATAGTTCTCTATCGCAGGTGTTTTGATCAAACATGTTCCAAGTTGCTAAAGATTAGAGAACTCAAGAATCCAGAAAAAAATACTTGAGTTTTCTTCTATCCAGACTGAAGAGTCCACTATCCTGCTGAGCCCACATCATCCAGACTCTAGAGTCCAGTAATCAGGGCAATCGATGAAGCAATCTTGGCCCTTCATCATGACACCTCACCAATCCACCTCTTTGGCACCCACTTTGGATGAAAAGCCCATGTTGTTGCCCACCTTGGAGAGAGTCCTAGATTAGCCCAAGAGTAGGAGTTCAAGATGCCCAGAGCAAGGTCTCCAGGAGTTGATTCCTAAGGAAAATAAACACTAGTCTTTATAACCCTTACATCTCTGGTTGTTGGTCCATAAATACTCCATCAACCCCCCTTGTAAAATGAATGATTTATTGATGAAATACAATGACATTCTGTCGAATTCTTTCTTTTGCTATGTGCATCGCGGGGTGTGAGGCCCTTTTCTTTGTTCTTTGAAACATCACGAGATGTGAGGCCCTAGTTATCCTACTTATCCAGACATTAGAAAAAACCTAGCCAACTTTTTCCTTCCCTCTTCTCTTTACTTTTCCATCCTTTTCCTTCTTTGTTTTTTTATAACTGAAATCTTCCTTTGTTGAGTGATTACAGGTGATCTGAAACTAAAGTCGAGGTGTTCTTGCCTTGGAACTGATATTGCGGAAGATCAGAACCCGAGATCGAGATCTTCAAACCCTATCGCGAGGTCCTGAGGGTTCCAACAGATCTACTTCAGAGGAAAAATTCTACGTTGGTAAAATTCAAAAACCTTTCCCTACTCTTTAGTTTATGATCTTTGAAACTAGACCCTAGTTTAAGGTGATTTCTTAATCACCAAATCCTGATTTTTTTAGTTACTTTGATTAGATCTACTCGTGCGGGCATAAACTAGTTGACTAGTTTCTATAATTTCTTCCTTTGAGTCATTAAAAAACTAAAAATTATAAAAAAATTAACCTCTATTTTTTTGTTAATTAGGTTAATTATTAGTAAATTAGGTTTTCATATTTGTCCCGCATCAATTAACCCCATATATGCAATGTCCCACCTAATAGTTTTTTTATATGCTTCTTGAATACTTAAAATTTGGGCTTCTTGGTTGTATATTATCGGTAAGGTGTCAGTGGAGGCGACAGGAAATGGGAGTTTGGGATTCTTGGTCAAGTGGTGATTCTAATAAGGGATCTATTGAGAGTTTGGGTGATGGCTCATATTTCTTGATCAAAGTGAGGTGGTGTTGGGGTAGGTGTTTCTATTGGGTCATTCATTTCTAGGGTACATCCCTTTATATCAAGATCATCCATCTCAAAGTCAGCCAACCAGGGTTTAACAAACCATGGGGGAGACTTTCATGCATGGCTTCCTCTATTGTATTATGCATTTGTGATCCTTGAAAAGTCTCGTTAATTCTATCATTGCACCTATTTGTTCTTCATTCCCATTAAAAGTAATGGACAATTCTAGGATTCTTGGGATTGGGACCATAGATAAGTTGAGTGATGATGAAAGTGGTTCATCCCTCCATTTTGATTTTCTTTCATATATTTCCACCTTAGTCAAATTATCTAGGTTAGTCTCTTTGGTTATATAGGATTGTTCTATGACTAATTCATTTCTAAGAGTCATAATCGATTGCTGAGAGACAGTTACAGGGATATTAAAGCTTTGAGCTGGGTATTGTCCCTTGGGATCACTCTCGGGTTGACTAGGTAGCTCTTTTTCACTTACAACCATGGCTAATTGACTTATTGCATCTCCAAGTAGGCAATAGCCCGGGTATTAGAGGTTATCTGTTGGCCCGTTGTCTGCATGAAACTATTTAAGGTAGCATTGGTGCTTTCAATTATAGCTTCAAGGTTAGCACGGGATTTAGCCAAAGTTTCTAGGACTTTTTTAAGGGGATTAGATTCTTCCTCAAGATCTAATCTTGGTTGATTATTCAATACTTGGCTAGGGCTAGGGTAGGGCTGGTCAAAATTAAGGGTTCCTAGTGTTGCATCTTATGACCACACAAAATTTGGTGATGATCCCACCCTGGGTTATAAGTTGGGGCATAAGATTCAGTTATATATCTATTATTAGTAGCACTCCCCTGTGTAAACCTATTTTAGGTTGAATGCATTAAGTAAGAACATTCCTCTACAACATGGTCTGGTGCATCACATGCCATGCACATAAGTGCTGGTACATAGTGAAATTGGGTATATCCTTTACATTCAAGGACTTCCTCAATTCTATGGATCATAGATGCTTGTTTAGATCCTTCAAGTTTTCTTGTATGATTGTATGCATCTTCAAATCTCATGAAATAGGATGCATATCAATCTTTTGTGGTTGATTCATAAAATTGTTAGCTTGGGATCTGATTCTAAATGGTTAGTCAGAGTCAATCTTGTACCAATAATCTTGATCAATTCTTACTTTCCTTCTCAAGTGATCGTGCATCCCCAGATCGAAAACTCCTCCAAGTTGAGCTTAACCGCTTCTTCTCTCCCAGCTCCAGCCAAACTGTGATAGCAAATGGATGTCCAGTGATGTTGGTGGTGAGCAAGGATAGTGGATGCCTGTGGTGGGTTGTTGTTTGGGAATAAAGAAATAGAGATCATAAAAGAGATGGCTTAGTGGTAGGGCGACTGAATGGAGCTTGTGCTGATTTCAAAGGTGGCTTGGAGGAGGATGCTTCTCCGGCGAGTGGCGGCTCCCAGCGAGGTGATGGTGGTGAGAGAAATAGTAGAGGACAGCATGTGGTGGGATCTTGGAAGATGGTGGTGGCCAAACAACAGGGAAAGGATGGCCGCTGATGCTTTGGTGGCTCGAAGGGAAGAAGGCCATCAGTGAGGGATGGGTAGTAACTCGGCTTCATGGCGGGTTCTCCGACGTGGATGATGACGGTAGGTGAACAGCAGTGATCGAATGGAGAAGAGAAAGAAAATGATGGCCATCCCAAAAAAAGTGGTCTTCTGGTGAACTCTTGGGCCTCGGACAGTACCTCCGGTGGCATTAACGGTGGCAAGAGGTGGGGGGGGACAGCTTCGATGGCTGGCGACTTGAAATGAAGGAGTTGGTCCATGACACAGGTTTGTGGACTAGCTGCAATGGCTTCCAGTGGACTAGCCCTTATTACTTAGACCTAGCAATCGGTCCATGATGGATCGATTGCTTTAAAATGTGTACTATTTCTTTAATAGATTTTAAACTTTGATTTTGGGCCTGTTTGAACATCAATTTGAGTGTCGTCTGGGTCTTTGGCATCCAAGAATTGAGCTCTTTCAATCCATGGACTCTTTTTCTATAAAATATTGATAAAAAGTATAAGCTCTTCATAAATATAGATTAATTAATATTTATTTTAATTATTAAATTGGGATAATTAATAGACTTATCATTTTTCTTCCTTTTGGGGTTTCTATCTCCCTTAGAATCGACATGAAAAGTTTATGCAGGGTTTTAGTTCTTCCTTGCCACACTTCATGTTTCTCCATAGCCCCTTTCTTTTTCTTATTGATTATTCCATGCTATAAAAGTCTAGAGAGAGATTCTTGAAAGAGAGGAGAAGGGAAGATAGATAGTTTTGTTCTCCCTTAGGCATCCTAGATAAAGTCTCAAAGTCCTGCACAAAGGGTTCATGTGAAGGTTGCAAAGGTAGCAGTCCTTTTTTCAAGTTATTGAAGGAAGATCAAGATCTAAGATGAAGGAGACACCTGTGAAGGAGCTAACACTCTAGTGGCATCATCGAGTTGATCATGAATGAGCCCATGCATATACCAGTAGAGATCGGGTATGTCCGCGACTCCAATAGGAACCCTGACGATCTATTGGATCCAATGCGATCAGAGTTGACGATGGATAGTGATCGAGGTAAGTGTTCTATCCTTTTCTATTTTTTAATTTAATATCTGATTTCATGATATGGAATATTAATAAACATGTTAGATAGATCCTTAGGCAAATTTTAAATTAATAATGCATGCTTTTATGAAAAAGTTTTATAAATAGCTTTTTCTAAGGTTTTAGAAACCCTGATTTTATGCATGCTTCCACCCTTGTTTCCTTTAATGTATCAAAGCATAAGGTTGATCTAACATGTTAAACTAGGTTAAGATCTAAAATGAAATTAAAGTAATTTTATAATTATTATGATTCTTTTAGCCAAGTACTCGAATCGGGTGTATCACCATGGTCGTTCGGTCATAAGAGCTAAGTAGGATTTAAAGGCCCTTTCTTTCCATTTGATGGAGACTCTTATGATGTGTAGGTGTGCCACTTATGATTTGAATCATGAAGAAAAATACAAAAAAAAAATTAAGTTCATGTTTTAGATCTAAAATTAATTATATTAGATGTAAGTTAATTGGTTTGATCTAAAACGAGATGTATGAGATACATGAACAATGGTTTAGATTTGAAAACCAATTCATGATCATAAACCATTAATTCTATGAACTTAAACATAATCTAAAAATCACTTTTAGGTTTTGAATTTTTGGTTCATGGATGTGGGTGTGGGTCAAACAATTAGGTCTAGAAATTAGACTACACATTAAGGTTTTGATTAGATCGGGCAAGAACTCTGAATCAATTTTGAGCATTTGATCAAACCTAATCAATAATTAATTAGGTTTAGATCAAAGGGACCCGAAATCGAGCTTAGAGATAGTTTGGTTACATCAATTCATACATGATGTTAACTGATCAATTTAAGACCTAATTTGGCTCAGTGGTTTGAGCCCGAGTCTCAAGGTTGACCAATTCGTACTTATTGACCAATTAGTGTCTAAGACAAGTTTTGATTATGGTTGTTAATTAGGACTAACTCCTACCTAGCCAATTTAGTTGGTGTCTAAGGAAGAGGTTAATGGTGGAACTCTCCTATTGATCTTGCTTACATGGCTAACATGGTCAGCTAAGTTTTGATTAGTTTGCCTGTTGGTTCGAGTTCACCCATGCCACCTAGGTTTGTTAGACATGAGATGTGTTGACATGAACTAGGATTATTAGATATGAGATATGCTAACCTAAACCTGGTGAGTCAGCTTTGAAATGGGCTGATCAAAACCATGCTTAGTCAGATATATGATGGGCTAATTTGAACTAGGTTAGTTAGATATAAGATGTGCTGACCCAAACCAAGTGAGTCAGATATAAGATGTCTTGGCACGAACTAGGATTAGTCAGATATAAGATATGCTGACCCAAACTAGATTAGTCAAACATGAGATGTATTGACTTGAATCGACTGAGTTAGACATGAGATGTGCTGAATTAAACCAGGTTGGTTAGACACAAGTTGTGCTAACCTGAATCAAGTCAGACATAAGATGTGTTGACTGATTAAGAAGAGACCTGAACCCAAACCTCCTCATAAATATTAAGTCTTAGATCTTTTACCATTGTAGAGCTATGGGCATCTCTTGGGTGTTGATTATTCTTGGTTGGATACAGTTGTCGATTGCACCAGGGTTATAATTACTCTATTAATATGAGATGTTGTGAGCTGAAGATGAGGTTGGTCCCAATAACCATTAGGTAAGGGATCCAATAATGGCTTCATTTCATATTGAATGGTGGGTTTGGCTTAACTAGGTAGTGTGGGTAATAATTGTTAGCTAAGCCCACATAACTTAGAGATTGAGTTGCTCAACATGCTTGAGAAGCATTGGATAAGAGTTGTCTACTCATTGGTTTACGTGTTACCAATAACTGTTAGGTGAGTGAACAAAATCAGTAGGACCATAGTATCTACTAGGAATTGGTGCGGGCACCAGACTCAGAAGAAGACTTCAGGGCTCCATCTGGATCTCTGATTGACATTGCCCGAAGAATTAGGGTTTTCTAGTTTTGTAATAAGGGTTGACTTGGTCAACTCAATTTTAGTTTGAGTCTGTATTTCCCTACAATTTAAATTTTGTTGAGTCATGTTGACTCAATACAAGTCCTAGTAGTGGTCTAGGTCTTCTCCAAGGTGCCACATTTTCTTCCAGGACCAAGCAAGTGGGCGCCACACTCCCAACCACACGCCAGAGTCCAGGAGGCGCCACATCTCCATCCAGTGTGCCTTGGTCCCCACACCACAAGAAAGCAGGTCCCTTCTTTCATGCGCCACTTGGGGGAGAAATCCATCAAGATACCTCAATCCAAGGAGGAGCCAACTTCTTTCCAGATAAACCCAAGCCAGGATGGCAAGAATTTTTCTTGAAGAAAGGATCAAGGAGGTGCCCCACAATGTTCCATAAAAACCCAAGTTATAAAAGGGAAGAGAGCATGTCTTGGGGAGGAAATCAAGGAGGCACCCAAAAGTTTCCTAAAGTGCCAAAGCCATGAAAGGAAGAAGCCTAAACTTGTGGAGCAAGACTAGGAGGTGTCCAAAAGAGCCAAACCATGAAGGGAAAATCCTTGATTCATGGAGAGATACTAGGAGACACCCCCACTACCTGCCAAAAATGTCCAAAACAAAGATGGGAAGGGCCTTGACTTAGGGAGGAAGAAAATGAGGAGTCCAAAAGAGTTGATCCATGGAAGGAAAGAAATCCTCTCTTGAAGACCCAAGCAAGGAGGCACCATCTACCTGCCTTTTATAACCCAAATCAAATTTTTTGGTACCTTGGCCGACCATATGTGTATGGATTATCCTGATTTGTAGATCCCCTCCTTTAGTCCCACATGGGAAGATGTAAAACCATACTCCCTTGTAAAGTCCTATAAATTAAAACCCTCTTGTAAGTTTAAAGGAATCAGATGAATGAATTCAAATTTTTTGTGAGCAAACTTTGTGTTTTCTCTCTTCCGCACTTGCAATCAGGTGTTGAGCTCCATGAGGGAGTAAATCCGGGTTCCCCTGGAACTTTGAGGAGGTGTGAGATCTCCAAAACCCCAACCCTAGGTTAGCCACTTCACTCCCAAACCCTATCCGCCCATCACCCTTCTCTTTCCACCAAGCCCTAGCATATCCCACCTCTCACGGCCATTCTCTCCAAGTCCAGGCCGTCCACCAGCATCTAGCTCCAGTCCGGATACTTCAGATCCATAGCTCTTCCCAGAGGGAGTCGAATCAGCCTTCAAGAGAATCCGGATCTCAGCGACATCAGCCTTCAAGTTCTTCGAACTGGTAAATCCTTCCCTAAGTCTCTGAATCCATCACTTATTTTTCTACTTCCCAGATCTTGAGTTCAGGAGAAGCCAACCTAGCCACGAGATCAGTATTGGAGGATCCATTGCGAAGATAGCCGAATCCGAGGATCCAACAATCTGCTCGAGAGAGTTCTTCCACCCAAATTCTATGAAGATCACTGTCTGGTTGGTAAACCATCTCTTCTCTTTATTTCTGTCCTATTGAAAGTTCATAGCGAAACCCTAGGTCTGGGAGTTTCTCAACCCCCAGCGATCCGTTACTTCTGAACTACTCTGATAACTTAGCTTCTTTTAAATTATGCTTTCAGTCCTTACCTAGTTTCCATCAACTTAGTTTACTTTACTTTGAGTCGAGGCCAATTTCTGAAATATAAAAAAAAAAAATATATATTTTAAATTTACTTCCACATACGCTTCTTTGTTCTTTGTTCTGCATCATTTTTGATATCAGAGCTTTTGTGCTGCATCATTTTTGGTATCAGAGCTTTTGTACTGCATCATTTTTGGTATCAGAGCCCTGTCTAGGGTTTCTGTTTGATTGCTTGTTTGAGTCTCTCTCTTTTTACTTTGTCTGCTCGAAGTAGACTCCCCAGGATGTCCGGTCCTAGGAACGAAGTGAGGTGCAAACCTCCTCTTCCCATTCCATGGGTGTTCCTAGGGCGTGTAGGGGATCTGTTGGGTTATAACTTCGTAGCAGAAATTGTAAACGAGGAAGTGCTCTGTTTTCAGCCCGTAATTATCCTGTTGCAGGAATTATTTCTCAATGCAAGTAACTCCAAATTCAGTGATTTTTATTTTTCTGAAACCAATATAATTGAAGATAATTTGCATAATTTTCTCGTAATTTATTGGTTTCCGTGAGATTTCTGAGAATTAAATTACTGCAACTCTATTTTTGTGTTCTACAATCCATTTATTTTTGAGTGTTCATCTCTTAATTCATCTTAAAGGCATTTGAGCATCTAAGATAAGGGGAGGAGTTGATAACCTCTCCTTAGCCCAAAACCACCACCCACTCATTCGAACCTAAGCCTTTAATCTTAGAATTAATTAGACCTAAGTTGCCCTAGTGGGCTAGGGACATCAACAAGTCGGGTCAAGGCTAGTGTTGAGTCAGTTTGTCTGGTTACTCTGTGTGTGCTTTGTACTCAGTGTCTCAAAATGGTGGTTCAGGGATTCCATCCCGAAGGGCTTGTGTGCTGGTCCGCCTACCTGGCCAATCTCTGATTGGTGTCTAGGATTGGCATCTAGGGACCTAACACTCCCCTTACACCTGCCTGGCTGAGTCCTGAGTTACTACAGGCTAGCTTGCCACTCTGATTGGGCATCTAGTTTGGACTCTAGGTTTAGTTAGCCCGTAGTCGATTCAGTTGAGTCTCATTTGGTGTGCTTGCTTGCATCATCATGTCCACCCGGAATGAAGTACCCTACCAACCTGGTCAAACCCAACCTGATTTAGAGGCCATGATTAGAACTCTTACCGAAAGTATGACCAAATTGAGTCAGGATATGAATGAGGGTTTTGCTCATTTTAGAGACCGAGCCCAGGGACTTGAGAAACGTAGACATCAAAATTGGACCCCTGATCCAAAATTTAATAGGCCCCAACCTCACCCATGCCAGGAGCCTAGGAGGACCTTATACCGTGATCCCGAGCATAACCCTAGGAGCCTATATCCATACTTGGTTGACTCAGAAAAGGGACCTGTTAGGAACACCGAACCTTATGCACCCACTTTTGATGGAAGACAAGAGACATATATTAAGTGGGAAGAACAAATGGATCGGTATTTTGAGTGCACTAACATATCGAAATTAGGACAAATTAGGTTGGCCAAAACCAAGTTCACCAAACATGCTAGGTCGCATTGGTATGCTATTGAGCATGAGTGTTATCAAAGAAAAGAGGAAATATATACTTGGAGAGATATGAGAAGTAAGTTGAGAGATAGGTACATAGGTAGATCCTATGAGAAAAGACTTTTAGACCAATGGTACCAATTGCGACAAGGTAATAGGCCTGTGTCTAAATATATCGAGGACTTCCAGTGGTACGACATGAAATGCAATACCATTGAGACCGAAGCTCAGATCACATCGAGGTTTAGGGTTGGGTTACACCCAGACATTTATAGGAAGCTATGCCTTGAAATAACCAATAAGTTAGACCGAGCCTACCAAGAAGCCCAAGACTATGAGTGGTCTTTAAGATATAACCAATCAAGTACTTTGGACTTAAAGCCAACCTCTACCAACTTGAGTCAAGTTCCGATTGATCCGACACCCGTAGTGAACCAGACTTTTGTTTATCAATTCCCACTTGTGTCACCTCTTGACCAGAAGGATAACACTGAGACGGAGTTGGGCATGGCCATCCCAAAATTAGTTGACCTGACCAGAGTCGTACTTAAAGAGGAATCAAAGGAGAATATATTAGAACCTTTCAGTGAGATTGAGGAAGAAATATATGAGCCTGACATAAGTTTGATAGATGAATATGAAGAAGAAGAATTTGAGGATATCTCTCCCGATAATTCAATTAACCAACTCCTACTTGATGGTGTTATTGAGGGGACCCCTGCCACTCAAGGAATTCAGGAGCTAACCCTAAGAGAAGACCCTTTTGAGGAAGTTCAGGAATAGGAAATTGCACCCAATGAGAGTTTAAGTGAGAATACCTCTGAACTCATTGAGGAATCCAAAGAAGACACCCCTGAGTCAAATCTGGTAGAGAAGTGTGAAGAAGGAAGGGGTTCACAAGAATTGCCCATTGAGAAGGTCCAAGAACAAGAAAAAGACAGTAGCTTAGAGAACTTTTTAGATAAACATTCCAAAGACCTTCCTGATAACCTTCCACCTTCTAGGAGCACCCAGCCTACCCTAGAACTTGCACTTGTTGACCCTCCTAGAGCAAATCATGAGGTTTGGATGAGTGCACCTATAGAACAATGTCCTCATTTTAAGGTCATCCTGAATAACCAAGGTTTGTTTCTTGTTTCTGATAAGCCACCTCAAAACTCTGATTCTTATTTCCTACCCTTCCCTGAATCTTCTCATGTTTCTAGAGCTATGGGATTACACTTTACTGAGATCTCTAGTTTGCAAGACTCCTTAGAACCTATTAGGTTTGCCACCTACTTCTGGAAGACCTTATGGCACCTACTAGGCATCCATAATAAGTTTTCATGCTCTGCATGCCCTCCTCCGACCAAGGTCAAACCTAGAGAGCCTTAGTTTGTTAGGTTTAGACCTAGGGTTCCTTTAGAATAAAGTCCATTCTTTAGGAATGTGTCGTCAGTCTAGTTTAGTTTTTCTTGACCCTTTACTAGGCTTTGGCTCTGATTTTGGTTTGATTGAGAGCACCAGGAATTGGGATTTGTATTTTGTCCAGGACTAAATTTGCATATAATGTTTCGATCAATAGGTCTATAGGCTAGAGTCCCTTTGAAATTGTTCATGGATACAAGCCTCACACACCACTTGATCTGATTTCACTATTAGTCCACACACACAAGTCTCTTGATGCACTTGCATAGCATGTAAAGGACTTGCATAAAGAAATTCATGCCAAAATAAATTTAAGTAATGAAACTTATAAGAAGTTGGCTGATTCTCAAAGGCGAGTCAAAACTTTTGTTGAGGGAGACTATGTAATGATTAGGTTAAGGCCTGAACGGTTTCCTCCTGGAACTGTTAGAAAGTTACATGCTAGAGGAGCTGGACCATTTAGAGTGGTGAAGAGAGTAGGGTCCAATGCCTATGTGCTCGAGTTGCCTTCAGAACTAGGCATTAGCTCCACTTTCAACATTACAGACCTAGTAGAGTATAGAGAGCCAGCTGTGATTCCCAGTGAGCCTTTTTGAGCCTAATCTTGCTCTTGAGAGTGAACCCAACCCTGTGTGTCCACCAACAAACTGGCCTGTGAGGAAAGAGCAGATTGAAAAGATCCTGGATGATCAGGTTATCTCTACTCGTAATCGAGGATACCAAAGATACCTGGTCTGCTAGCAAGGAAGGCCAGATTCTGATAACTCTTGGATCTCCCGAGAAGAATTACAAGAATTGGACCTAGACCTCTTGGAGAGATACCAGAGCCAGCTTGATCCATACTCGACAGGGTCGAGTTCCTCCCACCCCGGGAGAATTGGTGCGGGCACCAGACTCAGAAGAAGACTTCAGGGCTCCATCTGGATCTCTGATTGACATTGCCCGAAGAATTAGGGTTTTCTAGTTTTGTAATAAGGGTTGACTTGGTCAACTCAATTTTAGTTTGAGTATGTATTTCCCTACAATTTAAATTTTGTTGAGTCATGTTGACTCAATACAAGTCCTAGTAGTGGTCTAGGTCTTCTCCAAGGTGCCACATTTTCTCCCAGGACCAAGCAAGTGGGCGCCACACTCCCAACCACATGCCAGAGTCCAGGAGGCACCACATCTCCATCCAGTGTGCCTTGGTCCCCACACCACAAGAAAGCAGGTCCCTTCTTTCATGCGCCACTTGGGAGAGAAATCCATCAAGATACCTTAATCCAAGGAGGAGCCAACTTCTTTCCAGATAAACCCAAGCCAGGATGGCAAGAATTTTTCTTGAAGAGAGGATCAAGGAGGTGCCCCATAATGTTCCATAAAAACCCAAGTTATAAAAGGGAAGAGAGCATGTCTTGGGGAGGAAATCAAGGAGGCACCCAAAAGTTTCCTAAAGTGCCAAAGCCATGAAAGGAAGAAGCCTAAACTTGTGGAGCAAGACTAGGAGGTGTCCAAAAGAGCCAAACCATGAAGGGAAAATCCTTGATTCATGGAGAGATACTAGGAAACACCCCCACTACCTGCCAAAAATGTCCAAAACAAAGATGGGAAGGGCCTTGACTTAGGGAGGAAGAAAATGAGGAGTCCAAAAGAGTTGATCCATGGAAGGAAAGAAATCCTCTCTTGAAGACCCAAGCAAGGAGGCACCATCTACCTGCCTTTTATAACCCAAATCAAATTTTTTGGTACCTTGGCCGACCATATGTGTATGGATTATCCTGATTTGTAGATCCCCTCCTTTAGTCCCACATGGGAAGATGTAAAACCCTACTCCCTTGTAAAGCCCTATAAATTAAAACCCTCTTGTAAGTTTAAAGGAATCAGATGAATGAATTCAAATTTTTTATGAGCAAACTTTGTGTTTTCTCTCTTCCGCACTTGCAATCAGGTGTTGAGCTCCGTGATGGAGTAAATCCGGGTTCCCCTGAAACTTTGAGGAGGTGTGAGATCTCCAAAACCCCAACCCTAGGTTAGCCACTTCACTCCCAAACCCTAGCCGCCCATCACCCTTCTCTTTCCACCAAGCCCTAGCATATCCCACCTCTCACGGCCATTCTCTCCAAGTCCAGGCCGTCCACCAGCATCTAGCTCCAATCCGGATACTTCAGATCCATAGCTCACCCAGAGGGAGTCGAATCAGCCTTCAAGAGAATCCGGATCTCAGCGACATCAGCCTTCAAGTTCTTCGAACTGGTAAATCCTTCCCTGAGTCTCTGAATCCATCACTTGTTTTTCTACTTCCCAGATCTTGAGTTCAGGAGAAGCCAACCCAGCCACGAGATCAGTATTGGAGGATCCATTGCGAAGATAGCCGAATCCGAGGATCCAATAATCTGCTCGAGAGAGTTCTTCCACCCAAATTCTGTGAAGATCACTGTCTGGTTGGTAAACCATCTCTTCTCTTTATTTCTGTCCTGTTGAAAGTTCATAGCGAAACCCTAGGTCTGGGAGTTTCTCAAACCCCAGCGATCCGTTACTTCTGAACTACTCTGATAACTTAGCTTCTTTTAAATTGTGCTTTCAATCCTTACCTAGTTTCCATCAACTTAGTTTACTTTACTTTGAGTCGAGGCCAATTTCTGAAATATAAAAAAAAAAAAGAATTAATCTTAAATTTACTTCCACATACGCTTCTTTGTTCTTTGTTCTGCATCATTTTTGGTATCAGAGCTTTTGTGCTGCATCATTTTTGGTATCAGAGCTTTTGTACTGCATCAGGAATCTAGTCCTGTAGGGGTTCTGCATCTCCATAGAAGAGTGTGAGAGATCCATGAAAATGGTGGGAGTCAATTTGTTTCATCAAGTTCGTAGAATAAATTTAAAACTAAATACAAACATCTAATTAGAATCTCTATTCTTTGATATTAAGTCAGCTTCCAACCCTCTTAATTCTAGGCCAATCAATTAACCCTAATCTATTATAACGACTGGCTTAACATAAAAATTGATTACAAGGCTGAGTACTATAACAGATTAGGATTACCCTTTGTTACTAAGTCTTTTGATGGCTGATCTAAGTGCAGTCAATCCATGATCATTGTTTGATAATGATTATGAATTAAGAGCTTAAGAATCTCGGGCATGATGATGCATAAAGATTACACAAGGATTTGATCTAGCAATCATGATCTGATTCATATGGAGAGTTTATTGTGAACTATCATTTGAATACGATTGAGATAATTAGGTCAACATATTGGTGACTGATGTGGTGACATTCGTTGACATGGAGCATGCGAGCGGCCACGATGACAGGGAACCCGCCACCCAGGTGTGACAGCCTAGCGAAGAGCCGAGCTCAAGCTCCCAATCGAGGTAGGGCTCATTGGGTGAGCCCCCCGGTCTAAGGTCAACCTCCCTATCGAGGTCAAGATCCCTACCAAGGCCAAGCTCATTGGGTGAGCCCCCTATCTGAGGTCAGCCTCCCTATCGAGGTCAAGTGATGCGGGACTGAAGATGCATGCAAAGTATTTTTTTGTTATTAAGTGTTGAGTTAGGAGATTATATCCCGAAAGTAGAGCCAAGATCTAAAGCAGGGAATTCCATAGAAAATCAAAAGCAGATGCATGCAAAGTAGACCCTAAAACTAATAGAAAAGAGGACCGCCAAGGCTAAGAAGCCCTGGTAGGGCTAGCTCTCCTATAATACTGCTACTAGCAAGTCGAGGGGGTGTACCTGACAGGGATTTGATGATGAGTCCTTGAAGAGTTTGCTTTACGCTCCTAAATGTGGCCTGAAAGATCAAGCCAAAGACCTCGTGGATCCGGTGACCTTTCTGGCTGGCTGGAATCATAGATTCGTGTACTCTGAGGGACCTGCAAATCACTTATCATGGGTTTGAAAGTGGTGTAGAAACAAAGCAAATGATTGAAAGAAAGAGGGGAAAAAGAGGAGTTGGGGTTGGCGAACAAGGTTGAAGAAGGTTGATCTTTAGGGTTTTGTTGGAGGCTTGGAGGCAAGGCACATGAAACTGGAAGGAGGATGGGTTTCACACAGATTCCCCTAGCACATAGCAAGCACACAGCAATTGTATAGAAAGCCCAATATATTTCATGAAAAGATTAACATTTCATACAAAAGGGTCCCTAATATTGAGTCATGAAACTTAGGGCCCAAGCAAATGCAAATGTGGAACATATGGGGTGCCCACTTTTTTTCTTAAAGTATGGGGCTGATTTCAAGGAAGGAGGCTTTCTCATGCCATGCAAAACTCCTCCAATTCAAACAAGTATTGGGTGGTCAAGAGGAGACCATGAGGGGCACCAAAAATCTTCCTTCTTGGGCTGGATGTGGTCCACAACATTCCTAAGCAAGAGTCCATGAATCTGGGGCTTGAAGTATATCCGTACGCATGTGAACTTCTTGTGCTTGAGGCTTGGAAGGGATGTGCTGGCATGTGGACATCAACTCCTCAAGCATGGGTCGACTTCAAGTTCCTCCAAGTAGTCCTAGGGCATCACCATCCAGGGTGTGACTAGGACTCCATGAGGCTACCGAGGTGGCACACCAGGTATTTGTCCTTCACAAGCTTGGGTCTTCTCAGATTGAACTCCACTTGATGATTACAAGACTCAAAAGAAAAAAGCTTAACATGAGCTGACTATATCCTAAGACTGCTCCAAAACCCTAATACAGAACTCAATCAAAAACAAGACTCAGGACTCAAACCCTAATTTCGGCCTAAAGGGCCATGCTTTTATTATAGAACTCAATAAAACCCTAACAACTATAGTTAGATAACCACAGAGGGTTTAAAAGCCTCTGCCTGAGTCTGGTGCCTCTAGTGTCCGCACCAATTCTCCCGGAATAAGAGGAACTCGACCCTGTCGAGTATGGGTCACTCTGGCTCGGGTATCTCTCAAAAAGGTCCGGGTCGAGGCACTACAAGTCCTCTTAAGTAATCCATGAATCATCATATCCTAGCCAGCCTTGCCATCAGACCATGTAGCATTGATAGCCGTGGCCTCGAGTCATGATGGCTTGATCGTCCAGGATACGCTTGATCCATTCTTCTCTCTTAGGCTAATTTATATGCGGACACTCTGGATTAGGTTCACTCTCAAAGGATGGAGAATGTCTAAAGGCCTCACTAGGAATCGCTGCCGGTTCCCTATACTCAACCAAGTTCGCGATATTGAAGGTAAAGCTAATACCAAAATCCGTGGCCAAATATAGTACATAGGCTTTGGGTCCGACCTTCTCTATCACTCTAAAGGGTCTAGCACTGCGAGCATGAAGTTTCATAATGGTCCCTGGTGGGAACCGCTCAGGCCTATTCCTAATCATAATAGAGTCCCCTACATTAAATTCTTTGGCTCTTTCGGGAATTAGCCAGTTTATTTCAAAATTAGTGCTTAATGTAGATGCACATGTGACTCATACTAACACCTAACAAAATGCAGACTCAACTATGCATTCTTATTGAGAGGAAATTTATTAGACTCTTTGGGCCTAAACCTAACAGACTATAGACTCTCGAGGTTTAACCTTGGTTTGGCATGCACATGAAAATTTACAATGGACTCCTAGCAAATGACATAGAGTATGCCAGAAGTAAGATGCAAACCTAACATGTGCAATGAATGTATGCAGTATGCTAATCTCAACAAAATGCAATCTAATGATCCTAGAAATGTTGGAGGTTTTTAGAAAGGGCAGAAAATAAAAGGTGGGTTTAGGATTAGTCTGGTAGGGTAGGGAAAAAGGTTCAGGGTTAGTTGGATAAAGTATGATATAAGATGGGGTGTCAGGGACTAATCCTAGACTAATGAGGCTAACCTTACAAGGTCGAGGTATATCTACAGGGTTTGCATAATGGAAGAATTGGTCACTAATCTCAGGAAAAAGGTCTTTAATGGGAACTATAGGAGGAGGCTCATCCTGAGGGTACTGATTCAAAGAGATCAGGTCCTTAATAAATTCTTCTGGTTCTTGTATTTTATGACTAGACTCTATAATTTGGCTCTCCTCTATGGTTTCCTCAGGCAAGGTTCTAGCAACAGTATCTAAGTTCTCTTCCTCTAATTGTTCTTCCACTACAGCTTTAGGCTGGATGTGGTCAGGGTCAACTAACTCTAGGTTGGCTTCTACCTAGGTATCTAATGTTTAGCTAATTCTTGGTCATCTATAGGTATCTCCTCTTCTCCCTCATACTCATCCATTAAGTTCACATCAGCTTCATACACTTCCACTTTACTGTCATTCTTGTGAACCAGTGGGATGGTAGGGAAGAGTCGGCTAAGGAAAAATTGGCTAGGTCCTCGTTTCTGATTATGGGCACTACTCCTAGTGGGTTCAGGTTGACTAAGGGGTAGTGGCTTACTACTGGGCTCATATCTAAGGATACTAACCTTATGGGATTCAGGTCGATGGCCTATGGGTTCACTATACTCATAGGTCATGGGTTCAAATCTATAGGTCATGGGTCTACTAGGCTTATACGGTGCATAGGATCTGGGTGCATAGGATCTAGAGTCATAGGATCTAGGTTCATAGGTTTTGGGTACATAGGTTCTAGGTCCATAGGATTTTGAGTCATAGGATCTATAGGTTGTGGATCTCTTGGAGTCATAGGACACGGGTAGGTACTTTATCCTTAGTTCAAGTTTCATGTCGCTCTAGGTAGTTATAGGTTCATGGCCTTCTTGCCTAAGTACTCTCTCAAACTTAACCTAGTCTATTGTAGCCTAGTGAACTAACTTACGTTTAGCATATTCGAACTGATGTCTCCCATACATTTGCTCCTGCTCAAAATACAAATCCATATCACCTTCCCAAGCAAGATAATCTTCAAGATCAAGATCACCACCAAAGCTAGGTGTATATATCCCAATGTACCTAGTGGCTCTCCTAAGGTTGAACTTCAAGAATGAGTCATGGTATGGTGTTCTCCTAGGGTTTGACTCCATGACTAGACTGGGCTGGACATGGACTGATGGACTAACAGGCTCCTAATCTAGATTGGACATGGGTTGATGGGCTAATGGGCTCTTAATCTAGTGCACATGCAAGACTCAAAGGATGAATCGACTTTGGCTTCCTAGACCTAGAGTCCAAACATAATGAGTCGACTAAATCACAATCAAGACAACAATTATGCTTTCCACTAGCCAGGTAGGAGGTGGGAGTGTGAAAGGCCCCCCTGCTTTTGCAGGGACCTAATTAAAGAAACCACAACACCGCTTAGGTCATTTGACTTTGGACCCCCACCCTAGATGCTAGCTTCAAGACACAAATGCTGAATTGAGTGCAACTAGTTTTCCCAAAAAGATTGGACCCGACCTGTTGATGTCCCTAGCTCACTAGAGCAAAGCAAATTAGGTCTAATTAGTTTTAAATTAGGTTTGGGTTCAGATGCTAGGATTGTTGTTTTGGGCTAAAGAGAGGTAATCAACTCCTCCTCCCATCTGGCATATTGAAAGTGCCTTTAGGGTGATTTATGCAAATGATGGCAAGCATATGAAGATGCAATTATGGTTTTGAGTTTTCTTTGTGTTTGGTATAATTTTTTTTTGTTTTTTTGGTAGAAAATATAATATGCAGGAAATTACATAATATGCAGGGAATATGTAGAAAAATCAAAATATGCAAAAACTATGCAAAATGAACCCTAAACATGCTGAAATCCTAACATGCTGAAATCTGGCTGTAGAAATTTTCCTAGGCAGAAAAAATAGGGTTCCAAAATAGAGGAAGTCTGAAAAATCATGAAAAAGTAATGATTAATTAATTTCAATTATGAGGTTCTAGAAAAACAAAAATCTGGATTTTAGCATGTTTCTACTGGCAGAAACAATTGCTTGAAGACCTATATGCTGAAATTAGACTTGCTAAAATTTTCGAATAGAAATGTTCTTAGGCAGTATTCTGGTGTGAAAAAATTATACTGACTGAAATAAATCATGAAAAAATTATGAAAAACACTATCAATTATAAGGAATCTAGAAAAATCAAAATCAAAATTTTCTAATCTAACTATATGTAGAAATATTTGAAACAATAGACTATGTACTATGAAGGCCACGATGCAAAAATTAATCCTAAAGATGCTCTTTGTTTTCTTTTTCAGGGGTCAATCACAATAGCAACCCTACACATCATAGGAGATCCCTTCAAATAGGAAGAGCGGGTCATGCAGCCCTACTTCTCTCCTATGACCAGACGGCCATGGTGAAGTACCTGATCCGAATATTCAAAGAGAAACTAAGCCCAAACAGGCTTTGATACCAACTGATGCAGGATTGAAGATGCATGCAAAGTATTTTTTGGTTATTAAGTGTTGAGTTAGGAGATTATATCCTGAAAGTATAGCTAAGATCTAAAGCAGGGAATTCCAAAGAAAATCAGAAGCAAATGCAAGCAAAGTAGACCCTAAAACTGATAGAAAAGAGGACCGCCGAGGCTAAGAAGCCCCGGTAGGGCTAGCTCTCCTACAATACTGCTACTAGCGAGACAAGAGGGTGTAGCTCATAGGGATTTGATGATGAATCCTTGAAGAGCTCGCTCTACGCTCCCAGATGCGGCCTGCTAGATCAAGCCGAAGACCTCGCGGATCCGCGGCTTTCAATCCGGTGACCTAAAAGCTGGCTGACTAGAATCATGGATTTGTGGACTCTAAAAGACCTGCAAATCACCTATCATGGGTTTGAAAGTGGTGTAGAAACAAAGCAAATGGCTAAAAGAAAGAGGGGAAAAAGAGGAGTTGGGGTTGGCGGCCAAGGTTGAAGAAGGTTGATCTTTAGGGTTTTGTTGGAGGCTTGGAGGCAGGGTGCAGGAAACTAGAAGGAGGATGGGGTTCACACAGATTCCCTTAGCACACAGCAAGCACACAACAATTATACAGAAAACTCAATATATTTCATGAAAAGATTAAAATTTCAAACAAAAGGGTTGCTGGTATAGATTCATGAAACTTAGGGCCCAAGTAAATGCAAATGAAGGACATTTGGGGTGCCCACTTTTTTCCTAAAGTGTGGGGCTAAATACAAGGAAGGAGGCTCTCTCATGCCATACAAAACTCCTCCAATTCAAGCAAGTATTGGGCAGCCAAGAGGAGACCATGAGGGGCGCCAAAAATCTTCCTTCTTGGGCTGGATGTGGTCCACAACATTCCTAAGCAGGCATCTATGAATCTAGGGCTTGAGGTATATCCATAGCCATGTGGACTTCTTGTGCTTGAGGCTTGGATGGGATGTGCTGGCATGTGGACATCAACTCCTCAAGCATCGAACGACTTCAAGTTCCTCCAAGTAGTCCTAGGGCATCACCATTTAGGGTATGACTAGGACTCCATGCAGCTACCGAGGTGGCACACCAGGTATTTGACATTCACAAGCTTGGGTCTTCTCAGACTGAACTAACTTGATGATTACAAGACTCAAAAGAAAAAGGCTTAACATGAGCTGACCATATCCCAAGACTGCTCCAAAACCCAAATACAGAACTCAATCAAAAATAGGACTTAGGACTCAAACCCTAATTTGGGCCTAAAAAGCCATGCTTTTATTATAGGACTCAATAAAACCCTAACAACTCTAGTCAGAAAAACATGGAGGGTTTAAAAGCCTCTACCTGAGTCTTGTGACTCTGGTGTCCACACCATCAAGCTCCCAGCCAAGGTCGGGCTCATTGGGCGAGCCCCCATCTGAGGTTAACCTCCTTGTCGAGGTCAAGCTCCCAGTCGAGGCCAGGCTCATTGGGCTGGCCCCTTGTCTAAGTCAAGCTTCCAGCCAAAGCCATGCTCAAGAGGCATGCCCCTGTCCGAGGTTAGCTCCGGCTAGGGCCATGCTTGTGTCCCAAGGCAGAGTCCTAGGCATGAAGTTCCTACCAGAAAGTAGATATTCAAATCTTGCCATGGCAAAAGTTTGGCCACCCACAGCCTTCTACACGGGGTGCCAGCCCTACCAGAGTTACGATACGGGCACCCCTAGGCCCCAAGACTGGTGGTGCACTGCCACACCCATAACTGTGCCACCAACAGCCGCCCACCACTGCGGCACGATACCTAAAGCTTCCCCAAGAGTGGAATCCAGCCAAGGCCCTAAGACCTACAATGCTTGGACGGTCTCTCTTGAAATAGAAGTGCCCCTCCTATAAGGAGGAGGGCAGAAGAAAGAAGGAAGGAGGTTCTTTCTTCCAGACTTTCTACCAAAGGGAAGGGAGAACTTCCGAAGCCTCGAGAGGTTCGCAGGGTCTCGCACCCAAGGGACTTCTCTGGGCTCCCTGAGACCCCTTCTCAGAGAGAGCCTCGGCTCCTCCTCTAGAGAGAAGGAGGAAGGTAAGGAAGGTAAGAGTGCAAGGGAAGGTGAGGGAAAGGTATGTCCCCATTCCCCACTCTTGATCCCTACTCTTTCTATTTCCTTTACATTTCCATCTCGGGTCACACCCTCCCGGCGGACAGGTCCCCCGAGCCCTATGTCGCGGAGATCTTTTCTATTCCCCTTGATCATCCCACTGACTTTATTATCAAATTTGTTGGGAATTGTGTTCCAAAGCCAATCATCTAGGCCATACATGATTTAGTTATCTTGTAACTGTATATGATTTTTTAATGAATAAAAGTTATTCTTTTTGACTGTTCATCATATTTGTATTTTTTTGAAATGAACTGTTATATGATGGAGTTTGTGGAACTACATTGTTTGATATAGAGATGATATATCAAGTAGTTCTTAAACCGGTTCACAACCAAAAGATACATTCTTATAGAATAATGATGTATTAAGTGTAGGTTGTTATATGTCACATTTGTTGGTTGTCCTCTTAACCAAGGAGTGTGGAGACACTGGTGTGACATGCAAGTAAAATGTATGACATCTCACTGAATGTGACCATCTGCAGAGCTCCCTTCTACCAAAGGGTTGCTCGTGAAGGGATATGGGTATATGTGTTCTTCAGACCTGATATCATCATGGTAGCTTGCAAGCAACTCATTGTACTTTGATGCCGGACCACCTAGATTTCTAATCCAGTGACAAAAGTTTTCTGGGTGCAATCAAGTATTTATGGAGTGGTGGTGGATCAAGATGGAATTGACCCCTCCAAATAGTTTGGAGTGAATGACTTATTGTGTCTCAATTTAGAAATCCTTGACCAGGGTAGTTCTTGTGAGGAGTCACAGAACTTGTAAAGTTGAGACATGATCTAGATAAACCAAATTAGGGTTGGCAGTCGAATCCTAGGTCATCCTAAGCATTATGAGGTCAAAGGGATGAATTATATGGTCACTATATGCCAGAGGTTCTTGTGAGGTGCTCTGCATCTTTGACCTATCTGGATGTCGGGTATCATTGCTAGATGAAGACTTTAACTGGTATTGAAAAGTTTTAGTGCTCCAGCTTAGTGTTCGAACCTATGAGGTCATACACCATAGGGGTTTCTATCTGATCTTAAGGCTGATCGATGATTGAGAATCGTTTGCCATCACTAGAGATCAATATGATTGATAATATTCCAAGTGTCGACACTTAGATTTTTGTAAGTGTCGATACTTAGGAAAGTGTCGACACTTGGCATTTTGCAAGTGTCGCACTTGCTGTGATGAGCAGATTTCTAGGAAGAATTTCTAGAATGTTTGACTTCAAATTTTGAATTTGAAATTCGAGTTTTTGGGCATTTTGGCTCCAAGCATCATTGTATGATAGTCATACTTACCTTCTTTAGCTTGGACCCATTTGGAATGGCCCTAGACTCTCTCCCCCAATCAGTCCTCCTTTCTCTTTCTCCCTCTCATGGCTGCCCCTATAAATGAAGGTCATTCTAGAGGCTGCTAATGGTTACAACAACAAGAAAAGAAGAAGATGAAGGGTTTAGTGAGGACTTGGGATTGGATGTGAGAAACCTAGCATTCAATCTAGGTCATGGGAAGAGAGTTTCTTGGGAAGGGTTCCACCTCTCCTCCTTGTCTTTTCGAAAGAAGAAGATCGGCCTGAAGGATCTCGAAGAGCTAGCACTCCGAGGGAATTGATCAGTGTTGAGCCCTGGTGTGGATTACTTGTAGAGGCCAGACACGTGTGTGGCTCGGGCACCTTCATCCTTTTTCTCAGTATTTTCAAAGGTATAAAGGTTAGGTACTTTATACCTTTATTTTTTTCTTGTTGTTGATATTTTGCTTGCATGCTAGATTATTATATTAGATCCTGTTGCGGGCAGATCGATAGATCATTTTGATCTATCTATCGAGCCTTCCGTTGTGCATGTTTTAAAATAATTTTAAAATGCATCTTTTCTGCCCTACTTACATGAAATAGCTTTACCTACAATGGTATCAGAGCAATAGGTTCCTTTTGTAGTATAATGATGCTAGCATGCTTTAACTCACTTTTCTTAAAGTACTTAGATTGAGTGCTTCACCATGGCCATCTGGTCATAGGAGAGATGTTGGACTGCAAGACCCTCTCTTTCCATTCAATGGGGCCTCCAATGGCATGTCGGGGTGCCGATGTGATTGACTCTTGAAAAGGAAAAGAAAAAAGAAAATGTAGATTAAAATATTTTAATCTAATGACATGATCATAAAACAACTTTAGATAAGATCTAATAGTTTTGTTTTGATCGGATTTGATTGAAAGTTTGGAGAAACTTTGGATTTGGAATCATTATTTTTTTCTGTCTTAGGCTGAGTGTCAACACTTGACCAGGACGTGTCGACTCATGAGTGTGTGCTAGAAATCTGGCATTCTGGTTTTCCTCTTGTCTCAGGCCTTGAGTCTACCCAAGTGTCAACACTAGGTGTCGACACTTGCTCTTGGTGAGTCGACACTTGGGATGAAAATACTGAAAAGTAGTGAATTCAAATTTTGATTTATTATAAAATTGTTTTACATTTGTAAATTAAAATTATTTTAATTTAATTAAGGCTATTGAACTTAATTGAGAATTAAGAATGACTAAGAACTCTAAGAATATTATTCAAAGATTTTAAGTCATTTTAATAAGCCTTAAGGGTCATGGGTTAGCTTCTATTAGGTCCTTGATTGGGTTAGACATAAGTCTAGATTCATTGGACTAATTAGAGAACTAATCTAATCAAATGTTGAGTTAAGATTTCTCCTCTTTAAATCTCTCTAATAGTTAGATTGATTAGTCCATAAATCTAAATGGACCTAATTCGTGGCTCAGTGGATAGCCCGAGTCTTTAGGCTAGTCTAATCGACTTTGATGAACCAATTGGTGTCTTGGTAAATTTGGCATTTTGATCATGGTTCTTTGGAGCTACCTCTTGCCTGGCCAACTCTATTAGTATCTAAGGCAAGATGGTTAATGGCAGAACCCAACCCATGATCTTACTTACCTAGCCAATATGGTCAATCAGGATTGATTGGATAGTTCATTGACTCATGTTAACCCATGTCACCCAAGGTTAATCAGTCTTGACTGATTTTAGGTGCCCATGGATCATTAGTTATAAGTAACCCTTCTTGATTACTGATATGGTCAATGGGAGGTTGATCCATGTCTTCTCATCTCTCATCTGTCACATTAAAATTAAACCCTCTAAATTATTACGTCCTTAAAAGGATAAAGTTATAGGGATAACCTAGTCCTAGCCTTCCATTAAGTGGGATGGTAATGGATCCAGTAGTTGGGTGTTCATTGACAGATCCAAAGATCGGGTGTTCATCGGGCTATTGGAATTGATGTTCCTAATATGATGGCTTAGTGCGACTCTCTTAACGGTGGTCAGGTGGGCCGGCCAACGTCGAGCTTGACGATTCATTAGTTAGAAGCATTGAATTTTGTCATGGTAATGGTTGGACCTAGTCGGGTCCTTTACTAGGAGGCTTAAAAGTCGATTGAAGTGCACCTTGGGGCAAAACCCAAATACTAAGGTTACTTGGAGAAGTAATCGATTGAAAAACCTACATTTAGACATGCATGGGTGGGCCAGTCAAAGTTGGGCTCATGTGTTGTTTATTGGACTCTGGTACCCACTAGGGAATTAAAGTAATTCCTCGGATTGGAGGTAGAGGCTACCAATCTAAGAAAAATAGTGGGAGGGACCTTTAGACTAAAGTCCATGTCTTTAGGTTAATAATTCATATACTCTAATTAGCTTTGTTTTTCCATTCAGATGTCTTCCAACCTATCACTCCGGTCTCTTCTCGACAATAAAAAGCTCAATGGACCCAACTTCGATAACTAGAATCGAAGGCTCAGGATTATCCTCGAGCATGAACGGATCTTGTATGTGATATTGGATCTGGTACCTGAAACCCCTGCTCCCAATGCTCGGGATTCATTTAGAGACACTTATCAGAAGTGGCTTTCTAATAGAACCACTGTTCGATGCATAATGTTGGCAGTGATGAACGATGAATTCAGTCACAAGTTCGAGGAATCCCAGCCAGAGGAAATCCTTCAAAGGTTGAAGGAGTCCTTTAGGACACCAGATGATGTTGAGATGTACAGGGTCTCCTATGCTATCTACAATGCATGAAAGCATGATGGGGGCTCAGTCATTGATCATGTATTGTATATGATCAAGATGATTTTGTGCCTGGGCAAGCTCGGATGTCCCTTGCATGAACGGCTTGGGAAGAATGCGATTCTAAATTCCCTCCCCTTTTCCTATCTAGATTTTCTTGATCATTATAGAATGAATAAGCCTGCAGTTAACTACCATGGTTTGTTGGGGTTGCTACAGACTTTTGAGAAAGACCACCAACTGAATAAAGGGATGGTAAATCTGGTAGGAGGATCTTTGGGAGGGTATCATCCCTTTAAGAAAGGAAAAAAGAAAAACAAAGGGAAAAAGGTGCTGAATGCTTCCAGGGCCAATCAAGCTAAGAGGGTGAAGGCTAATCAAAGCCATGCGGAGTGCTTCTTCTGCAAGAAGCAGAGTCACTGGAAGAGGAACTGTCCTCTTTGCATTGCGTCCCTTGACCTAAACAGGTCCAAGAAGAGATAGCAGCAGGACAGTCCTGAGTAAGGTATTTATATGATAACACCTTATAGTTTCTCTATCTGCAATACTACTAACTGAATATTGGATACTGGAAGTCCAATTCAAATTTACAATTCTTTGCAGGGACTTCAAGTTAGTAGGAGATTCGAGGATGGCGAGAGATTCTTGAACGTGGGAAATGGAAGCTGAGTTCCAGTCTTTGCATTGGGAGTCCTCAATCTTGTTTTCGAGTCCTGTACTGTTGTTTTGAATGAGTGTCATTTTTGTCCATCTTTTATTTTGAATGTCATTTCTGTTGGCCAATTGGCCAAGTATGGTTATGAACTATCAATAAAGAATGATGTTTGCAAAATCATTTGGAATGGTTCTGTAGTATTGAATGGACAAATACGTGATGGCATTATGTACTATCGTGACCTGTTAGTGTAATGTACACGTCCACCAAACATCCTAGGATAGATAATATCAGTGAAGCATACCTGTGGCATTGTAAGCTAGGTCATATAAATAGGAATAGGATAGACGGGTTGAAAAGCGAGGGTCTCCTTGATTTTAGTGAAGATAGTTCACTTCCAACATGTGAGTCCTATCTTCTTGGAAAAATAACAAGGTCACCTTTTATTGGAAAAGGTGAATGAGCTAATGAGATTTTGAGTCTAGTACATACTGATGTATGCCGACCCATGAATGTTTGTCCCAGGGATGGGTATGGTTATTTCATTACATTTAGAGACGACCTTTTGCAGTATAATTATGTCTTTTTGATGAGACATAAATCTGAATCGTTTGAAACGTTCAGACGATATCGTAGTGAAGTAGAAAAACAAACTGGAATGTGTTTCAAAACTCTTCGATCTAATTGAGATGGTGAATACCTTTTGGATGAGTTTCTAATATATCTCGAGGAGAATGGGATTCTCTCTTAATGGACACCTCTAGGGATACCTCAATTAAATGGAGTGTCTGAGAGGAGGAATCAAATCCTATTAGACATGGTTTAGTCCATGATGGGCTTTGCTTCTCTGTCGCTATCCTTTTAGGGATATGCTCTAGAATCAGTCTGTTACCTTCTGAATAGGGCTCCAAGTAAGTCCGTAAGCAAAAGACCATATGATATATGGACTGGACGTAAGCCGACACTATCACACCTTCGGGTTTGGGGGTGTCTAGCTTATATAAAACATTTGAAAACGGACAAACTTGGACCTAGGTCTGACTGGTGCCTATTTGTTAGGTATCCAAAAGAATCTAAGGGGTATTACTTCTACTTAGCTGAGGAGCAAAAGTTGTTCGTCAGTCTTAGGGCTATCTTTTTGGAAAAGGAGTTCCTTGGTGAAGGGACTGTAGCCGCTAAGATTGAACTTAGTGAAGTTCAACAAGTAGAAGAACTGACATACTTAAGAGACTACATAGAATCGACTATGATTAGATCACACCCAGAGTCCATACGGGAACCATTAAGGAGATCCGGTAGGGTACCAAGTCAACCGGATAGATACTATGGTTTCTTGGTTCGTGACGATGATCCTATTGAACTCGATGAGAATAATAAGGATCCGATCACCTATATGGATGCGATGCAGAGGACCGACTCTAAGACATGGCTAGCAACTATGAGATCCAAAATGGAGTCCATGAAAATCAATAATATATGGACATTGGTTGATCTACCTGAAGGGATAAAATTCATTGGGTGCAAATGGATTTTCAAGAGGAAAAGGGGCACAGACGGATAGGTGGAGACCTATAAAGCCCATCTAGTTGCCAAAGGATATCATCAATATTATGGTATTGAGTACGATGAGACATTCTCTCCTGTGGCAATGCTCATATCCATTCAGATCATGCTTGCTTTAACAGTATACTTTGACTATGAAATCTGGTAAATGGATGTCCGAACAACTTTTCTGAATGGTGAGCTGGAAGAGGTGTATATGATATAACTTGAAGGATTCACATCCACAGATGAGTCAAAGGTATGCAGGCTTCAAAAGTCCATCTATAGACTAAAGCAAGCATCAAGGAGTTGGAACACACAATTTGATAAGTGTAGCAAGTCATATGGCTTCATTAGGAACGGAGAAGAACCTTGAATTTACAAATGGGCTAATGGTTCTATGATTGTATTCCTTGTACTGTATATGGATGGCATTCTCTTAATTGGGAATGACATCCCAGCACTGCAAGGAATAAAGGTCTGGTTACAATCTCAGTCTCTATGAAGGACTTGGGTGAAGCCTCTTACATGATAGGTATGAAGATCTATAGAGATAGATATAAGAGGCTTCTTAGACTGTCCCAATCTACGTACATAGACACCATGCTGAAATAGTTCAGCATGGAAAATTCCAAGAAGGGCTATCTCTCGATAGGCATTGGAATTGATCTCTCCAAAAGGAATTGTGCAACAACTCCTGAGGAGAGAGAGCGTATGAGTAGAATCTCATATGCTTCGGCAGTGGGTTCTATCATGTATGCCATGACATATACTAGACCAGACATGGCATACTCACTAGGTGTAGTAAGTAGATACCAGTCTGACCCAGGTGAAGCTCATTGGAAAGTGGTAAAGACCATCCTTAAGTATTTACAAAATACTAAGAACTAATGGCTAATTTATGGTGAATTTGACTTGAAACTTGTGGGGTATATGACTCCAATTTTCAGTCAGATAAGGATGATAGCAAGAGCATATCAGGATTTATCTTTACCCTGATTGGAGGAGCTATCTACTGGAAAAGTTCCAAGCAGCCTACTGTGGCGGACTCAGTATGCGAAGTAGAGTACATTGCAACATCACATGTAGCAAAGGAAGCTGTGTGGTTGCGAAAGTTCCTTGACGCGCTAGGAGTTGCACCTTCCTTAGATGGTCCTATTTCGGTATACTGTGATAGCACTGGAGCCATTGCTCAAGCTAAAAAGCCAAAGTCTCATCACCGCATAAAGCATATTCTGTAATGCTATCACCTTGTATGAGAGATCGTGGAATAAGGTGATATTGACCTTCAAAAGATCGATGGAAAAGAGAACCTGACTAACCCCTTCACTAAAGCCATCGAAATTCAAGAGTTTGACTATTGTAAATAAAAAATGAGAATGAGATTCTATACCAATTGGCTTTAGTCCAAGTGGGAGTTGTTGGGAATTGTGTCCCAAAGCTAATCGTTTAGGCTATAGATGGTTGTGTTATCTTGTAACTGTATATGATTTTTTAATGAATAAAAGTTATTCTTTTTGGCTGTTCATCATATTTGCATTTTTCTAAAATGAACTCTTGTATGATGGAGTCCTTGAAACTATATTATTTGATATAGAGAGGATATATCAAATAGTTCTTAAATCGGTTCACAACTAAAGGATACATTGTCATAGGACAATGATGTATCAAGTGTTGGTTATTGTATGTCTCATTTGTCGGTTGTCCTCTTAACCAAGGAGTGTGGAGACACTGGTGTGACAAGCAAGTGAAATGTATGACAACTCACTGAATGTGACCATTTGCAAAGCTCCCTTCTGCCAAAGGGTTGCTCACGAAGGGATATGGATATATATGTCCCTCAGACCTAAGATCACCATGGTAGCTTGCAAGCAACTCATTGTACTTTGATGCCAGACTACGTGGATTTCTAATCCAGTAATGAAAGGTTTCTGGGTGCAATCAAGTATTTATAGAGCAGTGGTGGATCAAGATGGAAATGACCCCTCCAAATAGTTTGGAGTGAATGACTCATTGTGTTTTAATTTAGCAAATCCTTGGCTAGGATAGTTCGTGTGAGGAGTCACAGAACTTGTAAAGTTGAGACATGATCTGGATAAACCAAATTAGGGTTGGCAATCGAATCCTAAGTCATCTTAAGCATTATGAGGTCAAAGGGATGAATTATACGGTAACCATATGCCAGAGGTTCTTGTGAGGTGCTCTGCATCTTCGACCTATTTGGACATCAGGTATCATTGCTAGATGAGGACTTTGACTGGTACTGAAAATATTCTAGTGCTACCAGCTTAGTGTTTGAACCTATGGGGTCACACACCATAGGGGTTTCTATATGATCTTAAGGCTGATCGATGATTGAGAATCGTTTGCCATCACCGGAGGTCAATATGATAGACCATGTTCCAAGTGTCGACACTTGGATTTTTGTAATTGTCAATACTTAGGGAAGTGTCGACACTTGGCATTTTATAAGTGTCAACACTTGCTGTGATGAGCAGATTTCTGGGAAGAATTTTTGGAAAGTTTGACTTCGAATTTTGAATTCAAAATTCAAGATTTTGGGTATTTTGGCTTCAAGCATTCATGTTATGATTGTCATACTTACCTTCTTTAGCTTGGACCCATTTGGAATGGCCCTTGACACCCTCCCCCAATCACTCCTCCTTTCTCTTTCTCTCTCTCATGGTTGTCCCTATAAATGAAGGTCATTCTAGAGGCTGCTAATGGTTACAACAACAAAAAGAGAAGAAGAAGAAGGGTTTAGTGTGGACTTTGGATTGGGTGTGAGAAACCTAGCATTCAAGCTAGGTCTTGGGAAGAGAGTTTCTTGAGAAGGATTCCACCTCTCCTCCTTGTCTTCCCGGAAGAAGAAGATGGCCCGAGGAATCCCAAAGAGCTAGCACTCCGAGGGAGTTGATCAGTGTCGAGCCCTGATGTGGATTACCTATAAAGGCCTGACACGTGTGTGGCTCAGGCGCCTTCATCCTTCTTCTTAATATTTTCAGAGGTATTAAGGTAAGGTACTTTATACCTTTGTTTATTTCTTGCTGTTGATTTTTGCTTGCATGCTAGATAATTATATTAGATCCTATTATGGGCAGATATGTAGATCGTTTTGATCTATCTACCGAGCCTTCCACTATGCATGTTTTAAAATAGTTTTAAAATGCATCTTTTCTGTCATGCTTAGGTGAAATAGCTTCACCTACAATGGTATTAGAGTAATAGGTTCTATTTGTAGTATAATGATGCTAGCATGCTTTAACATCATCTTTCTTAAAGTACTTGGATTGAGTGCTTCACTGTTGCCCAGAGATGGATGCAACCCAAGAGGGGGGGTGAATTGGATTTTATAAAACTTTTGAACTACTTTGATTATGAACTAAAGCAAGTATGTGCAAATTCAAATCAAATGCTTGTGTTTTGGCAGTGTATTTGTGTGCTTTAAAATAATATGCAGTGGAGTAATCAAAGTAAATGCACAAAGAAACAATCACACATGAGCCCAAAATTAAAGTTTGAAATTCATTAAGGAGCTACACGATTCTAAAGTAGCCGGTCCATGGTGGACCAGCTTCCTGGTTCACATAACACCGGATCGGTCCATGGCTACCATTACCTATGGTCCACGACTAAACCTCATGAACCATGAGCGATTTTAACAAGTCACCGGCAAAGAGGATGGCTAACGACCACCCCACAGACTTTGGCGAGGCTCACAGACTGGTGAAGAGGGCGGCGATGCTTAGATTCGGTGGCAATGGCATTCTGACAATGATTTTTGGAACACAATCATCGAAGACTCCTGAGCAAACCTCTTGAGGTAATGAAGACACTGGCTTGGCATGGGGCGGCTCCAGCGAAGCTCTTAAGGGCATGAGATCGAGCGACCGATTTGATGATGGGGAGAGTAGTTGGGAGGAAGAAGAGGGCACTTCATAATTACAAGGATGTTTGAATGACTGATGCAGAGAGGTTCACAACCAGTGGTGACAATAGGGACTATGACAGTGTTCTGGTGAGATTCCAAGGTCCCAATGGTGGAGGCATGCAAGCAGTGGAGCTGAGGTGATGATGGCCGCTGCTCGAGGAAGACGGACATGGTTCTGAGATGAAATCAAATAGTCGAGCATAAATTTGGGAGCAATCCAACAGCTTACATGGATGCCAATTTTATGTGGGCTATGATTGAGCTAGATGCGATTGATTTCTGAACCTCCAATCAAGATCCAATAGTAGAAAAAGAAGTCAGGTAATCTAATACATATTGTAATGGGATTCTGAAGCCTATTTTGATTGAAAATTGGTTCTTTTGGCAGGCAAAAGTTTCTTTTTCCCTCTCTTTCATGTTTAGAAGCCATCCAGCCATTGATTTGTTGTAAGATTAAATCCTATCTACTCCCATGCTCTTTGTGTTTAGTCCCACATCTAATAAATATGTAAACCATCTCCTTGGTTACACGTATAAAAAGGCTCCTATATCTCTAACTAGAGGCATCAACCCTTGAAATCCCTTTAGAGCCTTGCATAAAGGGAGTGGAAGGGAAGATCATGTGTGGCTAAGGAGTTCCCCTCTTTGGGAAGTAGATGAGATTTTTAGTATTTATATTTTATATTTTTTTCTTTATATAATTAGTGCTTGATTGTAATGTTTGCTTTTCAGTAATAAAATGATTTTTCATGACTTCAAGTAGTATTCTTCATGCTAGACTATAATTAGATTTTAGAATAGCCTATGATTAAGTAGAGATTAGTCATAATCTAAGGAGATGATTCATGCTCAGCAAGATAGGCTATGGTTGAAATCTGATTATAGAAAATTTTATTTATATGAATAGAAACTTTAAATAGCCTATGGTTATGTAGGAGTGGATCAAGGTCCGTATCTTGCAAGATAGGCTATGCTCGGGGATCAATCATAATTTATAATTACATATTAAATAAATAATTAATATAATACCAAATATCAAATCAAAATCCAAGATATCATTCATATTCTTGTTAATCTCCTTCTTAGTTTAATTATTGTTCTTATTTATAAACATATTCCAACTCTTTCTAACCTAATTAAAACTCTAACAAAATAATCTTGAAAGTGAACATAATCCTAAATGATCCCTGAGGATACGATCTCGACTCATCTTAACTATAGTTTGAGTTGGTTGAATTATTTTTGACCACCTACGATAGCGATCACTAACAAAAATAGGATTAAATTAGCATGGAGAATGTATTTGGATAGGACTAGATAAAGGAAAGAGTTTTACTTGAACTAGGAGTTTGATTCCAAATAAAACTCCTTTGATTTAAATTCAGATCAATTCAAACAAATTCCTAATATTATCTAAACCTACCTCCAAAAGAGATTCAGGGAGGGTGACAAGAAAAATTTTTAGCATGGAATTCTTCACATAAAAGATCTGATATGGTATGAGGAAGGATGGGGCACAAGAAAGGTTTTAACTTGGTCAAATTAGATTCAAAATGTCATTACTCCTATTAAGATTTATCTTGGTTTAATCCCAATCAGAATGGAAAAGAGAGAAGATGCTAATCACAAATTGTCATGGAGATTCTTCATGCAAAAAATCATACTTGCATGAGAAAAGTTATGGTGCAAGGGAGAAACAAGGTTCTTAGTTTAACTTGGTCAAGCTTAAATCTAATTTTAATTTAATTTGGTTTGACCAATTTAAATAGCTTAAACCTAATCTAACTAGACTTTAACTTAAACTTAATTAATCAAAAATTAATCAAGTCCAAATCTAAATTAAATCAAGATTGAAATTTCTTAGCGATTAGGTCATTGAATAACCTAATTGGATTAAATCTAATTAAACTAAATTCAGTTAGACTTGACCAAATCCTTTTTGCTTAATCCAATAGAGCTAATTAGTAATCCAATTACTAATTAATCCTCCTAATATTAATTAATATTAATTTATTTATTTATTTACAATATTTGTATAAGGTAAAATGTCAATCATATTTATAATTTTGCTACTAAATTTTTCAATCATTGATCAACCATCATGATCGATCAGAAACTTCTATTATGTATGACCTCGTAGGTTCAAATCCTAAGCTGGTAGCTCAAGAATTATTTTTTAAACTGATTACCATCTAGCAATGGTGGTCGATGCCAGATAGGTCGAATGATGGCAAAGCAACATTAAGAACCTAGGCTATAGTTACCATATAATTTATCCCTTTGACCTAATGCTCAGGATGATTTCAGAGTTAACTGCCAACTCTTAATTAGTTCATCCAAATGTGTCTTAACCTACTAAATTCTATGATTCCTTACCAGAATTACCTAGGTCTAGGTTTTACTAAATTGAAATACTACCGAGCATTTACTCTAGCAACTTGGAGTGGTCAATCTCTTCTTAACTCAACATTGACTTAACAAGTACTTGACTATCCCAGAAACCTTTTATCACTGGATTAAAATTCTAGGTAGTCCAGTACCAAAATATAATGAGTTGCTTGCCAAGTCACTGTGATAGTCTTAGATCAGAGGGACACTTATATCCATACTCTTTCTATGAGATATTCTTGATAATAGAGTACCCCATAGAGTTGGTCACTATTCAGTGAGATATATTCTTACACTCACTTGCATGCCATACTAGTATCTCCACACTCCTTGGTTAAGAGGATAACTAACCTATATGGCACATAATGATCTAGTTTCGATAAACATTATTATCTTAGATAATAACATATCATTTAGTCATGAATGGATTTAAGAATCACTTAATAAATCATCCTTTATTGAGTTAATATAGTTCTAAGGACTTCAACACATTAGAGTTCACAAGAAGATGACAAATAATGTTAAGCAACAAAAATAACATTCATTTTATTAATAATTCTTATACATTTATAAGATATCTAACCATCTACAATCTAGATAATTAACTTTAGGATACTTTTTTCAATAGCTCCTACTTAAACTAGAGCTAATTAGAATAGTATCATATGCCCATCTTCCACTTATGATCATCTCTCTCTTTGATTCTAAGAGCATTAGTAAATGGGTCGGCTAGGTTCTCCATTCATCGATCTTCTACAGGTCGATTCACCTCATCCCATAATCTCTCGGACAAGGTTGTAGCAATACAGAACATGTTTGGTCCACAATATGCCTTCAGTTCCTTCACTTGAGCAATACTCTAGTGCTATCACAATATAGAACAACTGGACCATGAATAGAGGATGCCACTCCAAGCTCGGTGATAAGCTTCTACTACCATATAGCTTCCTTTACAGCATCAAATGTTATAATATACCCTGCCTCGCATACAGATCAGCCACAGTGTATTGCTTAGAACTTTTCTAGTAAATAACTCCTCTATTAAGGGTAAAGACATAACTCGATACACTTCTACTATTTTCCTAGTCTGATTGAAAACTGGAATTAGTATAACCAACTAGTTTCAAGTTAAAATTTCATAAACCAACCATTGGTCCTTAGTATTTTTCAAATACTCAAGGATAGTTTTTATGATCGTCTAATGATTCTTACCTGTATCAGATTGGTATATACTCACTACTCCTAGAGAGTATGTCACATCTAATCATATCATGGCATACATAATGAATCCCACTATCGAGAAATATGGAATCCTACTCGTATGCTCTCTCTTCAGAAGTTGTTAGATAATTCATTTTAGATAAAGTAATTTCATGGCTTATTGAAAGATAGCCTTCCTTGAAATTTACCATGCTAAACCACTTCAGCACAGTATCAATGTACATCATCTGGGATAATCCTAGCAACCTTTTAGATCTATCCTTATAGATCTTCATCCCAAGGATGTAGGTTACTTCCTCAGATACTTCATAGAAAATTGGGATGATAACCAAACCTTTATTCACTATATTATAGGAATGTCATTTTTTATTAAGAGAATGTCATCCATATACAAAATAAAAAATATAATCACCAAATCATTAGCCCATTTGTATATGTAGGGCTCTTCTCCATGCTTAATGAAGCCATTCATTTTATCACCTTATTAAAATGTATGTTCTAACTCCAAGATGCCTGCTTCAATCCATAAATAGATCTTTAAAGCTTGCACACTTTTAATTCATTTATAGATGTGAACCATTCAGGTTGTATCATATACACATTTTTTTGCAACTATCCATTTAGGAAAGTAATTTTGACATCCATTTGCCAAATCTCAAAATCAAGATGTGCCACTATCATAAGCATAATTTGAATGGACTTGAGCATTCCCAAAAGTAAAAATATTTCATCATAATCGATACCATAATGCTGACGGTATCCCTTGGCAACCTGACAGGCTTTATAGGTCTCTAACATCCTGTCCATGTCCCTTTTCTTTTTGAAAATCTATTTGCACCCAATGGATTTTATCCCTTCAAGTGGATCAACTAGTATCCACACATTGTTGATCTCCATAGACTCCATTTCGGATTTTATGGCTTCAAACCATTTTTTTAGATTTGAAACTCTGCATTACATCCTTCCCTATTTATTTATGTAGAGAAAATCCAAGTTTGCTCAAGCACTCAATCAGTTTGATCATGTACATACATGGTCAATGACCGATGCCTCTTTCCTCATCCTTTGTTAAAAATGGTACAAAATATTTTGTACCTTTTAATATCATCGAGTGCCAAAGGATTCTTTCAATACTTGAAGTATATCCTCTAGCGAAGCATCCTCAAATTTGTGATTTAGTTCATTGTCTATGGAAGCCTGCATAATGCAATGATCATGGTTCGGTCACTAAGCCACTTCTAGTAAGTGTCTCGAGCTGCACCATGAACATTCTAAGCAGGCTCCTTTGATGCTAGACTGTCAGCACATACATAATCCATTCATACTCTAGAACTATTTTTAGCTTTTGATATCAACTATCAAAATTGAGTCTTGTTAGTTTTTCATTATCTAGTGATGAACGGAGCGACAAAGTGGTGGCCATATTAATTTGAAAAGAGAACAATACCTAATTAGTATATGAATCATTTAATCCTATAGACTTGAACTTTAGTCTAAAGGTTCTTCCACTATTTTGATCAAATTGGTAGCTTCTACCTCTAATCGAAGAATTGCACCAATTTCTTAGTGGGTTCCAAAATCCAATAGACTGTACATGAGGTAGACTTTGGCCGACTCACCTATGTGCATCTAAAGGTAGTTCTTAACCAATTATTTTTTTAAAAGATTTTTAGTAATAATTTTGTCCCAGGAACTAATGAGTAAGCCTTTGGGCTACCACTGGAAGTCCTAGTTAGGTCCTACCATTAACATGATAGTACTAAGTGCTTCTAGTCAATGATGCCCAATCCTAACTTTGGTTGGCCAACCTGACCATCATTTAGAAAGAAGTGACTAAGACATCATAATATGAATAATAATTCTAGTGACTAGATGAGCACCGAGTTTTTGGACCTCCAATGATCATCTTAATTATTGGGCTCATTACCGCTCTCTTAATGGAAGGCTATGACTCAATTATCTTCATAATTTTATCATTTAAGAGATCTAATAATTTTAAAGGGTTTAATTAGATCGAATAGGGAAAGAGAAGAAGACATGGACCAATCAGCAATCCTTCCATTGACTTCATCAAGTGGCGAGGAATGAATTACATTAGTCCAAGGGCACCTAGATCAGTTAAACTAATCTTCTTCACTGGCATGAGTTTACTCTAATCAATGAGCTGTCTAATCAAAATCTAATTGACCAAATTGACCAAGTAAGATCGATAGAAGGGTTCTACCATTAACCTCTTTCCTTAGACACCAACATAGTTGGCCAAGTAAGAGATAGTCCCAATTAATATCCATGATCAAATGCCAAACTTATCTTAGACATCAATTAGTTCATCAGTTTCGATTGGACTAGCTTAGAGACTTGGGTCTAACCACTGATGCAGAATCAGGTACATTTGATAATATGAACTTGATCAACCTATCACTATAGAATTGATCTAAAGACTTTTTGACCTAAACCTAATCAACTTTTGGTTAGTTTAAATCAACTCTTTAGTCCATATTAATCAAATTCTAACCCTAGATCTAACCCAAGAATTTAACCTAATTCAAGCTTATCCAAAAACTCAAGTTTTTGAATTAACTTTTGATCTTTAATTCACAATTCTAGATCTAATCAACTCTTATTTTTAGTAATTAATTATGATTTATTTTGCTAAAATCAGATCTAAATATTTTTATATATATCATATATAAATACAATAATTTTAGATCTATACTACTTGCTTTAGTATAATTGTTGAAATTAAATTTATAATTTATGTTCTAAACATAAAACCCGATGTAAACAACTTAATTTCAAACTAATAACATCAAAATAATCAAGATTAAACTACTAAAAATCTGATCTAAATTATCAAAATAACTTTAATAAAAATATCCTTTCAGCTCACTTGTTCATGGGATATAATCACAAGCGACATCCCTACATGCCATAGGAGAATCCATTGAATGGGAAGAGACGGCCTTTAAAGCTTACTTTTCTCCTATGATCGGATGGCCAAAGTGATCAACCCAATTCGAAGCAGTTACTCGAATCAATTTTAGTTCTATATCTAATCAAATCATATTAAGAACCTGATGCTCTGATACCACTGTCGAAAAACTAAGGCAGGGTTTCATGCATGAGATTTTTAGAAAACCAATGGATATAAATTAGATTAAAATACTATTAATCATCAAATCATGCATTAGAATAATTCTAAAAACCTATCCTATAGGATTGAGACAAGATATGAATAGAACATAGTGCTGAAAATAAAATCAGCATGCATCGATCTACTCGATATATGCTATAGATATAATCTACAAACATAAATATATGATCGAATCCCATACCTCGCCATGGGTCGATGAACGCCACTACTAATGGATCATGGTAAATGGTCTGGACATCACCTCATAAGCACACCGAGTGTTCGGCCTCTATGAAAAATCTACACCAAGCCCTGAGAGATCACCTTTTCTAGAGTGCTAGTTTCGTGTGAAGGCTGTGGATGACTAATCTGAAATCCTTTATTGAATTTTTTTAAGCCATATAAGAAGATGATAAGATGAAGGATGAGGATGATCATGTCATGGAAGAAAAAGAAATCCAAAAATAACTTTCTTCTATTTTCTTTCTTTCTCTCTTTCTCTCTTCTCCCTAGCAACAAGAAGGAACACCCATGCACAAGATGTTTTCATTCCCAACTCCCTCCTATTTTTCACAGTCTTTCTCTAGATTTCTCATTATAAAAAAACCCAACTCTCTTGTCACACAACCTAGCAAAAATAGGATCAAATTGGCATGGAGAATGGATTTGGATAGGACTAGAGTAGGGAAAGAGTTTTACTTGAACTAGGAGTTTGATTCCTAATAAAACTCCTTCAATTTAAATTCAAATCAATTCAAAAAAATTCCTAATATTATCTAAACCTATCCAAATCCAAAAGAGATTTAAGAAGGGTGACAACAAGAATTTCTAGCATGGAATTCTTCATGAAAAAAATCAGATATGGCATAACGATGAGACGCAAGAAAGGTTTAGACTTGGTCAAACTAGATTCAATTTTAATTATAGAATCGATATGGATATTGGCCAACCTGGCTTATGCTTGACTGCTTGCCATTCCTACTAATACATCAAAATAACCACTTATGATTAGTAGGGTTGGCAACATGTGATCCAATTTGTTAACCTGGCCTATGTTCAACAAGTCATAAGCAAGTTTAGATTTGAACTAAATGTTTTCGGATTGTAAACTAGTAGATTTTTTTAACTTGCTTAGTATTCAGATCATATTTGAATTTCAGATATCTGACTCGTTAAACTTACTTAAATAACTTGTTTAATCCATTTAATCAGTTTAAGACTTATTTAGTATATTTAAAATTTACTTAATCTATTTATGTCTAATTTAATCTTACTTGCTTAACTTGTCTATTAGTTTAAAATTTATTTAAATAATTAAAAATTTACTTAACTTGTTTAGCACCTTTTACTTCATTTAATTTATTTAATAAATAAATTATATGGATCATATTAAATTATCTATTTAATAAATATATTAGATTCATATATCAATTTTTATTTTTTAATAAATAAATTAAATTTAAGTCAATAAATTTTTTATCCAACTCTGATTCGATTTGTATCGAATCCCTGACACCACCTCCAAGTAAACCAGTATCATCTCAACTAATGCAATTAAGATTGCAAATGGATCGGCTTGACTCATGACTCGACCCGATTCAACCAGTTTAGACCCGATCTGATCCATTTTTAAAGACTCATAGATATGAGTCGGGTTCTAAAATTGGATTTATTCTTTTTTTTGGATCGAGTTTGGGTTTAGTGAATTAGGATCTGATCCAATCTGATCCAACCTGATCTGAACTTGATAATACTATTATGATATAAATTTATTTAGACTTCTAAATTATGATTTAAAATTTTTATAAATTATATTTTTAACATAAATATAGTTTTATAATTATTTTTATATTTTAATTTATTTATATTTGATTTGAACCCGGTTCAGATTCGAATTTTTTTAGATTGGAACTAGAATACATGTAGACTTGGTCCAATTCAAATAATCTATTGGATTAAAAATTTTGATTATGAATCTAATCCAAATCAACATTGATGTGGTGGGATTGCTGACATGGGAGAGCTGACAGGCGCCACGTCAAAGGAAGCCGCCGCGTCGGATGCCACATCAATTCTCCTGCTCGGACTACTTCACCGAGCTAAGCTCTCTCGAGAGAACGAGCCGAGCTCCGTCCTCCGCCAGGTCAGTCCTGCGAGCTCGGGACGCCTAGGCTGGAGCCGCACTCTGCCCTCCAGAGCGAGACCCTCCACCAGGTCAGTCTTGCAAGCTCAGGACACCTAGGCTGGAGCCGCACTCTGCCCTCCAGAGCGAGACCCTCGGAGATCAAGCCCCGTGGTCAGAGTTGAGCTCAGCCCTCCTCCGCCATGTGGAGCCTCTTCGAGGCCGAGCCCTCTAGACCGAGCCCGCATTCTGTCCTCCAGAACAAGACCCTCGGAGATCGAGCCCCGTGATCAGAGTCGAGCTCAGCCCTCCTCCACCACGTGGAGCCTCTTTGAGGTCGAGCCCTTTGGACCAGGCCCGCACTCTGCCCTCCAAAGCGAGACCCTCAGAGATCGATCCCCGTGATCAGAGTCAAGCTCAGCCCTCCTCCACCACGTGGAGCCTCTTCGAGGTTGAGCCCTCTAAACTGGGCCCGCACTCTACCCTCCTCCATCGAGGTGACCCCGCAAGCTCGAGGTGTCTAGGTCAGAGCGAGCCCTACCATTCTAGCTCAGCCCTAGCTCAGACGCAAGCACCGCCATCCCAAGACACTGGCGAGCCGCCCGGGGACTGCACTGGGACACCTGCTAGATCACACTGACCGCCTGCAGCCGCCGGTTACACCATAAAGAGGAGAGACCAACTAATCGAGGTGCCACACTCCTCACCAACCACCACAACTACCCGGAAAGGAAGTCAACCAGGATATTCGAATCCTATGGGCGGCAGCCCACCAATCGAGGTACTGCCAGGTTTCCCGAAATGAGGCGACCAAGGGGAATGTCAGAACACATGATAGCTTCCCTTATCATGGATCAAGAAAGGCTCCTCGAGACACTGCCGCACGCACCTGACAGCCTGGTGGAGATCCCAAGATGAACGCCCAACGGTAACCTGGTCTACAAAACTCAGAGGTAACAACTACAAGAAAGGAGGGAGACATAAGCTAGAACACACCAACACAAGTGCAAGCTCAATCAAAAAGAGCACGGCACCACCAGCATACTCAAGCAAGGGCTGGTGGAAGAGCCACATAAAGACTCCCTCTAGCCAGGCCACTCTTCCCTCGACACACTTGCACCCTACTCTCACACCACTCACTCCTCCTCGTGTGGAGTCCATCAAGAGTGGCTCGATGAGGAGGATCTATTCTCCTGGGTCGTCACTGACTTGATCATCGGAGTGCCCCTGCCAGAAACCCCGGCCTGGGTCACTAACCCCTGTTTTGCAGGTCCAGGACCACCGGACGGCGAGATAGCGAAGGAGGTGCACTCCGACGCCGACAGTAGCTACAGGCCACGGCAATCTTGGCGACAATAGATTAGCACACCAGGATGGGGAATGATAAGTAGTCTTTGATTCAGATCAAGTCCCCCACCTCCTCTACAAGCAGTCCGACGTAAGGATGGTGACAACACGGGCAAGGGAGGCTTCCACCAGCCGTGCAGGGGACTCCCCGTCATGGGGGAACCCGCACCGCCAAGAGGTGGAGCCACCCGTTCCAGTTCAACCACCTCCATCGAAATCCCAACTGGCCATACTCGCCCAGCATATGCAAGTCCTCGCTACGACAGTGCACTAGCTTCAGCAACAACACTGGTCCCTGGCTACCCACCAACAGTCGGGGACACCCGCGGCCCATGCCGCAGCCCCCTGCGATAGCCTGTGTTCATTTCAAGGAAGGCCTTCACAGCTATGGGCCACTACTGATAACCGGGGCAGCCATCAAACTCTGGCAAAAAGGCAACGAGCTGGCTTTGCCGACAGGGAGAGCCACTCACCAAACCTCGAGCGGGTAGTGCCCAGACCCCACCGAGGCAGAAAGAGCAAGACCCCCCATCACGAAGACCGTGCACCCATTTCACGTTCTCCGTCTCCCTTAGCAGAGGGGTCTACTGATGAAGCTGTTAGGTGCATGGCGGAGAAGCGCCTGGAGGAGCATGAACGCAAGCTGGCAGAGTTTTCCCACCAGTTTGCCAACATGCAGGGCTCAGCTAGCGAGCCAGCGGGCTACGATGCCCGTCCCACTTTCTCCCAAAAAATTCAAGCGGAGCCGATCATGCGCCAGTTCCAGATGCCACAGGTGGATCCCTACGACGAGACCACCGATCCCCTGGACCACCTAGAAAGCTACCGGACCCTCAGAGGGTCCAGGGGGCCACCGATGCTCTTCTTTGCATCGCCTTTCCTGCTACTCTCCAGAAGGCAGCTCAGGTGTGGTTCACCCATTTGGAGCCCGAGAGCATCAACTCTTTCACCTAGCTAGGGCAGAAGTTTATGGCCCACTTCGATGCCTATTGGAAGTTGTCACGAGAGGCAGACAGCCTCTTCTCCAACCGGTAGCAGGACCGCGAGCCCCTGCGGGACTACGTGACCCGCTTCAAGGCCGTTGCGTTGGAGATTTACAACCTTGATGAGCCAGTTGCCATGCTGGCACTGAAGCGAGGGCTCAGGACATCCCGCCTAACCTACTCACTGGACAAGAAGTGATGCAGAACGGAAGCTCTGATACCAAAAATGATGCAGAACAAAAAACAAAGAAGCGTATGAGGAAGTAAAATTAAGATTAATTCTTTTTTTTTTATATATATATATTTCAGAAATTGGCTTCGACTCAAAGTAAAGCTAAACTACGTTGAAGGAAACTAGGTAAGGATTGAAAGCACAGTTTAGAAGAAACTAAAGTATCAGAGTAGTTCAGAAGTAACGGATCGCTGGGGGTTGAGAAACTCCCAGACCTAGGGTTTCGCTCTGAACTTTCAACAGAACAGAAATAGAGAGGAGAGACGGTTTACTAACCAGACAGTGATCTTCTCAGGATTCTGGTGGAAGAACTCTCTCGAGCAGATTATGGGATCCTCGGAGTCGGCTATCTTCGCAATAGATCCTCCAATACTGGTCTCATGGTTTGGTCGGCTTCTCCTGGACTCAAGATCTGGGAAATAAGAGGAACAAAAGATGGAATTCAGAAACTCAAGAAAAGATTTTACCAGGTTGAAAAACTTGAAAGCTGAAGTTGCTGGAATCGAATTCTCCTGGCGGCCGATCTGACTTCCCCTTAGAATTGTTGTAGATCTGCAGTGTCTGGACTGGGGCTGAATGCTGGTGGTCGGCCTGGACTTGGAGATGGTGGCCGTGAGAAGGGAAATAGACTAGGGCTTGGTGGAAAATGTAACATCCCAGGTTGAAACCCTAGTCCACTACTGAGTCAACATGACTCAACAAAATAAAATGCAGGTAATGTAGACTCAAGCTAAATTGAGTTGATCTAGTCAACTCTTATTACAAACCAAAAACCCTAATTCTTCGGGCAAGGTTAATCAGAGATCCAGATGGAGCTCTGAAGTCTTCTTCTGAGTCTGGTGCCCGCACCAAGAAGCCCCCCAAGACTTATTCCGAGCTCCTTCTCCGAGCCCAAAAGTATATCCATGCCGAGGAGGTGGATCGTACGAGGCTGGAGCTCGATGGAAGCCACTGAAGAAGTCGACCCCCACCGAGATGCTCAGAACCCGGAAGCCAGCACCCCAGGCTCCAAACTCCTGGAGGGACTAGCCATGATCAAAAGGGGCACCCGTTCTCAAGGAGAGTTATACCCCCCTCCTCGCCCCGAGGACAAGAATTCTCATTGAAATCAAAGGCGAGGACTACCTGACACACCCGCCTCCGATGAAGTCCTCCACCGGCCATAATAAAATGAAGTACTGTCGCTTTCACCGCGACCATGGCCACGACACCGAAGAATGCCACAACCTCAAGTGGGAAATCGAAGAACTCATCAAGAGAGGCTACCTCAAAAGATTCGTGGGGGTAGACCTTAGGTGGAATCCCAGGCACTCGTTGGTCTCCCACCGCTCCAGCTATCGACAACCACCCTACCGAGAAGCCGGTGAGCATGATCTCTTGGGGAGCTGCGCGCGAGCCCAAAAGAGACCGGGGGTAGGGGATCCTCAGAATGTACTCCCCTTTATGAGGGAAGGAGAAGATGGGGGAAAAATGTAAATAATGATGCTGTGGTCGTCAAGATGACGATCGCGAGGCACTCTATAAAATGCATCATGGTTGATAATGGAAGCTCCATAGATATACTTTTTTATGATGCCTTCTCTAGGATGAACCTTTCTCCTGATCAACTCAAACCTGTGCATGCACCCCTTGTCAGTTTCACGAGTGATTCCATAAGGGTAGAGGGAGAGATCACTCCCCGGGTCACTGCTGGGACCCCACCTCGGCAGAGCATCGTTATGATGACTTTCACGGTTGTTAGGCTTCCTTCCGCTTACAACATGATCTTGGGCTGACCTGGGCTCAACTTGCTCGATGCCATTGTCTCCACTAAGAGGCTACTTGTACAGTTCCCCACTCCCTACGGTGTCGGAGAAATGAGGGGAGCATCCCAGCCGGTGCAGCATTGCTTCCAAACCCTCCTTGGGGCCAAGGTCCTCGAGGATGACCCCAGGGTAGACGATCTCGGCCAAAGGGTCCAAGACCCCAGGGGAGGCCCGGTCGAGCGTCTACTCTCTTATCCACTCGGAGATGATCCCGTGAAGACAGTGCAAATTGGAGCCCAACTACCTAAAGAGGAGAGGGCCCAACTACTGGAGTTTCTGCAAGCGAGCGTGGATGAGTTCGCCTGGACAGCGATGGACATGCCAGGTATTCCTCCTGACGTCATTACTCACAAACTGAGTGTTGACCGAAAGCACAGGCCAATTTGGCAGAAGAAGAGAAGCTTCACCCCAGAGAGGTAGGCAGCTATTAAGGAGGAAGTTGACAAACTCCTAGATGCCAGTTTCATTCAAGAAGTCCAGTATCCAAGCTGGCTAGCGAATGTAGTCATGGTAAGGAAGAACAATGGAAAGTGGAGGATCTGTGTAGACTACACCGACCTCAACAAAGCTTGCCCAAAGGATAGCTTCCCTCTACCGAAGATCGACTAGTTGGTGGATGCCACCTCTGGCCACAGGCTGCTCTCCTTCATGGATGCATTCTCTGGATACAACTAGATCCGTATATACCTAGAAAACGAGGAGCACACTGCCTTCATCACTGACCAAGGGACGTACTACTATAGGATGATGCCCTTCGGTCTGAAGAATATAGGAGCTACATACCAGCATCTGGTCAATAAGGTCTTCAAGGACCAAATTGGCCAGAACATGCAAGTATATGTGGATGACATGCTCGTCATGAGCAAGCCGAGCTTGAGCCACATCGCTGACCTCGCCGAATCCTTCCACAACCTGTGGCAACATCAGATGAAGCTGAATCCGGTGAAGTGAGCTTTCGGGGTGGCGGCAGGGAAGTTCCACAACTTTATGGTCACCCAGAGAGGCATCGAAGCGAACCCATAAAAGGTTTAGGCAATCATCGACATGGAACACCCAACCTCCAAGAAGCAGGTCCAGTGCTTGATGGGGCATGTCACCACCCTTAGCAGATTCATCTCGAGGTTGGCCGATCGCTACCTTCCATTCTTCAAGGTGCTATGCAAGATGCACGACTTCACCTGGATGGAGGAGTGCAGAACATCCTTTGAGGAGCTGAAGAAATTCTTCGCCTCTCCCTCGTTGCTCTCCAGGCTGGAGGAGGGGGAGGAGCTCCTACTCTATCTGGCGGTTACACCAGGATCCATCAGCTCGGTGCTCATCCTTGCAAATGAGGACAAATCTTAGAAGCCGGTATACTACACCAGCAAAATCCTCCGCAATGCAGAGATCAAGTATACTCGCTCCGAGAAACTCATTTTTGCACTAATAATGTCTGCTAAGTACCTTAGGTCCTATTTCCAAGCACACCCAATAGTGGTTGTGACAGACCAGCCACTGAGGACCATACTTAGCTGACCCGAAACTTTTGAGAGATTGGCCAAGTGGTCCCTGTTGCTTAGCGAGTTCGATATAGTGTATCGATCGAGGCGCTCACAGAAGGCCCAAGTCCTAGCTGACTTCATGGTCGAGTGCACCGGGTTCGTCGAGGAGCCAAAGTAGACAATAGCAGAGCTCGGACCAGGAGAGGAACCTTGGATCCTCCATATGGATGGACCATCCAATTTCGACGGGTGCAGAGCAGCCCTCATCCTCACCAACGGTGAGGGGGTTGTGATGGAATGCGCCCTTTGCTTCAAATTCGCCACAACAAACAACCAGGCGGAGTATGAGGCACTCCTCGTGAGTCTAAGAGTCTCCTGTGAGCTGGGTGTGCAGAATCTAAAAGTCTTCATCGACTCCCAGCTGGTTGCCGGACAAGTCTCAGGAGAGTATGAAGCCAGGGATGCCTAGATGATGAAGTACCTAGAGTGGGTCCGCTCGAGCACGGCATGCTTCCGGCACTTCAGCATCTTCCACATCCCTCGTGGGGAGAATGCACGCGCGGATGCACTATTTAGGCTCATGACCCTGCCGGACTCATCACTGGGATGCACCTACGTCGAGTATCTCGAAAGTCCCAGTTACGAAAGCTTAGAAGAGGTGCATCAAGTCACCCCCGAGTCGAGCTGGATGGACAAGTACATCAGGTACATCACCAATGGTTCCTTACCCGAGGACCGGGTAGAAGCAGCCCTCGTCAAGAAGAAAGCCTTCCGATTCATTCTGATGGAGGGCCAGTTCTATCACTGATCCTTCTCCTATCCATTCCTGAGGTGCCTCAGGCCTGCCGAGGCAACCTTTGTGCTCCAAGAGATACACGAAAGCCTCTGCGGGAACCATGTGGGAGGGAGAACACTGGCTTATAAATTCCTTCGCTAGGGATACTTCTGGGAGACCATGAGGGAGGATGCCACCGACTTCGTTAAAAGGTGTGACAAGTGCCAGTGCCATGCGAACATAAAGCACCAGCCGACAGCACCAATCTCCCAGCTCTCAGCCCCTTGGCCTTTTGTCCAGTGGGAAATGGACATCTTAGGGCCATTTCCTCCTGCACCAGGGCAACGAAGATTTTTGCTGGTGGTGATCGACTACTTCACCAAGTGGGCCAAAGAAAAGCCATTGGCCTGGATCGAGGAAGCCAACATCCGCCAGTTCTTTGGGAAGTCAATTATTTGCTGCTTCGGACTCTCCCGTTGTGTCATCACTGACAAGGGTGATAGTTCGACAACCGGGAGTTTGAAGGGTTCTACACCAAGCACGGTGTCCAACATCCATAAACCTCGGTAGCTCACCCTCAAAAAAATGGGAAAGCCGAGGTGACCAACCGGACCATCCTCCAAGGGCTCAGGACCAGGATAGATCAAGCTAAGGGCAGGGGGAGGAAGAACTCCCAAGCGTTCTGTGGGCCTACCACATAACGCCCAGATTGGCGACTGACGAGATGCCCTTCAACCTTGTTTTTGGTGCCGAGGCGGTCATCCCAGTCGAGCTCGACGTGCCCATGCTACGAGTTCAGCAATATGATGAGGCACGAAACTCGGCACACCTCCTGCTCAACCTGGATCTCCTCGAAGAAGCAAGGGATAAAACTCATCTATGAATGGCGGCATACCGGCAATGAGTAGCCCGGTACTACAATGCCCGGGTCAGGCTAAAAGCTTTCAAACTCGAAGACTTGGTGCTATGCCGGGCAGAGGCATCTTAACCCCGGGAGTGCGGTAAGCTCTCACCGAACTAGGAAGGCCCCTACAAGGTGGCTGAGGCCCTCTCACAAGGGGCCTATTACCTCGTAGATCTCGACGGCGTCAGGTTCCCTCGAATGTGGAATGCCTACAACTTGCGGAGGTACTATCAATAATGTAATGTTTCCTATCAATAATAATGATAATGGTTTTTTCCTTGCACAAGTATCTATCTATCTTGCAGGAAAACATCATCAACGCCTTCAAGCCCAGCTCCGAGGTGCCAAGACCTGAGCCCAGCTCTCAGGCAACCCAAGATCATAGCTCAGATCTCTGGCCAAAGAACCTTCGAGCTAAGCTACTCTCAATCATCAACATCTCTGAGCCCAGCTCCGAGATGCCAACCCAGGACCGGAGCCCAACTCTCCAGCCAAGGGACCTTCGAGCCACGCTGCTCTCAATCATCAACGTCTCCGAGCCCAGCTCTGAGATGCCAACCCAAGCCGAAGCCCAACTCTCCGGCCAAGGGACCTTCGAGCCACGCTGCTCTCAATAATCAACGTCTTCGAGCCCAGCTCCGAGATGCCAACCCAAGACCAGAGCTCAGATCTCCGGCCAAGGGACCTTCGAGCCAAGCTTCTCCCAATCATCAACGTCTCCGAGCCCAGCTCTGGGATGCCAACCCAAGACCGGAGCTCAGATCTCTGGCCAAGAGACCTTTGAGCCAAGCTGCTCCCAATCATCAATGTCTCCGAGCCCAGATCTGAGATGCCAACCCAAGACCAGAGCCCAGATCTCCGGCCAAGGGACCTTCAAACCAAGCTACTCCCAATCATCAACATCTCTGAGCCCAGCTCCAAGATGCCAACCCAAGACTGGAGCTCAAATCTCTGGCCAAGGGAACTTTGAGCCAAGCTACTCCCAATCATCAACGTCTCCGAGCCCATCTCCGAGATGCCAACCCAAGACCGGAGCCCAAATCTCTGGCCAAGTGACCTTCGAGCCGCGCTGCTCTCAATCATCAACATCTCTGAGCCCAGCTCCAAGATGCCAACCCAAGACCGGAGCTCAAATCTCCGGCCAAAGGACATTCAAGCCAAGCTGCTCTCAATCATCAATGCCTTGGAGCCTAGCTTCGAGGTGCCAAGACTTGAGCCCAACTTTCAAGCAACCTAAGATCGGAGCTCAAATCTCTGGCCAAGAGACTTTCGAGCCGCGCTGCTCTCAATCATCAACGTCTTCGAGCCCAGCTCCGAGATGCCAACCCAAGACTGGAGCCCAACTCTCCAGCAAAGGGACCTTTGAGCCAAGCATCTCTTATCAATGCCTCGAGCCTCTCTCCAAGGTGCCAAAGACCTGAGCCCAGCTCTCAGGCGATCCCTGGACTGAGGCCCAATGGTCCGGCCAGGAAGGCCTCGAGCCTAGCTCCAAGGCATCCAAGACCTGAGACCAACCCTCAGACACCTTAGACCGGGGCTAGCTCTCCGGCCAAGGAACCACGAGCCTAGCTACTCACAACTGCCAAAATCTTGCACCTAACTTGTCGACACCAAAGCCTGGTAATTAAGCCCCAGGCAAGGTGAGACCCTCTTCTCTGATCTCCCCACTCATCTAAAAAAAAAAAAGAAAGAAAAGAAGAAAAAGAAGAAAAAGAGAAAGAACAAAGAAAGAGAAGGAGGGGAAGGAAAGAAAGAGAAAAAGAGGGAAGAACCAGGGAAAGGATGGATTGCAAGAAAGCTCAAATTTTATTGACCAAGAGCCAGTTACAAATATTTTTCGGGCCCCCGACATGCCGGGTGACCCCAACCAAGTATAGAAAGAAGACAAAGTACAAATGAAAGAAGAAAAGACTACTCTGCATCGGCCGGCCCCCTGCTGAGCCTTGAGGTTGAGAGGTCCCGCCTTCAGGAACCTCCGGTAGAACGGCTTCGACCTTGGATGGCTAGGCCTCGATTGCCGTTGGAGGCTCAGAGGCCATAGCTTCCTCGACGACGACCTCCTCATCAGGCTCCACGTCCAAGGCTGAGGGGTACCTGAGGCGATCGCGGTTCTTGCCAGGAATGAATGCCTCGATCCGGCCATGCAAGAACATGAAGCCTTTATAGAAGGAGTCTGACACCGTCTGATGAATCTCGTGACGAACTCCTCCGAGGCCTTGAACTTAGCAATGGCCTCCTCAATGTCCTTCTTGGCCTCGGCGACCCCCTTCCTTGCCTCGACGACCTCCATCTTGGTAGCCTCCGTCGACTTGCCCGCCACCTCCATCGCCTTCTCAGCCATAGCCAACCTCTCTTTCCCTGCCGCCAGCTCCACCTGGGCAGTTCGAGAGGCCTCCTTGTACCGATCAGCCTCGACACTATACCACTTTAGCTTCTTCTCGACGGAGGAGAGATCGTCAACACCTCCTTGAGTGACTCCACTCCAGGTCAAGGGCCTCCAGGAGTTTCCAAGCTCGCCCCTCAGCATCGATGAGCTGCTCCTCCAGGTCCTTGACCTTCTGCTCGAGCACCCCGTTCATCCTGGCCTTCTCCTTCAGATTGGTCTTTGGAGACTCGATCTCGGCCGCCTGCTGCCGCTCAACACGCTCCTAGTTCTGACAGTAGCCCCTAATGAAGAGGGCCTCAGCACTGATCTGCACCATAAAAAAAGGTCAACCCAAAAAAAAAAGAGAAGAAAGGAAAAAAGAGAAGAAAGGGGTAACTCACTGAGTAAAGCTAGGTGAAGATGGCACTGAGGACGTCGTTCAGCCGCAGTCTGGCCATCACCTGCTGGTCGCATGTCTGGATTCAAAAATCCATCATGTACTCGGCCAGTGTGGGGCTCAGGAAGACAGAGCTCCTAGGCCCCATCTTGAAGGGGAGATGATGTCGCGCCTCCTCTCTCCTACTCTCTCATGGAGTAGGCTACCTTGCCCCACTAGTCATAGGGCCCCTGGAGGCAGGCTGAGGAGCTGATACCGGTGCAGGCAATTCCTCAGTCGCAGCCTTAGTCACGGCTCGAACCTCCTTATCCCCGACCTCGATCACAGGCGGACTCGGAGGACGCAGCGGCAGCAGTTGCGACCCTTGCCTGGGCTACTACCTCAGGCTCCACGATGGGGGCCGCCCCCTGACGACCGAGCCACTCTGGGATCTTTTGGGCCTCCTGCTAGACCGGCCCCAGCACCGCAGATACCGCCCTCTCCACCGGTGCAGTGGCAACTCGGGTCACCCCTGAACTCTGACCGATCGGTGTAGCAGGGCTCAGACCGGCCACCACGGCAGGAGCAGTCGCAGGCATGCTCTCGCCCCAGACCCACCTCGTCGAAGGCTCCTCGACCAGCCCGATCGGTAGCCTCTACTGGGTGATCGCCAGCAGGTCACTCTCTATAAAAATAATCCCTGCATGCAAGTCACACAATGGTCAGAGCCCGTAGGAAGCAATGTAAGAAATGCAAGAAAGAAAAAGAAAAGTTCAGGTCAAACTCACCCAATCCATTCGTTGGGTCAACCCCGGTGTCGGAGAGGTTCTGCTCTGATAACTGGATCTCGAGAGAAGGGATCTTGGTGGTGCAGAGCTGCTCATAGTCATCCCGGTCAGTCGCATCGACCACAGAATTTTGGTTTGGAAACTGGTCCGGATCGCTCCAGACCCAGTTGACCCCCTTAACCATGGTGAAAAAGAATTTGCTCTTCCGTCCCTTGATGGAAGAGGGGAGCTCAAATCTAATGCACTTTTGGCGGGAAGACAAGGACCACCACCCATCCTCAGTCGGGTGGTGCTTCAGGGCAAAGAAAGCCCTGAATAAAGAGAACCGGGCAACAAACCCGTGGAGGTGACAAAGCACTACAAAGGAGAAAATGACCCTAACATCATTTTGCACTAACTGGGCATGGACCAAACGACAGTTATCCAAGACAAACATGAAGAAGGGATGGAAGGGAAAGCAAAGACCCCCTGAAAAGGTCTCCTCATAAAAAGCAAAGCGACCTGGGCCACTGGAAGTGACCCGTTCCCCCAGACGAGGGATCATAAGCCGAACAAAATGTGGGATGCCATAGACATCCCGAATGGTCCCAAGTTCCTCGGCAGTGATCATCGAGGCGACCCCGCCAGGACCTGTGGACCGGGTAGATTCAAGAGCAGGTACAGAAGAAGGAGGAGGGAGAGAAGGATCGGACCCTGGTTCCTTGATGAGCACCGGACCGGGAGAATGCCTCCTACTAAACTCGAAGCGAGTCACATCCTCCTCATCACCGGAGGAAGAAGAAGATGCCGGCCTCCGTTCGGAGGGACCGGCCTCGCCCTGATCAGTGGAGGGGTGGAAGCCCGGGCCAAAGCAGGAGACATCCTTAAGAACAAGAGAAGTGAAGGACTCGAGGTAGAAGACGAAAGAGAGGACTCGACTCGATGGAGACCCTAGACCTGAAAGAGGGACCCTACTATGACGAAGGGGGAAGAAAAAGGAGACTAACCTGGTTCCTTAGAAGATCTGAGGCAACTAGGAGCAAGAAGAAAGCTAGAACACAACAGCAAGCACGGAGAATTCAAAAAGATGGATATTTTGGGTAAGGCCCTCTTTTCATTTCGAAATGACCTAATAGATCCGTACCATTACAACCCCTCCACCAACGAATCCATGCCATGTGTTGCCCATCGACGAAAATGGCATCCCGGTTGCTCTGAATTCTGTACCAACATTAACTACTCCTCGGACATGGCCACATGGCACCCCCGCATTGGCCTGCGGGACCGTCTCACAGAGTCCCAGCAATCATGGCCATCATTGCACCAGATCTCCGCCTTTCCATGTCAGCATCAAAATTACTCCCTTCGACCTGAGAACCGTGCAATAATGAGCCTCGGGAGTGGGGGACAAATGATGTAGTAGGATCGCTGACATGGGGGAGCTGACAGGCACGATGTCAAAGGAAGTCGCCGCATCGGATGCCATGTCAATTCTCCTGCTCAGACTCCTTCATCAAGCTGAGCTCCCTCGAGACAACGTTCCGAGCTCCGTCCTCCACCAGGTCAATCCTGTGAGCTCGGGATGCCAAGGCCGGAGCTGCACTCTACCCTCCAGAGCGAGACCCTCGGAGATCGAGCCCCGTGGTCGAGCTCAGCCATCCTCCATCACGTGGAGCCTCTTCGAGGTCAAGCCCTTTAGACCGGGCCCGCACTCTGCCCTCCAGAGCGAGACCCTCGAAGATCAAGCCCCGTGATCAGAATCGAGCTCAGCCCTCCTCCACCACATGAAGCCTCTTTATGGTCAAGCCCTCTGGACCGGGCCCGCACTCTACCCTCCAGAGTGAGACCCTCAGAGATCAAGCCCCGTGATCGGAGTCGAGCTCAGCCCTCCTCCACCACGTGGAGCCTCTTCGAGGCCAAGCCCTCTAGACCGGGCCCGCACTCTACCCTCCTCCACTAAGGTGACCCCGCAAGCTCAGGGCATCTAGGTTGGAGTGAGCCCTACCATTCCAGCTTAGCCCTAGCTCAAACATGAGACCGCCATCCCAGGACACTAGCAAGCCACCCGGGGACTACACTGGGACACCTGCCAGACCGCATTGACCGCCTGTAGCCGCTGGTTACACCAGAAAGGGGAGAGACCCACTGATCGAGGCACCACGCTCCTCACCAACCACCTGAACCACCCGAGAAAGGAAGTCAACCAGGAGATTCGAATCCCAGGAGTGGCGGCCCACCAATCAAAATACTGCCAGGTTTCCCGAAATGAGGTGACCAAGGGGAATGTCAGAATGCATGATAGCTTCCCTTATCACTGATCGGGAAAGGCTCCTCGGGACACGTCGCACGTGCCTGATAGCCCGGTGGAGATCACAAGATGAAGCCCAATGGTAACCTAGTCTACAAAACTCGAAGGTAATAATTACAAGAAAGGAGGGAGACATAAGCTAGAACACACCAACACAAGTGCAAGCTCAATCAAAAAGATCACGGCACCACCAGCATACTCAAGCAAGGGCAGGTGGAAGAGCCATATAGAGACTCCCTCTAGCCATGCCACTCTTCCCCTAACACACTTGCACCCCACTCTCACACCACTCACTCTTCCTCGTATGCAGTCCATCAAGAGAGGCTCGACCAGGAGGATCTATTCTCCTGGATCATCACTGACTTGATCATCGAAGAGCCCCCACCGGAAACCCCAGCCCTGGTCACTAACCCCTATTTTGCAGGTCCAGGACCACTGGACGATAAGACAGCGAAGGAGGTGCGCTCAAACACCGACAGCAGCTACAGGCCACGGTGATCTTTGTGGCAACAAACATGATTCATGATTATCTATTGAATTGGATTCAATCTAATATTAATATTTTATTAAAACTTTAAATTAAATTAAAATTACTCATGATATGCTATGATCCATTTTCATCTCTAAATTGGATCATGTACTCTCTCTTTCTTCCTCTTTTCTCTCTTTCTTGTTCCATGGATAATGCCAATATAAGACCTCTCACTCCCCTTCCCTTTCCCAAGCAGACATTTCAAAGTCCATTCGTGTTGACTCCACTAATTGATTTTGATGATAAGCAAAATAGTTAAGTATAAGTTGAGGACTGATGATTTGCTTTAAGTATGTTTTTATTGAAAGGATGCTCACAAAATTTGAAGAAGCCCAATTGCGTTGAAGAACCAAGGTTGATTGAAATGTTTGCACAAAACAAGACTTGGACACTCAAGAGATGGTTGAATGGATGGCTAAGCCAAATGAAAACTTGTTCCAGCTCAAGTTCAGTAGTTTCTAGTATTTTTCAGTGATGTGTCGACTCAAAGGTCGACACATGACATGAAGTGTCGACACATGGAGATGAAGTTTCGACACATGGACCAGATGTGTCGACTCAAGGTGTCGATACATGGATCAATACATCGCCTGAGACTTTCAAGCCACAGAACTTGCAGAAGTTGAAGGAACAGTTGAAGTGTCGACACATGGAAGCAATGTGTCGACTAAAAGTGTCGACTCAACTGAGAAGGTGTCGACACATCTGAGATTTCCAGAGAATCTGAATGAAGCATTTTAAACTATGTGTTGACTCAAGAAGAACATGTGTCGACCTTATGAGTCGACTCAATTGAGAAAGTATCGACACATGGAGTTCTGACAACAGTAACTGCTAGTATTTTTAAGTGCAGAACTTGTCCAAGTGGCCCCCAATGGCTAGTTTTTCAAGTGTAAAGGCTAGATTTTGGTTTTGAGGCCTTTAAAAGGTATTTATATGCTCCAAATCAAATCAAAATGAAACATATTAAATATCCTTAAAGAGTTTAGAGAGAAAAGAAGAGAGAAGAGCCTTAACTCCTATTCACTCAAGGTTCAACCACTCTCAAGCAAAAGGAAGACTCCAAGCATTCAAAGCCATCAAGAGCATTGAAGATCATTCAATCTTGGGCATTCAAAAGGCTTCAACAAGAGCAAAGCAATACTACATCGAGCTACATCGACTTATTTGCTTTATTATTGAAAGCTTACATTGGTTCTTTATTTCTCTACTTATATCTTGTAAAGGTTATTGGTTAGCCAATTGAAAAATCAAGTGAGATTATTAGTAAGCCTTGGAAAACCAATTAGGTTGGTGGTTAGCTCGCAAAACCACTAAGGTTCTTGGTTAGCCCAGAAAACTAAGGGAGGTTTTTGGTTAGCCTTGTGAAAACCAATTAAGTTTTTGGTTAGCCCGTAAAATCAAGCGAGGTTGTGACTTGTGAGCCTTGTAAAATAAGTTGGGTTTTGATTAGTAAGCCCAAAAAACTAATCGGCTGTAATCAATGTGATTATAGTAAATTTCCAAGGGGATCTTGGAGAGTGGATGTAAGTGCATTGTTGGCACCGAACTACTATAGCTTGTTGTGTTTGTAATTGCTTGATCTCTCCTTCCTTGCTCTTTATATTTTGCTTATTGCTTTTAATTTTTGCTGCACTATTATTCTAAAGCATTGCAATTAAATCATAGTACCTTGCTGAATTAGATTGCATATCTTGTTTTATAAAGTTTGTAGCTTGTGATATTAAGCTTAGCCTTAAATTTTTAGAGACCCAATTTACCCCCCCTCTTGGGTTGCTTTCTGGGCAATAAGTGGTATCAGAGCCTTGTTCTCAGTATATAGGCTTTACTGCCTTGAGTAAAGATCTATGGTAGCCCCAATTGGTACTAATATAGTTGAGGGACAAGCCTTAAATAGACCTCCATTTTTTAATGAAACAAATTATACTTATTGGAAAACTAGGATGAGAATTTATATGCATTCTATTGATTATAATTTATGGAAAGTTGTTGATAAGGGTCCTCATATTCTTTCGGTGATGGTTAATGGTGTTTCCATCCCAAAACTTGAAGAGGATTGGGATGAAAATGACATTAAACAATCCGAGATCAATGCTAAAGCAATGAATCTCTTTTATTGTGTATTAGATCCTAGTAAATTTAATAGGATATCTACATGCATATCTGCCAAAGAAATATGGGACACACTTGAAGTTATCCATGAAGGTACTGATCAAGTGAAGAACACTAAGGTTAATATATTAGTGCACACATATGAAATGTTCCGAATAGAACCAAATGAATCTATCAGTGATATATATACACATTTCACAAATATAGTTAATGGTATGAGAAGTCTTGGTAAAGTCATGACTAATGCTGATCCTGTGAATAAAATTCTTAGGTCACTTCCAACGTCATGGGATCCGAAGGTGACCGCAATTTAAGAAGCAAATGATGTGGACAAGCTATCTCTTGAGCAGCTAGTGGGATCGCTCATGACTTATGAGATCAATCTAAAATAGAAATCTATGGACATGGACAAGAAGAAGAAGGGGATTGCTTTTAAGTCAAATATTCAAGAACAATCCTCGATTGATGAGTCTGAAGATGAAGAAGAGGAAGAAGGTGAAGAAGCCCTCTTTGCACGTAAGTTTAGAAGATTCATGAAGAGGAGGAAGTTTTCCTACAAAAAGAAATATCAGTCCAAGAAAAAGGGAAAGGAAAAAAATGAAAAAGAAAAAGAAAAGGAGAAAGAAGTACCTATATGCTTCGAGTGCAAGAAGCCGGGACATTACAAGTTTGATTGTCATCTCCTCAAGAAATCAACAAAGAAATTAAGGAAGAAAGAAATGATAGCCACTTGGAGTGACAGCGAAGACTCCAGTTCGAAAGAAGAGCAGAATGAAGTTGCAAATCTTTGCTTCATGGCTCATCAAGACAATGATGAGGTATGTTCTGACTCCAAAGTTGATTTTACTTTTGATGAGGTTAGGAATGCTTTTGAAGAATTGATGCATGATTATAAATTAGTTTTAATCTAAAAATAAGAAATTGAAAAAGCATGAAAATAGTTTTTCTTTAGAAAACAACTCTTTACTAAATGATGTTAGTTCTTTGAAATCTAAGATAGATGTTTTAGAAAAGAAAATTAATGCTTTAAGTATGGAAAATGAAGTCTTAAAAAGACCTAAAAATATTATGACTAACAATGACCTTTTAAAGAAAAACAAGGATTTAGAACTTGAAAATGCTAAACACAAAAATGAACTTGAAAAGTTAAAGCCTTTTGTTGACAAATTTACTTACAGTTCAGAAAAGTTAAACTTACTTTTAAACAATCAAAGAGCAGTTTATAATAAGGCAGGTTTAGGATATAAACTACAAAAATAATAAAAGTATTTCAAAAACATTTTTATACTTGCATCATCTAGCATTACCTGTTTTACTTGTAAAAAATTAGATCATAAATCATATCAATGTAATTTTAGAAAAATCATGTCTTTTGGTAAAGTATGGATTCCAAAAGGAACCATTTTAAATGCTAACCCTAAAAGACCCAAGTTGGCTTGGGTACCTAAAAACAAAGCCTGATCTTATCGCAGGTGTGTCTTGCAACCAAGGAAAACAAATGAGTTTGGTATCTTGATAGTGGTTGCTCAAGGCACATGATTGGAGATATGAAGCAATTCACTTCTCTTGAAGCTTTGAATGGAAGGAGTGTGACCTTCGGTGATAATGGTAAAGGAAAAATCATTGGAATTGGTAAGGTTCATATAACTCCTTCTAATAGCATTAGTAATGTACTTTTAGTAGATGATTTAAAGCATAATCTTTTAAGTATTAGCTAGTTTTGTGATAGAGGTTTTCAAGTAATTTTTAAATCATCATATTGCATGATTACTTGTCCGGATATAAATGGAGTACAATTCATTGGAAAAAGACATGGAAATATTTATTTAGTAGACCTTGATGATCTATCTTTACCTAATGGAGAATGCTTTGTTGCAATGAATTATACTAAGGAAGAGACTAGTTGGTTATGGTATAGAAGATTAGGGCATGCTAGTATGTATCTCATTTCAAAACTTAGTAAAAAGAATTTAATTAGAGATTTACCTGAAATTCATTTTGAAAAAGATAGAATTTGCGAAGCATGTCAATTTGGTAAACAAGTCAAAACTTCTTTTAAACCAAAAGGATTTGTAACTACTAGTAGACCACTTGAACTACTTCATATGGATCTCTTTGGACCAACTAGAACATCAAGTCTATGAGGCAAGAGATATGGATTAGTCATTGTGGATAATTTTTTAAAATTTACTTGGATTTTCTTCTTAGCACAAAAAAATGAATCATTTTCTGTATTTATAAAATTTTATCAGAAAAGTTTTAAACAAAAAAGGTGTTTCTGTCATTTGTATTCGTAGTGATCATGGAACCGAATTTGAAAATTAGGATTTTGAAAACTTTTACAATGAAAAAGGCATAGAACATAATTTTTCTGCACCTAGGACACCTCAGCAGAATGAGGTAGTAGAAAGGAAAAATCGCACTTTAGAAGAAATGGCATACACTATGCTTTGTAAAAACAATTTGCCAAGGTATTTTTTGGCTGAAGCTATAAATACAGCCCGTTATGTTTTAAATCGAGTTTTGATATGCCCTATTTTAAAGAAACCTCCATATGAGCTTTGGAACCAAAGAAAACCAACCTTGAAATATTTTCGAGTTTTTGGTTGTAAATGTTTTGTTTTGAATAATGGAAAAGATCATCTAGGAAAGTTCAATGCCAAGTCTGATGAAGGTATCTTCTTAGGATACTCTACATCAAGCAGGGCATACAGAGTATTTAACAAACAAACTTTGGTTGTAGAAGAGTCAATACATATTGTATTTGAAGAATGTTCTAACAAGTCCTCGAGAAAAGATGATACATCTGATAGATGTGCAGGTGCTGACAAGCTTCAGAAGCTAACATTGGATGATCAAGCTCAACCAAATGAAGAAGATCAGGACAAGATTGAAAAAGAAATTGACACTCCAGAACATCAAGATCTACCTAAGGAGTGGAGGTATGCTCATGGACACCCTAATAAATTAATCTTAGGTGATCCATCTAAAGGGGTAAGAACTCGTGCTTCTATTAGAAATGAATATGATTATATTATTTTTGTATCTCAAGTAGAACCTAAATATTTTGAAGAAGTTGAAAAAGACTCTAATTGGATCAATGCTATGCAAAAAGAACTAATACAATTTGACAGAAATAATGTTTGGACACTTATAGAGAGACCATCTAATGTTTCAATTATTGGCACTAAATGGGTATTTAGGAATAAATTAGATGAAAATGGTATTGTGATTAGAAATAAAGCTAGGCTAGTTGCTAAAGGCTACAATCAGGAGGAAGGGATTATCTTTGATGAAACTTTTGCTCCTGTTGCTAGACTTGAAGCAATTAGACTATTATTAGCATTTGCTTGTTTTATGAATTTCAAACTATTTCAAATGGATGTTAAGAGTGCTTTCTTGAATGGTTTTATAAATGAAAAGGTTTTTGTTGAACAACTACCTGGATTTGAAAATCATGCACATCCTGATTATGTTTTCAAATTACACAAAGCACTTTATGGATTAAAACAAGCACCTAGAGCATAGTATGAAAGACTAAGCAAATTTCTTATGGAAAATAAATTTTCTAGAGAAAATGTTGACAAAACTTTATTTTTGAAAAGGAAAGATAATGATTTATTAGTAGTACAAATATATGTTGATGACATCATTTTCAATGCTACTAATGAAATTTTTTGTCAAGAGTTTGCTAAGCTAATACAGGATGAGTTCGAGATGAGCATGATGGGAGAACTCAATTTGTTTCTTGGACTCCAGATCAAGCAAACTTCAGATGGTATCTTCATCAACCAAGCTAAGTACACAAGAGAAATCATTAAGAAGTTTGGAATCGAGACTACTAAACTAATAGGTATGCCTATGAGCCCCTCTTGTAAACTTTATAAAGATGAACATGGTAAATCTGTAGATCAAAAGTTATACAGAGGCATTATAAGCTCTTTATTGTATTTAACTGATAGTAGACCAGATATAATATTTAGTATTTGGATGTGTTCTAGATATCAGTCTGAACCTAAAGAATCACATCTTATGGCTGTTAAGCACATTATTAGATATCTGTCTGGTACTATTAGAATTGGTTTATGGTATGATAGAAATTCATCTGCTGAATTGATTGGATATTCTGATGCGGGTTTTGCTGGTTGTAGACTAGATAGAAAGAGTACTAGTGAAACTTGCCAATTTATTGGGATTAACTTAATCTTATGGTTTAGCAAGAAACAAACTTCAGTTGCACTATCCACAACTGAGGCTGAATATATTGCAGCAGGAAGTTGTTGTGCTCAAATCTTGTGGATTAAGCAACAACTTGAAGACTTTGGAATCAAGTTGACTAGTACTTTTATTAAATGTGATAATACCAGTGCTATTTTCTTATCTAAAAATCTTGTTCAACATTCTAGGAGTAAGCACATTGAAATTAGACATCATTTTGTTAGGGATCACGTAGAAAACAATAACATTTTGCTTAAATTTATATATATTGAATTTCAATTAGCAGATATTTTGACTAAACCTCTTCTTGAAGATCGATTCTATATGATTAGAAGAGAGCTCGGGATCATCAATCCGTTTGATTAAATCTTTTTCATATTTTGACTCAAATTAGATCATTCTGACCTTATCCATGATAAATTATGATTAATCATTGTTGATTTGACTCCAAAAATATGTTATTTCAATTGATTTTGATCATTCTACGAAATTCCCAATCTTTTAGTTTTTAAGTTGATGTATCGACACATCATGAGTCGAAACCAAAATGTGTCAACACATGCATGAGCCAACACATGACCGACAGCGAACTGAGATTTAAGGGTTTCCAAACCATTTTTCCCCAAATTTCTTTCTCCACCGAGCCGACACATTGAATCAAGGTATCCATACTGTTCATGCTCTCATTTCCTTGCTTTTGTACGTCGTTTTCTTAGATTTGAAAGTTTGGTAGCCGTTTTTGTTGGATTTCTTCCTAGGATTTAGCTCCTAAACCCTAGAAACCCCCACTTTCCACCAAAAATCTTGCCCAAACTTTGATTCTTGATAATGGGTCCTCGCAAACAAGTCGTTCGCCGACCTCGTCAGTCACAGCAAGAAGAAGAGCGGAGAACGAAGGCTCGACACGAGTCTAAAGCTCTAGATCCGCCTTCATAACTGTTGTTTGTTCCTTATAGCCAGATAAGCTCCAAGACAGTAGTTGGAGGATGCCGAGTGGACTTTTCTTTCATAGACCAGCAGCATTTCTGGATTGGAGATTGGATTAGACATACTAGGTTGGTCACTTTTTGTTCACTTAGTGAGAGATACTACCCAGGGCTGATGAGAGAGTTCTACGGATCACTTGTCCGAGGGACTGATGGCTAGATTGCTCAGGTCAGAGGAGGGATATCCCCATTTCTTCAGAGGTTCTGAGCAGAGTATGGGATATACCCATGACTAGGTCTATAGTTGATAGTCTGATGGACCGAGTCAGTGGTCTCAAGTGTATTTTCGAGTCTGACATTCTACCGAAGGGAGCCACTGTACCAGCTTCTAGACTATCTGCAGAGATGAGACTGCTGCACCATATTGTCACCTGGATTCTTCTACCGAAGATCGATCGTTTCGACTACATCATCGAGCGGGAGTTGCTCGTGATGGTCTCACTGATTCAGCGCACGCCGATATATCTTCCTGTTCTGATGGTACATCAGATTACTGAGGCATCGTCTAGTCAGCGGCTCTACTTGCCTTATAGCATGGGATTGACTATACTGTTCAAGGAGTATGGAGTCAGCTTTCAGGATGAGCCTTATCGCACATTGATTCATACCGATGTGTATGACGTCAATCATTACATCGAATGGGTTATCATTTGGTCCGAGGCCAGTGGACATGGAGGATATCAGGTCAGGCCAATGACAGAGCTGACGGTGAAGAGGACATAGCAGAGGAGGAGTGAATTCTTTTCGGTGAGGATGGACCTAGTGAGACTCAGCCTGAGACGGTAGCACAACCAGCTTAGTGTGATCCTTCTACATCTGTCCAGCCTCAACCAGCGCAGATGGAGACTCCAGGCACTTCAGATACTTTAGAGGGCAGAGTCAGATGCATTGAGATTAATGTATTTATCATGAGACAGCATCTTGACATGTATATAGCTGAGACGAGAGAGAGCCACATTGGTCTTAGTGATGGCATTTCAGCTATTCTCTCAGCACTGTCCAGATCTTCGACGAGTGCTCCTGTTGCAGACAATGTTCCTACTTCTGTTCATGTACCTACTCCAACACTAGCTAATGACCTTGCTGATATTGTTACTGGTGTTGAGACTACTGTTGGAGATGGAGATGGAGACACAGTTATTGGAGATATTGATGGAGACGAGGAGATTGACTCAGACTATTTTGACATTGCTGATCTGACGTCAGAGCCAGTTGCGAAGGTGATGGATGACGTGCCTGCGAGCCCTGTTGACCCATCCTTCTCACCTATCCCGATTCCTGATCCATCCTCTCCTTCTAGATCAGATGATCACAGTCTAGTTCCTATTCCTATTCCTATTCTCACTCCTATCATTGATATACCTACTGTTGATCTACCTGACATTGATACTTCATTCATTGATTCTCCTGATATTCATACACCTATCATTCAGACTCCCACTGTTGATACACATATTGTAGATACACCGACACTTTCTTCAGCTGATACTGTTGTTCTTGATACGCCTGTATCATCAGCTGTTATACCTACTCTTGATACTCATATCACTGATACTCCTACTCTTTATACATCCTCATTGATTCAAGAGCTTGGATTTTATACACCCAACTTTCAGTATCTTGATTCTAGACCTACTTTTGATCGTACACTTCTCCTAGCTATTGCTGAGATGATTCACCCGATCTGTTCAGTTCCTGCGGAGGACGTAATTCCTACCTTTATTGCTTCAACCAGAGGTTAGACTTATATTCGTCACAGAGGACGTGGAGCCGTACCCCTCCTCAACCAACCAAGACCAGACTTTGAGATCTTCGATCGAGATGGCCACGAGCTCGATCCTTCACTGATACAGGACCGATTGAAATCGGTTCATCTTCTGATGACTTGATGGATGAGGATTAGGATTTTGATGTACTTTTAGATAGTTTACTTTCATGCTTCTATGTACTTTTGTCTTTGAAATGTATCATTTTGTTATACAAATTCTAAGTTTATATGAAAACACTTATTGTTTCTCATCTTTATATATTTGATGGAATGATTGTTAAATCTTGAATTGCTTTTATACTTCATGATCTTCACTTATATTGCTTGTATGAGTACTTGTCTATTCAATTTATTTATTTCCCTACCTTTTTAATGATAACAAAAAGGGGAGTAATTCAGTAAGATTTAAATATAAATGGAGAGCAATTTTTTTTGAAATGTGATATGTATACTTGTGATATGCAAGAAATAGATTTTTTTTTGAAAAACCTGAATTGAAGAACATTTACAAAATTCCTTGAGAAAGGGGGAGCTTTACTCTATGTTCAATTGAAAATCCTTTCAAAGTGAATTTAATCCTTAAAACCCCTCTTTCAATGTTTTGAAATGGTTCTTACAAATTTCGTTATGAATCATTAATTCAGGGAGAGCTTTGTTAGTTGTTGAGTTTTTCTTGTAAGAGTATCATGATACATATTCTCAAATTCATTTGAATAAATATCAAAGTTCTGATACTCTCTATTCTTGTAACAAGCTCTAATACTATTACTTGTATTTTGAATGATCACATCTTTAATGCAAGTAATGTTGATATACTTAATACTTTCAATATTGTGCACCTTGATCAATTCTCTTAAAGTCTTATTTTAAAAGTAATTTATACTTAAGGGTTTTGTCATCATCAAAAAGGGGAAGATTGTTGACTCCACTAATTGATTTTGATGATATGCAAAACAGTTAAGTATAAGTTGAGGACTGATGATTTACTTTAAGTATGTTTTTATTGAAATGATGCTAACAAAATTTGAAGAAGCCCAATTATGTTGAAAAACCAAGGTTGATTGAAAAGTTTACACAAAACAAGACTTGGACACTCAAGAGATGGTTGAATGGATGGCTAAGCCAAATGAAAACTTGTTCCAGCTCAAGTTCAACAGTTTCTGGTATTTTTCAGTGATGTGTCGACTCAAAGTGTCAATACATGACATGAAGTGTTGACACATGGAGATGAAGTGTCGACTTAGGCCGGTACACAGCAAAGTTTCAATTGGCACAGATGAAGTGTCAACACATGGACCTGATGTGTCGACTCAAGATATCAACACATGGATCAACACATCACCTGAGACTTTCAAGCCATAGAACTTGCAGAAGTTGAAGGAATAGTTGAAGTATCGACACATAGAAGCAAGGTGTCTACTCAAAATGTCGACTCAATTGAGAAGGTGTCGACACATCTGAGATTTCCAGAGAATATGAATGGAGCATTTTGAACTATGTGTCGACTCAAGAAGAACATATGTCAACCTTATGTGTCGACTCAATTGAGGAAGTCGACACATGGAGTTCTGACAACAGTAACGGCTAGTTTTTTCAAGCGCAGAACTCATCCAAATGCCCTCCAATGGCTAGTTTTTTAAGTATAACGGTAAGATTTCGGTTTTGAGGCCTTGGAAAGGTATTTATATGCTCCAAATCAAATCAAAATGAAACATATTGAATATCCTTAAAGAGTTTAGAGAGAATAGAAGAGAGAAGAGCCTTAACTCCAATTCACTCAAGGTTCAACCACTCTCAAGCAAAAGGAAGCCTCAAAACATTCAAAGCCATCAAGAGCATTGAAGATCATTCAATCTTGGGCATTCAAAAGGCTTCAACAAGAACAAAGCAACACCATATCGAGCAACATCGACTTATTTTCTTTATTATTGAAAGCTTACATTGGTTCTTTATTTCTCTACTTATATCTTGTAAAGGTTATTAGTTAGCCTATTGAAAAACCAAGTGAGGTTATTGGTAAGCCTTGGAAAACCAATTAGGTTGGTGGTTAGCCCGCAAAACCACTAAGGTTCTTGGTTAGCCCAGATAACCAAGGGAGGTTTTTGGTTAGCCTTGTGAAAACCAATTAGGTTCTTGGTTAGCCCGTAAAACTAAGTGAGGTTGTGACTTGTGAGCCTTATAAAACAAGTCGGGTTTTGATTAGTGGGCCCAGAAAACTAATCGGCTGTAATCGGTGTGATTATAGTAAATTCCCAATGGGATCTTGGGGAGTGGATGTAGGTGCATTTTTGGCACCGAACTACTATAGCTTGTTATGTTTGTGATTGCTTGATCTCTCCCTTCTTGCTCTTTATATTTTGCTTATTGTTTTTAATTTCCGCTGCACTATAATTCTAGAGCATTGCAATTAAATCATAGTACCTTGCTGAATTGGATTGCATATCTTGTTTTATAAAGTTTGTAGCTTGTGATATTAAGCTTAGCCTTAAATTTTTAGAGACCCAATTCATCCCCCCTCTTGGGTTGCTTTCTAGGCAACAATTCGCGACCCCGGTCCGCATTTCAAAATTAAGGATTTAATTTTCACCATTAACTCCATATTACCACTATGGAAAAGTCTTTGTGCACCGTGTGCGGTGCAGTAAATGCAATGTGCACCGTGTTTTCTTATTGATCCGAATATATCCACTGTAGCATGAAGGGATGGGAGTTGAACATGACTAGCATTAATTATCATTCATTTTTTATTTAAAATTTTTGTCCAGACCAAAATACCCTTCCCTCCAGTCCCTTTTCTGCATGGGTGTCATAGGTTTTAAACTAGGGTGTCGTAGCTTTTGAACTAGAGTGTCGTAATACTGTTTCAAGTTTTATTTTATATTTTTTTGCAGGGGTATCGTAGGTTTTGAACTAGAATGTCGTAGCTTTTGAACTAGGATGTCGTAATACTGTTTCAGGTTTTATTTTATATTTTTCTGCAGGAGTGTCGTAGGTTTTGAACTAGGGTGTCGAAGCTTTTGAACTAAGGTGTCGTAATATTGTTTCAGGTTTTATTTTATATTTTTCTGCAGGGGTATCGTAGGTTTTGAACTAGGATGTCGTAGCTTTTGAACTAGGTATCGTAATACTATTTCAGGTTTTAATTTATATTTTTCTGCAGGAGTGTCGTAGGTTTTAAACTAGGGTGTCGTCGCTTTTGAACTAGGATGTCGTAATACTATTTCAGGTTTTAATTTATATTTTCTGCAGGGCTGTCGTAGGTTTTGAACTAGGATGTCGTAACTTTTAAACTAGGATATCGTAATACTGTTTCTGGTCATTTTTGAACCAGTGTGTCGTAGGTTTTGAACAGGATGTCGTAAGTTTTGAACTAGGGTGTCGTAATACTGTTTCAGGTTATTTTTGAACTAGGGTGTCGTGGGTTTTGAACTAGAATGTCGTAGGTTTTGAACTAGGGTGTCGTAATACTATTTCAGATCATTTTTGAAACCAGGATGTCGTAGATTTTGAACTGGGGTGTCGTAGCTTTTGAACTATGATGTCGTAAGGATATTTTGATCTGGACAAAAATTTCAAATAATGCTAGTCATCTCAGCTTTTATTCCATCATGCTATAGTGAATATTTTTAGATCAATAGGAACGTACAGTGCAGGCCACGCTGGCAGATCATTTTTGGAACCACAGTATCATATATTTTGAACCGGAATGTTGTAGCATTTGAATTGGGATATCGTAAGGATATTTTGGTCCGAATAAAAATTTTAATTAATACTAATCATCTTAACTTTTATTCTATTATATTATAATAAATATTTTTAGATTAATAAAATTGTATGGTGCAAACCATGCTGAATTTGCCACGCTCGTGGTGCACAAAATTACTCTTACCGCTAAACAACAGTAAAATTTAGCTCGATTATCCCACAAAACCACAAAAAGCCAACTAAAGTAGCCCATCGGTCCTCGTCCATGGGCCGTGCCTCCTGTCAAGACCTCTGCATCGCCCTCACTCCAACGCCGCCGCCTCCCCTCTCTTGTCCGCCACCTCTACTGCCGCCGCTCCTGCTAGGGAGAACCCCACCCTTTCCTCCCCTATCGTGGTCCACCATCCATCCCTCCACAAGGGCGATTCCCATCTCGTTTCCCCCACCTCCACCACCTACAGCTCCCTCAAAACCCTAGACGACCCAGATCCTCCTCTCTCCGCCTCCTCCGCCTTCGCCGCCGCCGTCATCGGCGCCTGGGACCTCATGGATGGCCTCGACGACCTCCCCTCACCCACCACCGCCTCCTCCGCTGCCTCCAAGAAGCCCTACATTCTTCCCCGATCGACCTACCACCACCACCGCCGCGCGTTGAAGGCCAAGGATGAGCACCCTGCCGTCAAGCCCCTCTGGAAGCACCTGGCGGACGAGCCCAAGCGCCCCAAGGTCGTCCTCTACTCCACCTCCCTCCGCGGCATCCGCCGGACCCACGACGACTGCTGCGCCGTCCGCTCCATCCTTCGCGGCTTCTGCGTCGCCGTTGATGAGCGGGACGTGTCCATGGACGCCGCCTACCGGCGGGAGCTGCAGGCGCTTCTCGGAAAGGGGCGGCCTTTCTCCCTCCCCCAGGTGTTCGTCGGCGGGCGGTGCCTCGGCGGGGCGGAGGAAGTCCGGCAGCTCCACGAGGCCGGGGAGCTAGGGCGGCTGCTCGAGGGGGTGGCCGGCCAGGACCCTGCATTCGTGTGCGGCGGCTGCGGTGGGGTTCGCTTCGTGCCTGGCCCCAATTGCAGCGGAAGCCGCAAGATGTTCGTCATGGAGGAGGAGAGAATGCGGCGCTGCGAGGAGTGCAACGAGAATGGATTGGTACGCTGCGCTAAATGCTGCTCTTACTGATGCTCCCCACACGTTAAAAAAAAAAAAAAAAAAAAAAAAAAAAAAACTACTACAATTAGATATCAAGAAATCGGAAGAAATGAGATATGATTTTTTCTGTAATTTTCTTTTTCTTTCTGGGGCCAATTTGAATGTAATTCAATCGCACTCGATTGAATCTTGATGGTTTCGTTGGTATATAAGAAATGGGAGCTATAAATGAAGTGGTTTTGGTAATGGTGATCGTTGAATACCTTGTACCTATGAAGAGAAAGAACATCTGGGTTCTTGTCATTTGAAAGTGTGTACCTATGATGATGGAAGTAAAATTGTTTGTATAAAACTGTAATAATCGATTCATCCATGCAGATATGGAGTTTGGTTTGCTTGCTTTTGTAAGTGCATTTTTGGTATAACTGTGGTTAATTGCTCAAATCTTGGCTGGCAGAAGCTGTAATTTTTTTTCTAGTTCAGTAACCGGACGAACGATCTCCGCTTCATGCTATACTGTTTGGACTGGTTTTTCTTTTTTCATGTTTGGTATGAAAATATTTTTGGTACTTCCTTTCGGGATAATGCTGGTGGTTAGTTTCTGATAATATCATTGTGTACCCAAGCTGGTTCTCATTCAGCAGCAAATCAGAACAGCGGTGGCAAAATTTTGTTTCATCTACCTGCACATGAATGGGTCTACGGTTTGTGTTGTGCATGCAATGCAGAAGATATTTACATAGGATTGATTAGGAACATTCTTTTTATTTACAGGAGATAGTTGGGAGTATGTAAGGAATAGGTATATGTGGGGGCCATGATGCGAGCTGTATGGCGTGCAAACTGTTTATTTGACCTTTTAGATAGTGTAAGGAGGTTGTTTCTAGGGACTTAAAGGAAAATTGTCAAGACAGGCATTTTAGAGATGATTCATGGTATGAACAACAGGCAAGAGGATACTGATATGAAGGATGAAAATCATAATAGGAAGCAGCTAAAGCATTATCTTTAAGAAAACTGGATGGGAGCTCTAGGATATAAGAAAGTGATGTAATCGCTAGAGTGCTTTTCATAATGGGTACAGAAACATTAATTAAATAACTTATCCAGGCCTGAAGCTAATATAAGAATTTAAAAGAACAATGAAAAGAATGTTAGAAGCCCAAGAAACATGTTACGGTTTTTTTTTTCCTCGTTCGGGAGGTAAGAAGATGTGACCAAAACTGACTGGTTTAAGTTCAGGGGTGTCAGGCTGGAGTAGAGCAAGAGATTAGTTTGCAACCATATTGTTGTCTCAGTTCTACATGATCATTGTAGATGGTGTAATTGGCATTTTCAAATAATTATAGCCATGCGGTCTAGACAGGGATCCTAGTTGCACGCCTCTGACTCCTTGGAAAGAACATACCTCCGAAACTCAGTGAGTACAAAAAGGCTGGAAGTGGGCTTCCGGCTGACCTGATGGGCTTCGGGCTGGCCTGACATCGGGCCTGAGCCCGAAGCAAATTAGGCCGGGCTTGGGCCATATAATAAAATCTATTAATTTCTCAGGTCGGGCTTGGGCTTGTCTTTGTCTCGGCCCGGTCTGAACCAGGTCTGAATCCGGCCCGAAGTTCCAAACCCAAAGGCTGTCCGATATGCCATCCTAATTCCCATTCTTATCTCATATGTGCCGAAATAGAAGGGACGTCATGGCCTCGGCCCTAAATCCGGACCTAGATACAATTCCAAATCCTCTTCCCGCACCTCTCGATCCTCCTCCGTCGCCCATCCTCCTTGTCAGCCCCCGCCGCCGTCCCCGTAGCCTCCAGCTTTGTCACGATCGGATCAAGAGCTCCGTCGTCATTGTTACCGAGCCCGGCTTCCATGCCAAGATCTTCCACTTCGGCACCGTGGAGCTTGCTGGGTACGTCCAGGTCGATGCTGAGGAAGATAGAGGTTGGGAAGATAGAAAGCGCCTCTCCTTCACATAGATCGGGGATCCGCGCAACAAGGTTCGAGGGAACGAGGGGGTACATCGTACCAAAGGTGATCGCTAGCAGGCGGATCTCGTGGAGGTTCGACGTGTTCGTCTTCGGTGTCGTCCTCCTCGGACTGCTCTCCAGGGAGGAGCTGCTCCGTTATCGATATGACTAGGCGAGCGGGGTTGGAGAGGTTTTCGATCATTGTGACGGCGAGGAGGGCAATTGAAACGGCGAGGAAGGTCCAATTGGGTTCGGGCCGGGTTTTGTTAAAAAATCGGGCCTAGGTCCAGTTTGAAGTCCAAAATTTTTTTTTCAGCTGGGCTCAGATAGAGGTATGGCTCGACCTGGTTTGATCTACTTCCGGCCCTAAAGTACATCGGCCTGCCAAACGGAGAGTAAGATCATATATAATATTTTGGCCCAAAGGCAAAAGGGGACTTGGTTTCTCATTATTGTGAATGTTATAAAATTGGAATCAATTACTATTAACTTTTGCTTGCGTCCAAATGAATTGTGCATGATATATTTGCAAAAGAGCAAGGCATCACTGGGAAGGTTGAGCGTGGAAAGGCTTATGATAGCCTTTTATAGGATTTTGTGGTGTATGTTCGAAGCAGTTGGTAGTTTTAAACAACCTGTTTTGTGCCGTTACTTTTTGAGGTCCTAGCATTCTTGCTATTTATGGTGAAGTGGAGGTGACCTAGGTGAATTGTCCTCAGCATTGAAGGAGGGTTGAAGGATCACTGGTAAGTGGTGCAGTTGGTTGTGAGACTTTTCTCATAATCAGCTAGCATGAGTTCGAGTCTTGGATTGGACATATTTCGACGAGAAAATTCGAGGATAAAATAAAAAATAGAAAAATAGTCCGAGAATAAAATCAAAAAAAAAAAAATTAATAAAATAATCTTGGAGCTCCTATTGACTGGTGGTAGTAAAAAAGTTAGGGATATATATAATAAATCCTGTTCACTCGGCTGACACCAGTCAATAGGAAACGGCTACGGAAAAATTAATATGCATCATGTATCGAACATTTCCTGGCTGGAATTAGGGGACTGTCTAGGAGTGGCCATGCTCGGGATCTAACTCCTCCTTTTTTATTTTATAAAAAAAAAAAAAAAAAAAAGAGGGCTGAAGGTGCAAAAAAATATGACAAGAAAAAGGTGATGGGAAGAGACTTTAAGGTTATGTGCAAGGCAATGTTACATAGACCTGAGCAGGGTTGTTGGGTGCAGATACTCCTGCAAGTATAAGAGCCTATAATGTTCAAGAAAGTCCTCCTGTGGACCTGTACCTATGTATGAAATCCATGCCCATATCCAAGTGTCCATGTGGCTACCAGGGGCCAAATTAAAAGGGTTTTTCTATAAAATAATATAAAAAAATTATTTATGAAAGCATGGCAATCCCATCTATATTTATAAAAATAAGTTCCGTATGAAAAATTCATGAGTTCCGTACGAGAGAAATCGTGGATTGTATGTGTAATTTTATTAAAAACACGAGTACAACTCATAATTTTATCAAATAATATTAAAAATTAATAAAAAATATAAAAAATAAAAAAAAATTAAAATTAATATTTTTTTAAAAAAAATTAATAAGAAATCGTGAATTGCACCTACAATTTTAATGTAAAATCATGGATATAATTCATGATTTCACTAAATAAATTTTCTCCTTATTAAAATTTAATAAAAAAATAAAAAAATCAAAATTAATTAATTTTGTTTAAAAAAACTAATTAGAAATCATGGATTGTAACTGTGATTTTATATTGAAATCAACCCGTAATTTTTCTACCTAAATCATTTTCTGCATCAAAATTTAATAAAAAATATAAAAAAATAATAAAAGTTTTTAAAAATTAATAAAAGTTTTTAAAAAATTAAAAAAAATTTAAATTTTGGATCGGTGGTTGGAGGACCGGTGGCTAGACCGGTTGTCGGACCATGGTGGCCGGACCGGCGGTCGGACCGTGGTAGGACTAGGGTCCAGACTGGTGGCAGGACCGGCCGTCGAACCGATGGCTAGCCTTGGTTGCCGGACCGGGATCGGACCGGGAGCTGGACCCTAGCGACCGAATCGGTGGTCGGACCGGTGGCAGGACTGGCGACCGGATCGGTGGCAGGACTGGCGACCGGATCGGTGGCAGGATGGATGACTGTACCGGTGGTCGGACCCTGATGACCAGATCGGTGGCCAGATAGGTGGTAGGATCGGTAGGCAGACCGGTGGCCGGACCTTGGTGACCATATCGATGGTCAGACAAGTGGCAGGACCGGTGGCCGGACCCTAGCCAGACCAATGGTCGAACCAGTTTAACTGCTAGGGTCCAACCACCAGTCCGGTCGTCAGTCCTGCCACCTGTCCAATTGTCCATCCGGCCACTTGTCCAATTGCCAATTCGGTCGCCAGGGCCCAGTCACCGATCCAGTTGCTAGGGCACGACCACTAGTCCGACCGCCGGACCTGCCACCGGTCCAAACACTAAGGTCCGGACACCGGTCTAATCGTTGATCCGGTCATCAAGGTCAGGCCACCGATCTAGCCATCGATCCTGCCATATGTCTAGCCACTGATCCAGTCGCCAGGGTCTGGCCACCGGTTGGGCCATCAATCCTGCCACCTATCCGACCTCCAATCCGGCCACCGGTCCGATCGCCGATCCAGTAGCTAGAATCTGGCCCCCAGTCTTCCACCGGTCCAACCACCGGTTCGGTCGCCCGTCCTGCCACATGTTCGGTCGCCGGTCCTGTCGCCAGGATTCGACCACCGGTCCGATTGTCGGTCCTGCCATCAATTTGGCCCTTAATCCTGCCACTGCTCCAACCATTGGTCCGGCCACAAGGATTCGGCCATCGTCCAACCGCCGGTCCAACCACCGATCCAAAATTTTAAAAATATTTTCCTATTTTTAAATAATTTATCAACTGAAGTTTAAATAAGCCATATCACCTTTTTAACTATCAAATTCCATTTTCTTCTTGCAACATCATTGTTAAGGGCATCTATTAGCATTGTGTCCACTTTTTCAAGATATCTCAAAAATCTCGTTCTATCAAATATGATTTGATTATAGACTTTTAAATTAGATAATATGTATTATTCAACTTAAGGAGATATGTGGTAATAGCAAAAATAACTATTATTGATGCCCAAATTCATCAATCACCAAAGGAAGAGTTAGAGATGCTGGAGTGGATAATATTGGCTAGGCTCCGGGAGGTGGTACCTATAAAAAGAGATCCATCGGGAATGGTCCCGGCAATGGCACTCCGATGCTCAAGTCAGTATCAATACCAACAGTGGCAGATTGTAAGTAGGAAAGCCTGTGTACCTTAAGGACTCGCCTAGAATCTCTTTTGTAAGCTATGATTCAGGGGTAATTTGGTCCTAGCTTAGATCATGTTGGATCTGATAAGAGGCGGTAGAGCCTTCCATGTATCGTATGGTGCTTTCTTATCTGCAGGTAGTGTCATATCTCTTTAAATATATTTTTGTTGCTAGTTTGGTATATGGTCTACCTCGATAAATGAGGGATCAAATTATAAGGAATCCAGGTGCACATTGTCGAGGAACGAGACACCTCGCTCAACTCTGTGGAACGCCAGGGATCGACTTTATGCTGCCATGGATATGAAAGGAACCATCATCGGGAAGGATTGGGGCACGCCATCCGCTCCCATTGGTGGAGGCATGCCCCCATAGGGCTGTAACAAGAAGAGAGAACCAGAGAGAGGAGGGCTTTCTTGTTTCTTAGGGAGAAGAGGATTTTTATTTCGGGACAAATCTTGGACCTCTCGTACCACTCCGGCTACTACAAGATATATATATAGCCCTAAGTCAACATGACTCAGCGCAAACAAAACTCTCTCTCCCCCTAGGCCAACACATCAAATCTAAACCCGTCAGAAGAGTCGACTCGAACAGACCTCGAGCTGACCGACCAGACCACGAGTCGACTCGAACTACCTCGAGCCAACTCGACTAGAACTCAATCCTGCTGTCGACCTGCAGGAGTCAACTCCTACATAGCCCGAGCTGACTCCAACCTCAAGATCTCCAAACCTAGATCTCGAGCTCCCCTGGAACACCTCCAGGAAATGCTTGGCACGCCTCCAAGCACCCAGGGATCGCCTCCAGCATCCCTGCCATGGTCTCCTAAGTCTCTCCAAAGCTTGGGAGCACCATGCAAATTCCAACAATCTCCATCTTGGTGCCTCCAAGCTTTGGCAAACCTGGTAATGTTCTCAATGCATACCTTGTTGTAACTACATGTCCTAACAGCACTGTGCGGATATCCACACCTCTGCCAATATCCTCTAGCTGCTGATATCACTTGGAGACCTCTGGGATGACCGCCTCCACAGTTGAAGACCCTAGCTCGTATCCTGGCACCACAGATTATTATTTTCCTTCTGTCTGGCAGTTGTATCAGTATGTTCTTAGACTTCCTTGGAGAGAACCTAGCAGACCTGACCCAGCACTCACTGTAACTAGATCTCTACTTGACACAATCTCCACAGAGCCATGCCATACTCTACACTCTCCGCTCCACCTGGCTAAGTGCACCCCTAGCATTTGTGCAAGGATATGGTCCTCCATGCACCTCCCGCTCTGAACATGTGTCAAAACCTGCTCCACCTGTGAAGCACCTGTCACCGGTGCTCCACCTGAGACTGAAATCCCCCAGATGCCACAGAAAGAAACCCCGAGGCCAGCCTCTCAATGCTGCCCTGCTGAGCATGACCTGAACCTCGTACCTAGTTGCTATCTCCTCGGACCCTCCGTATCACAGTGGACCTCTCCGAGATCGTCTTGGATACTCTACAACCCCATAGAAACCTCCAAAACCTAGGATCTCATCCCAACTCCTCAAATATAGCAACTTAACAAAGCAACCATCGCTAGTGGATGCTCCATCACATCCCAGCCTCTCCATAGGCTGCATGATGTCCCTCATATCCTAGCCTGTCTCTAGGTTGCATGACATCCCTGGCACTCCCTGAGACCTGTCCCTGGTCTTTCTAAGCTGCCAGCCTCCATCAGCTCTAGTGGCTGCACCATCACGTCCCAGCCTGTCCATAGACTGCATGACCATGTCCCAACCTATCTCTAGGCTACATGACATCTCTGGCACTCCTTGAGGCTGTCTCCTGTCTCTCTGAGCTGCCCCTGGCACCACCTCTGATAATGTACCTAGGTCTCCTGAGACCTCCCTGGTGCTCCCTGAGACCTGTCCCTAGTCTTCCTGAGCTGCTAGCCTCCATCAACCTCTGCTGATGTACCCCCTGGTGCTTCTTGAGACCTTCCTGGTGCTCCCTAAGCTACCAGCCTCCATCAACCTCTACTGATGTACTCGGTCTCCCTGAGCTAACCGCCTCTCAAGACCCACCTCCAGTCATGTGGGATACCACACCCACATACAGCTCCATCACGATCAAGGTAGCTGGAGACCTACTGATCGCTCTCCTCCACAGTGACCAAGAGCCTGGTCCACTATCGATGGAGCTACCACTCATGCTCTGAAAGATCTCTGGTATGTATCGCTCCACCTGTGCTAAACCATAGATCACCCAACCTGCCATCCTCCATAGCACAGGACCTGCAGCTCTGCACCACCATCACGAGCTCCTGCACCACAGGATCCATCATCCTTGGTGAGATCCACACAACCAGTAGACCTCCATACTGCTCCCAACACCACGAACCTCTATCCGCCAGGGAGAGCCAAAGATGGAACCATATTGCTCATGCTGCCCGCACACACGCCCGCTGCACCACGATCTCCACATATCCTATGACTTGACTCCATCACCAAATCCAACCTAGCTCAACACAAAAAGCTCAAAACATGGAATCCAACAATGCAGACGGGACTTAAATCAGAGTTTGATTGAGCCCGGAATCACCAAAAACAAAATGAGTCATTACACATTTCAGAGCAGAGCAATCGTAAACCGCCGGTCCACCATGAACCAAACCACCGGTTCACGCATAACTTGTGGGTTTACCGCTGCCATTGCTGTCGGTCCATGGCAGAAACCATGGACCACATCCTTTCATGGCCACCATCATCGCCTTCGGCCACCGGCCCTTGCCTACGGCGACTATCCTGCACCTCCAGCAACCACCCGCGCGACCGTGTCGAACCCGATTAGCCCTGATCGGATCCACCAAGTCACGATGTGCCTAGCATCGACGAGCCGCACCCCTGCACCACCCAACACTGCCGCCATCTCTCGGTTACGACCAATGAACACCCTGGACCAATGCCCTGCACCCGACAAGCCTGCTGCGACACCCTGCACCGCCCTGTGCAATCACCCAAGCCGGCTCTGCAACAACCGAGTTGGCTCTGCACCCTGTGTCCTCCAGTTTTGTCGCTTCTCCTCTACCTGAGTCGGCTCTGGGATGGCCTAGTCGGCTCTGCACCCTGCATTATCTAGTCTTGCACTGCTTCTTCTCTGTCTGAGCCGGCTCTGCAATGCCCGAGCCGACTCTATGATGCCCTATGACCAGTGTTCATGTCTTCTTCCTCTTGCAACCATGCCCCTGATTGGGCATTCTCTCCACCACCGCGACCATCACATTCTGACATAAAGGAAGACTAAAGACTGCCATCTCCCCTCCAATCCATGCCAACGCAATCTAAATTTTCATCCATCACCACTGAGTCATTCAGATTCGCTAAAAACATCTCCATCTTCATCAGAGATCCACAGATCCAGACACCATGACCCCTCAGGCCGACGATCCTTCCACCATGATCACGGCTTTCAGATCCAAGAATCTGAACTCCAGCTATGCCATCACGATCTGAATCACGTTCGTCACCATCGGGCCATCTGCTAGATCTCCTCTTCCATCTCTAGCACAATCAAGAATTCTCTTCCAGGAAGGGTAACAGGCTTACCTCCGATCTCACCTCCAACGAGATCTCCGGGATATCCATCATGCTTTCTATCTATGCACCTGCAGCCTCCTCCATATCTCACAACCAGAGATTTGCTTCTTCTTTCCTTTTTTCTTCATGCCACCACATCAAGATGCTCTAATACCAAATGTCGAGGAATGAGACACCTCACTCGACTCCGCGGAACACCCGGGATCGACTTGATGCTGCCATGGACATGAAAGGAACCATCACCGGGAAGGATTGGAGCACGCCATCCGGTCCCGTTGGTGGAGGCGTGCCCCCATGGGGCTGTAACAAGAAGAGAAAACCAGAGAGAGAAGGGCTTTCTTGTTTCTTGGAGAGAAGAGGATTTCTATTTTGAGACAAATCTTGGACCTCTCATACCACTTCGGCTACTACAAGATATATATATATATAGCCCTGAGTTAACATGACTCAGTCCAAACAAAACTCTCTCTCCCCCTAGGCCAACATATGAGATCTAAACCCATCATAAGAGTCGGATCGAATAGACCTCGAGCCGACTCGACCAGACCAAGAGTCGACTCGAACAAACCTCAAGCTGACTCGACCAGAACTCAATCCTGCTGTCCTGTAGGAGTCGACTCCTCCATAGCCTGAGCTGACTCCAACCTTAAGATCTCCAAACCCAGATCTCGAGCTCCCCTGGAACACCTCCAGGAAATGCTTAGTATGCCTCCAAGCACCCAGGGATCGCCTCCAACATCTTTGCCATGGTCTTCCAAGTCTCTCCAAAGCTTGGGAGTACCATGCAAATCCCAACACACCTCCCTTCACTCGCCTGGTGATGATTATGGATTTTGGGATATGATAGGGAATCGGCCACAAGATAGAAACTACAACAGTGGATGTCTGGGTGTCATTGCTTAAGATAGGTACATTGCCAATAGAGTCTTGCCAATAGAGTCTTGTTGTTCGAAGTGCTCATGGGGCTTCTAGGGCTCGAGAGCTCATAGCCGAACAATCCCTGGATAGTCAGTGAGGCTCACTGATGTCTTTAGATATAGGAGTTGGCCTCTATTGATGCCCGCCCGAGGCTTGTGTTCGAACACTGGCTGAGTAGTTGATAGCATTGTTCGAGCAGCTAGTCGCATATTTTGTGGCATCTTCATTCATTTTATTATGACCCAGTTCGATGTACAATCTATAGCCCCTACTGGCGATAGGGTCAATGGTCTGCTTTCACTATTGCAAGCCCTATATCTCTAGCCTGATTCCATTTCCCACTAACAAAGATTTTCTACTTTTTGATCCGAACTTTGATCAGATCATGGAAGTACTCAGAGAAAAAGGAGGGCCAGAGTCATAGTGCTTCTTTTTATGATCTAGAGGCTTATGGTCTTTGAGGCAGATTTTGATAGAGAGGGTAATGATGTGCCTTGCCTTATAATTTTTAATGATATTGTTGGATTCGTTAGATGAAAGTATGCTGAAACTAGTTCATAAAAAATTCTAATCATGGAAGCATAACTATGAAAAACATTTTTCAAATCTGGCTGAATCCTGGGATTTCTATCAGAGCTACCAAAATATGCGATCTCTACTAGTATCCACATGGGATGAGATCTTGATCTAGTTCTCGAGGTCTTCGAAGTGCTAGCTCCTTCACAAGCCCCTCTTCTAATTTGGATCTACAACCCTTCAAAAATTAGAACTAGAAGGCTGAAATCAAACACTTCACACTACGAAAGAGATTTCTCCTAGAACACTTAGACAAAAAATTTTAAATTTTTTTCTTAATCTTCTCTTGATTGGCCCTCTATTTCTTTAATTTGTAGGTTTTTAGGCATAAAACTATTGCCACCAAGATTGCCGTGGCTTGTAGCTCTGACATGTCGCAAATATGTTGGGTCTTTGTGGGGCACTCATCCCTCCCTTTCTTGGCTAGCTCCTTGGTCTTGTCACCTTGCAAAAAAGGAAAGATCCGGGCTGGGGATTCTGGCGGGGACACTCCAATGATCAAGTCAGATGGGACAATCAAGGGAAACAAAACCTTTATGGTGGAGAGCTTGGGGGGCTCTCCATGTAGAGGGTGAACGGTAGAATTGAGGTGAAAAGAGCAAGTGAAGATGGGAGCGGAGAGCCTGGAAGGGTCTGCTGGGGATCCCTTGCTCGCTTGCTCTCTCTCTCTCTCTCTCACCTATTTGTTTCTTCTTTTTCTTACCTCTTGCTTTTCCTCTCTCTGACTTTATGTATGTGGGATGGCCTAGAGTAGGTCTGGTGCTTTTTCTAGGTGTCCCTTTCCATGTGCCTTTTTTGGGAGGGGCTTGTTGTTGCCGTGACCTCCCACTTGTCGGACCGGTCCTTAGGAGGAGATCCTTCCATTGGGGGTGTACGCCAGCATGGTTCAGGTCCTATCTCTCTGGTGGTATGGTTCCCCATGGAAAAGATGGGGTCGTGCAGTTGAGCCCCCTACCATGGTGAGGCATTTCCATTCCTAGAGGGACCGATGGAGCATCACCAGGCCCTGGGGCCTTACTGGAGTATTCCTTTCATGGGAGGTTCAGGTATCATGTTGTGGGATTTGAAGCCCCCGGTTGCATGGTCATTGACGTAGCGGCACATTATAGGGCCCGGAACCTAGCAGGCCACATGTCGCTCAAGGCATGGGAATGGTATGTTACAGAGTTTGAATTTTTTGGCAGGATGTGCGCCACCCTTCGAAGGTTGCAAGTGAATAGTAACCTCCTCACTACAGTTTGAATTCTAGTTGACCATTTTTTTTTACCACCAGTGGGAACTTTTTGGCCCTTGCGAGGTAAACAAAAGGAGAGTCTCACCATGGCAGCATGAGCACGACCTCGACCGGGAGCTGGCCTTAGGCAGGGGCTCATCCTATGAGCACGACCCTGGCTGGGAGCAGACCTTAGTAGGAGGGCTCGGCAGCATGAGCATGACCCTGACCGGGAGCTGGCCTCAACCACGGGGCTCGCCCTATGAGCATGACCTCAACTGGGAGCTGACCTCGACTGGAGGGCTCGCCTTGGCAGCATGAGCACGACCCCATCTGGGAGCTAGCCTTATGCGGGCGGCTCAACCTTATGAGTACGATCCTGATTGGGAGTTGACCTCGGTAGAAGGGCTCATCTTGGCAGCTTGAGCACGACCCCGGTTGGGAGCTAGCCTCAGGCAGGGGGCTCGTCTTGTGAGTACGATCTCGGTTGAGAGCTAACCTTGTAGGAGGACTTTTCACGGTAGCATGAGCACAACCCCAGTTGGGAGCTAGCCTTAGGTAGGGGGCTTGCCTTATGAGCATGACCCTGGTTGGGAGTTAACCTCAGTAGGAGGGCTTGCCTTGGCAAATGAGCATGACCCCGGCTGGGAGCTGGCCTTAGGTAGGGGGCTCGCCTTATGAGCATGACCCCGGCTAGGAGCTGGCCTTAGGCAGGGGGCTCGTCTTATGAGCATGACCTTGACTAGGAGCTGAACTCGGCATGAGGGCTCGCCTTGGTAGCATGAGCATGACCCCGACCAGGAGCTGGCCTTAGACGGGGGGCTCACCTTATGAGCTCGATCCCAGCTGGGAGCTGACCTCGGTAGGAGGGCTCATCTTGGCAGCATGAGCACGAAATCAGTCGGGAGTTGGCCTCAGGCAGGGGGTACAAGCACGATCCTAATTGGGAGCTAACCTTAGTAGGAGGGCTCACCTTGGCAGCATGAGCATGACCCTGGCCGAGAGATGGCTCAGGTTGGGGGCTTGCCTTATAAGCTCGACCCTGGTTGGGAGCTGACCTCGGCAGGAGGGCTCACCTTGGCTCTTTATCGGGCCACCGTATCTAGGTGGTGGGTCCCTTGCCATTATGGCCATCAGCAAGGACTCCACGTTAGTGGAAGTGCCACATCTGATGCCCCCAATCCCGAGCTCGGAGGACAAAGCAGCGCTCGAGGCGATGGAAGGAATGACGCTGATATGGAGGGCCGCGTCTCCTGCGCCATCAATGCCTTGTGTGCCGATGCTCCGGAGATCGTGCTCCTGCACCAACAGGGTGATAACACATCACCCCTCTTCGAAGGGGCCATAATTGCTACACCAGGCTTGAAGAAGTTGCTTCCAAATTGAAGCACTTCTTCCAATGGGTCCTGACATGTGGCACCCTTCGGTTGGTCTGGGGTGTGATATAGTGCACGCTCTCAATAGCTACGAGGCAACGGGGGCTCCGAGACATTTGATAGATACTTGTCCTTTTGTTTCTTAAGGGTTTTTGAGCGGTAAGGATAAAACTTCTTTCGTGAAGTGATATTCCTCCATTTTCTTGAGTAAGGTCGCAAGGTCTTAGCAGGTTAGACCCTCTTTTGCCCTCTCTTTGCCTTTTTCTCTCCTTCGATCCAAGCCAGGGGAGCATTCCTACTAGGTCCTTTAGGTTTCCTCTTTCCTTTATTTTCTCATCTTTCCTTGGTTCTGATGAGTCTCTCCGACAGTGAGAACCACCGCCAGGGTCCCCCTGATGGGGCGGGGCCATCTCAACCGAGGTGTCCTTCCTTGGATAGTGAGGAGGAGGAAGTTCTAGTCATGTTTCGTAGGGGTCCCCGCCGAACTGGGATCATCATTGGTACTCCTATAGTTCCCCCTCCACCTGCTCCTTCTGTTAGGGTGCCTGGCAGTCCGACCAGCATCACTTCGGTGATGATCAGCAAGGATCTCCTCCATGTCTATAGGTCGTTCAGGGTTCCTGACTCCATTCGACTCTCTATCCCCGGACTGGAGGAACAGGTCTCTTCTAGTGGCCCGGGCCGTATAGCTTTATACGAAGACTTATTTCTCGAAGGTCTTCGTCTCCCTTTCCATATCTTTTTCTTTTTTTTTCTAGGTCACTATCACCTGGTTCTGCTCAGCTTATCCCTAATGCAATCTGGACCATTTTCTGTTTCATCATTCTTTACAACTTCAATGAGATCATTGCCCATTTCTCCCTCTTCAGGGCCTTGTTTATCTTGAAGCATCACCCGATCGATAGCGGGTGGTGGTTTGTGTCCCCCCGAAAGAGGGGCCTCAAGTTTGATCTACCCACTTCCATCGATGGATGGAAGAGTAGATTTTTGTTTGCCTCGAACGAGAGGGTGGATTGGGTCTGGAGTGACCTGGACACCTCCCCCAATCGACAATCTACAGTCAAGCTAGCTGATAAGGAGATATTTGACTAGCTCATCCACTCCGAGGTTCCAGCCCTTCAAGATTTTCTGACTGAGCAGAATCTTGTCGATGCTGGAGTCAGCCAGGCCTAGCCCCATGGTAAGGCTTGATGTAGGGCCCTTTTTCTTCTTCAGCAATGGACCTAGCTCTGAGGTGTGGCTGACCAACTTGCTTTATCTCGCAGACATGAGGTTCAGCTTCAAAGAGCTTTTAAGGATGTCCAGGAAGAGGGCCCCAACTACGGGGCTAGAAGGAGAGCCCGTGAAGAACCAGAGAGGGGGAGGCCGGCTGCCACGCCGGCTACTCCTGAGTCAGGGGCCCAAGGCCTGGAGGGGGCCTCGCCATCAACTCTGGCGGCCCCCTCAAGCACTGCAATTCCACCTTAGCCGTAGGTGGAGGAGGTGGCGGCACCTACCACCACCGAAAGGTTGACTCCACCACCTAGAGCCGAGGCCACCGGCAGTCACTCGATTGGTGCTGCGCCATCGATGGCAACCCAATTGGATGCCTCCCAACTGCCTGCCATCGTGTGAGATGGTCAAGAAGCTCACCATCATCCTCGCTCGAGACACTGGAATAACCCAAGATTGGATGTTGGCAGAGGGGATCCTTAATTCCCTTGTCCAGTAGATAGACCAGCAGGGCAGGGTCGAGAGGCCACCGGTAGAGGTTGCCACCGAGTTGTTTCCCCAGTTGATGTCGGTGAGTGGATTCTCGGCCTGCTTTCCTTTCCCCTCGCTTCAGTGAGAGGTGTTGACTGTCATTTTTGGTGCAGGTGGCGACCAATGTCCACCCCTGCGGGACTCTTGTCGAGCATTGCTGAGGCCTGAGGAATGCCTCCATCGAGAGAAGGACGAGGCCCAGAACTTGACTGCCCGGGTGCAAGAACTGGAGGCTCAGCTTCTAGCACCCAGGCAAGGGCGGTGGAGCTGGGAGGGAGGTCTGCTGAACTTGGGGAGGCCCTGAAGGGTAAGGAGGGGGAGTGCTCCCTTAAGGCCGTGGTGTTGGCAACCTCCAAGTTGGAGATTTACTGCCTGGAGGGTAGGATGCAAACCCTCCAGGCGCAGCTAGAAGATGAGGCTGTGCGGCGGTGGAGAAGGCCATGGCAACCATTGCACTAATGAAGATGGCCAAGAAAGAAGCCGTTGAGGCCATCCCCAAGTTCATGGCATCTCAGGCCTTCAAGGATGAGGTCGTCGAAGCTGTGCTGGACTCTACCATCAAGGGTTCAGAGACTTCAAAGGCAAGGCCTTCTGCTTCTACGGGCTAAAGGGACTGGACGAGATCCGGCCTTCACTTCCATTCCCTAGGCAGTCGAGTATGGTCGCTGCCAAGATGGAGTTCGAGTTGGAGGCAGAGGCAACCGAAGTCGAGGCTGAGCCTAGGGTTGGGGATGGAGTTAGGCCCGAATTCGCTCAGGATGCCCCTCCTCCAATCGAAGTCACTCGCCATCCAGGAAAGGAGCCAGTGGTAGAATAGGCCTTTCATTCTTCGTCTTTCTTTCACCACTTTTGTACTTAGAATTTTTGGAATGTCTCCTGGCTTGTCGGGAGCCTTCATTGGTTGTAAAAAAAAAACTTTAGCAATGCAAATATTTTCCTTTCATGATTGCTATCTCTATCTCTTATTCTTGCTTTATTTCTCTTTTCTTTTTTTTTGGGTTCTCCCAGAATATTCTTCAAAATGTATGAGCGAAAGAGCCATCTCGACCCACAAACTTAGTGTGGTCTTTCCTTTTTCCTTCAACTTCTACGTACGTGCCTCCCTCCAGCTTTAGTTATTTTGGATTGGCTTCGAGGCCTTAGGATTAGCATGAGGATCTCTTAAGGTTATTCTACTCCCCTTCTTCTAGCCTTGAGATCATGTAGGTCTTGATGTAGGCCTTCTGAATCTTTCTCACCTTGCCAAGTTTTGAGTCAGGCGATAGATGGAAAGATTTTTGGGACTTCCCGGTTTTAGGGTGCCGAACTAAGTCAAGCGATAGATGGTGGGATTTTTAGGGCCTCTCAGTAGACATCTCCAGACCGTGAGTATGGTGGCAAATGCGGGGCTTCGTGAGTTTTCTGGCTTGAGGGTGCCGAACTATGACTCAAGCAATAGATGGCAAGATTTCTGGGTCCTCCCAGCAGACAACTCTGGACTATGAGTATGGCAGTAGATACGAGGCTTCGTAAGTTTCCTGGCTTGAAAGTGCGGGGCTTCATAAGTTTCCTAGCTTAAAAGTGCGGGGCTTCGTAAGTTTTTTAGCTTAAAGGTGCAGGGCTTCGTAAGTTTTCTAGCTTAAAGGTGTGGGGCTTCGTAAGTTTTCCAGTTCGAAAGTGCGAGGCTTCATAAGTTTCCTGGCTTAAAAGTAAGGGGCTTCGTAAGTTTCCTGGCTTGAAAGTACGAGGCTTCGTAAGTTTTTCCTTCGTAAGTTTCCTGGCTTGAAAGTACGAGGCTTCATAAGTTTTTCTAGCTTGAATGTGTGGGGCCTCGTAAGTTTTCTGGCTTGAAGGTATAGGTTTTTATTAGTTTCTCGGCTTGAAGGTACGGGGCTTCGTAAGTTTCCTGGCTTGAAAGTATGGGACTTTGTAAGTTTTCTGGCTTGAAGGTACGAGACTTTGTAAGTTTCTCGGCTTAGTCCATCAAACTTGTAGTCGGACGGATACATTCCTACACAGGCAAAAGACAAAGTTACACCAGTAAGGAACTTTAATGATTAAGAAGTCTTACATCACTGCTAGTATATTCTCAGGTTGCTTGCATTTTAGGTTAGTGTGAATCGGGCACTATCGAGTCTGGTAAGGCAGTACGCTCCTCCTGGTAGGGCCTTGACCACCTTGAAGGGTCCCTTCCAATTTGGGGAGAGCTTCCTGCATTCCCCTGGTCGGGATGCTTCCATCCACTTGAGAACAAGGTCGCCTGGGAGGAACACCTTAGGCCTCCGCGGGTGTTGTAGTAGCACGCCACCCTGCTGGTAGGCTACCATCCAGAGTCGAGCCTTGTCTCTCATCTTATCTAGTATATCTAGGTTGAGGAGGAGACGGGCTAGATTGGTAGCTTCATCATACTGCTCTATCCGTAGCATGGATATTCCAAGCTCTACCGGGATCATGGCTTCGGTGCTGAAGACGAGGTTAAAAGGCATCTCACTGGTAGCCGTGTGGGGAGTAGTATGGTAGGCCCACAACATGCTGGGCATTCTTCAGCCCACTGACCCTTGGCTTCATCCAGCCTCATGCGGAGCCCTTGCAGGATAGTTCAGTTAGTCACCTTGGCCTCCTAGTTGGTCTGAGGGTGAGCTACCGAAGTGAAATGATGGTAGATGCCAAGGTCAGCGTAGAACTCCTCAAAGGCCTGGTTGTCGAACTACCTCCCATTATATCGACTTCTAGAAGAAGGACCTGACCTTCGTCTTTGTTATTCAGGCTAAGGGTTCAACCTCGACCTACTTGGTGAAATAGTCGATGGCTACAATCAAAAATTTTTGTTGACCAGACATGGTAGGGAAGGGACCTAAGATGTCCATTCCCCACTAGGCAAGCCCATAACACGCTGGGCAATTTTTTGGCCCACTGACCCTTGGCTTCATCTAGCCTCGTACGAAGCCCTTGCAGGATGGTTTAGTTAGTCACCTCGGCCTTCCCGTTGGTCTAAGGGTGAGCTACTGAAGTGAAATGATGGCGGATGCCAAGGTCGGTGCAGAACTCCTTGAAGGCCTGGTTGTCGAATTGCCTCCCGTTATCAGTGATGATAGTATACAAGAGGTCAAACCTGTGGATCATCGACTTCCAGAAGAAGGACCTGACCTTCGCCTCTGTTATTTTGGCTAGGGGTTTGGCCTCGATCCACTTGGTGAAGTAGTCGATGGCCAAAATCAAAAACTTTCATTGAGGTAAGGAAGGGACCTAAGATGTCCATTCTGCACTGGGCGAACGACCACAGGGCTGATAGCTAGGAGAGCGGAGCCACCGGTGCCATTGGATATGGGCATGACGTTGGCAACAGTCACACCTCTTCACGAATTCAGCAGCATCTTCTCGTATAGTCTCCCAGAAGTATCATTGCTGGATTGCCTTGTAAGCCAAGGTCCTAACCCCCACATGGTAACCGTAGATGCCTTCATATATTTCTTGGAGCACATAGGCAGCTTTTGAGGGCTTCAAACATTTCAGCAGGGGGTAGGAGTAGGACCTCCGATACAAATGTCCATCCATCATCACGTAACGCACAACCTTCTTCTTGAGGAGGCCGGCTTCCTTTCGATGATCGGGTAGGGTGCCTGTGGTGATGTACTTGATGTAGGGGTCCATCCAGCTAGCTTCAGTGGTTACTTACTAGACTTCGACTATGGCCTCATAGTTGGGAAACTCGAGATACTTGACAAAGGTATGCCCTAGCAATGACTCTGGTAGGGTGGCCAGACTAGAGAGGATGTCGGGCTGGGAGTTCTTCGCCCGTGTGATATGGAAGATGCCAAAGTGCTGGAGGTTCATTGTGTACGAGTGCACCTTGTCCAGGTATTTCACTGTCATGGGATCCTAAGCCTCGTACTCACCAGAGACTTGTCCCACCACTAGTTAAAAGTCATTGAAGACCTTCAGCCTCTTAACACCCAGTCACGAGACACTTTTAGCCCCGTGAGGAGTGCCTCATATTCAGCTTAGTTGTTTGTCACCTTAAATAGGAACCATAATGCATACTCCATGATGACCCCATCGGGGTTGGCCAGAATGAGGCTAGCCCCGCTTCCTCTGGCATTGGATTCACTGTCGACATGAAGGATCCACGTCATCGCTTCTAGTGTTGGGTCCGGTTTGGGCTCGGCTTGCCAATCTTCTAACCTCGGGTCTTTTTCATCTACCTATGTGCATTCCACCTGGAAATCTGCAAGGACCTGGGCTTTATATGCTGGTCGCAGGTGATAAGGATGTCGAACTCATTGAGCTTCATCGCTTACTTGGCCAGGCACCCCGAAGTGTTAGGATAACTTAGGATAGCCCTTAGGGGCTGGTCAATGAGAACAGCAATGGGTGCACTTGGAAGTAGGACCTAAGATACTGCGTAGACATTATCAGTGCAAAAATGATCTTTTTGGATTGAGTGTACCTGGTTTTTTCATCATGGAGCAGCTTGCTGGTGTAGTAGACTGGCCGTTGGGAGCCATCGTTGTCGATACGAACTAGCACGGAGCTGACCGCCATGAGTGAAATTGCTAGGTATAGGAGAAGCTTTTCTCCGGGCTCCGGCTTGTACAGCAGCGATGGAGAGGCGAGGAGCTTCTTTAGCCCCTCGAACACCTCCCGACACTCTTCCATCCAGGTGAAGTTATTCATCTTTGGTAGCCCCTTAAAGAATGGCTAGCAGCACTTGGTGGAGTATGAGATGAAGCGACTTAATGCCTCAATGCACCTGGTCAAGCGCTGGATCTCCTTCTTGGAAGCAGGATGCCTCATATTGGTGATCGCCTAGATCTTCTCAGGGTTGGCCTCTATTCCCCTTTGGGTGACCATGAATGATGGGGGACTAACTAGATGCGAAGATGAAGATGATGCAAGTGATTTGTTGGTTTTGTGATTTTTAGGTTTTAAGATTTTTTTAGGATTTCCGAGAACAAGTAAGAGTAGATCTAGGATTCCATACTAATCAAGAACTTCAGGCAAGCAAGTAAGTCCCCAAGCAAGGATAAAAAGAGGACCCCGGGATTGAGAAACCTTGAAAGACTTAGCTCTCAGATCAATACCTACTTAGGAGTCAGGGAGGCAAACCTCAAAGATCTGAAGCACCTGATGCCGAGATCACTTGCTCTCACGGATGCGGCCTGGATGATCAAGCCTTCAACCCCGCGGATGCGCTGGCTTTCGGTCTGAAGGTCATGAAGGCAAGGAAGATCGGCTCCGTGTCGTGGCACCAGGAGGACCCGTGACCATTCAAAAGAAGAGTTAGGTTTCAATCAAAAAAGAAGGCAATAGAAGAAGGAAAGAGGGTTGATGTGGTGATGGCGGAGTTCTTTTTGCTAGGCGCCCGATTGGATGATCCCAATGGACTCTGACTCAAAGTAGGAGGATGGAGTTGCGAAAGAGATGGTAACTTGAGGCTTCACACCTTTCGACACTTGAAGGAGAAGGTGCTCCCTCACGGAGATCGATGTTCCTAGTGAACGAAGGCAACTAAAGAGTAATTTTCTCTCAAAAGAAACTTGTATTTTTCATTCATTATCAATTAGCTTTACAAAGGAGGGGTAAGGTCCTTTTTATAGGCACCTTAGGACCCAATTTAAATTTCAAATGAAAAGTACAAATCTTCTCTTGATGGGGTGCCAAAAAATTCAAAAATTCCTCCTTCTTGGCCGACCATGAATGTGGCTTTGATGTGAGGCTTGGAGCAAGGCTTGTGTCCTCCTCCTTTCCTTGGTTGTGCTTCCACCTTTGGTACAAGGCATGATATGGGGAGTGGGAAGTGGAGGCGCCCATGGATCTTGCTATTCCTTCCAAAGTTGTTCAAGTAGTTTGGAAAGAAAGCTTGATAGGAGGCTTGAAACAAGGGATTTGAATTCTCCAAACTTTAACTCCCTTTTACCTTCCTTGGCCAGCCACCCATATTTGGAAAATAGCTTGATAGGGGGGAGGAAAAAAGGGAGTGTATCAAGTGATGTGTCCCCCCCTTTTGGCATCCAAAATCTGAATTGTGTGCCGCCCACATGGCATGGTGAAGTGGCACCATGTAGGATGAAGAGGTGGTCCCCTGAGTTGAGTGGCTTCCTTCATGGCTTGGCTCAAAAAGTGACTAGACTTCATGACCAATCATGCTTCAAACAGACTCAGACTGGACTCATTACGGGATTGGACTCAGTATAGGACTCGACTTGATCCACTTGGTCAAAATACAGGACTAGACATAGACACTTGAGACTCAATTCAAAGCTAAAGAAAATTACATGGTTTAGGTTTGAAGCCTTATTACAAGACCAGAAAAGTTGGAACCTTAATTGGACATTCACAGAGGGTTGAGGAGCCTCTGTCGGATTTTGGTGCCCACACCAATGAACCCAGGAACTTTTCCATCGCAATGCCAAACATGCACTTGGCAAGATTCAGTTTCATCTAGTAGAGGTAGAGGTTATCGAAAGCCTCCGCTAGGTTGGTGATATGATCTGACTATGGGCCACTCAGGACAAGCATATCGTCCACGTAGCCTGCATGTTGCGGCCGATCTTGTCTTTGAAGACCTTGCTGACTATATGCTGGTACGTGGTTCTTGCATTCTTAAGGCTGAATGGCATCATCCTATAATAATACATACCCCTGTCGGTCATAAATGTTGTGTGTTCCTTATCCTCTGGATGCATGCGGATTTGATTGTATCCAGAGAATGCATCCATGAAGCTGAGAACCTATGACCCAAGATCGCATCCACCTGTTGGTCAATCTTGGATAATGAAAAACTATCCTTTGGGTAGGCCTGGTTGAAGTGGGTGTAGTCACACAGATTCTCCACTTTTCAAAGGCTTTCTTGACCATCATCACGTTGGCAAGCCATGCAGGATACCGGACCTCGCGGATGAAGCTTGTTGTGAAAAGCTTCTTGACTTCTTCATTGATTGCCTTCTGTCACTCTAGGGTGAAGCTTCTCTTCTTTTGCTGGACTGGGTGACAGTTGGGATCAACATTTAGCTTGTGGGTGATCACCTTTGGAGGGATGCTAGGCATGTCGGTGGTAGTCCATGCAAAGACATCTGCATTAGCCCACAAGAAGCTGAGCAGGTGGGATCTCTCCTCTTCAGACAGCAAGGCTCCCACCTATACCGTCCTTAAGGGATCCTCCCCCAAGGGGAAGGGTAACAAGGGCTCAATTGGTCTGCCCTTGGGGTCCGACTCCGTCAAATTTAGCTAGTCGAGGACCGGGCTTGGATTGGCCCCTCGGGGCCCTGGAACAGTTTGCAGGCAGTGCTGGACTTGCTGGCATGACCCTCTCATCTTCCCTGTCCCCTAAGGGGTTGGGAACTGAATGAGGAGATGCTTTGTGGAGATGGTGGCGTCGAGCAGGTTAAGTCTGGGATGCCCCAAGATCGTGTTGTAAGGTGAAGGAAGCCTTACGATGGTAAATATCATCAGCACTATGATTGCCGAGGTGGAGTCCCAGTAGTTATTGGGAGCATAATCTCTCCCTCTACTCCAACTAAATCTCTCATGAATCCCACTAAGGGCATGAACACCAGCTTTATCTAGTCAGCAGACAGGTTCATCCTTACAAAAGCATCTAAAAAGGGATATCTGCAGAGCTTCCACTATCAACCATGATTTTTTTTTACAAGATGTTTCGTTATCATCATTTCCATGATGACAGCATCATTATTTGGGTTATCCACCCCAACTGACCCCTCTCTCGTGTAGGGGAGTTTATCATCACTCCCTTCTCTCCCACTACCCCTCTTCGGGATTCTCCCTGCCCTCCAGGATATCATCCCTACCAATTTCTCGGTGGGCCAGTTGTCGATGGCAAGCGGACAGGGCTCTTCACCCCCGATCACTAGAGGTGCTGCTTCATCCATGTATTTTTCAAGGTAGCTGTGCTTGATCAGGTCTTCTATTTTCCCCTTCAGATGGTTGCATTCTTTCGTATCATGGTCATAGTCCCGATGGAAGCAGTAGTAGCAAGACTTGTCCCACCCGACGAATGGCTTCAGTGGGAGAGGTCTGCACATAAAGCACTTACCCTTGATCTCCATCAGGATCTTCACTCTAGGGGTGAGGAGAAAAGTGAACTTCTCTTCCTTGGTGTGGTCGACTCTAGGCCTCGACCCCGGTCACTGGATAGGTGCCATCTTTTGAGTTGAGGGAGTGGATGTCTCCCCGAGCCTCCTCTGCATGGATATACCTATGAGCCTAGAGGTGGAGCTCCAAGTAAGTCTTTGGAGGCTTCTTGTCGAGGGAGTAAAAAAAGCGGGAGGTCCGTAACCCCCTCTTCAGGGTTAGCATGGTGATCGTCTCATTGTGGTGGTAGATCTCCAGGATATCAATTTTGAACCGGGACACGTACTCCTGGAGTGATTCTCGATCCTGTTGATGGATCAAGAAGAGACTATCAGCTTCACGTGGCTCCTTCCTGCATGCATCGAAGTGCACCACAAATCTTTTCTCCAACTAGGAGAAGGAATCTACACTGTCAGACTCAAGCCTGGAGAACCAGGCTCGAGTAGCCTTCCATAAGGTGGCCAGGAAGGTGATGCAAAGGAGAGCATCAGTGGCCCCCTATATCCTTATAAGGGCATTGTAGCTTTCCAGGTGGTCCAAGGGATCGGTCGTCCCATCATAGGGATCAACCTACGGCATACGGAACCGGCTAGGGATCGGTTCCTCTTGGATCCTACAGGAGAAAGGGGTCAGGTGTCATAACTCGTGGGCTCATTGGGAGAGCGCTGAATCTCTGCAAACCAGCAAGATAGATCTACCAGCTTGCGCTCCTTCTCCTTGAGGCATCTCTCCGCCTGACGGTGGATTGCCTCGTCTATGGATCCCTGGGTAGAAACCGTGGGGGTGAAGGATGGTCAGAGTGGAGGAACTCCTTCTTGGGTTCCTGGCCACACCGGTGCCATTGGTGTGAGTGTGGGTTGTGGTCCAAGACCAGGGGTTGGTTCCCTCGACCGGTTGGATCATGCTGCGGCTTCTTTTAGACCATTTGGTGGTCCCCCCACGAGCAGGAAGCCGCATGCAATGACCCCTCATGGAAGGACCGTAGGCTGCTACGGGGGTCGGTGGTATGGGTCGTCGGTGTCCCTAATTGCTACTGAGTTTCCATGGATTGGTGCCTCTGATGGAGCTAGCACACCACCGCAGCCTGGGCCTGGACTTGCTGGGCTAGTGCGGTGATTTGAGGGTTTGCCGGAGGTAGCGATGGTGGAGCGGGGAGTTCCCTCTCCGAGCTATGGTCACCGTGAAGAGAGGGATCTCCCACTCGACTAGCAGAGGCTTCGCGAGCCTGCGTGGTTACCATTGGATCATGGGATTCCATGGATCTCTCCCTTGCAATTGAGGACTTGGTATCAAACCATCTTCTCCTCCCTTACCTGGTGCACCAATCTGTTACCGCCAAGATTGCCATGGCCTGTAGCTTCGACATGTCGCGAATGCATCGGGTCCCCATGGGGTGCTCGACCCTCCCTTTCCTGGCTGGCTCCTTGGTCCTACTGCCCTGCAAAATAGAGGAGACCCAGGCCAGGGATTCCGGCGGGGACACTCCGACGATCAAGTCAGACGGGATGATCAAGGGGAACAGAATCTCTATGGTGGAGAGCTTAGGGGGCTCTCAGTATAGTGGGTGAAAGGTAGAATTGAGGTGGAAAGAGCAAGCAGAGATGGGAGCTAAGAAATTGAAAGGGTCTACTGGGGGTCCCTTGATCACTCGCTCTCTCTCTCTCGCCTATTTATTTCTTCTTTTTCTTACCTTTTGTTTGTCCTCTCTCTAACCTTATGTATGTGGGATGGCCCAAAGAATATCTGGGGCTTTGTCCAGGTGTCCCTTTCCATTTGCCCTCAATGGGAGGGGCTTGCTGTTTCTTATGACCTCCCACTTGTCGGATTGGTCCTTAGGAGGAGATCCTTCCATTGGGGGTGTACGTCGGCATGGTTCAAGTCCTGCCCCTCTAGTGGTATGGTTCCCCGTGGTAGGGGCGGGCACCGAGTGGTTGAGCCCCCTGCCACGGTGAGGCATTTCCAATCTTAGAGGGACCGGTGGAGCATCACAGGGCCCTGGGGCCATAATGAAGTATTCTTCTCAGGGGAGGTTCAGGTATTGCGTCACGAGGTTTGAAGCCCATAGTTGCATGGTCGTTGACATGGCGGCACATTATAGGGCTCGGAACCTGGCGGGGCGCAGCCGCTTAAGGCATGGGAATGGTGTGTTGTAGAGTTTGAATTTATGGCAGGACATAAATCATCCTTCGAAAGTTGCAGGTGACTGGTAACCTTTTCATCATGGTTTGAATTTTCATTGACCCTTCTTTTATCGCCAACAAGAACTTTTTGGTCCCTATGAGGCAAATAAAAGGGGGAGAGTCTTGCCTTGGTAGCATGAGCATGACCCTGATCGGGAGTTGGTCTTAAGCGGGGGGCTCGCCCTACGAGCATGATCCTGACTGGGAGCTGACCTCGGCAGGAGGGCTCATCTTGGTATCATAAGCATGACCCCAGCTGGGAGTGGCCTCAGGCGAGGGACTCGCTCTATGAGCATTATCCCGGTTAGGAGCTGATCTCGGCAGGAGGGCTCCCCTTGGTAGCATGAGCACGGCCCTGGCTGGGAGTTGGCCTCAAGCGAGGGGCTCACCTTATTAGCACGAACCTGGCTGGGAGCTGACCTTGGTAGGAGGGCTCGCCTTGCCAGCATGAGCACGACTTCGATTAGGAGCTAGCCTCAAGCGGGGGGCTCGCCTTATGAGCATGACCTCGGTCAGGAGCTGACCTCGGTAGGATGGCTCACCTTGGTAGCATGCGCATGACCTTGACTAGGAGTTGGTCTCAGGCGGGGGGCTCTTCTTATAAGCACGACCCCGGCTGGGAGCTAACCTCGGCAGGAGGGCTCGCCTACCCCGATTGGGAGCTAGCCTCAGGCGGGGGCCTTACCCTATGAGCACAACCCTAGCTGGGAGCTGACCTCGACAGGAGGGCTTGCCTTGGTAGCATGAGCACGACCCCAACCGGGAGCTGGCCTTAGGTGGGGGGCTCGCCTTATGAGCTTGGCCTCGACTGGGAGCTGACCTCGGCAAGAGAGCTCGCCTTGGCTTTTTATTGGGTCGTCATATCTAGATGGTGGGTCTCTTGCCATCGTTGCCTTCAACAGGGACTCCACGTCAGCGAAAGTGCCATATCAAGACAAAGGAAGAAGATAGATGAAAATCAAAACTTGCAATAGAAGGGAGAAGGAATAAAGATTATCGCATGCCCACTTTAATTCCCTTTTTAATGTGGTATTTTGTCGCACAAAAATCTAATATTCTACACCTGAGATAGATATATTTCTTTATTAAATACTAAAAGATTAGGATGAGTTCTAATCAAAATAGAAGTCCTAATAGAAGAAGAAACCTTATTAGCACCTCCTTTTATCCAAAATGCATGCCAAGGAAAGATTAGCATGAAATGTCATCAAATAATCCTTCTTTTAATTGGCCAATCTAAGAGAATAAGGTTTAATCTAATTGGGTTAGGAGTCTATTTTAATTAGGTTTAAATTTGACTCAATTTGGACTTAAATTGAGCCCGATTCGAATCAAGTTTGAAAATGTTGTCAATCCTATTCTAAATAGGATTCAATTTCTAGTCCAAATAAGAAAATTAAATTGAATTAGATTTTAATTAAATCAAGTCCAATTAAATTAAATCTAATTTAAATTAATTAAGATTTAATTTATAATTTAATTAAATCTATTTATATTACAATATTTGTAATTAAATCCCTTATGCTAGCAATTAGTAGCTGCTAAATTTGTAACCCTTACAAAATATAAATTTCTAAATTTAAATCATCAATCTAATTAATAATTTAGATTTGATCCAAGTTCTTGATTAGGTCAAGTCCCTTTTATGTATGACCCCTCAGATTCTCTATCTAATAGTGAGATGTATTATGATCCGTATCATAATATTATCAAAACTTTTTCGATGGACCGAAACTATTTTGGCTCAATCATAACAGCGATTGTTGATCCGAAAATAATCTAGTGAGTTCTCATAATCCACCAGTGATACCTCGCAGTATATAGTAGCAATCTAGTATATCAGAAAGATAAACCCTTAGGTATAGTTGTCATGTGATCAAGTTTCTCTATCGAAAGTTTCGATAGGATACAGATCATAAAAACTCATTAAATCCTAAGCATCTATCATATGCTAGACTTAATTAGCTTGAGTCCAATCATGATTTCTACAAAATCTCCTTTCTATTATCATGCCACTTTGGTCACAGATTCAAGGACTTAGCCTGTTAGGTCACATAAGACTATACCTCAACTACTAAGACTGATAGTTTTCTATAAGTGCTCTCCATACTCTATTAGTGAACATACCACAGCCAGTAAACACCACAAGATCCTGAATGGCTAGGGACACTATTTTTTTTCTACTTGGACGAGACGCCAATTTTGAGTGACTGCCTAGTCACAGGGCAGCAAAACACCCTTCAGTACCTGCCTAGCTACATTAAGGAGTACGAGACCCCTCATATCAGAGAACTTCGAGAGGTCTATCTTGCAATCCCTATCCAGAGGAGTATTCCTTATCAACCCCTCTTCAACTTGTGGCGCCTTGCCCTTGTCCATTGCAGGGGAGCAAGGTGGCGGTACATCGATCGCCGGAGCTTGACTCTTCATGATTTGGATCAGAGAGCTAGCCCTCGGCAAAGGCTCAGTCAATGGGAGTTCTGTTGGAAGCTCCATTGGCATAGCACTTCTATTGGTTCCCTCATCTCAGGCCTTTTTTTGGACCTCCGATCCCGAAGAAGGGGCCTAAACTATTTTTCTCTTGGCAGATTGATGAAGCAGGCCCAGATCAGGCCTCATCCTGCCACCTACAGATAAAAATAGATATCGAAATTAGCTGGACAAAAGAGCTACGAAATAGGAAAGAGCCGAAGTCTTCTATCATTTGTACCTAACACAGAGGACCCGTTGATTCCAGCAAGGTAAAGGTTTCTCTCTTTTAAAAGCTCTCGAATGGAGACGGCCTCCGAACCAGATAACAAGATATAGTTAGGTTGGTCAGCCGTCAGAACCTTCTTGCCGGCATTAGCATCCAAACGAGGCTCTCTTCACTCACTGTCAAAACCCCATGGATGAGTAGAGGAGGTGAAGACAAAATTGGATTTTCACCCATGGATAGTGCTGGGCATGTCCTTCATTATTTTACGGCCAAGACGAGGGCCGATGACCCACCATCCATAACCATGGAAATCCCTCTTTAAGATGAAGAAGGAAGTGAATAGACTAGTCCTAGGCCTCACATTAGCTATGTGGCTTCAAACCAGAAACCCGCAGATGTTTCGAATACTATTCGGAGTCAGCTGCGCAGGAATGATATGATACATACTAAAGATCCTAAGAAAATAAGGATATAATAGGAAACGAAGACCGGCTTTCAAATGGTCTTCGTATATAGCGATGCACTCGATGGGAGGCCTATTTACCCATTCTTCGAGATTCGGGAGCACTAGAAGGAACCCTTTAGGAATGCAATAACGTTTATGAAGGTGGAAAATAACGTTTATGAAGGTGGGCTATTTTCCTAAGAGAAATAGAACTGGGAACCAGCTTCGATCTAATTTTTGCAACTGCATCCCTAATAGGACCTAAAATACCTGAAGGCCCAGCCTCTCCCCCACCAGAGGGGACCCTGCCGGTGGTGCAGACATCTAGAGATCTAACCCATGCTGAAAAAGAAAAAAAAGGAAGAAGCAAGGAGACCCTACCTGCAGAAGAAACTAGGGACTAGAAGCAATAAAGGCTGGGCAAAAAGCAAAAGCAAACAGAAGCGGAGATGCTTCTTTGACCAATTCTCCCCCCTTTTATAAGGGTGCAAGAAATGCTTAAGTGCACCTCCTCGAAAGAAGAGGAGTCCTACCTCTGATTGCGCCACGTATACAGGGGCCGGAGATGGGTGCGAAACTCCAAGCGATGCCAAGCTAATTCGATGCGGGAAGAATCAAAATCCCTAATCCACATGACCTCACTTGATGACTGAGATGAAGCCCATATCTTTTCTCCTAGGGACAAGATGAGGCCCCGTTTTCTACCCAAATCCCAATTAAAGAATCGACCGAATCACCGCAATGGAAGGAAGAGACGCGACCTGTCGACTGGCCCTTTTCTTTCATGTTCTAATAGGAAGGCAACACCTGTCTTCAACTTGATCTTTGAATAAGATGTTCGTTATGGTGAGCGACCGGACCGAAGATTTACCATCATTGGTTGTGCTTTTTCTGGCAGAAAATGACAATCTGTTAATACTCTCACTCTTTAAGGCAAATTATTGCTTCGAAAACTAAGAGTGGGGGGCAACTATTATGATATGCCAGTTCAGTACAGGCTAATTATCAGTTCAGCCACTCACCAAATTCTTTTTGAATCTGATGCCTAAATCGAAGTGCCCTGAGGAAGCTACATGGGTAGATAAAGCGACGACCCCACATCGTTGCCCTGGTCACATCGTGGGGTCAGTCCTCGATCTTAGCCAAAGGCATTGGTCCCGAAGAGTACCACCATGACCGACTACAACTAGTCTCCTACACATCAGTCAAAGAAGGCCGATCCGAAGAAGACTGGTTTGAAGATGATGCTAGCTTCACTCCACAACCCACTCCGAAGGAAAAAGCTTCGATGCAAATGATAGAGGTGTCCTCGGCTTGCTCCTAAGAGGACAAGCCCGAAGCATTTCATCGATTCAACATCGGTCCCTCCTGAGGAAGAGGTCCAGAAATGAATCTCTGGTTGATCTCAAATCTTTGAATGTGAATACAGTTATTACAATTGATCGCATGGCCACTATCTATAATCGCAACCATATCGGAGTGGCCATGTGGCCACTAACTCCAATTCTAACGATTCCAAACTGGCAAGAATCAATTGGCAACCACTTATGATTATATATGGTGTAAAGTTAATTAACCCCATCCTAGTCATAGATGGATAAGCCTAAACTAGCACGACAACCACTATAACTACTGGTAAGAAGGGACACTCAAGGTAAGCCTGACAAAAGAATACTTTCACCATCTTTCTTTCTCCTAAGAAAACTCTCCATTATGTTGCTGGAATCTCTATCTGACTTAGGCATCGGAATGTCTCCCATAGAAGAAAATACGGTCACGGACCTGTTTTGCAGGTATCCAGGGGAGCGATCGGCAATCCAGCGGCTCCGCTTGGTCGACGAAGGTTCTATGCCAACAGCTACCATGTTGGAGATGATGAGAAGGTGGCTGGCAGTGGCATGGAAATAGGGAAGATGGTGATAGCAAAATAGGGAGGAGCATGGGAATGGCCAAATCATGGCTCCTCCGGCCAGCGACGAGCTCTCGGTGGCTCCTCCGACCATGGCAAAAGCTAGGAGGAAGATTACGGCTCAAGACGGGAGATGGTCCATGGAATGTACCTATGGATTGGCAACAATGGCTATCATGGACTGCTTACCTCTTTTGTAAACTAAGTGGTTAATCCATCATGGACCGGCTGCTTTGAAATCCATGATAAATTTAATTAAATTGGTTTTTCTTTGATCCTAGGTTCGTTTGAACTTCTATTTGAGTACCGTTTGAGCTGTTAAATTTTAAAAATTGAGCCCTTTTTATCCGTTGACTTCTTTTCCATGAAATACTGATAAAAATATCAAGTTTTAAGAAATATAAATTAATTAATATATATATATTAATACTTAAATTTGGATATTTAATAGACTTATTATTATACTTTGCTTGAGTTATTAAATATGCAGGTAAGTAATGAAAGGACCTTCAAAAATTTAAGGGGCTCTATTCTAGCATGGAGCAGGAATCTTCCCCCATGAGAAAGTCTACCTAGAAGAAGAAGAAACTAGCAAGGAAGCAAAAGAAGGAGAACAAACTAAAGAAGCCTATTGTAAGCAAAGGAAAATGTTTCCACTATAACACAGATGGCTACTAGAAGAGAAACTATTTGCTATACCTGGAGAGCCTGAAGAAATAGAGGTGGACACACCTTCAGAAGGTTTGTCCATGCTTGTTATTGAATTAAACCTTATGGTATCTTCTACTTCTAGTTGAGTATTAGACTCTGGTTCAAGTACTCACATTTGTACTTCAATATAGGGTCATATAAGAAGTAGAGCACTGAGAAAATAAGATATGATCCTGCATGTCGATAATGGAGCAAAAGTTATTGCAGCCACCATTGGAGCATTTCCTTTATCGTTGCCATTAGGATTTAGTTTAATTTTGAAAGATTATTATCATGTACCTGTAGCTAGCAGAAATTTTATTTCTATCCCTATGCTAGCATAGGAAGGTTATGAATTAGTTTTCAACTCAATTTATTTGAAAAATAAATTAATTGCAAAAGCTTACTTGATTGATAGTTTATATCATTTACATGCTGAAGTATCTGTAAATATTAACAAGCAAATAGTGAATGTTATAGAATGCAAGCAACCCAGAGACGTCCTAAACTAAAAGTATATGTGGCACCTTAGGCTTGGTCATATTGGAGAGGACAATATTAACAAATTGGAAAAATATGAAATCTTAGACTCAATTAATTATGAGTCATACCAACTCTATGAATCATGCCTTCAAGGAAAAATGACTAACCTTTGTGAGACATGGGGAGAGGATCACTGAATTACTTGTCCTGGTCCACACTAATGTGTATAGATCATTTGATATGTAGGCCAGGGATGGTTTTCAGTACTTCATTATCTTTATTGATGATTACCCATGGTGTAGGTATGCATTTCTTATGAGATACAAGTCTAAAGCCTTTAAAAAGATTAAGAAATTCAGACATAAAGTAGAAAAGCAAACAGAAAAATCTTTTAAGGTTCTCTGATCAAATTAGTTGGGAATATCTTAGTAAAAAATTTTGGATATCTTAAGGATAATGGCATAGTCTCATAGTGGACTCCTTCTACTACACCTCAACTCAATCGGGTATTTGAAAGAAAAAATAGGATCCTATTGGATATAGTCGGTCCATGATGAATTTCACTAACCTACCTATATTTCTTTGGGGACATGCTTTGTAAATTTCAATTTATATTTTTAAAAGGGTTCCCTTTGAGTTCATTCCTACTATACCATATGAGATGTGGCATGGTAAGAAACCAAGTCTTGGTCATCTCAAGATTTGAAAATATCTAGCCTATATTAAAAGACTAATGACAAACAAATTATAATCCAGATCTATGAAAGCTTCCTTCATAGGGTATCTTAAAGAATCTATAAGTTACTATTTTTACTTCCTAAAGGATCATAATCTGATTCTGAGCTAGCATGCCACATTGTTGACTGGGTGCCAGCTCACGCCTCGTAGAGGTCTAGGGCTGTACAACATGGTTGACATCTTGGTGAGCTGGGGTCCAGGTCATACCCCTTGGTCGGTGCTGCGGTGCTCGTCTCCGGGGAGCCGACTCGAGGTTTAGTACTCTGGGTTGCTCTTGCAGCGGTCAAGCGGGGAGTCGACTCGAGTGCCCCGGGGTTGTTGCTCTACTAGTTTAAGAGAAATAAACCTACCTATTATAACAGGGATATTCTTTTTGTAAGAATGGTTAGGGGCATCGATCCAATAATTGGTATTAGAGCCGAGGTCTCAGGTTTGAGTCTCAACAGGGGGAAAAATCTCGGTCATTTTATTAGGGGGGATTGTTGACTGGGTGCCAACTCACACCTCGGAGAGGTCTGGGGCCGTGCAACGCGGTCGCCAGCTTGGTGAGCTAGGGTCCAGGTCATGCCCCTTGGTCAGTGCTGTGGTGCTCGTGTCCAGCGAGCCGACTCGAGGTTTAGTACTCTGGGTTGCTCTTGCAGGGGTCGGTGAGGAGTCGACTCGAGTGCCCCGGGTTACTACGCTGCCGGTTTAAGAGAGATAAACCTGCCTCTTATTATAGGGATGTTCCTTTTGTAAGAATGGTTAGGGGCATCAATCCAACACACGTTCCTAGAGAAATAATTTATTCAAGATGGTGGTAGTAAGAGGTTAATTAAGCTTAATGAGAAAGTCTCTAAAGAGTGGCCAGCTAGAGATTAGGTTGAACCCAATGAACTAGTTGATTAGTTTCTCTACCATCTCATAGGTCTAGTAGAGTCTCCTATCCTCCTGAAAGGTAGAGTCTCCCTTCCTCCTGATAGATACTTAGGTATGCTTATAGAGGACATAAATGAAATATTTCTTGTAGGAGATAAGGATCAAATAGTTGATCCTAAGACTTATGATGAGGTGATGTCAGGTATCGATTATGAGAAATGGTTGAGTGCTATGAAGTCAGAAATTGACTCAATGCACTCAAACCAAGTTTGGTCCTTAGTGGATCTAAATAGGTGCAAATAATAAGATAGAGACCATTAAAGCTAGGCTGGTGGTGAAGAGGTATAGTCAATGTGAAGGTATTGACTATCAAGATGCTTTTTTTGCCAATAGCCATGCTGAAATCTATCCATATATTGCTTGCAATTGTAACATTTCATGATTATGAAATATGGTAGACAATGTGAAAATTGCATTCCTTAATGAACATCTTGAGGAAAATATCTATATGGAGTAGCCTTTGAGTTTCACTTCCAATAATGAGAATCATAAAGTCTGCAAGCTGCATAGGTCTATTTATAGATTAAAGCAAGCTTCTTGGAGCTGGAATACTCATTTTAATGATGCAATCAAATAGTTTGATTTCATCAAAAATGAGGATGAGACTTATATATACAAGAAGGTCAATGAGAGGGTTGTTACATTCCTTGTATAGTACATGGATGACATCCTCCTAATTAGAAATAATATTTTCATGCTAATTTTGGTTAAAAGTTAGTTATCTAAAGAATTTTACATGAATGACCTAGGTGAATCATCTTATATTCTAGGAATTAAGGTCTATAGAGATAGACCGAATAGGATGCTTGGCCTTTTATAGAAAATATGTACAGAGGAAGTGCTAAAAAGGTTCAGCATGAAAAACTCTAAGAGAGAATTATCATCCCTTAGGCATGGCATCAATCTCTCCAAGAAGATATGTCCTAGCACACCTGAGGAGATACAGTGCATGAGCAAGATCCCATATGCTTCTGTTATTGGGAGCCTTATGTATATCATGTTATGTACTTGACTTGATATTACCCTTGCTATGGGTATCGCGAGAAGGTATCAGTCGAATCTAGGTGAAGAGCATTGGATTGCTATGAAAAACATCCTTAAGTATTTGAGAAGGACTAAGAATTTGTTCTTGCTCTTTGGAGGAAGTTCTAAGTCACGAGTAGAGGGATATATTAATTCAGACTTTATGTCTAATCTCGATGATTGAACGTTTACATCAGGATGCATGTTCCTTTGCAATGGTGGTTCTACTAGCTAGAAAACTTTCAAGCAACCTATCATTGCTGATTTTACCATGGAGTTGAGTACATCGTTGCCTTTGAAGTTGCCAAGGAAGCCTTTGGTATAACAAATTTGTTACAGAGCTTGGAGTGATGCCATCAGATTCCATCCCCTTGTACTATGACAACAACAGTGCCATAGACCTTGCTAAGAAGCCTAGGTCTCATCAGAAGTCCAAGCATATTGATCGACGATTCCATATTATCATAATTATCTCGAGAAGAAGTACGTCGAGGTGTGAAGGTAGACTCCGTGGATAACATGGCAAACTCATTGATAAAGTAGTTGAGCCAACAGAAAACTGAAGTTCACCTTGAAAAGATAGGACTTAGGTATATGGTTAGTTGGCTTTAATGCAAGTGAGAAATTGTTAGAAGTATGCCTTAGAAACCAAGTTGGCATGACACATTATACTTTTTCTATGATATATTTGTACTTAATTTATTCAAATCAATAAAATTAAGTATTTTACTTTTTCATTTATATATGATGTGTCTATGAATTATCCATGGAGTTAATAAAAAATGATACATTCTTAAGAGTTGAAAATTAGAGATACATGTCATCATAGGTTAACTCCTAAATGCTCATAGTTGTTGGATCATCACAGGGATAGTGTTATCTGCTAAGATCGGTGCATGAATCTCTTCCTTTTTGGGTAGACGAGTCTCGAGTCTATAGTGTAGGGATACTAGAGAGAGTGCAAGTGGTTGTTAGAGAATAATGGTTCAGAGCATGATAAGTTATAAGAAGTTACATAGATATCTACTCACTCTTCAGCAATTTCTTAATGCTATAGTTGTGTGAGTAGTTCCTTGACCTACGGTGCCTCGGCTTCTCACAGTGGGCTTGCTGTAGTTTGTCAGCACATCCGACTCTGCATTTTCCTCCCTACTGCAGGTAAGATAGCGGTAACATCTTCTATCTTCTTTTGGCTATTTATAGAATAATCAGTCTTATGCTTTAATTTGTTGATGTAGCTGGTCCATGACATTACCTTTTTAGAGGAGGGCATGGAGAGCATCGATAACTTTCTCCATAGCTTAAAAGAGGAGCTTCAGATGGCCAGAGCCAAAAAGGAGGTGGCCGAAGAATTAAAGCTATCCATGGACGAGAAGCTCACCCGAAAGATGCCAAAGTCCAGGATTTGAAAGGCGAGCTGAAGAAGGCTCAATGAAGATCTCTGAACAGGAGGTGAAGCTGAGGAAGAGGAAGAAGCAGATACATTCCTTGGAGCATTTTGCCAAGGAAAACCAGAAGAAGGCTGAAGATATGGCCAAGACGACCGACGAGGTGGTCAAAAGAGCCGAAGAGGCAACTCTGAAGGCTGAAGCAGCAATGAAGGAGTCCGAAGCCTTAAGGGAATAGGCAGCCAAGGCAGTCGAAGACTTCAAAAAGTTTTCGTAGTTCAAAAAGGATGTGATTGAAGCAAGCTTGTTCAATTACAAATACGGCTTCAATCACAAACTCAAAGGGGTCAGCAAAATTTTCCCTGACCTCGACCTCTCTAGCATCCCAGCATACGAGATCGAAGAAAAGGAAAAGGAAGGAGTTGTGGCACAGGCTAAGACTAAAGAAGCACCGGGTCGGATTGAAGAAGCCTTGGTCATGGCAAAAGAGTCAGCCATGACAAGCCTGGTAGCCTTGACCCAAGCTGAAGAGGCCTTGGATCCGGTTCAGATTGAGGAAATCCTTCCTTTCGCTGACCCAGAGTTTCCACAACTGCTGACGTAGTCTAGCACGCCTTGTGCCTTGTACTTTTTACCTTTTATTTTGTAAGAGGAATGACATGCAATTAACACCCTCTTAAGTATCAATGAAAGCAGACTTTTTCTTTTGACATGTTGTTGCTTTTGAACTAGAACATCCAATGAAAGATTTTTTAAGTGTAGATCCTTCGGACGGTTCAGGATGGCTTTTAGGGCAATAATCATTTCTGAAAACATGGTAACTTCCAATTTGAGTAAAAATTTCTAAGTGTAAAGTCTTCAGATAAGCTATAGCCCTCAAGATAGGAGGCCATTTGCTGACTCAAATGCAAGTTTCTTCATTGCTTGAAGTCCCCACTCCGGCTGCTGGACTAGCTAATGAGGAATATAATTGCTACTTTTCTTTTTCTCTTCTCTTCTCTTTCTTCTTTTTTTCAGCCAGCCGATTGTACTACTTCTTTTTGAATGAAAACTTTTCTTCTTTCAATGTTGAATTCTCCCTTCGCATACCAAAATGGTGCTAAGTATAAACTCTTCGGGATAACAGATATAGGTCGGGCAGAATTTTGAAATCTTGGAAAAACCCTGCCATCTTCTTAGATCGAAGAGCCTAAACTTTTGCCAAAAGATCTACCCGTCCATCTTAAACAAGTCGACTATCAAGGTAGGCTGATGAGCCCGCCCTTAAGCATTTCATAGATAACCGAGTGGACTGTTTGAGTTTGTCTTGGCACATCTATGGATTCATCATAGGGTAGGTTGCTCGGACCATCCCTATGCCTTTGATTGAAAGCAAGGTAGGCTGATTAGACCCGCCCTGGCATGTTAGCGAATTTGCCATAGGGTAGGTCATTTGGACCATCCCTGTGCCTTTGATTGCTAGCAAGGTAGGCTGATTAGGCTCACCCCGGCATGTTAGTAGATTTACCATAGGGTAGGTCATTCGGACCATCCCTGTGCCTTTAATTGATAGCAATGTAGGCTGATTAGGCCTATCCTGGCATGTTAATGGATTTACCGTAGGGTAGGTCATTCGGACCATCCTTGTGCCTTTGATTGATAGCAAGGTAGGCTGATCAGACCCGCCTTCAAATAGACTTTGTTGAAGCTTTCCCAAAGGGGACTTTCATTGATAATACTTGCAAAGATTCTCTACATTCCAAGGCCGAGGTAGCATGGACCCACCCAAAGTCTCAAGCAGATAGGTCCCCAAACAAACAACTTTTTTGATTCAATAGGGGCCTTCCCAATTAGAAAAAAGTTTGCCTTGTTCCATCGGTCTAGATACTTCGGACCTTCGCAATACCAAGTCTTCGGGATGAAAGATTCGCTCTTTCACCCTGGAATTATAATATTTAGTGACTTTCTATTGATATGCTGCCATCCTCATTTGAGCTTGAAGTCTGGTGCCTTGTAGCAAATCCAAGTTTGCCCTTCGGCACTCCAAAATTTTAGGTTTCTTGTACTTGTCGATCCTTAAAGAATGCAGTATAACCTTTATGGGGAGGACTGCTTCAGTACTGTATGCCAAATTAAATGGGGACTCGCCTCTAGGGGTTGTCCGATTTGTCCAAAGAATAGAATTTAATTCTTCGGTCCAAAGTCCCTTGGCATCATTTAGTCGGGTTTTCAGATCATGGAGGATAGTCTGATTCATTACTTCGACTTCTCCGTTGGACTGCGGGTGGCCGACAGAAGTCAACTTGTGGAGCACATGGTACTGAGCACAAAAGTCCTTGAACTTCGGGTTATCAAATTGCCTCCCTTTGTCATTGACTATGAAATGAGGGATTCCAAATCAGAATATAATAAAATTTTTCACAAAACCTTCAACTTTTCCTTCTGTAATGTAAGCCAACAGTTCAGCTTCGACCCACTTGGTAAAGTAGTCAATGGCAACGATGAAGAACTTTCATTATCCAGATGCCATGGAAATGGGCCAAGAATGTCCATGCCCTACTAAGCGAAAGGCCATGGTGCTATCAGTTGGGTCAGCTTGCTTGCAAGCTCTCTTTACATTATCATATCTCTGGCATTGGTCACATTTTTAGATGATGTCGACGGAGTCCTTTTGGATAGTTGGCCAATAATAACCCTGGCATATTATTTTATATGCCAGAGATCTACCCCCCAAATGGTCTCTGCATATGTCTTCGTGTACTTCCCTTAGGGCATAATCAACGTCCGACAGCCCTAGACACTTCAACAGAGGTTGCATGGAAGATCTCTTGTACAAGGCTCCATCCAAGACAACATACTAGGATGCCATCCAACGAACTCTCTTGGCCTCTACTTTGTCTTCCCGCAACGTGCCCTTATTCAAAAATTTGAGGATGGGCTCTATCAAACTAGGTTCATTTTCAATCTGGTGCACCCTTGGGGTCTCTTCAGCTATACTTGGAACTTCGAGGTGTTCTATGAAGGTACGACCAAAGCAGTCTGGAGTGGTGGTGGCGAGCTTGTATAGTGCGTCAGCTTGGGAATTCTCTGATCGTGGCACATGGGTAATTCCAAAGAATTCTAACTAGGAGGATAGGGCCCATAATTTCTCCAAATATTAGATCATTGTAGGATCCTGAGCTTCAAATTCACCTTTGACCTGGTTCACCACCAGTTGGGAGTCCGAAAAAATTTGGATTTTTCAAATCCCTAAATTTTCGATGATTCAAAGTCTCGTAAGGAGGGCTTCGTATTCGGATTGATTATTTGAAGCATAGAAGGAAAAGCGAAGTATGTACTCCATGGTGTGCCCATCTGGTTATGCTAATGTGAGGCCCGCTCCATATTCGGTAGAGTTAGAAGCTCCATCTACATGAAGTACCCAGATAGACTCTACATCTTTCGGGGTAGCTCCTCCCCCTTCGGTTGATGTACGCTATCTTCGGGCCTCCATGTACATTCGGTTAAAAAATCATACAACACCTGTGCTTTCATCGTCGATCTAGATTGGAAGTTGATATCAAATTCACTCAACTTAATAGCGCACTATCCTTCCAGAAGTCTCAGGATAGTGGAGGATGGCTTTAAGGGGTTGATCAGTCAGGACCATAATAGTGTGGGCATGGAAATAAGGCCGTAGGTACTTTGCCACAATCGCTAATGAGTAAATAAGCTTTTGCATCCTTGGATACGTTAGTTCAGCATTGTGCAAGACTTTGCTGGTGTAATAGATCAACTTCTAGAGATCATCCATCTCTTTTCAGATGAGAACTGAACTAATGGCCTCATCTACAGCAAAGAGGTATAAGTAGAGGGTCTCTCGTTCTTGAGATTTAGAGAGCAGTGGTGGGGCCTCCAGGTACTTCTTCAATTTTTTAAAGGCAAGACGACAATCCTCGGTCTATTCAAAGCTTCAGGACTATCGGAGCACCTTGAAGAAAGGGAGACACTTCTCAGCCGATCGAGAAATGAATCGACTTAAAGAGGAGATTCTTCCTGTCAGCTATTGCACTTCCTTCTTACAAAAAGGATGTCTCATGTTTCGGATAGCCTAGATCTTCTCAGGGTTGGCTTCAATCCCTCATTTGATGATAAGAAATCCCAAGAATTTGCTAGAGGTTACTCCGAAAGCACATTTTGTTGGGTTCAGCTTCATTTGATGGCATCGTAGGGCACCAAATGATTCTTCCAGATCTCTGATATGATCCTCTTTAAGGGGATTCTTCATAATCATGTCATCGATATATGCCTCCATGTTCTTTCCCAGTTGCTCTTTGAATCTTTGTTGATCAGCCTCTGAAATGTTGTCCCAGTGTTCTTTAATCCGAATGGAATCATCTTATAATAGTAGAGACCTTTTTCTACGATGAAGGCTATCTTTTCTTCATCCCGAGGGTCCATTCTATCTGGTTGTATCCAGAGAAGGTATCCATGAAGTTCAACAGTTGATGGCCAGTAGTGGCATTGACCAGTTGGTCGATCTTTGGCAGGGAAAAGCTATCTTTTGGATAAGCTTTGTTGAGGTCTGTGTAATCGATGCAGATCCTCCACTTACCATTAGCCTTCCTTACCATTACCACATTAATGAGCCATTCAGGATAGTTTGCTTTCTGGATAAATCCAGCCTTGAGGAGCTTGTTCACTTCTTCGTCTATCACTTTCTACCTCTCAGGGGTGAAATTTATCTTCTTCTATCGAACTGGCCTATAATCATGGGCACCTTCCAACCGATGAGTAATTACTTCAATCAGAATCCTAGGCATGTCCAAAGCCGACCAGGCAAAGAAGTCGACATTATCCTTGAGGAAGTGAATCAGCCTTATTTATATTTTTTATCAAGCAGACTTCCAATCTGTACAATCTTGGTGGGGTCTTCTTCGATTAATTGTACCAAAACAATTTTCTCCATCAGCTTGCCACAGTCTTCAGCCGGGTCCCTCAGGTCCAATTGGTCTAAAGTTATAGGATCAACTAATTGTCTGTCTTGTATTATCAGACATTGTTATGCAATTATTTGATCTCCTTTCACTTTCCTTACTCTGCTCCTGGTGGGGAAATGCACCAGGGGGTAATAAGGTGACACTATGGCCCGAAATTTGTTTAAGATAGGCCGTCCCAAAATCACATTGTAAGCCGAAGGAGTTCGGACTACTATGAAATTGATGGGGAGCATCTTCTATCGAGGTTCGATACCAAGGATTACGGGCATCATTATTTCGTCCTCGACATCAACTTGATTGCCTACGAACTTAGTCAGTGGCATAGAGGGCCTCTATAGCTTGTTTTTGGGCAAACACATTTTGGAGAACGCATCATAAAGTATGACGTCCGCAAAGCTTCCATTATCAATTAAAATGTGTCTTACATCTTAATTGGCCACAAAAACCAAAATTACAACTGGGTCATTATGTGGGAGTTGAACTCCCGCAAGGTCATCATCGAAGAAGTGTATGGAATTGTTATCCTTAAGCCATTTTAGAATATCATCTTCGACTCTCCTCCAGTTGGTTTGCCGATGCAGCATTCCAACACTTCCATCAGTGGGTCTCTGATTAGGTAGTTCAGTTTCTTCAAGGGCTCTCTAGGGGGCCGTGGCCTCAGGCCGAGATTCTGGGTGACCGACATATCTCCCTAAATAACCCCTCTTGATTAGGTCTTCAATGGCATCCTTGAGTTGGATGCGTCTTCGGTGTTGTGGATGTGATCCTTGTGGAATCTATAATATTTGTTTCTGTTCCTCGCAGAAGAGGACGCTCTCATGGGGCATAGCCATTGGAGATAGCTTTCTTTTTCTATCTCCATCAAGATCCTTTCCCTTGGAAGATTGAGGGGGGTGTAGGAGTCAAATTTCTAGCTCGGTGCTCTAGGCTTAGGACTACGTCATCGAGTAGAGTTGTCGTTGTTGGGGGGTGCAGGGGGGTTCAGTCCCTTGTTGTTCTTCTTCTTCGGAATAGATGTTCTTTTAGCCAGTCGTCGGTTTGCTACTTGCTCTTCGACATCGGCATATTTCTGAGCTCTTGACAGGAGCTCGGCGTAGCTTGTTTGAAATCTTTTATCCAGGGAGAGAGTGAGCCTGGATGACTAGAGCCTCTTCTTTAGAGCAGACATGGCTACATACTCGTTGAGATCTAGGATCTCAAGAGTAGCCGAATTGAATCTGGTGATGTAATCTTGAAGGCTCTCTCCTTCATTCTAGTGAAGGAGGAATAGAGTCTCCATGTTCCGAGGCATCTTCCAGCAAGTCCTGAAATGCAAGACAAACAATTTTTTTCATTCAAAAAAGGAGTCGATGGTACTTGGGCATATGCTCGAATACCATATCCGAGCCGCCTTCTTCATAGTAGCAGGAAAAGTGAGGCAGTGCAATATGTCGGAGGCCCCTTGATTCATCATGTGGGCTTTGAAGCTACCCAGATGATCAAGCGGGCTAGTGGTCCCATCATAAGGTTCCATTTGAGGGACCCTAAAATGCCAAGAGACAATTTCAGCCATAATGTGGGGAGTAAACGGGGGTCACGAATCATAAGCCATGAACTCGCTGTCCTTCTTCCGATCATGAAGCCTCACTACCTGTGATTCGAGGGCCTTAAGCTTTTCTTCGTAGTCGAGGCGGGCTTCTTTCGGCACATCCCTTTCGGGAGTAGAGTATTCGGAGGAGATAAAGAGAGACCGTCTATATCTCTTTCCCTTCCACAGGGCATCGGTCAGCTTTGGATGTCGAGAGCTTTGGCCTTCGAGAGAAAGCCGACATGAGTGGAGAGTTGGGTAGACCCATGACGTTGGTCTCCCTTCCATCGGGATCGATGACTGTGCCTGGAGGTGGCTGGCGGGTGCCCCACCTAGAAGGCGGTATCTTGGAAGTTTTGAACCATAGTTGTAAGAGCATCAACTCGATTCAGAAGAGCTTCGAACTAATGCTGTTCCACAATAAGTGTGGGAGGTGGAACATTATTTTCCACCAGGGGATCGTTCCTCTAAGAGGGAGGACGGTCCCTGCTTGTTGAGGGATTTTGAGTTCTTCCTTTCACCATCATGGCCTCTTCTCACTCTCCTTTCTTAGGAAGGGGAGCTACCAGTAGATGCTTGGTCTGAGCTACTGCGAACTGCCCCCTTCCTGGCATGCCAATCTGTTGGCATAGAACCTTCATCGACCGGGCTGCTGGATTGCTGGTTCGCTCTCCTAGATACCTACAAAACAGGTCACTGACCAGATTTTCTCCGGTTGGGGACACTTTGATGCCTAAGTCAAAGAGAGGTTCCAGCGACAGAATGGAGAGTTTTCTGAGAAGGAGAAAGAAAGATGGTGAACGTATTCTCTTGCCAGGCTTACCTTGAGTGTCATCTCTTACCATAATTTATAGTGGTTGTCATGCTAGTTTAGGTTTACCCATCTATGGTTAGGATGGGGTTAATTAACTTTATCCTATATATAATCATAAGTGGTTGCCAATTGATTCTGACCAGTCTGGAATCGTTGGAATTGGAGTTGTGGCCACGTGGCCACTCTGATATGGTTGTGATTGGAGATAATGGCCACGCGATCAATTGTAACAACCGTATCCATATTCGAAGATTTGAGATCAACTTGAGATTCATTTCTGGATCTCTTCTTTAGGAGGGACTGACGTTGAATCGGCAAAATGCTTCGGGCTTGTCCTCTCAGGAGCAAGCCGAAGATACCTCTATTATTTGCATCGGAGCTTTTTCCTTCGGAGTGGGTTATGGAGCGAAGCTGGCATCGTCTTCAGACCAGTCTTCTTCGGATCGGCCTTCTTCGGCTGATATGTAGGAGACTGGTCAGTAGCCTGTCATGGTGGTACTCTTTGGGACCAACGCCTTCGGCTAAGATCGAGGACTAATCCCACGATGTGACCAGGACAGTGATATGGAGTCGTCGCTTTATCTACCTACGTAGCTTCCTCAGGAAGCTTCAATTTTAGACGTCTGGTTCAGAAAGAATTTGGTAAGCAATTGAACCGATAATTAGCTTGTGCTGAACTGACATATCATAACAGTAGCCATGTCGAGAAACCCATTGTCACCTCTTTGCCCACCGGAGTTGCCACTCATCGTACTTGCCACCGTGACCAGCCATGCCCGCCACCCTCACGCCATCTCCATGAGATGAGCGAGATCTCTGCCATATGGGACAGCAAACGGTGGATAGCAAACACCAATTAATTGCCAGGAACCACTTTGAAGAAAGGATTGGAGAGCCAACTTTTATTCCGAAGGCACATGGGAGCATCAAAAGCCTAGGAGAATTAATTAAGTAAAAGGTTTTCATAGGAGTAGAACGTGGATTTGTTCATAAGAAGCCAAAGAACTTCACGTGGGAACCCAATTCCTTTACAAGTCTCATAACATGGTACAGGACAAAGGCTTCACATCGGAATCAATTTGGAGTGTTAATGGTTTGCTGGAGGATCCAACGGTTAAAACTATTTACCAACCTCAGAAGAACTCTCAACAACGAGTAATGCCATGACTTATGCAACGTGATGACCAGGAATTGGACCTGAGATGGGATTGGATGGCCGACAGGTCAAACGGGTCATGTATCAATTCTATGCAAACTTTAACCAAAATTTTGCACCAACTTAACCAGCTTCGTCTCTATACAAGGGGGTTATGGGAGACTACAGAAAGTAAGCGAGGGCCAAGCGGTTAGCCATAGCATAAATTTGCTTTTCTTTTCTTTTATAATTAGTTTAGGCTAAAAGAGAGAGAGAGAGGAGAAAGAAAATAGATTCTTTTGGAGACAAGGTAATGTGATAGAGCCCCGAATCTCCAAGTAGATGTATTCAAGAGCCATACTCGAGTAAGATATAGTCTGTAGGGAGGTACAGATTTCCGTACTTAAGTATTTATATTTATTTTTCTACTTTATGTAATTGAATAAAGCTTTTAATTTTTTTAAACTCTTTTTTATTTGATTTTCTAAAATTAATTACCTTTAGGGTCGATGGATCATAATCCTGACATGATATGGTCTATGCTTAACATAGATAATTGATTATAGAATTTTTATTCATGTATCTTATTAGGATCTGATCAACTGAATCATTAGACAACCTATACTTGTTGGATGGGTCATGATCTTAACAGGATATGGTTCATACTCGATAAGATAGCCTATGCTAGGGATTAGTTTGAAAGATTCTGAAATAATTATGGACTTTGATTGCTTGGATTGGAACAGGTACATAATTTATGTATGTAATTACCAGAAAACTTGAAGACATTTTTTTATCATATAAATCACTTGATTTCTTAATTAATTTAGATTATTTAATTTTAATGACATATTACCTATCTTTTAAAATCTAAACATATATTTCTTTTACATTTTTCATGAAATAATTATCCTTGATCCCTAAGGATATGATCCCTATTCATCCTAACTATAGTAGTGGTTAGGTTTTTATTTTTGACTGTCCATAATAGTGATCAAATTTTAGCACCATTGTTAGGAATCCAGGTATAATTATTTTACAAAGAAAAGTAAAATATATATATATTTTTTAGTTATTACTCTCTTTAGTTTTATTGCCTTCTTTACTTTAATTGCTTAAATTTTGGATTTTCTTCCATTCTTATTAGCATACAAAAATTTTATTTTCCTTCTTTTCACAAGTCAACTTCTAACGAAATTAACATTCTCTTTTAATTTAACTATCTTAAATAACCCCCCAAAAAAAAAAAATATTTCCATAACACTTAATTAATTTTAAAAAATAAATAATAAATTTTAAAAACCTTCTAACTTTTTTGGATGCTTTGTTTTATTTACATTACATTCTCATAAAATACCTTAAGGGCATAAACCCCTAAACAATATAAGGTGGAGATTTTATCACCCTTCCTTGGCCTACAAACCACCACCTTTCATACTGCATAACCTAAACCTTTAATCTAAATTCAATTAGACATTGGCCCAAGGACATTCGAGCTCATTAGGGTAAGGCATCCGGAAGAGTTGGACCAAATCAAGATTAGTTGGTTGACTAGTGTCTAGAAAAGAGTTAAAGGATGATGTAGCCCTAAAGTAAGGTAGTTCTTTAATTAGTTCCGTTGACTGATCTAGCTAATTTATTTGATGCCTAAGAAAAACAACGAGGGACCCCCACCGACCTTCTTTACCTGGCTAGTTAGCTAGTTAGTTTTTGACTTGGAGGGCTCTAAGGCAGTCTTGGCAGTTATGAGCTATTTAAAAATAGGTTAACCCTAGAAAAGAGAGTTGATGGGGACATCGCCAGCATGGATCCCGGAGCAAGTACGAATCCGAGAGCTGCACGAATCTCGAAGGATATTCAGAATAAATTTGTTTGGGATTTATCTTTATCTTTCGTTTGAATTTTAAATTAGGATTTGGTTGGTTAGGATTGAGATATGGAAAGGCTTATCTTATCATATCTAGTATTTGAATTTGAATCATTCCTATCATGTTATCTTGTATTCAAATTCAAATGAGGATTGGAAAAGTCTATAAATACCACCTTCAATCCTTTGTAAAAAAGAGTTTGGTTAATTGAGTTTTTAGAAAAGAGTTTTCCTTTTCGTTTGCCCTGTTTGGGGAGGGTGAGAGGCCCGTCTGTCCTTCACCTTTAGGCGTCGAGGGATGAGAGACCCTAGTCCTTCGCTTTCGAGCATCGAGGGGTGAGAGACCCTAGTTATCCCCTTTTTTCCCATCGAGTTCCCTCTAGGTCTTATGGATTTTCCTTCACGGCCCCAAGTAGCGATTTGGGTGGGATGCCCTAGGCTCCGCATGTAGTGAGATGGGTGGGATGCCCTAGTCTATATGTAGTGAAATGTAGAGGTGAGATGTTAAGTTCCAAGTCCTAGAGTGTCCAATTTTCCTACCTCCATCTCTATTTTTCCTTCGCCACCACCATAGAAAAATCGAAAAAAAATTTAAAAAATGGGATACCCTAATCATTGGCAACTTCTCAGCTCGCCGACGATCCTACCCTGATCCCGTCCCCCATCAAATTTGTATCAAAGCCATAGGACAGGTTAGGGTATGTTTCTTTTCCAATCCCAAGTTTCTCGTCAGTTCCACCATTCTCCGTCTTCCCTGTTCTTGCTTCACTGCCCACAGCCACCGTCTTCCTCTGTTGCTGAAGTTCCTCAGATCGGTGCATTCACCGAATCTTCCAGACGCCGACAGCCCCATGCCAATGAAACTTCCTTTTCTACATCGATCGGCCCTTCCCGAGACCATCGGCCACCATCTCATCTCCGATCCACCATGGACATCCGCCTAGATGCTTTCGGACTCCTGCGCATGATCTCCTACATTGCAGACATCCACCCTAGAAGCCGATCCTCTGTTCATCTCCACACATGGTGCCCCACTGACCGGAGGACACCGCTAAGCCCCTAGCTCTGCCCGAAGTCATCTCTAGCTGCCCAGATCCAAACCCCCCCATTCCTTTATTGTATGAGATGACCCGGCGGTACATGATGGATATGATCACTTATGCCGACACCGACGTCGTCGTCATCGGTGCCAGCTCCGTCGAGCTTTCTTGCGCCTACGAGCTCTCAAAGGACCCATCCGTTCGCGTCGCCATCGTGGAGCAGTCTGTATCCTCGGGTGGCGGTGCCTGGCTCGGTGGCTAGCTCTTCTATGCCATGGTCGTCTGCAAGCCCACCCACCTCTTCCCCGATGAGCTCGGCATCCCCTACGATGAGCAGGACACGTATGTCATCATCAGGCACGCTCTGCCTTCACCTCCACCTTCATGAGCCGCCTCCTCGCCCGGGCCAACATCAAGCTCTTCAACGCCGTGGCGGCGGAGGACCTCATCGTGAAAGAAGGAAGGGTTGCTGGCATGGTGACTAACTGGGCCTTAGTATCGATGAACCATGACACCTAGTCATGCATGGATCCGAACGTGATGGAGGCTAAGGTGGTGGTGAGCTCCTGTGGGCATGACGGTCCATTCGGAGCGACCGGGGTGAAGCGTTTGAAGGATATCGGGATGATGGACTCAGTCTCCGTAATGAAGGCCCTGGACATGAACACGACGGAGGATGCCATCGTCCACCTCACCAGGGAGATCGTCCCCGGTTCATGTTGTCACCTCCCAGCATCCACCCCGACCCCCTCCTCTACATTGGCCGCCTCCCCTCTGGCCCCTCCGACGGTCCCCACACCTTCGAGCTCTCCCACCGGTGCCCCATCCACCAACCTCGCCACCCCACCAATTGAGGGCCCCTCCACCCCGGGTAGAGAGCATCGCCATCGCATCCATCATTAGCTGGATCACGGTCGCCAGTGTAGTCACTGTTGCTAGAGGAGAGCCCGTCGGATATGCCCTCTAAGGATCGAACCCCTATTTTGATGTTTCGCACGCCCGTCAAAGCAAAAAAAAAACCCTGGCACGAACATAAAAGTAGCTTCCTTCTGCATGCTTCTCAGGGCAAAGCCAGCTTCCTCTTGTCGAGTTCAAGCTGCACGGATTCTAGAGTTGCATGATTTTCAGTGCTACATGATTTTTGGAGCCGAACAGATCTCAGAGCAGAGCCCTTTTGATTGATTGGATTCGGTTTCACCAACGTCCTCGCTGATCCTGACTCAACGGAGTCGAGTTCTCTCCACCTCAGGAGAATGATGGGGACATCAATAGCATGGATCTCGGAGCAAGCACAAATTCGGGAGCTGCATGAATCTCGAAGGATATTCAGAATAAATTTGTTTGGGATTTATCTTTATCTTTTGTTTGAATTTTAAATTAGGATTTGGTTGGTTAGGATTGAGATATGGATATGCTTATCTTATCCTATCTAGTATTTGAATTTGAATCATTCCTATCCTGTTATCTTGTATTCAAATTCAAATGAGGGTTGGAAAAGTCTATAAATATCACCCTCAATCCTTCGTAAAAAAAAGTTTGGTTAATCAAGTAAGTTTTTAGAAAAGAGTTTTTCTTTTTGTTTGCCCCGTATGGAGAGGGTGAGAGGCCTGTCTATCCTTCGCCTTCAGGCATCGAGGGGTGAGAGACCATAGTCCTTTGCTTTCGAGAGTCGAGGGGTGAGAGACCCTAGTTATCCCCTTTTTTCCTGTCAAGTTCCCTCTAGGTCTTATGGATTTTTCTTTACGACCCTAGGTAGCGATTTGGATGGGATGCCCTAGGCTCCGCATGTAATGAGATGGATGGGATGCCCTAGGCTACATGTAGTGGGATGGGTGAGATGCCCTAGAGGTGAGATGTCTCTCCGTGAATGTAAGTTCCAAGTCCTAGAGTGTCTAATTTTTCTACCACCATCCCTATTTTTCCTTCTCCACCACCATAGAAAAATCAAAAAAAAATTAAAAAAATAGGATACCCTAATCTTCGGCAACTTCCTAGCTCGTCGACGATCCTACCCTGATCCCGTCCCCTATCAAGAGTCCATTGTTTGACAACTTGTTTGCTAATAAAATTTTAATCTAATTAAAATACTCTTCTCATTGTCTTTAGATTTAGGATTCTTTAGATTCTTATCTTTAGAACTCTTCTCTTTCTTTCTTTCTTCTTCTTTTCTTTTCTCCTCTTAAATAATAATAATAATTTATTTATATACTTTCTTGCTAAGATAAAATGATGATTAGTCAGATATAGTCTAAACCATACAAGATTATAAGGTCATTAAGGAAAAAATAGATTTCATTGAATGACCCAAAAGCCTAATGGATTATTATTACCCAGATTCTATTGAACGACCTCAAACCCTACAGGATTATTAGTACATGATTGACTCTGTCCAACAATTTAGAATTAGATCCCTCGCTAACAAATTTATGAATAGACTATAATCGATTGATATGTATCTTAGATTCATGAGATTCGAAGATGCATAAATTATACAAGGAAACCTGAAGAGACTAAAATGGCTTCTTTGATCCATAGGATTGAGGAAGTCCTAGACGTAAAGGATATATCCAATTAAATCATGTTCTAGTACCTATGTATACGAGATGTGACACACCAGATCATGTTGTAGAGGAGTATCCTTACTTGATACATCCAGCCCAAAATGGGTTTATATAAGTGAGTGTAGCCAATGATAGATATATAACTGAACCTTATACACCAACCTATAACCTAGGGTTTTGACATCACCCTAATTTTGTGGGGTCACAAGATACAACATTAGGAGCCTATATTTTGTATTAGCCCTATTAAAGGCCAAAACAAATAGTGAATAATCAACCAAGTTTAGATCTTGAGAAAGGAATTAGTACATTAGAAAAAAGTCTAGAAACTTTGACTAAATTCCAAGCTAACCTCAATGCTACAGTTAATAGCACTAATGCTATTCTAAATAGTTTCATGCAGACCACGGGCCAACAGATCACTTCCAAAATCCAGGCTATTGCCCATTTAGAGATGCAATCGAGTCAGTTAGCCATGGCTATAAGTGAAAAAGAGCTGTCCAATTAGCCCGAGAGTGATCCGCAGGAAAATACATAGCTAAAAATTTTAATGTCACTGCACTTATCCCTAAACAATTGATTATAACTCTTGAAAATGAATTGGTCATAGAGCAATCCTATACAATCAAAGAGACCAAACTAGAAAATTCTATCATCACCCAACTTATCTATGATCCCAATTCCAAGAACCCTAAAATCATCCATTGCTTTTAATGGGAAGGAAGAACAAATAGGTGCAATGATAGAATTAATTGAGACTTCCCAAGGATCATAAATGCATATTACAATAGAAGAAGCCATGTATAAAAGTCTCTCCGATGATTCGTTAAACCCTTGTTTGGCTTACCTTGAGGTGGATGAACTTGATATAGATGGGTATACTGTAGTAATGAACGACCTAGTAGAAACATCCTACCCCAACACCACCCCACTTTGGATCAAGAAATATAAGCCATCACCCAAACCCCCAATAGCTCCCTTGTTAGAGTCACCACTTGATCCAGAACTGAAGCCACTTCCTATCGCATCCATTGATACCTTACTAGTAATATGTAATCAGGAAGTCCAAATTTTAGGTGTTCTAAAAGTATATAAAGAAGCTGTTGGGTGGGATATTGCATATATAAAGGATAATGACTTCAATATTTTTATATTTAATTGCTCTATATTTAGCACTACTTTTGAGAACTGCCTCTAAAATTTATCTATAGTATTGAAATGATGTATGAAGAAAGAATTAATATTAATTTAAAAAAAGTGCTAAGTTATAGATCATAAAAGGATTATAATAAGATCTAAATTATTAGCTGAATCACTCATAACACTGGTTGAACCTTTGCCTATGAAGGAAGAGGTACTAAAAGGGGATCATAAAATACTCCTTCAGTACATCAAGCATATCAAGTACATAGACTAGGCCCCTTAGAACTCCCACTGAACTTAAGTTATACATAGATCTAATTATAAAGAATGAATTGTTAGCTATCAGGGGAATAAGCCACTCAATGGTCCAATGCAAGAAGTACTCTAAAGTTGAACCCGAATCAAGCAAAGAATTACAAACCTGAATCACGTAGAGAATTACAAACCCATGTTAAGATTCGGGTAGAAATTGGATAAGCACTCTAAAAGGAGTGGTTGGAGATGTTAAACTTAGCACTTGTTGGGAGGCAACCCAATCTTTTTATTAAATCTTGCTTTGGTAATTTTTATTTTTATAAGAATAATGAACCAATACTTACGGATGCACTTGGCAATACATGATGCATAGTTAGTCCAGGTGGTACCTCTCCGTGTCTTACTTCATATCTCAATTTTTCCTTACTCCATTAAGGATAATGAAAATTAAGTTGGGCAATAAGGAATATCCTTTGAAATATTTTGTTGAAAAATATTTTGAAAATACTTTAAAAATTACTAAAAACTTTTAAAAAAATTATGTAGAGAGAATTTTTATAAATCACGTACAATGAAAGAAATTCTTAAGCAAAATAGTCTAGGAAAATGTAATAGAGTTAGAAAGTATTCGCTAATGACTGCAGCAAATCAAGAAGTAGACTAGATGATCAAATTTTTAGTGGCTTACATAAGTCACCTAAAGGCTATTAGTACTTCCATTGCATACTAATGAGATAAAATAGGTATTAATTATAAGGTCAATTGAACATTCAATTATCATTGAAAAATTGGTAATTGATATACACCCATTTCAAGAAACTTGAATTTGAGGAAAGAGCTACTTACCTGAAAAAAATTATAAAAAAAAGTGAGGTAGGTTCTAAACATTGGTTTTCTACTAAGTAACCGAGCACCTTCACCTAAGTAAGTATTATTGTTCATGTCAAAAAGTGGGTAATGTGAAGATACTGCTATTTTTTTAAAAAAATTTAAGTGGTGTGAAAGCTACCTCAATTCATGTGCTTAATTTGGAGGTGTATAGAAAATTGACCAAAGTAGGTGATAAGCAAAAATATAATTATTCTTTACAAACTAATATCGAAATGCTAAGTTAGCTATTACAACACAAGTGCTATAAGTCTTTGGATGAATTCTAAAGAAGTTTCTAATAGTACTAACTATGAAATTTACTTTGAAAACTCAATACTTAATTAGTGATATAAGCTAACTTCTTTTAACTTTAACCCTAGATCAAATTTTGTAAAAGAGGATCTTAACGATACATGGTTATAAATTAATACTTATATTCTTATTGCATTGTTAAGGGACTAGCAATGATTAAGTTGGGAGGTGTGATAAGTTTATTAAATATCTCAATTTAAGTATTAATATATGTATTAATTGATTTATATATTTTAAGAATTGATACTTTTATCAATATTTTATAAGAAAGAAGCTCATGGATAGAAAGATCTTGATTTTTGAAATCCAATGACTCAAACAGTACTTAAATTGGAGTTCAAACAGATCTAGAATAAAAAAACTAATTTAATCAAATTTAGCATGGATTTCAAAGTAGCCAGTCCATGGTGGACCGGTCACTTGGTTTACAAAAAAGACGAGCAGTCCATGATAGCCATTGTTGCCGGATAGGTCCATTCCATGACCATCTTCCTCCTTGAGCCATAATCTTCCTCATTGCTTCCACTTATGGTCGGAGGAGCTGCTAAGAGCTCATCACCGGCCAGAGGAGCAATGATTTGGCCATTTCCATGCTCCTCCCTGCTTTGCTATCACCATCTTCCCCATTGCCACACCATTGCTAGCCACCCTCTAATCATCTCCAACATGGTAGACGTGTTAAGAAACCCACTATCACCTCTCTGCCCATCGAAGCTACCACTCATCGTTGCCAGACTCACCACCATGACCAGCCATGCTCGCTACCCTCTCCTAATCTCCATCAGATAAGCGAGATCTCAGCCATATGGGATAGCAGACGATGGATGGCAAACACCATTTAATGGCTAGGAACCACTTTGAAGAAAAGATTGAATACCAACTTTTATTCCCAAGGCACATGGGAGCATCAAAAGCCTAGGAGAATTAATTAAGTAAAAGGTTTTTTTTTATCAAAAAAAAAAAAGGTTTTCATAGGAGGAGTGGAACGTGGATTTGTTCATAAGAAGCCAAAGAACTTCATGTGGGAACCCAATTCCTTTACAAGTCTCAAAACATCGTACAGGGACAAAGGCTTCACATCGGAATCAATTTGGAGTGTTAATGGGTTGCTAGAGGATCCAATGGTTAAAACCATTGACCGACCTAAGAAGAACTCTCAACAACAAGTAATGCCGTGACTTATGCAATATGATGACTGAGAATTGGATCTGAGATGGGATTGGATGGCCGACAGGTCAAATGAGTCAAGTATCAGTTCTATGCAAACTCCAACCAAAATTTGACACCAACTCAACCAGATTCAGCTCTGTATAAGGGGGTGTTGGGATATGACAGATTTGATCTACTTATGTTGATCTGATGGAGATTGAACTTGGTTGATTAGGTTATATATTGACCAATCAACGCTCAAGAGGTGCAAGGCCGATCAATGCCCAAGAGGCTCAAGGCCGATCAATACCCAAGAGGCTCAAGGCTGATCAATGTTCAAGAGGTGCAAGGCCGATCAATGCTCAAGAGGTGCAAAGCCGATCGATGCCCAAGAGGTACGAAACCGATCGATGCCCAAGAGGTACGAAGCTGATCAATGCCCAAGAGGCACAAGGCCGATCGATGCCTAAGAGGCACGAAGCCGATCAATGCCCAAGAGGCATGAAGCTGATCGATGCCCAAAAGGCATGAGGCTGATCAATATCCAAGAGAAGCAATGTGCAAGAGGCGCAAAGATGATTGATACAATTGATCGATGCCCAAGAGGCATGAAGCCAATCAACCTTTGAAAGATAGGAAGCTAATTAATAATGGATACCGATTGCTGCACGTGCTAGTCTATTAACGGTCTAACCGTGTACAGCTAGATGCAGCTAGATTCTGTTAGGATCGTAGCCTATAAATACCTGGGAGTATGGTGGAAGGGGGGACGGACTTAAAAGAGAGAAGAAGATTCTGGGCTACATTTGACTCCTGATTTCCCTCAGATCTTATCTATTTTCTGTCTAGACTCTGAGGTGGATTCGAGCTTGGAAACTTCTCCCCACTGAATTCTCTTTAGGAAAAGAAGAAAAGCTTGATCAACCATTGATTAATCTTCATCAAATTTAATTCAAGGTCAAACATCTCTGTAATATGGACGCAACAGATTGGCACGCCAGATAGGGAAAAACTCAATAAAAGTTTTCAAGAATCTGAAGGGAAACATGGTAAAAGGTAAGATCAAGAATCCCTTGTCAATGAAATCCATCATTCTTCAAGAGAAAATGATCCTGTTTTGGATGGAATGGGTGTTGTTTCTACTGGAAACCTGAATCAAGAATGATTATATACTCTTTTGAATAAGATAAAAGTGCTTACAGCTGCAGTACAAAATCTTCAAGAAGTCGCTGTGAATGAGTCATCGCGACCTGCTGCTTCAAGGAATAGCCGGCGATCTTCTCTCCAGGTAAGTAGACATCTTAGTCCTAGAAGACACTCACCTTATCAACATTCTTCAAGATAACATTCTCCACCAAAGTAATACCACTGTTCTCATCACCATACTAAGAAGCGAGACAAGGGAAAGTGCTCGTGATCATATTCAACGTCCTTTGGTGAATCAACTCCAAACAGTGCTCAGATTCCAAATCTTGAAAGATTCAATGATTTTGAGAAAAGATTCAGGAGACTGGAATTGAAGATTGCCAAAATTGGTGAGCAGAGAAAGACAGAGGATCTAACACCAAGCTACGACATCTTACTTCCTTTTTCCAAGAAGATCATGGAGGAAAGGATTCCTCACCATTTAAAAATCCCTTAAGTTGAATCATATGATGGATCGTCTGATCTCTTGGATCATTTGGACAACTTTAAAACTCACATGTTGATCCAAGTCAGACACGCTTCACTGCCTTGCTTTCCTAGCGACTCTGAAATAGGCTGCAAGAATGTGGTTTTCAAGCCTCCAGCCAGATACCATTCATTCTTTTGGTCAGTTGGAGAAGTTATTCATCTCTCACTTCAAAACAAGCAGAAGAATGCCAAGAAACTTCGATAGCTTGTTCTTCCTTCAACAATTAAAAGGAGAGTCTTTGAGAGACTATATAACAAGGTTCAATTTTGCCATGTTAAAGATTCCATATCTCAATGAATACATGGCAATGTCAGCTATGAAGAAGGGATTGCGAGCCTCCAGGTTCATATTCTCTTTAGACAAAAATTTCTGACCAATTATTTCGAACTATTGGCTCGTGCCCAAAAATACACTCAGGCTGAAAATCAAGCCTTTAGCTGACGACAAATAGAAAGAAAATCGATGCAAGCAAGAAGAATTCCAAAGAAGATGAATTTTGATCTCCTAGAGTCCGACCAATTCAACGGCAAGTCCAGAGGCTGAAAAACTGGTCGGCAGGAACTATGTTAATAGATTTGACACTTACACCCCCTAACTCTTCCATGAGAAAAAATTCTGATGAAAATTGAGAAAGAAAATTTCCTTCAAAGGTCGAGGCCAATAAGAGCTCCACCTGCTGTGCGCAACAAAGCCAAATACTGTCGATTTCATCATGATCATTGACACACTACAAAAGAGTGTATCCAACTGAAAGATGAGATTGAAGATCTGGTAAAGCATGGCTATCTGGGCAGATTGTCTGAAACCAAAATCAAAATCAACCAATTGAGGCAGCAGCGCCAAGGCCAATGGCCCCAAGAATGATCACTGATGCGACGGAGCTCTCAAATCAATGACCGACCGATGGATTGGTCGGAATGATTTATCAAGCATATTATGAAGATGATTGGAGTGTCAAGAGGCTTCGAAGAAGCATTAGCTTTTCTGATGATGATTTACAAGGCATTTATATGCCACATAATGATCCTGTAGTGATTTTCGTAATAATTGCAAATTATGATGTACATAGAATTCTGGTTGATAATGGAACTTCTACTGAAGTCTTGCTTTATGATGCTTTTGTTAAGATGAATTTGCCAATTGATAAGCTACGAAGAATTCATATGCCATTGACTGGATTCAGCAAAAATTCTATGGGAGTAGAGGGAGAAATTACACTTCCCATAACTCTCGAAACAATGTTGAAGCAAAGGACCTTTCTTCTTACTTTTATAGTTGTTCGGATTTCTTCTGCATATAATGCAATCTTATGAAGGCCTGCTCTGAATAAATTCCAGGCCATCGTATCGACGTATCACTTGCTAATAAAATTTTTGACCCAAAATGGGGTCGGAGAAGTAAGAGGAGGTCAAAAAATGGCTCGTCAATGTTTTACAATTCAAAATCAACAATCAATTAACAAATCAACTTCAGAGCAAATGGATCTGTGTGATCCGACTGAAGGAGTAAGCATATCAATAGAAAGAACTATTCATGTTTCTTTGACAAAAGATGATCTGACTAAAATTGTTCAGATTGGAAGTTTACTTAATGAAGATCAAAGGAAGGAATTGATCGATTTTCTATAAAAGAATGCTAATATATTTGCATGGACAGCTGCCCATATGCTGGGGATTCCTCCTGAAGTGATCATGCATGAACTTAAGGTGGATCCACTTAGTTAGCCTGTTCATCAAAAGAAATGGAATTTTGCCCCAGAAAGGCAAAAAATCATCAATAAAGAAGTATCCAAATTGCTAGATGCCGGATTTATCCGAGAAGTCCATTACCTTGACTGGCTTGCCAATGTAGTAATGGTGAGAAAGGTTAATGGAAAATAGAGGATATGCATAGATTATACTGATCTTTACAAAGCATGTCCTAAAGACAGTTTTCCTTTGCCTAAAATTGATCAACTTGTTGATGCAACGGTAGGACATAACTTTTTGAGTTTCATGGATGCTTTTTCTGGATATAATCAGATACGAATGAATCTAGAAGATGAAGAAAAAATATCCTTTATCACAGACCGAGGGATATATTGTTACAAAGTAATGCCCTTTGGTCTTAAAAATGCCGGAGCTATGTATCAGAGGTTAGTGAATAAGATCTTTGATGATCAAATTGGTAAAACCATGGAAGTATATGTAGATGACATGATTGTTAAAAGCAATTAGTCTGATGATCATATTAAAGACCTGCAAAGAGCCTTTGACATTTTGTGAAGAAATTATATAAAGTTGAATCTGACTAAGTGTATTTTTAGGGTAACTTCTGGAAAGTTATTGGGCTTCATGGTCATAAAGCAAGGGATTGAAGCTAATCCAGAAAAGATTTGAGCCATATTAGACATGAGGCATCCAGTAAATAAGAAAGAAATTCAACAGTTGGTTGGATGGATTGCTTCGCTAAGTCAGTTTATTTCTCGTTTAGCCGAGAGATGTTTACCTTTCTTTAAAGCCCTATGACAGATCAAGGAGTTTAATTGGTCGGATGATTGTCGGTTGGCATTTGAGGAACTTAAGAAATATTTAACAAATCCGATCATATTGTCTAAACCCAAGAAGGAGAAGATTTGTATCTCTATTTGGCTGTACTGATGAAGCAGTTAGTTCAGTATTGGTAAAAAAGAAATCTGATGGGTCACACAAACCCATCTATTACATCAGTAAGGTCCTTCTGAAAGGGATATGCCCTACAAGCCAATCTATGTTGTATCTCCCAAACCATTGTAATTGACAATATTCTAATAAAGGCATTATTTTTCATCATACGCTGTGTTTATTATTATATGATGAACCCCATAGAATAGGGCTATGATTTTAGGGTTATGATGAGATCATACCAGTGGGACCTAAAGTCTTAAAACCTTAATCTAAAATATTCCTAGTCAAAGGAACCTTGAGTAGGGGATCAGGGTTTTTTCTGGTAAGACTAGCACATCCTATGTATACTGAATAGGGTGACTGCTCTCACAGTTACTTGTATATGACACTAATACTAGGATGTGGGTGCTCATTAGAGAATGAGTTCACTAATATGATCCAACTTGAGAACATCTAATGGAGTCTTAGCTACATGTCAATAGAAGGTTCTCATAGTGGGAGTGGTACAAGTAATCCTTTGACCTGAGACTGCCATAAGTACCTTATGTACATGAACCCATGCTTTGGTTCAATTCTAATCATGACACTGAGTCATGCACAGGATTGATACTGGGAATGGTGAATTGGATATGAAGGTAATGAGTAGGTCAACAAGGAATCGATCACTCTTAGTAAGAGGAGATTGCATCCAGCTAGTTGTCAATCGGATGATGATTCAGGAAATCTTTGATCAAAGTAAAGATATTAGAGATGATTTCTAATATCAAGATAATTGAATCATCAATATAAGATTGAGCTAGAAATGAATATAATATTGGAGTTGACATATATCCATATCCATAATTATATTCTGGGTGCAGGCTGATCGAAGGATTTAATTGTACGGTAACTTTCTACTGAAGGGTAGTTTTGGTATTTCACCAGAATTTCCATATCTTCCGGGTAGACATGACACGTTGCTAGACGTCAATCTTGTCTTGTGGGTTGATCAAATTTAATGATCATTTGATAGGAAGAGTCCTAATTGATCAAAATCGGGTAAGGCCGATTTGACTTAAATCGATCAGAAAGAGTTCTAATCAAATTAGGTCAACTTGTATTCGAACCCACTGCTGGCTAGATGTGGAACCCAATGGGTCACACACTTAAGAGAATTGATCAAGGGTTTAATTTTGTAATTAAATCATTTTGCATGATGACACTCTAGCAGGTGTTGCAAATCCTAGCTTCTATTCGAATTAGATTCGAATTAGGGTTCCGGATTGGTTCAATTTGGATTCTAATTGGATCTAATTAGACCCTAATTGAGTTTATAGGGATTATGGCTAACCCTATTGGCTAACCAAGTATCTAGGCTAGCCCCTCCACCCGCTCCTTTGAGTTTTCACGCCAAAATGCCAAGAGTCCATGCGCTAATGGACTCTTGGTGCACCATTTGGAAGAGTCCATGGCGCATGGACTCTTGGCGTGCCCACTTAATTCTCCGATGAATTAAGATGGGGTGGCTTTTCTTTCTCACCTTAGCGCCTCACTTGTCCTCCCTTGGATGGAAATCTAATGGGTGGTGGGGTTTTAAGAAAGAAAGAAAGCGCTGTTTCTTCCCGGTTGCGCGAAATAACATCTCTTCGGAGATGAAAAGTCATGACTCCTTTCTTTTTAAAACATCGTAATTTTTGCTTTCTGAAAGGCCGTGAGAATTAATCCAGAAGGCCGTGAGAAAGAAGAGAAGGGTGTGAGAAGAAAGAAAGGGCATGAGAAAATAAGAAAGGGCATGAGAAGTCTTTCACAGAGAGATGCGTGGGCGACTATCTGAAATCTATTTAAGGGGTCAGGAAAAATCAGAACCGGGTAATGCTTTATTTTTCTTCTTCCTCTCCAAAAGACTCCTTCCCTCTTTTCTTGTTTTACATTGTTTCCTTTACAGAGGACTCCTCTGTCGAAACTCTGTTGCTGAACAAGAATAAAAGAGAAGGTCTCCGACGGTAAAGGAAAGAAGGAGTTCTGATTTTATTCTTTCCTTTCTTTCTTACATTAAGACATTCTTGTCTTAATTTCTCCTCCATTTTAAGACAAGCCTAAATCCTCTTAGGACAAGGTCTTATCTTCAAGACAAGGGTGTCTTAGAGGGTCAAGGTCTTAGTGGAAGGAGGAGAAGAGATCAAAGAAAGGGAGGCAACCTCTTGTGTGGAAGAATTCCAGCCATAATCCGAAGAATTGAGTTCTAGGAAGAAGAACTCAATAGGAGGAACCACTGGACAAGAAGATAGTGTTCTTGATCATTGCTCTATGTGGATCACCATCGGAGGGTGGACACCTGGATGCCTGGTGAATTCAGTTAGCCCCTTCAACTTCAAGTTTGTTGGAATAAGCGATTACAGGTTGGTACCCTAATCCTAATTTGCATAGATATGCTTGTCATATGTTCTAGTCTTATTTAAGGAGTTCCTGGTTTAGGGTTTTTGGTTTGAATTTAGTTTCAATTTTGAAATTACCCTTCCGCTGCGTTGCACCGGAACCCTACACCTTCATGATGCTGAAACAAGGTATCCAAAACTTCAGAAGATTGTTTATACCTTGGTGATATCGGCAAAGTGCCTTAGGTCATATTTTCAATCTCATTATATCATTGTATTGACCGATCAACCATTAAGAACTGTTATGCAATGTCCTGATACCTCTATCAGATGGCAAAGTGGGCAATAATGTTAAGTGAATAAGATATTACTTATCAGCCTCATTCTACAATGAAAGTCCAAGTTTGGCTGATTTATAGCCGAATGTACTTGGGATAACAACGAAGATGGAGATCAGGTATCTGTTGAATCAGAGAAGACTGATTGTCCCTGGGTTTTTCATGTAGATGGAGCTTCAAATTCTTCAGGTTGGGGAGCTGGATTAATTTTATCTAGTCTAAATAGAGGTGTGACAGAATATGCTCTCCGGTTCTCTTTCAGAACTTCTAATAATCAAGTCGAATATGAAGCTCTTCTAGCTGGATTAAGAATAGCAAAGAAACTAAATGTTCAAAAATTAAAAGTATTGTCTATTTCTCAATTGGTCGTCGATCAAGTGAAAGGAAACTTTGAAGTTCATGACAACACTTTAGCCTTGTATTTTAAGAAAGTCCGAGAACTTGGAGTTTTATTTGATTCTTGGGTTATCAGTCATGTCCCTAGGGCTGATTCATTATCTTGACTAGTTGCTTCGACACCCGATCTAATGGGTCAGACTTTTGTGGAGCATCTGGAAACTCCAAGCATTATTGTGAACGACCAAGACAAGATTCTTCAGATAGAACCTAAGTTGAACTGGATGAGTCCTATAATCGGATATTTGACTGATGGAAGATTGCCTGAGAGCCATATAGAAGCCAAATAGCTTTGAAAGACTGCTTCTCAATATGTCATTTTGGATGGATTGTTATATAAAAAATCATTCTCCCAGCCATTACTAAAATATTTATCTCCTTCAGATATTGAATATGCTCTCAAAGAGATTCATGAAGGTATATGTGGTGATCATCTTGGAGGCAAATTACTGGCTTATAAAATCATAAGGCAAGGATATTATTGGCTGACAATACAAAAGGATGTAGTGGATTTTGTAAGAAAATGTGACCCTTGCCAAAGATATGCAAATATACAGAGGCATCTTGTTAGTCAGCTGACGTAATTGACTGCTCCATGGCCATTTGCTCAATGGGGAATGGATATTCTTGGTCCATTTTCCCTAGCTTCTGGATAATGAAAGTTTTTGATCATTGCCATTGATTATTTTACCAAATGGATAGAAGTTGAGCCTTTGACCCAAATTATTGAAACAAAAGTGGAGTCATTCATCAAAAATGCTATCATATATATATTTGGAATTCTTCGTGCTATCATTACTGATAGCGGAAGGCAGTTTGATAATCAAAAATTTAGTAACTTTTGTTCCCAGTTCCACATTCTTCACAAACTAACATCCATCGGACATCCACAAGCTAATGGAGAAGCTGAGGTAACTAATCGAACAATCCTTCATGGATTGAAGACCCCATTGAATGAAGCCAAAGGATCTTGGGCTAATGAACTCAACTCTGTTTTATGGACTTATCGAACAACTCCCCAATCTACAATGGGAGAATCTCCGTTTAACCTTGCTTATGGGAGTGAAGCTATATTACCTATAGAAATTATTCTTTATTCTAGAAGGACTGATTACTTTGAAGAGTCGAATAATGTTGATCAAAGGAGAGTTGACCTGGATCTACTTGAAAGTTCCATATTACAAGCATAATTGAAAATGGCAGCATATCGATAAAGAGTGGCGCGATATTATAATTCAAGAGTCAAGACTCGAATCTTTCGGATTGGAGATTTTGTCCTATGCCGAACAACAATATCCCGATCAACTGAGTAGGGTAAACTTTCTCCAAATTGGGAAGGCCCTTATCGCATCACTGAAGTTGTGCGAACTAGGACCTATCGACTTGGAAGTTTGGATGGTTATCCTATGGCTAGACCATGGAATGTAGAGAATCTTCGCAAATACTATCAATAAAGAGATTTTTCTCTTTCATTTCTTTCATATAAATAAAAAGTATGAGGTTGAAATATTCTCTAAAAAAAGGAAAAAAAAAGAAGAGAAGGTTGGCCTGATAAGCTGACCGTAATCTGACAAATTGAGTTGGTGTGACCCACCATCTCATCGGCATTTTACGATCAGGGTAATTGATCAACTAAAATGGTTGGATTGATAAGCTGACCACAATCCGACAAATCAAGTTGGTCTGACTCACCATCTCATCGGCATTTTATGATCAGGATAATTGATCAATTAAAATGGTTGGCCTGATAAGCTGACCACAATCCGACAAATCGAGTTGGTCTGACCCATCATCTCATCGGCATTTTATGATCAGAATAATTGATCAATTAAAAGGTTGGCCTGATGAGCTGACCATAATCCGACAAATAGAGTTGGTCTGACTCACTAACTCATCGGTATGTTAATATCGAAATAACCGATGATTGGAAGGTTGACTTGATAAGTCGACCATGATATAGGTAATAAGAGTTGGTTTGATTTGCCACTCTATTAATGTTATTACCTTAAAATATCAAAGATATTGGAAAGATAGTTTGATGTATTGAACTGATTTTTGCAGTTGGCTTACTACATTGATTATATAACATCAGAAAGAGAAAAAAGGATTTCATTGATATTCTGTTAAAATTAAAAAAAAAGAAAGCAACAACGAACATTGATTCATCAGAAGTTACTGAAAGCTCATGATTACAAGCACTATTCAACTCTTTCCTGATTGACTTGAGTTCAGATGGCTTTTCCTTGTACAGATGCTTCTTTAGTAGAAGAGATTATCGGATCGTTGCTTGACTTCTTCGCTTCTTCTTCTTCAATAACTTCATCTATGGAAATGAAGGAAATGTCAAGGTCAGGGTATAGCTTTTTGACCTTGTTGACACAATCTTCAAAATCGAACTTGTAGCCTTCTACCCCTGCTCATATATTTCATCATTAAAAGCTTCGAAATTTTTGAATTCTTTAATTGCAAGAAGGTTCCATTGAATCTCTGAAGCAGTTTCTTGTTTGGTTTGTTTTAATTTTTGTTCAAGAGAAACTATTCTCTCTTCCATTATGGACTTTTGGCTCAGTACCTCTTCATGCGCCCGTGTTTTCTCTTTTATGGCTATATCTGCCTGTCGAAGTATTTCCCTTCTTTTTTCTGCATCAGCCAAAAGCTTCATAGCTTGACTTTCTACTGTTCTCAATTGATTTTTCAATGACAAGATTACTCTGGTTGCTCAGACTACTTTTGATTCTAAAGCTGTCCGACTGATATCAGCCTTGTCCTTTTCTTCTTTGGCCAACATTAACTGCTTTTGAAGACCTGCCTGAAGGTTAGTTGATTGATATTAGTTTTCTTCAATTATGGAAATGTCATTGAGAAACTGGACAAGAGAGTTGAGATGTCGTTAGAACAAGAATGGACTATTTCAAAAAGAAAAAAAATGTTATCTACCTTCGTTACTCCTAGATAAATGGAGGATAGAGTCTCTTTTACTCCACACTTGATTGTCGTCTCCCAGTCTTTCCGAAGGATGGTGGATTGTAGTATAGTTTTTGCCAACTTCGGATTGTTAACACTTGTATCCGTGACGAGCATTTGAACGCCCTTAGCATCATTCGGATCGGATGATTCATCTATAGGGCCTTTGCCTTTTTCTATTGAAGTATGTTTAACAGATGGACCACATTCTGGTTCTTTTGAAAGAGGAATAGATGGTTCTTGTTTCTCTTCCTCAGATGAGGATGCAATATATTCGGGAGATTCTGGCTTATTGGAAGTACTTCTTGACAAGCGGCTTCTTCTTATGCACGATCTTTCTTCTCTAAATCGTGTAGGTCTGGCTTTCCTCTTGAGTGTCTGATGAAATCTTTCACCATCTGGTTTCATCTCTCATGTACAATGAAGGCTCTTTTGAAGTTTCTTTTGAAACAAATAATTTCAAGGAAGAAGATATCCAAAATACTTGAAATAAACTTGGCTCCAGGGTTGGGCTCGAAATCTCCTTATATAAAGAACTTGGATGGTCATGATTCATGATCTAAATTCCGAAGTATCCTGAGATTACGACACATTTAGAACTTTAATTTGGTGGGAATTCGTATAGCATTACTGACTCTCAGAAAGTCAGTTATGAAAAAAGGAAAAATAGTACTTGGTTTGAATTTGAATCATATACGATTTCTGAAATATTGACAGATGCGGTTATACGATCTGCAGAACAACTACCCTTCCAATATGAAGATGACATTTGGTAGAACTGACATGATAATTTATCTGAGTTCATCTTGAAAAATTTCTCATAAAGATTCTTATTCTTGAACTATAAGAAGAAAAGAGAAAGATATTTGGTGAATCTGATTGAAATATTGGTTCACCTATGATTAGCTTAAAGGTTGACTGATTTAAAGATCAGCTTCCTTTTATGTTCAATGAGTGATAATTTCTTCTTTTATGGAAGATAGACGATTATGTTTTCCGATTGACTTATTTTGTCAAAAATTTCTATCTATCGGATTTGTTCAAAACTGATTCGATCGAGTCTCTCTGAATCTTTATCGATGTTTAAATATGATGATATCAGATAGCTGTTTATGTTATTTGGATTGACTTCATGTTTAAATCAATCATTCTTGAAAATTTCTTTGTATGATTCGATGGTTCCATACTTAGAAAATTTTTCGTTCATGAAAGTTTGGATTCTTTGTTATTTGTTGAAATAATTTATCATATCTTCTTTTTTTTAAAAAAAAATGTTTGCCTTGTTTAAAATTCCCTGGATATTGCTAAAGAAAAATAATTTTCATTTCATATTGAAAATGAGACAAGTCCCTACATCGTTCACACAGATTGATTGTCTATAATTACATTTTCTTCTTCAACTTGATTGACAATAGGGACTATTATTGTTTCTTCTTGAATTTGAGAGTTTAATGCTGGCTCTTTAGTTTGGTCTTTGACTGCCTCTTCGACATGATCTTCTTCATCAGAATCTTCCTCTATTTTTGAAACATCTAGATCAGGATAAGATTTTTTCACTTTCTTTAAATAGTCAGCATGACCATGGTCGTAGCTCTCGATGCCTACTTCATGAAGCTTGTCCTGGAAGGCCGACGATTCTTCGTAGTTCTTGATGGCATCCTTGACGGCCTTCTCGGCCTTCTCAGTAGCTTCCTTGGCAGCTTGCTCTATCTTCTTTTCCATTACTATGACCTTTTCTTTAGCTTTTTCTAGCTTGATTGTAACTGATCAAAGTTTTTTCTTCTTTTTCTTCAGTTTGGATTCCATGTTGGTTAACTTTACTTGGGTCACTTTAAATTCTGTTTCCAAAATTATTATTTCGGTCATTTTTTCTCCCAATTTCTTTTCCATCGCCGCCTTCAATTCTTCAGCGACTTCTTTTTTGGCAATGGCATTATTTATTTCTTTGCACATGGCTCGACAAAGTTGATCAAAGTTTTTCAGGCTCTCCTCCATAATGGTGGTCCCATGAATAAGCTGCAATGTTTTCATAAGATTGATTCAGTCAGATGTTAAAAAAAAGAAATGAAGAAGAAGAAGAGAGAATAATTTTTTATCTGATCATTCGAGATGGAATGTAGTATTTTACCTTAAGCATCGAAGGGTGGAGTAATAAGGTGGTTTCATCTATCGATTGGGATTTGGTTATCTCCCAGTCCTTTGGGATTATGGTCGACCTCAACATACGACGGGCTAGTGAGGGATCGTTAAAACCTAATTTGTCTGCATAGACATGGAAGTCAGTCATTGTGTCATCAGTAGAGAACCTTTCTTCTTCTTCCATCACCATGACCTTCCCATTATCAGCTTGATTAGTAGGAAGTGATGATGGACCAGCACCAAAGGTTCCAATCGATCTCCTCTCTTGCAGTGGAGGCTGAAGAGATGCTGATAAAGGTACTTTATCATCCTCCGATACATTAGGTATTAGTATCAAAGATGCAGGAGCTGCTGATACAGGAGCCGATGAAATACCCGGCTTTATTTTCTTTGGTTTCTTAGTTCTTCCTTCTTCTTGGTCAGATGGGGTGGCTGAAGCTCTTCTTTTCTTTGACATCTTTCGAAGTCTTCGAACGTCCACTATGACCGATGTATCTGTGATAGCCGAAAAATCAGATGTTAGCAATAAAACATCGAAAGTTAAATGAAAGAATGGTGTCTACGGTGAGATACCTAATGAAGGGATAGGGCTGATCTCAGCCAAAAATAGCCCTTCCTCACTGAGAAGTTCCTTTATCAAAGGAATTTCCATCCCCATGAGCTTCTCATAATCCTCTTTGTCGGCTGTCAAAACCTTTTTGCCATCATTTGGGGTTGTTCGGGGTTCCATATGGATGGTAGTAAAATTTCAAGGGATCTTAGAAACTATATAGAAGAAGCCAGGTTTCCAACCATGAATGGCTGATAGAAGCCCCGTGATGAACTTTTGATCATGGCATGGGTTGATCACCCACCATCCATGGCCATGAAAGTCTCACTTTATCATAAACAAAGAAGTAAAAAGAGAAGTTCGAGGAACGATATTAGCATCCTTACAAAGAATTAGGAAGGCACATATTATTCGGATGCTGTTTAGAGTCAGTTGGGCTGGAAGCACATGGTATAACTAAAAAAATTTAAGAAAAAAAGAGTGGAGCGGAAACCTAAGGCCAGCTCTTAGGTGATCTTCATAAACAGTCAGGCAACTTGGAGGGGGGCGATCAATCTGCTCTTCAAGATTTGGGGTAATTATTGCAAATTCATCAGAAATATTATAATATCTTTTTAAAGCAAGAATGCTATGTTCCATCAAAGTGGTTCGTATGGTATCTATTCTAACTGACTCAGCTTGGTTCTTTTTCCTTTGAGTACTAGAACCTTCGGGTTGTTCATTGGTGCATTCGATCTCTAAGATCCTAGCCATGGAAAGGTAAAGAAGAAAAGAAAGAGTAATTTGAAATAGAAGGAAGAAAAAGAAAGGCAGACTTGATAGGATTCTTTGCTCCTAAGATGAAGAAACTGGAATGACGGAAAATCTATTTGCCTGGGAGAGGTGATACTTATATAGTGATGCTCAGTGGTTAAGATTTTTTTCTCGAACATCGAGATTAACTCTGATCATGCCACCTGTTCATGATCTCTGATAAAAAGATATGGCCCTTTGAGAAGTCGAAGTGAACAAAACAGAGGAAGGAAAAAGAAGCTTCTGACAGTTTCTAACATTCAATTAATGAATTCAGAAACTGGGGGGACTATTGTTGGGATATGATAGATTTAGTCTACTTATGTTGATCTGATGGAGATTGAACTTGGTTGATTAGGTTATATATTAGCCGATCAATGTTCAAAAGGTGCAAGGCCGATCAACGCCCAAGAGGCTCAAGGTTGATCAATGCCCAAGAGGTGTAAGGCCAATCAATGCCCAAGAGGTGCAAGACTGATCAATGCTCAAGAGATACGAAGCCGATCGATGCCCAAGAGATATGAAGCCGATCGATGCCCAAGAGGTGCAAGGCTGATCGATGCCCAGGAGGCACGAAGCCGATCGATGCCCTAGAGGCATGAAGCTGATCAATGCCCAAAAGGCATGAGGCTGATCGATATCCAAGAGAAGCAATGCCCAAGAGGCGCAAAGATGATTGATGGTATCGATGCCAAGAGGCATGAAGCCGATCAACCTTTGAAAGACAAGAAGCTGATTAATAATGGATACCGATTACTACACGTGCTGGTCTATTAACGGTCTAACCGTGTACAGCTGGATTTAGCTAGATTCTATTAGGATCATAGCCTATAAATACCTGGGAGTATGGTGGAAGGGGGGACAGACTTAAAAGAGAGAAGGAGATTCTGGGCTGCCTTTGACTCCCAATTTCTCTTAGATCTTATTTGTTTTCTATCTAGACTATGAGGCAGATTCGAGCTTGGAAACTTCTTCCCACTAAACGCTCTTTAGAAAAAAAAAGAAAAGCTTGATCAACCTATTGATTTTATCTTCATCAAATTTAATTCAAGCTCAAACATCTATGTAATCTAGACGCAATAGGGGGGTTACGAGAGACTATAGAAAGCAAGCAAAGTGCAAGTAGTCAGCCATAGCATAAATTTTCTTTTCTTTTATTTTGTAATTATTTTAGGCTAAAAGAGAAGCAGAGAGGAGAAAGAAAAAAGATTCTTTTGGATACAAGGTGCTGTAACAGAGCCTCGAATCTTCAAGAAGATATATTCAGGAGCTATACTCAACTGAGATGCAATCTATAGAGAAGTACATGTTTCCATCCTTAAGTTTTTGTATTTGTTTTTCTACTTTATACAATTGAATAAAATTTTTAATTTTTTTAAAACTCTTTTCTATTTGATTTTTTAAATTAATTATTTATAAGTGGGATGGATCATGATCCTGACACGATATAATCCATGCTCAACATAGTTAATTGATTCTAAGATTTTTATTCACATATCTTGTTAGGATCTATTCAACTCAATTATTGGATAGCCTAAACTTATGGGACGGGCCATGATCTTAACAGGATATGGTTCGTACTCAATAAGAAAGCCTATGCTATGGATTAGTTTAAAAGATTCTGAAACAATTATGTACTTTGATTACTTGGATTGGAATAGGTACATAATTTGTATATATAATTATCTAAAACTTGAAGATAGATTTTTATCATATAACCTCTCGATTTCTTAATTAATTTAAATTATTTAGTTTTAATTAATATATTACCTACCTTTTAAAATCTAAGCATTTATCTTTTTCTTTACTTTTTTTATAAAATAATTATCCTTGTCCTCGGTGATACGATCCCTACTTACCATAGCTATAATAGTGATCATATAACTAAACTTGCTTATATTGTAATTAATGATGAACTGAGCAAATAAACTAGTTAGGAGCTGAAGGATCAAATTAACTTACAGTTCCCTATGGATCGAAATGCCTAGTTTCTCAAGCTATTCTATATCTTTAATCGTTATCAAACAATGATCATGGATTGACTGTCTTTTGTGCATTTTGGTATTAAAAAATCTTTTAGAGACCTTAAAGCATGTTGTTCAACTCTACTCCCCATACAACACTTGTAGGTAAGTAATTATGGCCTTAGCAATTGGCAAATCCTCATGTTGGCTTTGCAACTCATTTGACATCGAAGCCAACATGTAACACTTTATCTTATTATCATCTTCGATCTATTTTATATATGTTGCTATTTGGTAAGCATTAGGATGGTCAGGTAAGATAGGGGGTTTTGATCGAGCACATAGGCCAACTTCTCAAAACTCAAGACTATTTTGAGCTTTTTAAACTAGTCTTTATAATTAAGGCCAACAAGTCGGTTAGACTCAAGGATATGGGCTAATGAGTTGGAAATTGATATGGTTTAGTTACGAGAGTAGAAGACTAATTTAGACTTTTGTACTCAATTATAAAAATTATTCTAGGATTTCAAGTAATAAATTTGACTCCTACTATTTTCATAGATCTTTCATACTCCCTCATGGAGATACAGAAACCCTACGCAACTAAGGTTTCTGGTGGGTGCTACTGTAACACTGATATGCGGTACCTCATATGCCTAGTTATTGGTAACTCACTATATCGAGAGTGGACATCTATTATCCAATGCATCTCATACATGTTGCAGCAACTCGATCTTTAAGTCATGATGCCTCACCATGCCTGATTATTAGCCTAATCCTAAGTTAAGTTCGACCCACCATCAATGCTTAGGAAAAGCCATCATTGGATTCCTCACCATATGTTGGGTTTGTTGACCAAGGCGGAAACATAGATTTCAAAATTTTTATCTTATGAAATCTATACCAAACCCTTTAGCCCTAGATCTCCTTAAAATATAATATATATATATATATATATATATATATATATATATATATATATATATATATATATTCATATACTAATATATATATGTAGTACTAACCTGTACCGCAATATCCAAAATGCAAATCTCCACCAGGTGCCCAAATGTTCACCCTCCAATGCTGATCCACACGGAGAAGAGATGAAGACAACAACTTCTTGATCTTGGATCCTCTTCTTGAATTCTTTTTCAAGAATTCAATTCTTGGACTTATAGGCTGGAATTTTCTTTCTTGAAAATTCCCTTTCTCCCTTCTTTCCTCTTCTTGATCCTTTCCTCAACTTCAATCCATGTAGAAAATTCTTATTTGAAGTGGAAGAAAAATTAAGACAAGTAATGTCTTAATTCAAGAAAGAAAAGAGACCCTTCCTGTTTCTTTCCTTTACCGTTCAAGACCTTCCTCTTATTCTTGTTTAGGGTCAGAGTTTCAACAGAGGATACCTCTGTAAGGGAAACAATACCCAACAAGAACAAGGAAAAGGAGTATTCTGGAGAGGAAGAAAAGTAATCTGATCTCTGAATTATCTTACATGAAAACCCTCGAGAACCCAACCCTATTTATAGATATCAGAGGGGTGTCTTTTCAAAAACAACGTAACCCTCTACTATCCCAAGAATCACATTCTTTCCATCCTCATGCGTCCCCTCAGATTTTTTACGCCTTTCTTGATTTATTTCAAGATTTTCTGATGAAGAAAAACCTCGGAATAAACCTCAGAAAAGTCACGATGTTCTGAGACGGAGTTGCGACCGAAAAGCAACGGATTTCTTCTGGCCATCTGATCTTGATCCAAGGGACTCCAGATAAGATGCCTAAAAAAAAGATTTCCGCCCCCTCCCATCTGGTTTTTACGGTAAAAGAAGTCCCCACGCATGTGAAGAGGAGTCCACGCGCGTGGACTCTTCCTTTGGTGAGCGCGCGTGGGAAAGATGGCTTGGGCGGTCTTGGAAAAAGGGTTTAAATTGATTTTTAATCAATGGGTTCAGCCACGGGTTAGCCTAAAGTCCCAGAATTTAAATTATACTCTAACTAGGTTCAATTAGAACCCAATTAAGCTCAATTCAGAACCAAATTCAAATCCAATTCGAATAGAAGTTGGGTTTGCAACACATGCTAGTGTGTTTGTCCTGCAAACATGATTTAATTCTAAATTAAATCCCTCATCGACTCTCTTTTGTGTGTGACCCATTGGGTTCCACATCTAGCCAGCAGTAGGTCCGAGTGCTATTTGACTTAATTCGGTTAGATCTCAACTAAGCCGATTTAGGTCAACTCAAGCTAGCTCGACTTGGTCAATTAGAATCTAATTCTAATTAACTGATTTAAATTATCATAATTTTAATCATTTCCCTACAAGACAAGATTGACGTCTAGCAATGTATCATGTCTACCTGGAAGATATGGAATTTTGGTGGAATTATCAAAATACCCTTCAGTGGTGAGTTACCGGGCAATTCAGTCCTTTGATCAACTTGCATCCTGAATATGATTATGGATATGGATACCTTGTCAAATTCAATTTCATATTCATCCCTAGCTCAATCTTTTTAATGATGATTCATTAATGAGCTATTAGAAACTACTTCTAATGTTCATACTTTGATCAAAGATTTCCCGAATCATCATTTGATCGAAATTGGCTGGATGCAATATCCTCTTACTAGGGCTGATCAATTCCTTGTTGACCTACTCACAACCTTCATATACAATCCACCATATCCAGTATCACCTCATGCATAACTCAGTGTTATGATTGAGTGTGAACCAAAATGTGGATTCATGTATATAAGGTACCATGGCAGTCTCAGGTCAAAGGACCACATGCACTACTCCCATTATGAGAAATATCTATTGACAAACAGATAAGGTTCCATTAGATATTCTCAATTTGGATCTATTCAGTGAACTCATTCTCTAATGAGCACCCACATCCTAGTATTAGTGTCAAACACAAGTGACTATGAGATCAGTCACCCTCATACATAGGAAGTGCTGATCTTTACCAGAAATATTGATCCCCTACTCAATGTCCCATTGACCAGGAATATTTTAGATTAGGGTTTTAAGGCTTTAGGTCTCACTGGTATGATCTAATCATAACTCTAGAACCATAGCCCTAATCTATGGAGTTCATCATATAATAATTAAGACACAATGTATGATGAAAATAATGCCTTTATTGAATGATAATGTCAATACATTGATTTTTGGGATGGAAAAGGAAAAATCCCAACGAAATATAATATTTCGATTGGCCTTTAGGGCATAATCCTTTCAATCTCCCACTTGCACTAAAGCCAATCGCCTTTAAATTTTAATCCCATATAATCAAGGTAGTGATCAAACTCTCGCTATGGTAGAGCCTTAGTGAACGGGTCTGCTATGTTGTTCTTCGTTTCAACTCTTTTAATGCAGACTTCTTGTCTTTCGACAATCTCTCGAACAAGATGGAAGCATCTCAGAATGTGCTTTGATTTGTGATGGGCTCTTGGTTCCTTTGCTTGATCAACAGCCCCAGTATTATCACAGTAAAGTGGTACTGGACCTTCAATCTCGGGAACAATGCCCAACTCTGATATGAACTTCTTCATCCAGACAGCTTCCTTGGCAGCTTCACTAACAGCAATGTACTCTGCCTCAGTTGTTGAGTCAGCTACAGTCTGATGTTTAGAATTCTTCCAACTTACAGCTCCTCCATTTAGGGTAAAGACATACCAAGATATAGATTTGCTGTCATCTGGATCTGATTGAAAACTAGAATTTGAATAAGCTTCTAATTTAAGATCAGATCCACCGTATATTAGAAAAATATCCTTAGTCCTTATTAAGTACTTAAGAATATTTTTCACAGCCTTCCAGTGATCCTCTCCTGGATCAGCTTGAAATCTACTGGCTATACCTAAGGCATATGCCACATCAGGACTGGTATATAACATAGCATACATAATAGACCCTACTGCCGAAGCATAAGGTATAGAATTCATTCTATTTCTTTCTTCAGGTGTCTTAGGAGACATCTTTTTAGAAAGATGTATGCCATGACCAATAGGTAAGTAACCTCTTTTACTTTCCTCCATGCTAAATCTTTTTAGCACTTGGTCAATGTACCTAGACTGGGATAAACCTAGCATCCTCTTGGATCTATCTCTATAGATCTTTATGCCCAGTATATAAGATGCTTCTCCCAAGTCTTTCATGGAAAACTGTTTAGATAACCACACCTTGACTGATTGTAACATTAGGATATCATTCCCAATGAGTAGTATATCATCTACATACAGAACCATGAAAACTATGGCACTCCCACTAGTCTTCTTATATACAAAAGGTTCATCCTCATTTTTGATAAAATCAAATTCTTTGACTGTCTTATCAAATCGGATGTTCCAACTCCTTGATGCTTATTGTAATCCATAAATGGATTTCTTCAGCCTACATACCTGATTAGGTCTAGTCTCCAAGACAAAACCTTCTGGCTATGACATATAAACCTCTTCCTCAAGGAAACCATTGAGGAATGTGGTTTTCACATCCATCTGCTAGATTTCATAATCATGATATGCTGCTATAGCAAGCATGATCCGAATAGATTTGAGCATGGAAACAGGAGAAAATGTTTCATCATAATCTATTCCCTGTTTTGTCTGAAATCCTTAGCCACTAATCTGGCTTTATACGTTTCGACTTGGCCATCTACCCCAATCTTTTTCTTATAGACCCATTTGCATCCAATAGGGTTAACACCCTCTGGTGCATCAACCAAAGTCCAGACTTGGTTGACATACATGGAGTCTATTTCGGATCTCATGGCTTCCAGCCATTTGTCTGAGTCACTACTCATGACAGCATCCGTATAGGTTAGAGGCTCATCATTTTCAATGATTCGGGCTTCATTATTTTCAATAATGAACCCATACCTCTCAGGTGCATGTCGCATCCTATCAGACCTACGGATAGGAGTGGTGTGTTCAGGTTCTATACTAACTATGTTATGAGGTTGAGATGTACCTATTTGTTGAACTTCTTCAAGTTCAATATTTCTCCCACTGCCCTTTTGTAGGATGAATTCTTTCTCCATAAAAGTGGCATGCCTACTGATTAAAACCTTTTGTTCAGTAGGGTGGTAGAACAGATATCCTATACTATCTTTAGGATATCCTACAAATAGACACTTATCTGCTCTAGCATCTAGCTTATGGCCAAAATTTCTTTTGACATAAGCTGGACATCCCCATATCTTAAGATATTTAAGATTGGATTTCTTTCCCCTCCATAATTCATATGGAGTGCTAGAAACAAATTTAGATGGTACTCTATTTAAAATATTAGCCACGGTTTCCAAGGCATATCCCCAGAAAGAAACAGGTAACTCAGTGAAACACATCATGGACCGTACCATATCTAACAAAATACGATTTCTCCTTTCAGCAACACCATTTAATTATGGTGTATGAGGAGTCCATTCAGAGATGATCCCCTTTTCTTTAAGGTGATCAAGAAACTCGGTGGATAAGTATTCACCTCCTCTATCTGATCGAAGGATCTTAATACATTTCCCCGTTTGTTTCTCTACCATACTTTGATACTCTAGAAATTCTTCAAAAGCTTCGGACTTATGTTTCATTAGATACACAAATCCGTACCTTGAAAAATCATCAGTGAATGTGATGAAATATGAGTATCCACCCTTGGCCTGAGTTGTCATAGGCCCACATACATCTGTGTGTATGAGTCCTAATAACTCAGTTGTCCTTTCATTATGTCCACTAAATGGAGTCTTGGTCATTTTACCCATGAGACATGATTCACAAGTTCCTAATGATTCATAGTCATAAGGATTAAGGAAATTTTCCTTGTATAACTTGTTAATCTTTTGCTCACTAATATGTCCAAGATGACAGTGCCAAAGTAAAGTATTGTTCACATCATCTCTCTTTCGTTTGTTACTAACATGAAGTATATTGTCATCAGTAGATAGAGTTAAAAGACCATTGCAAAATATGCCATAAAATATTATTTCATTAGAAAAACTGATTGAGCAGCCACTGCTCATTACATTCATAGTATAACCTTGTTTAATTAACAAGGGTATAGATATGATGTTTCTAATGACCTTAGACATATAATAACAACTTTTCAACTCTAAAATCTTCCCAGAAGGCAGCTTCAATATATAAGTCCCTACAGCTTCTGCTTGGATGGAATCTCCTCCAGCACCGTAGAGCTCGAAGTCTCCTTCCTTCAAAACTCTAATGTTCCGCAGTCCTTGTAATGATTTGCAGATATGATGACCACAAGCGGTATCCAATACCCAAGAGTTTGAATTAGAAGAGTCTAATGACAAAATTGCATGTATCTCATACATACCTTTTGGTGCATCATTAGCACCAGGCTTCACACTTGCAAGGTAAACCTTGCAGTTTCTTTTCCAGTGACCCGGCTTGCCACAATGAAAGCAGGTCATTTGTCCGGAGGCCTTCTTTCCTTTCTTTTTCTTGATGCCCCCTTTAGGGTTCATCCTCCTCTTGGAACCCTTTTTGCCTGTTTTCTTCTTGTTTATTCCATCCACAAGAAGAAGTGGAGCCTTATTTTTCTTTAAATGGCTCTCTGCCGTTTTCAACATATTCAACAGCTCAGTCAAGGAAGAATTAAGTTTGTTCATATGATAATTGAGAACAAACTATGAAAATGACTCTGGAGTGACTGCAGGATTAAATCCTGATTCAACTCCCCATCCATAACAAAACCCAATTGACCTAATCGGGTGATTAGGTTAATAACCTTTAATACATGGTCTTGTACAGATGTTCCTTCTGTCATCCTTGCACGGAATAACTACTTAGATATTTCATATCTAGCAGTTCGACTATGTTCTCCATAAAGTTCTTTTAGATTGTGCATTATGGAGTTAGTGTCCATTTTTCATGTTGCGTCTGCAACTCATTGGTCATAGAGGCAGGCATTATACATTTGACAGTAAGTGAGTCATTTTGCCACATGTTATATGTGGTCTTTTCCTCTTTCGAGGCATCTTCCCCTAATGGTTCCAAGGTAGGGGTATCAAGAATATAAGAAAGTCTTTCTTGGCTGAGTACTATCTATCTCAGGTTTCTCAACCAATCAACATAGTTTGGTCCAATCAACTTATTGGCATCAAGAATGCTATGGAGTGAGAGTGAAGAGGCCATTTAATCTACATTAACAAAGAACATTACATAAGCAAACAACCAATGTTGACAAAACATAATTAAATTAGGACTTTAACTTAATTATGTCTCACTATTTTATCAAGCATCATAACCCTCCATATGATGATCGAGAAAATCCTAATTGGTTTTCTTAGTGGGGTTGAGATCCTAATTCCTTATAAAAGACCTTGTGTGTACATAACAAATCTTATATAAGTTCAAAGGTAGGAAAACTCTTTCCAATTGTAACTAATACAATTCTCAACTTATCTTGGCCTCTAAAATATTAATAGCCTTGTGTGTGCACAACAAACTATAATATTTTAGTTAAGTCAGACCCTTCATTGCTATATAGTCATGATATTAATTATAATACCCTGTGTGTACACAACAAAGTATTATATTAAATAATGCCATAAACTTCAAATGCACCAAATAAAATTATGTCAGTCACCATAAGAGGCCTTGTGTGTACACAACAAACCTAATATGAATCATAACATAATAATGACTTGGCATGAAGGAAGGCCACATGTAGTGAATATTACACTAAGCATATCAATCAATAATTAAGTTAATCTTATCGGCCAGGTAAGTGGGAGAGTGGTGGGAGTCCCCCCGTTGCTTTCCTTAGACACCAATAAGAATTGGCCAGGTCAGTCAACGGAATCAATTAAAACCATGTCCTCTTTACCGATCATGAACCACTTTTCCTAGACACCGAATGATCAATTAATCATATTGATTATTTTTCTTTTGGTATATGACACTACAACTTAATATAATTTGAAAGAGGGCTTTATTAAAACAAAGCACATTCTATATATATAACTAAGCAAATATGCCAAGTGTGTCATCATACTAGGACAACCATTTACCACATAATGGATCCACCATTATGCCAGGGCAACCTTATTTCAGTATGATGACTGGAAGGCTAAACATATCTCTATACAAATTAAGGTTTGAGTGAAAACCTTAATTAGTGACATACATCAAACATATATGCACAATTAACACAAATATGTGATAGTGTGTCATCATTCTAAGACAACCGTTTACCACATAATGGATCCACCATTATGCCAGGGCAACCTTATTTTAGAATGATGACTGGATTACTAACATATCTCTACAATAATTAGGGTTTAAGTGAAACCCTAATTGTGACAATACATCAAACACAAACCACATCATATGTAAATTATCTACATATGCCTATAAAAATCAGCAAATATTTTTAATCTTGATAAGAGGTTCTGATACCAATGTTGGTTTGTTTACCAAGGAGGAAACATAGATTTCAAAATTTTTATCTTATGAAATCTATACCAACCCTTTAGCCCTAGATCTCCTTAAAAAAAAAAAATTAAAATATATATCATTCATATACATGATTTAAATATATATATGTAAGTACTAACCTGTATCGCAATATCCAAAATGCAAATCTCCACCAGGTGCCCAAATTTACCCTCCAATGGTGATCCACACGGAGAAAAGATGAAGACAACAACTCTTGATCTTGGATCCTCTTCTTGAATTCTTTTTCAAGAATTCAATTCTTGGACTTATAGGCTGGAATTTTCTTTCTTGAAAATTTTCTTTCTCCCTTCTTTCCTCTTCTTGATCCTTTCCTCAATCCTTTCTCACTTCAATCCTTGTAGAAAATTCTTATTTGAAGTGGAAGAAAAATTAAGACAAGTAATGCCTTAATTCAAGAAAGAAAGAGACCCTTCCTGTTTCTTTCTTTCCTTTACCGTTCAAGACCATCCTCTTATTCTTGTTTAGGGTCAGTTTCGACAGAGGATACCTCTGTAAGGGAAGCAATACCCAACAAGAACAAGGGGAAGGAGTATTCTGGAGAGGAAGAAAAGTAATATGATCTCTGAATTATCTTACATGAAAACCCCCGAGAACCCAACCCTATTTATAGATATTAGAGGGTGTCTTTTCAAAAACAACGTAACCCTCTGCTATCCCAGAATCATGTTCTTTCCATCCTCACGCATCCCCTCAGATTTTTCATGCCTTTCCTGATTTATTTCAAGATTTTTCGATGAAGAAAACCTCAGAAAAGTCGCGATGTTCTGAGACGGAGTTGCAATCGAAAAGCAATGGATTTCTTCTAGCCATCTGATCTTGATCCAAGGGACTCCAGATGAGACTCCTAAAGAAAAGATTCCACCCCCTCCCATCTGGTTTTCATGGTAAAGAAGTCCCCACGCGCGTGAAGAGGAGTCCACGCGCGTCTCTTCCTTTGGTGCGCGCGCGTGGGAAAGATGGCTTGGGCGATCTTGGGAAAAGGGTTTAAATTGATTTTTAATCAATGGGTTCAGCCACGGTTAGCCCAAAGTCCCAAAATCTAAATTAGACTCTAATTAGGTTCAATTAGAACCCAATTAAGCCCAATTCAGAACCAAATTCGAATCCAATTCGAATAGAAGTTGGGTCTGCAACACATGCTAGTGTGTTTATCCTGCAAACATGATTTAATTCTAAATTAAATCCCTCATCGACTCTCTTTTGTGTGTGACTCATTGGGTTCCACATCTAGCCAGCAGTAGGTCCGAGTGCTATTTGACTTAATTCGGTTAGATCTCTACTAAGCCGATTTAGGTCACTCAAGCTAGCTCGACTTGGTCAATTAGAATCTAATTCTAATTAACTGATTTAAATTATCATAATTTTAGTCATTTCCTTACAAGACAATTGACGTCTAGCAACGTATCATGTCTACTCGAAAGATGTGGAATTTTGGTGGAATTACCAAAATACCCTTCAATGGTGAGTTACCGGCAATTCAGTCCTTTGATCAACTTGCATCCTGAATATAATTATGGTTATGGATACCTTGTCAAATCCAATTTCATATTCATCCCTAGCTCAATCTTTTTATGATGATTCATTAATGAACTATTAGAAACTACTTCTAATGTTCATACTTTGATCAAAGATTTCCCGAATCATCATTTGATCGAAATGGCTGGATGCAATATCCTCTTACTAGGGCTGATCAATTCCTTTTGACCTACTCACAACTTCATATACAATCCACCATATCCAGTATCACCTCATGCATAACTCAGTGTTATGATTGAGTGTGAACCAAAATGTAGATTCATGTATATAAGGTACCATGGCAGTCTCAGGTCAAAGGACCACATGCACTACTCCCACTATGAGAAATATCTATTGACAAACAGATAAGTTCCATTAGATATTCTCAATCTGGATCTATTCAGTGAACTCATTCTCTAATGAGCACCCACATCCTAGTATTAGTGTCAAACACAAGTGACTATGAGATCAGTCACCCTCATACATAGGAAGTGCTGATCTTTACCAGAAACATTGATCCCCTACTCAATGTCCCATTGATCAGGAATATTTTAGATTAGGGTTTTAAGGATTTAGGTCTCACTGGTATGATCTCATCATAACCCTAGAACCATAGCCCTAATCTATGGAGTTCATCATATAATAATTAAGACACAGCGTATGATGAAAATAATGCCTTTATTGAATGATAATGTCAATACATTGATTTTTGGGATGGAAAAGGAAAAATCCCAACGAAATATAATATTTCGATTGGCCTTTAGGGCATAATCCTTTCACCATATCTAGTTATTAGGCTTGACCCCATCTATACAAGCATATCTCATGTTTATAGGATGGTTATATCTTTTTGGTGTAACTGGACCACTGTAATTAGCCGAGAATAATCAACACCATAGTGGTGCGGGCACCAGGATCCGACAGAGGCTCCTCAACCCTCTGTGGATCTCAGATTAGGGTTCCCCTTCTATGAGTCCTGTGATAAGGCCTTGAGCCAAAGCAATTTCATAATTTCTTGTCAAAGTTGTTTAGTCCTGTACCTTGACCAATTTGGATCAAGTTAGGTCATGAGTCCTGTATTTGTTCGAGTCTGAGTTTGGACTGGGCTCAAGCCAAATTGAAGTCACCCTGGTTTTCTTAACCAAATCAAGTTCTGGTGGGCCAACCCACCCCTTCCACTTGGAATAATGCCAACTCAGGTGCCACCTCAGCTACGTACGTGGCGCCACATCAGCTGCCACTTGGGCATCCAAGAGGGAAACAAGGTGGCACCCTCATGCATTCCACATGCCTTGGGCGACATTGGAAGGAAGAAACCACCATCCCCCTCTTCCCTCCCCCACATCACGCCTTGTTCCATCAAAGAAGGGCGTTGAAGATCCTTGAAGAAACCATGCCACAAAGCAAGCCCCCTTCCAAGCTTTCTTCCCAAATTGTTAATGCAAGGATGGAAGTCAAAGGACATACTCCCCTCTTCAAGCCCTCAACCATGCAATGCCCAAGGAGCTCTCTCTTGGTCGGTCGCCTTGAATCAATCCAAGAGATGGCGTTGAAGAGTCCAAGGGAACACATCCCTTCAAGCAAGCCATGCCCCACTCTTTCTTCCCAAATGAGCATGCTAAGGAAGGAAGTCAAGAGACCAATCCCCCTCTCCAAGCCTTCCCACATGCCATGCCCAACCCGAAGTCATTTGGTCAGCCAAAGAGAGGAAAGATGGAGATTTTTGGCACCACCATGAAAGTTTGTAATTTGAATTTCAAATGGGCCTTGGGTGCCTTTTTAAAGGACCCAATCCATCCCTTGTAGAACTATTAAATGATTGAATGATTAATGAAAAAGTTTGAGTTTTTTTCATCCACCCATTGTCTCTTAGGCTAGTTTGAGTGAAGTTGCCTTCGTCCCCAGGGACGTCGAGTGGTGTGAGGCCACCTGTCCGTCGCCCCAGGGCATCGCGAATCCTTCATCCTCCAGGATGTCGCATGGTGTGAGGCCACATTCTTTCATCCTCCGGGACGTCGCGGGGTGCGAGGCCCCAAGTTATCTCCAACTTTGACTTCGGAATCCAGCCGGACACCGGGCTCGAAGCCCCTTCCCAACTCCATCTCAGTTCCTTTCCGTGCATCTCCACATTTTGCTGATCCTTCTTTTGTTTGCCTACAGGTCCTCCCTGGCATCTTGGGCATTGGAGACAGTCAGCTTTGCCATCGCGACCTCCCGACCCAAAGCCAGTGCTTCCACGGGTTCGATTGCTCGGGCATCCAGGCCGCATCCGCCAAGTTGAGCGATCTCTGCACCAGGCACTTCAGAAGTTTGAGGTTTGCTTTCTCTTTATCTCCTAAGTAGATATTGTATGTCGAGCTAGTCCTACCGGAGTTTCTTAATCCCGGGGTCCTGTTCTCTCGTTTTCACTTTTAGGACTTTGAACTGCTAGCGTAAGCTTTCATTATTCTTCTTCGTATTTCTTGCCTTTGCTTGTGATCGGGAATCGAAACCCTAAAAAAATATCTAAAACTCATCAAACATAAAAAAGAAATTCCTTGCATCATAAGCATCCATCCCAGCATCCCTAGCCCGATCCTCTCTCCACATCAATTTTGGTATCAGAGCAAGGCTAGGACTAGTGCATTTGTTTCATTTTCTGCATTCTGGTCAGTCCATATATGGTCTGATCATCGGATTTTTCTCTCTGTAGAGATATCCAAATTTCATGATTTCTATTTGGTTAGATCGCATTAATTTCAAAGTATTTTTATCTATTTTCTCAGATTTTATTTCAATTTGTAGAGTTTCTACAAGCCGAAATACTGCTTGAGAAAATCTCATGTCTGAAATTTTAGCAAGCATCTCATTTTTGATTCATTCCTCCATCTAGCTTGTTTCTTGCATGGTTTAATTCCTGCATTTTGTTTAGCATTCACCCATCTAAAAGACACAAGAAGAACAAAAAAAAAAATTTAAGTCATTTCATTAGTCATTATTGTGCTTCATTTTACATAACTTATCTTAAGGGCGTCAAATTAACATAGGGTCAGGATTTCATTACCTGTCCCTAGCCTAAAACCACCACTCAGCATATCGAACCCTAGCCATTAACTAAAATCAATTAGATGTTTAATCTGTTCTAGTGAGCTAGGGACACCCATGAAGTCGGGTCGACCCAAGTGCCGAGCCAAGCTAGATTGCTTGTTGGTGTGTGCTTGAGTAGCTAGTGTCTAGGCAAGTGGTTCAGGGACTAGAGCCTGAAGGGAAGTGGGTTGGTTCACTTACCTGGCCAATTTCTAATTGGTGTCTAGGCAAGCAAAGAGGAACCTCCACTCACCTTACACTTACCTGGTCAGGTGCCAAGTTACTACTTCCAGGTTCATCTTCTTGACTTTACATTTGGAGAGATCTCCTAGGTCTAGCAAACCGTAGCATCATTTTGTTACATGTGCACTAGATCAGGAACCTCTTTTCACCCACCTTCTCCACCCTCTACCGACACCATGGACCAACTGCGAGCCGACATTGGAGCCTTAACCCAATCCATGGCCCAATCCATGACTCAGTTGAACAATAGACTGGACCAGATAGAGGCCAGACTGAGACCCCTAGAGGAAGCTGCTAGGCCCCAACCTGAACCCAGTCCTGAGTCCCCTCACCCCAGGAGGAACCTGCCACAAGACCCTTACTTTGAGGATGACTTTGGGAGAGACCCTGACCCCTTTGTTGATACCCATCCTAGGAGACCCAATCTGGAGGACCGTGAAGAAAGAGCCCTTAGGAGCATCAAGCTTGAGGCACCCACTTTCGATGGTAGCTTAGATCCCAGGGTGTATGAAGATTGGGAGTCTGCTATGGAGCAGTATTTTGACTGGCACTCTATGTCTGAGAGAACTAAGTTTAAGTTTGCTAAGCTTAGGTTGGTTCACTAGGCTAGGTTGTTCTAGAACAGTGTTGAAAACTACATAGAGCAGAAAGGTCAATTACCCATAACCGCCTGGGGGGAGATGAGAGAAAAGCTTAGGATGAAATACCTACCTGCATCCTACACCCAGAAACTGTTGGACCAATGGCAGACCTTAAGTCAAGGTAAGAGTGTGGCCGATTACATCGCCAATTTTGATGAATATGTTATGCGATGTAAGGTTGTTGAATCACCTGAGGTAACCCTGTCTAGGTTTAGGGCTAGCCTACACCCAGACATCCAGAGAGAGTTGTATTTTAGATCAATCAGAACCTTTGAAGAAGCTTACCAAGTTGCAAGGCTCTATGAGCGTTTCCAGAGAGCTCCCACCTATAGAAGACCTGAGCCCTTTAGAAACCCGAGCCATATCCCTGGATCCACCCAAGGTTATATCAAGCCTACCCGAGTCGACCAAATCCAAACCAAACTGACCCAAGTCGACCAAACCCAGCCCGACCCTTCCTAGTCGTCCCAGCCTGAACCGACCCCAATATAGCAGAGAAGAAAAGGGTAAGGCTGTTGAAGTCCAGAGGAGACCTGATCCACAAGGTAATGCTTTAAGTGTCATAAACCTAGACATTTTGCTAGCCAGTGCACCGCCCTTGCCCTACTCATAGAAGAACCAACTGAGACTGAACCCGAACCAACCGTAGAACCTGAAGAGGACATCTATGATCCCGAAAATCAGTTATTGGAAGGGTATGAGGGAGAGGAAGAAGTGTATGAATCTAAAGACCTTGTAGGGGTATTCGATGCATCCTAGCCCAAAACATAGAAGAGGAAGTTGGCGTAGGACCAACATCCTACAGACCTTGATCAAGCTAGGAGATAAGGTTTGTAAGGTCATCATTGATAGTGGAAGCTGTGTAATGCCCTTTCCTTGAGTACAGTTAAATCTTTAGGACTAGCCACAGTTCCCCACCCCAACCCTTACAAAGTCTCCTGGATAGATTCAACTTCAATCCCTGTAAGTCTAGGTGCCAAATCAAGATAAAAATGAGTTCCTATGAAATCGATTTGGTGTGATGTCTTACCCATGGGTGTGGGTAGTATCATTCTAGGACGACCCTGGCTTTTCGACCATGATGCCACCCTTTATGGTCGATCCAATACCTGTGTCTTTCTCCACCAAGGGAAAAAGATCACAATCAACCCAATCCAACCTAAGGACCCCGTCAAGAAGGATCTAGTAGCCTTAAGGAGAAGAAAGCAGAAGTCAACCTGATCACACCTAAAGAGCTAGAGAAAGAGATTTTAGAGGGAGCCTTGTTTGGATTCTAGCCACCAAGGAGAGTCACGAGCCAGCCAAGGTAGAACACCCCAAGAGGTAGTAAAGAATCTGAAATAATTTGTGGATGTTTTCCCGGAAGAATTACCTGATCAACTGCCACCCCTTAGGGACATCCAGCATGCTATCGATTTGGTCCCAGGATCCACTTTGCCCAACCTTCCCCAAGAGGATGACCCCACTGAACATCAGGAGCTTCAGAAACAAGTAGGAGAGCTGCTTAGGAAGGGTTTTCTTAGGGAGAGTTTAAGTCCCTGTGCTGTTCCTGCCCTACTTAACCCTAAGAAAGATGGGACTTGGAGGATGTGTATTGATAGCAGGGCTATCAACAAAATTACAATCAAATATAGGATTCCTATTCCCCACTTGGATGATATGCTCGATATGATGGCCGGTGCCACTATCTTTTCGAAGATAGACCTCAAGAGTGGTTACCACCAGATTAGAATTCGACCGGGGGATGAATGGAAAACAACATTTAAGACTAAGGATGGTCTGTTCGAGTGGGTAGTGATGCCTTTCGGGTTGTCTAATGCGCCCAGTACCTTTATGAGAGTCATGACTCAAGTCTTACGCGAGTTCACTAGAAAATTCCTTGTAGTGTATTTTGATGACATCTTGATCTATAGCAAGACCAAAGAGGACCATCTTCACCACTTAAGGTTAGTCTTCCAAACCCTTAGGAGAATAGCCTTTACGCCAACCCTAAGAAGTGTGAATTTATGACAACTAGGGTTATCTTCTTAGGCTTTGTAGTTACCCCTAAAGGAGTTTCAGCCAACCCTGAAAAGGTTAGAGCTATAGTTGAGTGGCCTGTCCCTGCTAGCATCCTCGATGTACGAAGTTTCCATGGCCTAGCCACATTTTATAGATGATTCATTCGGGGATTCAGTTCAATTGTATCACCGATAACTGACTGCATCAGGAAGGGAGGTTTTCAATGGACTAAAGCTGCAGACAAAGCCTTCCTTGAAATTAAGGATATAATGGTACAAGCACCTATCCTGAGATTGCCAGATTTTTTCAAGGTTTTCGAGGTTGCTTGTGATGCTTCGGGAGTTAGGATTGGTGGAGTACTTAGTTAGGAAATCACCCCATGGCCTTCTTTAGCAAAAAACTTAATGAGGCCAAAATTAAGTACTCGACTATGATAAGGAGTTTAATGCAGTCGTCCAAGCCCTTAGGTATTGGAGGCACTACCTTTTACCCCATGAGCTTGTCCTGTTTTCAGACCATGAAGCCCTTCGATACCTGAACTCCCAGAAGAGATTGAACCCTAGGCATGCTAAGTGGGTTGAGTATATCCAAGCCTATACCTTTGCTTAAACATCGTGTTGGTTCTAAAAATAAGGTAGCTGATGCCCTTAGCCGTCATGCCCTTTTGTTAAACACGGTTAGGACTGAGGTTGTAGGATTTGACCAACTTAAGGAGCAATATGAATCTTGTCCTGACTTTAGTGAGATCTTCCAGTCTAAGCTTCAAGAACCATTTAGTGCTCATAGTGACTATACCTTACAGGATGGTTATCTTTTCAAGGGTAATAAGTTGTGCATTCCCAAGACTTCACTCCGAGATTTTGTAGTGTGGGAAACCCATGCGGGAGGCCTAGCTGGTCACTTTGGTAGGGAGAAGACCATTCTAGCTGTTGAAGACTAGTTCTTTTAGCCTAGCCTTAAGAAAGATGTCGCCAATATTGTCTCTAGGTGTCGAACTTGTGCTGTGGCCAAGCAGCAGAAGCAGAATACTGGCCTTTACACCCCCTTGCCCATACCTAGCCACCCATGGCAAGACCTCAGCATGGATTTTGTGGTAGGATTACCCAAGACCGTAAGGAAGCACGATTTTGTCTTTGTAGTAGTGGATAGGTTTTCCAAAATGGCTCATTTTATACCCTGCTCCCAGATCCTAGATGCTTCCAAAGTTGCCAAGCTTTTTTTTGAACATGTGGTTAAGTACATGGCCTACCTAAGACTATAGTGTCTGATAGGGATGTCCGCTTCACTAGCTATTTCTAGAAACCCTTTGGCACCTCCTAGGCACTAAGCTCCAATTCTCCACTACCTACCACCCGCAAACCGACGGTCAAACTGAGGTGGTCAACCGCAGCCTAGGAAACCTTCTTAGATGCTTGATAGGTGAACATACGGGAAATTGGGATCTTCTTTTACCTTGAGCCGAGTTCGCCTACAACAGCTTTGTAAATAGGACCACCAGGAAGAGTCCTTTTGAAGTTGTCTCTGGATACAAGCCTAACCGACCTCTTGACCTAATTCCCCTACCCATCCTTGCACGTGTCTCCAAGTTAGCTGACTCACTTGCATAGCATATTAGGGACATGCATAAAGAGATTAGCTAGAAAATTAATATAAGTAATAACACATATAAAAGGCTGGCTGATTCCCGAAAGCGAGTAAAGGAGTTTGAAATAGGGGATTTTGTAATGATTAGGCTTCGGCCTGAACGGTTTCCACCGGAACCATTAAAAAGAATCATGCTCGTGGGGATGGTCTCTTTAAAGTGATTAGGAGAATGGGCCCTAACGCCTATGTGCTAGAATTTCTGCCAGATTATGGAATTAGCTCGACATTCAATATCTCTGACTTAGTCAAGTATAGAGAACCCGCAAACATACCCAGTGAGCCGTTTGGGCCTGACCTCCCTTTTGAGAGTGAACCTGAACCTGAGTGTCCACCTCCAAATATACCTGAGCGAGGAGAGCGGATCGAGCGTGTCCTGATGACCAAGCCATCACTACCTGGGGCAAGGGCTATCAGCGTTACCTGGTCCGATGGCAAGGCCGACCCGAATCGATGACTCGTGGATCACACGGGAGGACTTGCAGTGCATCGACCTCGACATCCTGGAGAGGAATCAAAGCCAAGCTAACCCTTACTCGACAGGTCGAGTTCCTCCCACCCCGGGAGAACTGGTGCGGACACCAGGATCCGACAGAGGCTCCTCAACCCTCTATGGATCTCAAATTAGGGTTCCCCTTCTATGAGTCCTGTGATAAGGCCTTGAGCCAAAGAAATTTCATAATTTCTTGTCAAGTTGTTTAGTCCTGTACCATGACCAATTTGGGTCAAGTTAGGTCATGAGTCCTGTATTTGTTCGAGTCTGAGTTTGGACTGGGCCCAAGCCCAATTGAAGTCACCCTGGTTTTCTTAACCAAATCAAGTTCTGGTGGGCCAACCACCCCTTCTACTTGGAATAATGCCAACTCAGGTGCCACCTCAGCTACCTACGTGGCGCCACATCAGCTGCCACTTGGGCATCCAAGGAGGGAAACTAGGTGGCACCCTCATGCTTTCCACAAGCCTTGGGTGACATTGGAAGGAAGAAACACCATCCCCCTCTTCCCTCCCCCACATCATGCCTTGTTCCATCAAAGAAGGGCATTGAAGATCCTTGAAGAAACATGCCACAAAGCAAGCCCCCTTCCAAGCTTTCTTCCCAAAATGTTCATGCAAGGATGGAAGGTCAAAGGACACACTCCCCTCTTCAAGCCCTCAACCATGCAACGCCCAAGGAGCTCTCCACTTGGTCGGCCTTGAATCAATCCAAGAGATGGCGTTGAAGATTCCAAGGGAACACATCCCATCAAGGAAGCCATGCCCCACTCTTTCTTCCCAAAATGAGCATGCTAAGGAAGGAAGTCAAGAGACCAATCCCCCTCTCCAAGCCTTCCCACATGCCACGCCCAACCCCAGTCATTTGGTCGGCCAAAGAGAGGAGAGATGGAGAATTTTGGGCGCCACCATGAAAGTTTGTAATTTGAATTTCAAATGGGCCTTGGGTGCCTATTTAAGGACCCAATCCCTCCCTTGTAGAACTATTGAATGATTGAATGATTAATGAAAAAGTTTGAGTTTTTTCATCCACCAACCATTGTCTCTTAGGCTAGGTTTGAGTGAAGTTGCCTTCGTTCCCAGGGATGTCAAGTGGTGTGAGGCCACCTGTCCGTCGCCCCAGGGCATCGCGAAACATTCATCCTCCAGGACGTCGCGTGGTGTGAGGCCACATTCTTTCATCCTCCGGGATGTCGCGGGGTGCGAGGCCCCAAGTTATCTCCAACTTCTACTTCGAAATCTAGCCAGACACCGGGCTCGAAGCCCCTTCCCAACTCCATCTCAGTTCCTTTCCGTGCATCTCCACATTTGGCTGATCCTTCTTTTGTTTGCTTACAGGTCCTCCCTGGCATCTCGGGCATTGGAGATAGTCAGCTTTGCCATCGCGACCTCCCGACCCAAAGCTAGTGCTTCCACGGGTTCGACTGCTCGGGCATCCAGGCTACATCCGCCAAGTTGAGTGATCTCTGCACTGGGCGCTTCAAAGTTTGAGGTTCGCTTTCTCTTTATCTCCTAAGTAGATATTGTATATCGAGCTAGTCCTACCAGGGTTTCATAATCCCGGGGTCCTGTTCTTGTTTTCACTTTTAGGGCTTTGAACTGCTAGCATAAGCTTTCATTACTCTTCTTCGTATTCTTGCCTTTGCTTATGATCGGGAATCAAAACCCTAAAAAAATATCTAAAACTCATCAAACATAAAAAAGAAATTCCTTGCATCATAAGCATCCATCCCTGCATCCCTAGCCCCCCTCTCTCTTTATCAAATAGGATGCCCACCATCTACAATGGTGGAAGACCTAAGACTTAATATTTATGGAAAGGTTTGGGTTCATGTCTTATCTAAATTAGTTTACCCATTTTCATGTCTGACTAACCAGGTTTAGGTCAGCACAGTCTCATGTCTGGACAAACCTAGTCGACATGAGTGAACTTAAATAAAAAGCAACCTAATCAAAACTTAATCAACTAAGTTTACTAAATAAATGGGAGGGTTCCACCATTTAACCTCTTTCTTTAGATACCAACCAAGTTAGCCATGTAAGAGTTAGCCCCAATTAATAATCATGGTCAAGACTTATCTTAGACACCAATTGATCAATAGTATGAATAGATCAGCCTAGCAACTCAAGCTTGGACCACTGAGCTAAATTAGGTCTTAAATTGATCAATTCACATAAAGTGTGAATCGATATAACCAAACAATATTTAAGATCAATTTAAAGCCCCTTTGACCTAACTCTAATCAATCATTGATTAGTTCGATCAACAACTCAAAACCAAAATAGAGTTTTTCTTTGATCTAATCAAAATCCTAATGTGTAGTCTAATCATTAAACCTAATTTTAGCACCGACACTCATATCCATGAAATGAAAAATCAAAATCTAAAACTAATTTTAGATTATGTTTAGTCTTCATGAAATTAATAGTTTATGATCATGAATCGATTTTTCAGATCTAAACCCTAGTTCATGTATCTCATATATCTTATTTTAGATCAAATCAATTAAGTTATATCTAATGTAATTAATTTTAGACCTAAAACATGAACCAATTTTTTTTATTGTGTTCTTCTTCATGGGTCAAATTATAAGTGACACCCTTATATATCATAAGAGATCCTTTGAATGGAAAGAGAGTCTTTAAACCCTACTTGGCTCTTATGACCGAATGGCTATGTGATATACCCAATCTGAGTACTTGGCTAAAAATTATAATAAATTTATCATAAAATTATTATTTTTTTTCTATCTTAAATAAAATTATGATACATTATGTATATCAAAACTTAGATCTAACATTATGAATTTATGTTTTAAAAATAATTTAAAAAATTAATCTTGTGGTATGATAACCCTTTTACTTATCACAAAATCAATTAAATCCAATTAGAAACCTCAAATCTAAAGAGGATTTAGATCTAAAACTAAACATGTAAGTTTGTAAACTGCGGCTATGATATCACTGTTGGATTCATTAGATGAAAGTATGCTAAAACTATTTCATAAAAACCTAGTCACGGAAGCATAACTGTGAAAAACCTTTTTTATAGGAGCATGCATATTTAAAATTGATTAAATATTCATCTAAATTATAAACTAACATTCTTAAAATCATAGAAAAAATTAGACCTACATATATAAATTAAATAAGAAGAAAAATAATTACCTGAAGTGCAAATCTTTTTCTTCTTCTATTTGGATTTGGATTTGGCTGAATCCCAGGATTTCAGTCGGAGCCACAAAAATACATGACCTATATTGGTGTCCACATGGGACAAGGTCTTGATCAAATCCTCGAGGCCCCTGGAGTGCTAGCTCCTTCACAGGCCCCTCTTTTGGCTTGGATCTATAGCCCCCTTCGAGAACTAGAACTAAAAAGCTAAAATCAAATACTTTGCACTGCAAAAGGGATTTCTCCTAGAGCACTTCGGGAAAAATCTTAATTTTTTTTATTAATCCTCCTTGATCAACCCTTTATAATTTTTTTTCAAGTTGCTTATGCGTATAACAAAGAGAAAGTGAGATGAAAATTAGAACTTGCAATAGAAGGGAGAAGGAATAAAGATTATCAGACGCCCACTTTCTTCCCCATTTTATTGTGGTGTTTTGTCATACAAAAATCTGATATTCCATGCATATAATAGAAAAAATTTATCCTAATTCAAATACCAAAAGTGTAAGATGAGTTCTAATCAAAATAGGAGTCCTAATGGAAGAAGAAACCTTATTAGCACCTCCTCTTTTCCAAAATGCATGCTAAGGAAAGATCAGCATGAAAAATTATCACACAATCCTTCTTTTGGTCAACCAATCTGAGAGAATAAGATCTAATCTAATTAGGTTATGTGTCTAGTTTAATTAGATTTAATTTTACTTAATTTAGACTTTATTAAGCCCAATTAAAATCAAATTTGAAAAGGCTATCAATCCTATTCCAAATAAGATTCAATTTCTAGTCCAAATAAAAAATATAAATCCAATTAGATTTTAATTAAATCAAGCCCAATTTAATAAATCTAATTTAAGATAATTATAATTTAATTTATAATTTAGTTAAATAATTATATTATAATATTTATAATTAAATCCCTTGTGCTAACAATTAGTTGCTACTAATTTTGTAATCCTTACAAAATACCAATTTCTAAATTTAAATCATCAATCCAATTGATAATTTAGGATTGATCCAAGCTCTTGATCAGGTCAAGTTCCTTTTGTTTATGACCACTCAAGTTCTAATCTATCTGGTAGTGAGATAGATTATGATCCCTATCATAATATCATCAAAACTCTTCAGATAGATTGAAACTATTTTAGCTCAACCCTAATAAGATCACTAATTCAAAAATGATCCGAGTGAGTTCTCATAATCTACTAGTAATACCTAGTAGTATGTAGTGATAACCTAGTAGATCAACAAGATGAACCTCTAAGTATAGTTACCATGTGATCAAGTTCCTCCATCGAAAGTCTTGATAGGATACGGATCATGGAAACTTGTCAAATCCTAAGTATCTATCATATGCTAGACTTAATTAGCTTAAGTCTCATCATGATTCCTATGAAAACTCCTTTACATTATTATACTATTATGTCCACAGATTTAAGGATTCAACCTATTAGGTCGTATAGGACTATACCTCAACTACTAAGGTCAATAGTTTCCTATAAGTACTCTCCCTACTCCTATAGTGAACCTACCATAGCCAACAAATACCACAAGGCCCTGAATGGCTAGGTATCAAATTTATATGCTATCAAACTATATCAACCCCACTATGAGTAGTTGAAGCACCATAAGTCAAGGAACTATTCACACAATTATAGTATCAAGAAGTTAATAACGAGTAAGTATCCATGTAACTTCTCATAACTTGTCATGTTTTGTACCATTATAATTTAACAACCACTTGTACTCTCATTCTAGTATCCCTACACTATAAACCCAAGACTCATCTATCCAAAAGAAAGTGATTTGTGCATTGATCTAGATGGATCAATCAGTGTCCCTATGATAATCTAAAGATCGGAACATTTAGGAGTTAACCTATAATGATGACATGTCTCAAATTCTCAACTCTTGAGAATATATGTCATTATCATTAACTCCATAGACAATTCATAGATACATCACATATGAATGGAAAAGTAAAATATCCAATTTATTGAATTGAATGAATTAAGTATAACTATGTCCTAGAAAAGGTACAATGTGTCATGCCAACTTGGCTTTTAAAGCATATTTGTAAGATGCACCACATTTACTCTGGGTGATGAAATGTTTGCAACTCACCAATTCTGGGGCCTCCATATGGCTATTGCTGGCTATGCTTTTTCATTTGAAAAGATGGAGATGATTGTTTTTATCTTCGCATCGAGTGGCTCCATCTTCCCCTTAGGGAAATTCTTACTATCCTTCTTCTTTTGTTTATCTATCTTCCGCTTATCTCTGAGTGCTTCTTCTTCTTCCCCGGGGTCTCTTCCAGAAAGTCCATTATCCTTGACCTCTTGTTCTTTCTCATTCCCAGGTTAGCTCCTCTTCCTTTTTCACTTTTCCCTTTTTTCTTCAAGGTGCTTGATCCATGGTGGGTCCTGGGAAAAAGAAATCATCTAGGAAGGGTACTAGAGAGGGGAGGTCAAATGATCCTACCATCCCACATCCAGAACTTGCTAGGCCAGCATGGCTCGGAATGATATCGGTCCCTAGTGGACCAAGAGGATTTGACACTTGTTCATGTTGGATACTGCATTCCTGGGAATATGAGATAGAGTCACCTGACCCACAGAATGATAATCCTCCTCTTGGTAGACTAGTTACCTATGAAGATGTTTGAGGTGGGACTTAGGTTTCCCCTCCTCCCATTCATCCTTAAGCTTCTTAGGGCATATGGCATATCCTTATGTGTCCTGACCCCGAATTTGATGAGGCATATAATAGGATTTTGGGGATATGTTTCCTAGCTAAGGTCCATCCATCTTTGTCCTAGTTTCATTCCTTTTTCACCACCTAGAGGCACCCCTATGCTAAAGTATAGTAGTACTTCATGACTTAAATGGGATCAAACCCTTGATCTCAGGTGCTCCTTCTACCATCAAAGGGTAGAAGGAGTACTTTTACTTTATATCATCTCCTTCTATGGGTTATTGGGGCTTGCTGAATTAGAGTAAGCAAGCTGCTCCCTTGTTAAGCACTCTAAAATTGGATGCTAAGGAGGAGGTAGATTTTGAAACTCTTGATAAATTTGTGGTCCTTGGTTTGGAGTGGCTCTTGTCTAAGGAGTCTCTCTGAAGAGGACTTAGCCAGCTTCCCAAGTATGAGTTCCAGATTCTATTTTTCTTTCATTCTGAACTATTTTTTTCTTACATTTGATCGATCGACCAGTCTACAGTATGATTCTCAGAGACTCTGAAACCATGAAGCAAAGGTTGGCTTAGAAGAGAAAGGGCCAAACCTTCTCAAGAGGCTCTAGGAAGGCCAGACTTTTTGAGCTTGAGTCCAAGCTGGTGAGGTGCCACCCAATTTGACCATTCTAAGGTGATCAAGACTTCTTTGACAACCATTATCAATCTCCTGAAGGTGCCAGTCACTAGCTTGGCACCAGCTATTCATTCATCTACTTTCATCTCGGTTGCATAAAGTTCAGGGACTTCTATTGATCGTGAGGTCAAGGGGTGATGAGGACCTAGGGCAGGTCCAGGTATTTTTTACATTTTTTTCTTATTTTCTCGCATTTTTTATTTCCTATTCCCGCTATTCCACCTATTCTCACTATTCCAGTTTTATCCCCACTTATCACCGCTTTATCCCTGCCTTATTCCATCTTCCTCCATCATTCTCTCGTGATTTTTAAAATTCCCAAACCCAAGCCCACCACCCCGCCCCCCCAGATCGGGCTACCGGACTCCTGGCCACCCCCACCAGCCCACTAGAGCGTCGTCCCGCCGTCCACCATCCCGTCAGAGGTCCTCGTCGGCTCCCAAGATGGCCACGGCTGTGGGATGACCAACCGTCGCCCACAGCCGCTATTACCGCCTATCACCGTTGACCTACTACCGGTCGCCCGCCCGCCGCCGTCCGCCGGCTAGTGTCCAGCCTCCGGAGGTCCACGCCAATGCCGGGGCCCCACGCCCATGGGATGACGAAACGGAATGCATAGGGTGTGCCATGCCATCGCTTGTCGCCGCCCCCCGTCGGGCCATCCCGCCGTCTCACCGTCCATCATCCTGCTGGAGGTCCTCGTCGGTGCCCGGCGCCCCATGACCGTGGGGGTGAAACGGCACACCTGGGTGTGCCGTGCCGCCACCCCGCCCTGTAGCCCATCGCTCGCCATCCGCCGCCCGCTTCCCGGCCACCAGCCGTCCGCTGGTGCTCGATGGAGATCATTTCCCCTGCTGTGCATGGTCGTGAGATGAGTTCTGCATGATTCCTGGAGCAGTTCAGTTTTCAAAGCAGCATGCTTTTCAAAGCACTTCATCAAGCCAACACGCTTCTCAGTAGATCAGCACCAATTTTGATATAGCATGGATTTTGATGTAACTTATTTTCCATTTTAGGTTTGCTTGTAGACTAAGTAATTGAGGGGTTTTATTTGCTTATATAAAGGCCCCCTCCCCTCATGAAATAAGTGACTTTGAGAAGAAGTTTTTGGTTAGCCACTGGTTCTGGTTCTGGTTCTAGGCTGAGGCCCGTTTTGCCTTCGCTCCATGCGAGTGTCGAGGGTGTGAGGCCCTAGTTATCTCTTATCCCATCTTCTTATCCCTCATATCCTTTGAGAGTCACCCTAGCGGGATGCCTGATGCAGAACAAAAATGTGGAATGCGGAAGCAAATTAAAATTAATGTATTTTTTTTTTATATATTTTCAACAGTCGGCTTTGACTCAAAGGAAGATAAACTAATGTTGAAAGAAACTAAGAAATGACAGAAAGCATAATTAAAAGGAGTGGATTATCAGAGTAACTCAGAAGTAGGATTGCTGGGGATTGAGAAACCCCGAGACCTAGGGTTTACTCCTCTTTCAAGAAATAGATGAAGAGAGAAGAGAAGGTTTTATACCTGACTGTGATATCTCTCGTTGCTTCAATTGAAGGACACTCTCGAACAGATTGTAGGATCCTTGGAGACGGGGTATCTTCGCAATGGATCCTCGGATTGTAGTCCTATGGCAAGGTTGGCCTTCTTCTCGAACTCAGGATCTGGAAGAAGAAGAACAAAAGAAGAACCAGAAACTCAAAGAAAGACACTGACTTGAGGACTTAATGAAGATTGTTGGATGTAGAAGTTCCGAAGATCTTGATACTGATCTGACTCTTCTTTGAACTTGCTCTGTAGTTGAAACAGTTGATCTGAACCTGGATGCTGGTGGCCGGCCTCTATGTGAAGAGAGGGGCCATGGGATATAGATGGAAATTAGGGTTTGGATGGTGATTGGAGGAAAGATGATGGGCGGCTAGGGTTTGGGAATTGAAGTGGCTAACTTAGGGTTTTGGTAAGGTTTGGAGATCTCACACCTCCTCAAGGTTCCTGTGGAACCCGGAATCACTCCCTCACGGAGCTCAACACTTGAATACAAGTGCGGAAGAGAGAAAACACAAAGTTTCTTACAAAGAAATTGATTTCATTCATCATTATTTGAAAACTTACAAGAGGGGTCTATTTTATAGACCTTTACAAGAAATCAGGTTTTTACATCTTCCCATGTGGGACTAATGGATGGACTCTCAATTAGGCATGTAGAATCAAATCCTCCTCATAATGACCAGCCAAAAGCTTCCTTAAATGTTGATTGGTGGCTTCAAATGGCAAGAAGATGGCGCCTCCTAGCCTTGCTCTTCAAGACAAGCATTTTCCTTCCATGCTTGTTTTATTTGGAAGTATTTGGGTGCCTCCTAGTCTTGCTCCCCAAGTGTTGCTCCTTTCTTTTCATAGCTTGGCTCTTATGGAAATTATTTTGGGCGCCCCCTTGGATTGAGGATCCTAGATTGATCTCTCCTTAAGTGGCGCATGAAAGAAGGGACCTCTTTCTTGTGGTGTGGGGACCAAGGCACACTCGGCAAGGATGTGGCGCCTCATGGGCTCTGGCGTGTGGCTGGGAGTGTGGCGCCCACTTGCTTGGGCCTTGACTTGGCTGGAAAAAAAATGGCACCAACCTGGAGAAGACCTAGACCACTACTAGGACTTGTATTGAGTCAACATGACTCAACAAAATTTAAATTACAGGGAGATACAGACTTAAGATTAAATTGAGTTGACCAAGTCACCCTTATTACAAACCCTAATCTCGGCAAGGTCATTCAGAGATCCAGATGGAACCCTGAAGTCTTCTTCTGATTCTGGTGCCCACACCAATTCACCCGGGGTGGGAGGAACTCGTCCCTGTCGAGTATGGATCAAGCTGGCTCTGGTATCTCTCCAAGAGGTCTGGGTCCAATTCTTGTAAATCTTCTCGGAGATCCAAGAGTCATCAGAATCTGGCCTTCCTTGCCAGCGGACCAGGTATCTTTGGTATCCTCGATTACGAGTGGAAATAACCTGATCATCCAGGATCTTTTCAATCTGCTCTTTCCTTACAGGCCAGTTTATTGGTGGACACACAGGTCGGGATCACTCTTAATAACAGGATTAGGTTCAAAAGGCTCACTGGGAATCACAGCTAGCTCCCTGTACTCTACTAGGTCTGTAATGTTGAAAGTGGAGCTAATGCCTAGCTCTGGAGGCAACATAGGCATTGGGTCCCACTCTCTTCATCACTCTAAATGGTCCAGCTCCTCTAGCATGTAGCTTTCTAACGGTTCCAGGAGAAAACCGCTCAGGCCTTAACCTAATCATTACATAGTCTCCCTCAATAAAAGTTTTGACTCGTCTTTGAGAATCAGCCAACTTCTTATAAGTTTCATTACTTAAAGTTATTTTGGCATGAATTTTTTTATGAAAGTTCTTTACATGCTGTGCAAAGTCTTCGGCAGACTCGGAGACTCGTGTGTGGACTGGCAAAGGAACTAGGTCAAGTGGTGTGTGATGCTTGTACCCATGAACAATCTCAAAAGGGCTTTTACCTATAGACCTATTGACCGAGTCATTATATGCAAATTCAGCCCTGGGTAAATACCAATCCCAATTCCTGGTATTCTCACTCAACCAAAATATGAGTCAATGTCCTAAACTCGACTGACGACGCATTCCTAAAGAATGGACTTTATTCAAAGGAACCCTAGGTCTAAACCTAACAAACTAAGGCTCTCTAAATTTGACCTTGGGTCGGAGGATGGCATGCAGAGCATGAAAACTTATCATGGATGCCTAGTAGGTGCCATAAGGTCTTCCAGAAGTAGGTGGCAAACCTAATAGGTTCTAAGGAGTCTTGCAACCTAGAAATCTCAGTAAAGTGTAATCCCATAGCTCTAGAAACATGAGAATTCAGGGAAGGGTAGGAAATACAATCAGAGTTTTGAGGTGGCTTATAGGAAACAAGAAACACCTTGGTTATTCAGGACGCCTTAAAATGAGGACATTGTTCTATAGGTGCACTCATCCAAACCTCATGATTTGCTCTAGGAGGGTCTACAAGTGCATGTTCTAGGTAGGCTGGGTGCTCTTAGAAGGTGGAAGGTTATCAGGAAGTCTTTGGAATGTTTATCTAGAAAGTCTTCTAAGCTACTGTCTTTTTCTTGTTCTTGGACCTTCTCAATGGGCAATTCTTGTGAACCCCTTCCTTCTTCACACTTCTCTACCAGATTTGACTCAGGGTATCTTGTTTGGATTCCTCAATGAGTTCAGGGGTATTCTCACTTAAACTCTCATTGGGTGCAATTTCCTCTTCCTGAACTTCCTCAAAAGGGTCTTCTCTTAGGGTTAGCTCCTGAATTCCTTGAGTGGCAGGGGTCCCCTCAATAACCCCATCAGGTAGGAGTTGGTTAATTGAATTATCGGGAGAGATATCCTCAAATTCTTCTTCTTCATATTCATGTATCAAACTTATGTCAGGCTCATATATTTCTTCCTCAATCTCACTGAATGGTTCTAATCTATTCTCCTTTGATTCCTCTTTAAGTACGGCTCTGGTCAGGTCAACTAATTTTGGGATGGCCATGCCTAACTCCTTCTCAGTGTTATCTTTCTGGTCAGAGGTGACACAAGTGGGAACTCATAAACAAAAGTCTGGTTCACTATGGGTGTCGGATCAATCAGAACTTGACTCAAGTTGGTAGTGGTTGCTTTAAGTCCAAAGTACTTGATTGGTTATATCTTAAGACCACTCATAGTCTTAGGCTTCTTGGTAGGCTCGGTCTAACTTATTGGTCTTTTCAGGCATAGCTTCCTAAAATGTCTGGGTGTAACCCAACCCTAAACCTTGATGTGATCTGAGCTTCGGTCTCAATGGTATTGCATTTCATGTTATACCACTGGAAGTCCTCGATATATTTAGACACAGGCCTATTACCTTGTCGCAATTGGTACCATTGGTCTAAAAGTCTTTTCTCATAGGATCTACCTAGGTACCTATCTCTCAACTTACTTCTCATATCACTCCAAGTATATATTCCTCTTTTCTTTGATACACTCATGCTCAATATCATACCAATGCGACCTAGCATGTTTGGTGAACTTGGTTTTGGCCAACCTAACTTGTCCTAATTTCGATATGTTAGTGCACTCAAAATACCGATCCATTTGTTCTTCCCACTTAATATATGTCTCTTGTCTTCCATCAAAAGTGAGTGCATAAGGTTCGGTGTTCCTAACGGGTCCCTTCTCTGAGTCAACCAAGTATGGGTATAGGCTCCTAGGGTTATACTCAGGATCACGGTATAAGGTCCTCCTAGGCTCCTGGCATGGGTGAGGTTGGGGCCTATTAAATTTTGGATTAGGGGTCCAATTTTGATGTCTACAATTCTCAAGTCCCTGGGCTCGGTCTCTATACTAGGCAAAATCCTCATTCATATCCTGACTCAATTTGGTCATACATTTGGTAAGAGTTCTAATCATGGCCTCTAAATCAGGTTAGGTTTGACCAGGTTGGTAGGGTACTCCGTTCTGGGTGGACATGATGATGCAAGCAAGCACACCAAATGAGACTCGACTGAAACGACTACGGGCTAACTAGACCTAGAGCCCAAACTAGATGCCCAATCAGAGTGGCAAGCTAGCCTGTATTAACTCGGGACTCAGCCAGGTAGGTGTAAGGGGTGTTAGGTCCCTAATTGCCAATCCTAGACACCAATCAGTGATTGGCCAGGTAGGCAGACCAGCACACAAGCCCTTCGGGACGGAATCCCTGAACCACCATTTTAGACACTGAGTACAAAGCACACACAGAGTAACTAGACAAACTGACTCAACACTAGCCTAGACCCGACCAGTTGGTGTCCCTAGCCTACTAGGGCAAATTAGGTCTAATTAATTTTAAGATTAAAGGCTTAGGTTCGAATGCACGGGAGGTGGTTTTGGGCTAAGGATAGGGTCTCAATCCTCCCCTTATGTTGCAACTTCGGTGCCCTTAAGATAGATTCAATTTATGCAAACTCAAATAAAAACACAGCTTGCAGAAAATAAAAAGTAGAACAGCAGTAAAATTGATCTCAGAAAATCTACAGAAATTAATAAATCAAGAAAATTTTATGTAAATTACTTTCAATTATATTGGTTCCAGAAAAATAAGAATTACTTAATTTAGAGTTTTTTGCAGGAAGAAACAATTCGGATAACAAGGCAGTTACTGGCAGAAAATAAAACGTGTGTCCCGTTTACAATCCCTGCCTAGAAGTTATAACCCAGCGGCACCCCTACATGCCCTAGGAACCCCCGTAGAATGGGAGGAGGAGGCTTGCATCTTGCTTGTTCCTATGACCGGACGGCCAGGGAGTCTACTCCAGGCAGCAAAAGTAGAAAGGAACGAAAAAATAATCAAACAAGCAAGAACCCTAGACAGGGTTCTGATACCAAAATGTTGCAGAATGGATATATGGAATGCGGAAGCAAATTAAATTAATGTATTTTTTTTTTATATATATTTTTAGAAGTCGGCTTTGACTCAAAGGAAAGATAAACTAATGTTGAAAGAACTAAGAATGACAAAAAGCACAATTAAAAGGAGTGGATTACCAGAGTAACTCAGAAGTAGGATCGCTGGGGATTGAGAAACCCTCAGACCTAGGGTTTACTCCTCTTTCAAGAAACAGACGAAGAGAGAAGAGAAGGTTTTATACCTGACTGTGATATCTCTCGTTGCTTCAATTGAAGGACACTCTCGAGCAGATTGTAGGATCCTTGGAGATGGGTATCTTCGCAATGGATCCTCGGATTGTAGTCCTATGGCAAGGTTGGCCTTCTTCTCGAACTCAGGATCTGGAAGAAAGAACAAAAAAGAACCAGAAACTCAAGAAAGACACTGACCTGAGGACTTAATGAAGATTGTGGATGTAGAAGTTCCGGAGATCTTGATACTGATCTGACTCTTCTTTGAACTTGCTCTGTAGTTGAAACAGTTGATCTGAACCTGGATGCTGGTGGCCGGCCTCTATGTGGAAGAGAGGGGCCATGGGATATAGATGGAAAATTAGGGTTTGGATGGTGATTGGAGGAAAGATGATGGGCGGCTAGGGTTTGGAATTGAAGTGGCTAACTTAGGATTTTGGTAAGGTTTGGAGATCTCACACCTCCTCAAGGTTCCTGTGGAACCCGGAATCACTCCCTCATGGAGCTCAACACTTGAATACAAGTGCGGAAGAGAGAAACACAATGTTGCTCACAAAGAAATTGATTTCATTCATCATTATTTTGAAAACTTACAAGAGGGCTATTTTATAGACCTTTACAAGAAATCAGGTTTTACATCTTCCCATGTGGGACTAATGGGATGGACTCTCAATTAGGCGTGTAGGATCAAATCCTCCTCATAATGGCCGGCCAAAAGCTTCCTAAATGTTGATTGGTGGCTTCAAATGGCAAGAAGATGGCGCCTCCTAGCCTTGCTCTTCAAGACAAGCATTTTCCTTTCATGCTTGGTTTTATTTGGAAGTATTTGGGCGCCTCCTAGTCTTGCTCCCCAAGTGTTGCTCCTTTCTTTTCATAGCTTGGCTCTTATGGAAATGTTTTGGGCACCCCCTTGGATTGAGGATCCTAGATTGATCTCTCCTTAAGTGGCGCATGAAAAGGGACCTGCTTTCTTGGGGTTGGGGACCAAGGCACACTGGGCAAGGGATGTGGCCCTCATGGGCTCTGACGTGTGGCTGGGAGTGTGGCGCCCACTTGCTTGGCCTTGACTTGGCTGAAAAAAAATGGCACCAACCTGGAGAAGACCTAGACCACTACTAGGACTTTTACTGAGTCAACATGACTCAACAAAATTTAAATTGCAGGAAATACAGACTTAAGATTAAATTGAGTTGACCAAGTCAACCCTTATTACAAACCCTAATCTTCGGGCAAGGTCATTCAGAGATCCAGATGGAACCTGAAGTCTTCTTCTGATTCTGGTGCCCGCACCAATGCCTTTGCTGTGTGCTATTAAGGGTAGCTGTGTGCTTTGATCCCTCGGGGCATTTATGAGAGCCCTGCTATGTGCTTAAGGGGTTCGATAAGAGCTCAGGGTAGCGGTGTGCTTTGACCCTTGACTTTCTATGTGCATCTCCCCATTAGAGTGAGTCCCAGGGTCATGATTCCAGTTCCTAGTCTTCCATCCCCATCTTTCTTTCGCCACGTCCGCCAAGAAAATTGAAATTAAAGAGATCAGCTATTTTAGGATTTTAGTTTCAATTTCTCCCTAGTCCCGGAGGCTTCTTAGCCCTCCCACGATCCTAGTTTGTTTAGGTGTTTTCCATTTTCCAAATAATCCAGGATACATCGAGCCGTCCCTCATCAACTTAGTATTAGAGCGAGTTGTGGATTAGGTGTGCTCCATTTTTGAACTTGACGGAGTCGAGTTCTTCGCGATTGAGGAGAATGATGGGAATCCAAGTTAGGTCCGAGTATTTTTTCCATTTTTCTTTTATTTTTCTTGCATTTTTTATTTTTCCTATTCCCGCTATTCCACCTATTCCAACTATTCCAGTTTTATCCCCAACTTATCCCTACTTTATCCCTATCTTATTCCATCTTCCTCCATCTTTCTCTCATGATTTTTTAAAATTCCCAAACCCTAGCCCACCACCCCTCCCCTAAGATCCGGGCTACTCGATCCCCGGCCGCCCTCGTCGGCTCGCTGGAGCGCCGTCCCGCCGTCCGCCATCCCGTCGGAGGTCCTCGCTAGCGCCCAAGATGGCCACGATTGTGGGAAGATCAACCGTCACCCACGGTCACCACTGTCGCCTGTCGTCGCTGTCGCCTGCCACTGACCGGCCGCTACCGCCGCTCGCCCACTAGTGGGGACACCTGAGGCACCAAAATAAGACAAGGTTTTTCAACCCTCTGTAAATTGATCAATAATTTATGAGTCCATCTGTAATAAGGCTTAGCTCATCTGAGTCCATTTTAGTTGTTATTTGAGTATTTTGAGTTGTTATTTCAGTTCTGTACTAGTCAGCTCATGTTGAGCTAGTTCAGTCCAATGCTAGTCAGCTCATGTTGAGCTAATTTTATTTTTTTTGAGTCCTATCCAAGCATACTGAAGACTCAAGACGACATCATATAAGTAAAGACCAAGTCCAACTAGATTGAAGACACGGAAGTTTAGCCCATGTCCAACCCACTTGAAGATTTGAAGACCCTAGAAGGAAAATCAGAAACCCTGATTCCTTGCAGATGCCCTCCGGATGCCCAGATTTCCTTCCAGATTCCAAATATATTCATAGACCAAGGCATCCATGATTTTAGAGGTCCATCTGCATCCTAGCCCAAAGAAATCAAGCCTAGGCCCAAGCCCAAGCCCCTAAGAAGCAAGATACCAGGAATATTCCTGCTACCTGGCTACCAGGCCACCCCAGCTTCCAAAGGCCCAAACCATGCACCCGGCCCCTTTGGGCCTGCCCCTACTGCTTTTAGAAGCCCAACACGCCCCCTAGGCATCCTTGGTGTTGCCAAGTCAAGAGAATTTTTAGAGATTTTTCTACCTAATGTTTCCTTATTTTCTAGCTAGGGTTTGAGAGGAAAAGGATTCTTATGTAAAGACTAATGTACCCTTACTTGGAGCCCTTGTTAATGGTCTATTTAAGGGATCCTAGCCTCTTGTATGAACCTAATTTTTGATGAATGAAAACCTTGTGTTCTTCTATTGAGTTGTGTGATATCCTGCTGTATGCATAAAGGGGTTTGCGAGAGTTTTTCTTTCCAGTGCTGCAATCATCTTCCTACTGCCAACAAGCTTCTCAGATCCCTGGACGCCCACTCCAAAAGAAGCCTTCCCTTGCTATTTTTTCTTTGTTTTCTTGTTCCTTTTGAGCTTTCTAACCCCTGACAGGTCATTTGCAGGTCCCCGAGTTCCTACGAATCCAACGACTCCAGCCAAGCCTCAATCAGATCACCGAGAAGAAAGTCGGGTATCCGTGGTCTTTGGCTCGGTTTTCCATGCTGCATCCGTCGACGACGAGAGACCCCTTGCTGCGATCTTCATAGACGTTGTCAGGTACACCCCCTCTACCTCCAGTAGTTTTATTGTAGGAGAACTTGTCCTAACCGAGGCTTCTCAGCCCCGGCGATCCTTCTTTTCTACTTTTCTAGGTCCTAATCTGCATGCTGATCTTCTAAAATTCATATAAAATTTCCTACAACTTATTTTAATCTAAAATTTGGGAATTAATCACTTAACCCACATATAAAACATACAAAAAAAATTGCATGCATATTAGTCCCCCCATCATTTGATAATTGGTGGGACACCTGAGGCACCAGAATAAGATAGAGGCTTTTCAACCCTCTGTAAATTGATCAATAATTTATGGGTCCATCTGTAATAAGGACTTAGCTCATCTGAGTCCATTTTAGTTGTTATTTGAGTATTTGTGTTGTTATTTCAGTTCTGTACTAGTCAGCTCATTGAGCTAGTTCAGTCCAATGCTAGTCAGCTCATGTTGAGCTAATTTTATTTTTTTTAGTCCTATCCAAGCATACTGAAGACTCAAGACCACATCATACAAGTAAAGACCAAGTCCAGACAGATTGAAGACATGAAATTTTAGCCCAAGTCCAACCCAGCTTGAAGATTTGAAGACCCCAGGAGGAAAATCAGAAACCCTGATTCCTTGCAGATGCCCTCCAAATGCCCAGATTTCCTTCCAGATGCCAAAATATTTCATAGACCAAGGCATCCATGATTTTAGAGGTCCATTTGCATCGTAGCCCAAAGAAATCAAGCCCATGCGCCAAGCCCAAGCCCCTAAGAGCAAGATACCAGGAATATTCCTGCTACCTGGCTACCAGGCCACCCCAGCTTCCAAAGGCCCAAACCCATGCACCCGGGCCCCTTTGGCTGGTCCCTTGCTGCTCTTAGAAGCCCAACACGCCCCCTAGGCATCCTTGGAGTGTTGGCCAAGTCAAGAGAATTTTTAGGGATTTTTCTACCTAATGTTTCCTTATTTTCTAGCTAGGGTTTGAGAGGGAAATGATTCTTATGTAAAGACTAATGTACCCTTACTTGGAGCCCAAGGTTAAGGGTCTATTTAAGGGACCCTAGCCTCTTATGAAACCTAATTTTTCGATGAATGAAAACCTTGTGTTCTTCTATTGAGTGTGTGATACCCTGTTGTGTGCATAAGGGGTTTTGCGAGAGTTTTTTCTTCCCAGTGCTGCAATCATCTTCCTGCTGCCAACAAGCTTCTCAGATCCCTGGACGCCCACTCCAAAAGAAGCCTTCCCTTGCTGTTTTTTTTCTTTATTTCTTGTTCCTTTGTGAGTTTTCTAACCCCTGACAGGTCATTTGCAGGTCCCCGAGTTCCTACGAATCCAACGACTCCAGCCAACCTCAATCGGATCACCGAGCAGAAAGCCAGTATCCGCGGGTTTTTGGCTCGGTTTTCCAGGCCACATCCATCGAGGAATGAGAGACCCCTTGCTGCGATCTTCATAGACGTTGTCAGGTACACCCCCCTCTACCTCCATAGTTTTATTGTAGGAGAACTTGCCCTAACTGAGGCTTCTCACCCCGGCGATCCTTCTTTTCTACTTTTCTAGGTCCTAATCTGCATGCTGATCTTCTAAAATTCATATAAATTTCCCTACAACGTATTTTAATCTAAATTTGGGAATTAACCACTTAACCCCACAAATAAAACATACAAAAAAATTGCATGCATATTAGTCCCCCCATCACCCACCGTCTGCCAGCTCACGCCCGGCTTTCGGAGGTCCTCGCCGGTGCCCAGGGCCCCAGTCACGTGGGAAGACGAAACGACATGCACAGGCCATGCCGTGCCGTCGCCCCGCCATCGGGGCATCCCATCATCCATTGTTTGCCACCGTCCCGCTGTCCGACCGTCCGCCGTCCCGCTGTCCGTCCATCTGCCATCCCGCCGGAGGTCCTCGTCGGTGCCCGGGGCCCCACAACCATGGGAAGGTGAAACGACACACCCTGGGCATGCCGTGCCACCCCTGTGCCACCACCCCGCCTGCAGCCCGCCGCCCACACGTCCATCGCTCGCCGTCCGCCCCCCACCTTCTTCCCGGCCACCGGTCGTCCATCGTTGCTTATCGGAGATCGTTTCCCCTGCTGTGCACGGTCATGAGATGAGTTCCGCATGATTCCTAGAGCATTTTAGTTTTCAAAGTAGCATGCATTTCAGAGCACTTCATCAAGCCACATGCTTCTCAAGCAGATCAACCAATTTTGATGTAGCATGGATTTTGATGTAACTTATTTTCCATTTTAGGTTTGCTTGTAGGCTAAGTAATTATGGGATTTTGTTTGCCTATATAAGGCCCCCACCCCTCTTGTAATAAGTGATTTTGAGAAGAAATTTTTGGTTAGCCATTGGTTCTGGTTCTGGATCTGTGCTGAGACCCGTTTTGCCTTCGCTCCATGTGAGCATCGAGGGGTGAAAGGCCCTAGTTATCCACTCTCCCATCTTCTTATCCCCTCATGTCCTTTGAGCGTCATCCTAGCGAGATGCCTTTGCTATGTGCTATAGTGTGGCTGTGTGCTTTGATCCCTCGGGAGGGTAGCTATGTGCTTTGATCCTCGGGGCATCTATGAGAGCCCTGCTATGTGCTTAAGGGTTCGATAAAGCTCAGGTAGCTGTGTGTTTTGGATCCCTGACTTTCTTGTGCATCTCTCCATTAGAGTGAGTCCCACGGCCATGAGTTCTAGTTCCCAATCTCCCATCCCCATCTTCCTTCGCCACCTCCACTAAGAAAATTGAAATTAAAGAGATCACTATTTTAGGATTTTAGTTTCGTTTCGCCCTAGTCCCAGGAGGCTTCTTAGCCCCCCCACGGTTCTTAGGATAAGTTATTGGAGTGAGTTTCTTGAGTGACCTGGATGCTACTGCTAGGGTAGCCCAGGCATGAGGTTAGCTTTTATCAGCTCATGGAGAAATTTTAGGTTTGAAATTGCTACTTGCATCTAGGGACACTCGTTGGGAGATTGCCACTCGATCAGTAAAGTTTTGAGATGAACTCCATAGGGCTAAGAAAATATTTTTATCCTTGAGCAATTTTCAGGGCAAGAGCGAGCAATCAATCTGGAGATTGGGGGGCTACCTTTCCCATATCAATTAGGCCCCTTGATGGGTTTGTAACCACCATCTAGTGGTCAGCCATCTGTGGGTGCTTTTGAAGATGATCGAGGCAACCTGTCAAGGTGTCATGTTGATCTGATTAATTGTCCCAAGAAGGGCATGCCATATTCCAGGCACTAGCACTATGGTAGTCTCTAGGGTCTGATCGAGGTGACAGTCTACAATGTTTCACCGGTCTATCTAACGGTCCTGATCATGGATCACCATCGATCAGCCATTGATCAGTCATGTAGCTATTATCAATCGAACCATCGATCCTACTCAACAGAATGTCATCGCATGGCTGGAGTCTAGCAAGTGCAGGGGAGCAGGACCCAGATATTAATGTTCAATCAGGCCCACCTGGTAGGGTACAACAACTACATAGCCTGATATAGGTCCTTTACTCGAATATCGATCTTCATCGCTTATCTCCCTTGGGCATGGACATAGGCAAGTTCATCATGGAGCTCGCAATGAATCCAAGCCCATCCCAGGAGGGAAGGTTCAATGCCTCTCATCGAGGGGCATCACTTCAATCATGGAATTCTCGACGGGCTCGGGAGTCGCAAAAGATCCATTGCCTATTGTGAAGGGGCTCGGAACCGAAAAATAATGAGGGCCAATCATCCTGGGAGGGATCTTGGAGTGATGATGATCGACCACCATCTAAAGTGGGCACCACAGATCCCAGGGCTAGGAAGGGCTAGTTATGTTTTGGATTGCTTTGACCTTTGTAATTATCTTTTTGTAGCCCTTGGACACCCTGTTTGAAAAGTAACATGACTTTTTTTAATCCTTCTATATTATCTTTGCTTGAGCTTGAATGACTAACAAATCATCTCCTATTCTTGACCAATTATAGGTTACTTCTTAGTTTTCAATCGACCATGGGTCAATCATTTGGTATAACAGGCATCCGAATGCTTTAGAGCTTTGATCGATTGTGGTTAGTTATTTAAAGCCAGTTGATGTTGGTTTCTTTGGGACTTGAATCGAGCACTACTTAGTCACTTGAAGCTAGTAGGCATTGATCACCTTAGGGCCATAACGAGCACTACTTGGTTACTTGGAGCCAGTGAATGTTGATCACCTTGAGCTCTGATTGAGTACTACCGGTCACTTGGAGCTAATGGGTATTGATCACTTTGGGACTTTGACAAAGTACTACTCGATCTTAGAGGTAGTGGGCATTGATTGCCTTGGCTCTAATCGAGTGTTATTCGATCACTTGGCCAATGGGCGTTGATCACCTTATGGCTCTAATCGAGTTCTACTTGATCACTTGGAGCCAGTGGGCACTTATCACCTTGGAGCTTTGACTAAGTGCTACTTGGTCACTTGGAACCAATAGGTGTTGATTATCTTGGAACTCTGGTCGAGTACTACTCGGTCACTTGGAGCCAATGAGTATTGATCATCTTGGGGCTCTAATCGAGTGCTACCAGTCACTTCGAACCGGTGAGCGTTGATCACCTTAAGGGCGCCTTGATTTCCTCCAGCTTTGGGAATGACTTGATGCTCTGAAATGCCACTTAGCACGATATTTGATTTTTGAGGAGATTTCACCATTCATGCTCCTAATGGGATGGGTCTTCCAGGTGCATTTTATAAGAAGATGAGGATGGGCAAGATCTATGCTACCTCGAGCTCTCCTTGATTATGCTCATTCTCCGAGAGGATGACACCTACCAGATTTTGATTGAACACACAAGCGACAGGCCTCCCATCAAGCTTACTATAAAAGGATGGTTGGGGACTGTTGCACCTCCATAGCTCTTTCCTGCCACATGCTATTGAAAATCTCCAAAGTGCCCTTGTAGTTGGCCTTTGGTGAAGGTACCGAGACTGTAAAGTTACTCTTTTTGAAGGAGGGGTTCTCCCCAAGAGAAGGATTTCATGGGCATTTGGCACTATCACTTAGCCACTACATTGAGTTACTTGGCGAACTTAATAGCCGCCTGGTAGACTTAACATGAGCCAGAGAGCTTAAGCTCCATGCCACATCATCCAAACCTCCCTCAGGGGGCTACTTTGCTTTACTAGAGAGGTAGATTGGAAGCTCTCACTGGAGGTTGTAGATTGTAGTATCAGTTCAAGCAAAGATTGGGGATAGTTTTCCATTTTTTTGATTGACCTTCACTAACTGGTGAACTTCCTCCTTCTAGTGGTGAGCTACTTTGCTAAATACTGCCCTCCCTGCTAGAGTCACCACACACACCTTTCATCACACTAGATGTTACTAGGATCATGGCCACATTTGCCCCCTCCATCGCCCTTGCTTTTGTGGCATAGCACCTACCAGCAACCCCACCTGTGCACTTGACTGCTCAAGGCATGCAGAGGGCTTCCTCCACTTGCTGGAGACTCCTCGCCTCATTTCCACCCTATCCTCCTTGTTGCTGTTGTCTAGTGTTCTTCACCACCACCAATTTCTTTCTAGAAGGGGTGCCACACTAGTGCTCTTAGCCATTCCTGCTTATTCTGCTAAGGAGAGCTTGGGATTCAAGGAGATCCAGTCCTTCGATGGGTGCTTCTATTTTTTCTATATTTGAGGAGTCTAGAAAGCAACGTTACTAGCCAAGAGGCTCTAAATCTGTGTAATCTAGCTACTAGGCTATGAGTGTATGTAATTCAGTTTATCAATGAAAAATTTCTAGAATTGTTGTTATTTCATTGTATCTGTCAATTACTTTCTATGTTGTGTTTCATTTCATATTGTGTAATTGCATCTCATGTTATATCTTTGTAGATGACAAAGGTTTGGACGGTCGGCTATCATACCTCCGATCATGATCTTTCTAATCGCTCGAGCATGTAGGCTTCTGAGCATCATATTTTTCAATCGCTGGAGCCTGTGGGCTTTTGATCGCAATATTTTTTGATTGCTAGAGCCTATGGGCTTCTGATTGTCATATTTTGCGATCACTAGAGCTTGTGCATTTCTGATCATAATATTTTTTGATCGCTGGAGCATATAAATTTTTTATCATCATATTTTCTGATTGCTGGAGCCAGTGGCTTCTAATAATAATATTTTTTGATTGCTAGAGCCCATGGGCTTCCGACCATAATTCTTCGATCGCTTGAGCCTATGGGCTTCCAATTGTAATATTTCTGATCACTTGAGCCTGTAGGTTTTTGATCGTAATCTTAAGCTCAGAAGCTATCGAACCTTCCATGGGCTCAATAGATGATGATTCTATTTTTAATCCAGAACCATTCATGTTGGTCCTTTAGAGAGAATTCCTTAGGCCAATGGATTTCTAAGCCTCCCAACATAGGATCTCAATTTTTGTGAGTGGCTTAGCTTTAACCAAAAATTATTCTAGACAAATTTTCTTGATTTTATTTGGCCTAAGAAAATCATGTTCAAAGGACTTTTGCCAAATAATCCTTTTACTACAAGCATAGGAAAAAGAACTTCCATTTAGTAGAAAGGAAACATTACTGATGATAAATCTATAAGTTCACAAAGTTTCATGGTTGGAGTAGAGGGGTTCCATCTAGTTACTTTAGTCGGTAGGTCCTGGGCTTGACGATTTCCTCCACCAGGTAGGGCCCCTCCTAGTTTGGTGAGAGCTTACCTCTTTGGCTTGGTTGGAAAGTTTTTGCTCAATGTAGCACTGGATCACCGACCTTAAAGACCTTTCCCTGGACCTTGGCATTAAAATAATGAGCAACCTTGTACTAGTATGCTACCACCTTGATATGTGCTTTCTTCTAAACCCATCTATTAGATCTAGGTCTGTAAGTCACTTTTCCAAGTTGGTTCGCTCATCATATTCGCAAACCTATGCTAAAGTCTTTCCATTTTGATGGGTATCACCATTTCACTCTCGAAGGCCAGGTTGAAGAGTATTTCTCCTGTCAAAACCCTCAGTATCGTCTAGTATATCCAAAGTATATGATAGAGCTCATCAACCCACGATCCTTTGGCTTTACCAGCCTCTTCTTAATTCTATATAGGATGGCCTGATTTGTAAGTTCAGCCTCTCCATTGGCTTAAGGGTGCACCACTGAGTTAAGGTGACGCGAGATCTCATGGCCTTCATAAAATTTCTCAAAATGGACTCCAACAAACTATTGTCTATTGTTGGTGATTAGCACCCATGGGATGCTGAAGTGGTAGATGATAGCTTTCCAAACAAATCTATTACTTTAGATTTAGTGATGTAGGCTAGTGGATCGGCTTCCACCCACTCATAAAGAAGTCAATGGTGACCACCAAGAACTTATGTTAACTTGATGTCAGAGGGAACGGACCAAGGATATCCATCCTCTATTATGCAAAAGGCCATGGGGCACATATGGGGGTCATTGGTGTAGCTAGGAGATGCTAAATATTTATATTTCTTTGGCAAGCATCGCATTTCATGATAAAGCTCTCAACATCCTGATACATGGTTGCTAGTAGTACCCTTGTCAGAGTAGTTTTTAGGCTAATGCTCTTTTCCAACATGATCTCCATAGATCCCTTTATGAACCTCCTTTAGCATGAATTCCATCTCAGATGGCTGCAAGCACATGAGGAGGGGAAAAGAGAATAATCATTTGTAGAGTTTTCCCACATGCACCAAGTATTTAGAAGATCTATATTTGATCTTGCGAGCTTCCTTCTGATCTGCAAGGAATCGATCATTCTGTAGCAAGTCGGTCAATGAGTCAATCCAACATGGTTTGCCATTGAGCCACACTTTTGATGATTCTCGATGGTCAGCTTTTTGATTTGTTAGATGTAGGCCCCTCAGGAAAGTGCCATAGGTGTAGTAGTTACTACCTTGGCCAGCAAGCTTGTCTAAGAGTTATCTTCCCTGGAATTTATTGAATCTCAAAGCTATGGAGGTTATTGATCAACTCATTGACTTTTTATAGGTACCTGATCATATTTCCTTCTCGAGCCTTAGAATCTCCCTTGACATGATCGATGACCAATTTAGAGTCTTTATAGGCCCTCAAATCTTGTACACCCTTTTTTGATGATTTTGAGCCCTACAAGCAGGGCTTCATATTCAGCTTCATTGTTAGTTGCAAGGAATTCAAGCTGTAGGTTGTGCTCTGTAATGATTCTTTGGGGCTTACGATGACCACTCTTACCCTTATTTTTTCAAGGTTGGATGACCTATCTTTATATATCTTCTAGGTATTATTTAAGCTCGGAGGGGGGTTTAACATTAGCTTTAATGATCCTATCGCTTCTAGTTCGATCAGCTTATTGAAAATAATACACTTTACTAGGAAGTGTGCCAATATCTAAGCCTTGATTGATAGTCAGTTCTAAAATTTAATATCAAATTTTGATAGCTCGATCACCCATTTAGTGATACGTCTGGATATATTGGGATGGTGGAGAATATTCTTCATGGGCTGATTGGTCAGCAGGGTGATGGTGTGAGCTTGAAAGTATGGGCAAAGCTTCCGACAAGTAATAAGGAGAGCATACACCAGCTTTTCTAGTCTTGAGTATTTGGTCTCCACATCTCGTAAGATTTTGTTAATATAATAGATGAGCTTCTGAACCCTATCCCTCTTCCGGACTAGCACTGCACTCATTACCAAGGAAGAAGTTGCCAAATATAAAAATAACTTATCACCAGGATCTGGCCTCCCCAATAGTAGTGGAGAGGTAAGATAACTCCTAAGGCCATAAAACGCCTTCTGACATTCATCTGTCCATTAAAAATCCTTCAAGTGTTTTAGAGTTTGGAAGAATGGGAGGCAGTGCTCGGTCAACTTGGAGATGAATTAGCTAAGGGCTACAATCCTCCTATGAGGTGTTGAACATCTTTGATTATCTTTGGAGGGCTCAAGTCAAAGATAGTCTTCATCGTCTCTGAATTAGCTTCCACCCCCTATTAGAGACCATGAAGTCCAAGATTTGCTAGAGGCCACTTCGAAGGTGCATTTGATATGATTTAGCCTCATTTGGTACTTCTAGAGGGTATTAAAGGTTTCTCGAAGATCTTCAATGTGGGTTCTGGCGATTTTATTTTTGATAGGTGTGTCTTTTATGTACACCTCTATGATGGGGACATCAATATTGTAAAGAGAATTCAAGCTTCAACCAAGTTCCTTATGAATAAGCCAAGAGGACAAGGGCCATTTGGATGGAGTTGACTCAACATTGATGCAGGAGGACATCTAAAAGTATTAAGCTCAATGTGTATTTTTCCATAAGCCAACTTAAGAAGAAAAGGCATCAACCTCATCATGAGTTGACTCAAGCTCTTTCAATCGGCTCAACCTGTTCTTGAGCCGACCCATTGCTCAAGCTAAATCTTCCCTTATGCCACTCAGAAGCTCTCTTGGAAGCACTCTTTGAAGGCCATTTGGAAGCCTTCATGAAGCCTAATCACAAAGCCCATGAGTCGACTCCACCATACTCAAACTTTTGAAGCACAAGTCCATGAGCCCTCATGAAGGAAAGCCCCACCCCATGAGTCAACTCAACCCAAGTCAAATTCCAGCATGGGCCTTCATGGATGCCACCTCATGGAGACCACTTTCCTTTTAGATGGAGGACACTTCATCAAACAACTTTGGGGGAAACATGAAGGACACTTCATCAAATAATTGTGGAGAGCATATAACCACTTTCCAATACCCCAACAAATCTCCACCAACTTGACATGTAGAATGCCACATCACATGCCACCAAAGGATCTACACCAGCAAGAGAGGCCATGGCATTGCCACCTAAGTGCATCAAGTTGTTACAACTTTCTACCTAAAAGTTGTTGTAAACTACTTCTAGTTAGAACCATATACCACCAAATTTGTTAGATCAAACTAGAAGTGAGTTAGCTTAACCTACCCCCTCTCCTCTTTCTCCTTGGCTAACCCCATGGTTAGTAGGCCTATAAATAGGGCCCCAGCCCCTCTTGTAAAGCATCTTATGTGGAGTATAAAGGATTTTCTTCTAGCTAAAGTTCTCTTGAGTTCTCTTGTATGGGAGAGGGTGAGATGCATTCTTTGCTTGAGGTGTGAAGCCTCATGTTGAAAAGGGTGGGATCCCTTGTGTGAGAAGAGGGTGAGATGCCCTGTCTCATTTTGAAGAGGGTGGAATGCCCTTGATCTAGTTCCAGCTCAAATCCATCAGCTCCATGCCCAGCTTTCTTCTTCTCTTTCCTTTCTTTCCTTTCTTCATTTCTTCCTTTTGATTTTATTTCCATGCCTCATGTTGGGTTCTTTGCAGGTTCTCTTAGAGATCTTGGGTTGAAGATGAAGGTTTCCAAGCTATGAACACTACAAGGTGAGTCCCAAGGTTAGGAGTGTAGATCTTAGATCCAAGCCTCTTTCCTAAAGTCTTGAGTGAACCCTTCCATCAAATAATCTTAGCCATCATTGTTGATAGGAGAACTATCCTAAGCTCTTTGGATCTGATCATTTGAAGTTAACATATCCTAGTAATGATGGTTTCCTTGCCATGAAGATCCTATTCTTTGTTTGAACTAGATCTACATGCGGTGTGTTGTAACTTAGATCAACTAGTCTCTTTCATGAAAATTCTTTCCTTAGATTAATTTATCTCATTTTTGTGTGGATTTATTGCTCATTTAGCTTATTAATTATCTTGTTTGAATCTCCATCCATCTGAATGCATGATCTCTTCCTGTCCTGCATCAATTTTGGTATCAGAGCTCATGGTTTACTAGGTCAAGTTACTGAAATTTTGTTCCCTTTGAGTGTTTGCTTATCTTCAAGTCCGAATTCAAAGTCAAGATTCGAGATTTAATTTTAAAATTTGGATTTAAAATCTTAACTTTTAGATTTGAAAGTTTTATTTATTTAATTTTTTAAATATTTTTTAATTTGAATTTTGATTTTGAATCTAATAATTGGAGGTTTGTTTGATTGCTGAAATTTCTGCTCTTAAATCAGAGTTTTCCATGATTTAGTATTTTTTTTAAGATGCAAAGAATCAAGAAAATATTTTTCCATATCTTGGGATGTTAGGATCTAATATATAAAATTTTTAAAAAATTATTTTGGAATTTTTGTAGTTTAAAATTCATCATCTCTCACATTGCTCCTTAGTTAGCTAGTACTTTCTTCAATTCTAAATTCATGTCATTTAGTTGTTTCATTAATTTTACAAAAATTAAAAAGTTTCTGCTGAATTTTAGATTTAAATCTGAGATCTCCACTTTAAAAAAAAATGATTCTAAAATTTTTGAATTTAAATTTTGAATTTTTGGGTGTTTATGTTAAGGGTATGTTAGTTAGAAGTTTCTTGTAACAACTTTTACAACAATCTCTCAAAAAAAAAAAAAAATCTTAACCAAACTCGAGAATTAAACTCAAAATTTAAATAAAATCTTAACTCTGAGATCTACAATTTAAATTTAAATTTAAATTATTAAAATCTTAAAATTTTAATTTTTGAAAATTTAAAACTAGTTAGTTGGAAGTTTGCTAGTGGTTGAAATTTTTTCTTACAACAACTGTTACCTCCAAGAATGAATTTTCTAACTAAAATTTAAAATTTAAAATTTAAAATTTAAGTTTAAAAATTTAGATTCCCAGATCTTTAATTTCCAATTTAAATTTTAAAATTTTAAAATTTGGACTTTGAATCATTCGATTGTGCTAATCTAATTTTGTGCTAACTAGTTGGCGAATTGTTTGTGCATCCATTTATAAATCCATTTAAGGGCATTCAATATAACATAAGGGAAGGAGGTCATTACCTTTCCTTGGACCAAAACAATCATCCACATTTGCATTGACCTAAGCCATAATTAAAATCAAGTAAGAACCTAAAACTAGGGACATCCACAAGTCAAGTTCAAGTGCAAGATGAGGCAAAGTATTATTTGAGTTTGTACTTACTCCTGAAAATTGGTGTCTAAGGCTAGAGGTACAATGGCAAACATCTTAAACGAACTTGCAATTTTTAATTAGGACCTCGTGAAAGTGAGGGGAGCCTTCCACAACCTCACCTCTTACCTGGCCAGTGGAAAGGTTAATTGCATCCTTAACTAGTACCTAGTCAATTCCTGTATTTTGAAATTTTAGGTCTAGGAGCCCTAGAAGCTGGTTTGTATTGCTTGTCCAATTGGTCTGAAGCCCTATACCAATAGTCCTACACTCAATCTGTTTTATCTATGGAACCCAATCTTAAATTCTTTTTGAGGACCATGACTGAAAAGTTTGATACCCTAACTAAATAATTAGGACAAATGAACAAAGAGTTTAGGACAAGTGTAATCAAATCGGGAACCTTGAAGAAAATTGCTTAACCCCTTACTAAACCTAAATCACCTGGTCCACCTCTGTAAGGGTTTTGGTGACCAGGGCGAAAGCGTGGATTTCAAAAATTTATTATGAAACTACTACAAACCCTTAACCCAAGACCTCCTTACAAGGAATTAAAACATACAAACAAGCATATATAATAAAAACTAGAGTTTAGGCACCAACCTTACCGCTAGTATCCAATTCGATGAAGAAAACCCTGATTCAGCCTTCATCTCCACCAGGCGCCCAACGTTCACCCTCCAACGGTGATCCACACGAACTCGGACCAAGGAAGAACTCCTCTCTTCAAGTTGCTTGGATAAGTGGAACTTTTTCGGTAGACTTTGGTCTATTGACCACTATAGGACACCCTGTCCTACTGTAGGGCACTAAAGACACTCTCCTAAACCACTCTTGGCTTTAGGACAATCCTCCTCTAGGACCCCTTAGGCTTATGTCCTAAAACAAAACCTTGTCCTAGTAGAAAGACCTTGTCTTAACAAGACAAGTTTTGTCTTAAAGAAAGGAGGGAAGAGAGACACTCGAATAGTATCTTCGGTGGAATTCTTATATCAGACTATTTTCACCGCCCCATATTTATAGATACAAGAGAGCCGTGTGATCTGTCCTCCCCATCAACTTATCAGATATGATTTTTCAAGACCGAAGAGAAGTTATCTGGCTTGAAAATCATATCTAATAGCCCATTCATGCACCGAAGGCCTTATTCACATCCCTTCTTTTATCTGGACAAATTCTCACTTGCCACATGTCAATTTCTAGTCCCTAAGAAGCCAAGAGGCACCTCTTGAATCTCAAATATCGGAGATTATGAAGAGTCCTGATAGCAGGACTCTCCATCAGAACCGCGCGCCACATGAAGAGTGTGACTCTTCATGCACCGCGCGCGCCATCCTTCTTCCATACAAATTTTAACAATATTGAACAGTCAAAACATAGGCATATGGGTTTCATTAGAAAGAGCATAAAATTTCCTTTCTGACCATATAAATTATATTCAAATCAGAGATCTATAGCTCATTCTGTGCCCTTTTGAAGTTAGGTATCATTTAGGTACCAAGTGTCCCATGCCATTTGGACTCTTCATGTATGGCACCTAAAATGCCATTAATCCAATTAAAATCAGATTTAGCTCTGATAGGCTAGCCCCACTTAGGACTCAACCTAATTTAGATTTTTCATAATTAGGTTAGCACAATTAGCAAGCAACCGACCCAATCCAATTGAGTTAGGAATTTGGTTAGCCTTCATATGCTAGTATGTAATTCGACTAACCAATTATGATCGTATGACCCTAATTAAATCATGAATGACTTCTTTGGCCAAGTATCTATTGTGTGTGACCCTTGGTTTCCACATCTAGCCACAGTAGGTTTAGGTCTGAGCCGATTCGATCCGATCGAACCCGATTGACCTAATAGGTAAAATTGGCTCACTTAATTGTCCATTTGAATCACACATCGAATTGACTCATGAAACCAAATCAATTGGTTCATGAAGACCAACAAGACAAGATTGACATCTAGCAACGTGTCATGTCTACCCGAAAGATGAGGAATTTTGGTGGATTTACCAAAATACCCTTCAGTGGTGAGTTACCGGGCAATTCAGTCCTTTGATCTACTTGCACCCTGAATATGACTATGGATATGGATACTGTCAATCTAATTTCATATTCATTCCTTGCTCAATCTGATAATGATGATTCATTAATGAACCATTAGAAACTATTTCTAATGTTCATACTTTGATCAAAGATTTCCCGAATCTTCATTTGATTGAAATCATCTGGATGCGCTTCTCTCTTACTAGGGTTGATCGATTCCTTTTTGACCTACTCACAACCTCCATATGCAATCCACCATACCTAGTATCACCCCATACATGACTCAGTGTCATGATTGAGTGTGAACCAAAGTAGGATTCATGCATACAAGGTACCATGGCAGTCTCAGGTCAAAGGACCACATGCACTACTCCCACTATGAGAACTATCTATTGACAAACAGATAAGGTTCCATTAGATGTTCTCAAGCTGGATCCTTCAATGAACTCATTCTCTAATGAGCACCCACATCCTAGTATTAGTGTCAAACACACGTGACTGTGAGATCAGTCACCCTCTTCACCAAGCATACATAGGATGTGCTGGTCTTACCAGAAACATTGATCCCCTACTCAATATCCCATCGACCAGGAATATCTAGATTAGGATTTTAAGGCTTTAGGTTCTCACTGGTATGATCTCATCATACCCTAGAACCATAGCCCTAATCTATGGGATTCATCAAATCTTAATAAAATTAATAAGACAGCGTATGATGAAAATAAAATGCCTTTATTAATTGATAAGGTCAATACACTGGTTTGGGATACAAAAGAAAATCCCATCGAAATACAACATTTTGATTGGCCTTTAGGGCATAATTCTTTCAATCTCCCACTTGCACTAAAGCCAATCGCCTTTAAATTTTAACCCCATACAATCGAGGTGGCGATCAAACTCCCACTGTGGTAGAGCCTTAGTGAACGGGTCTGCTATGGTGTTCTTTGTTTCTACTCTTTTAATGCAGACTTCTGTCTTTCAACAATCTCTCGAACGAGATGGAAATGTCTTAGAATGAGCTCTAGGTTCCTTAGCTTGAGCGACGGCTCCAGTATTATCACAGTAAAGTGGTACTATCACTACACAAAACAAGGACTGTCCACACTATTTGATTCATTGACAAGGTCGACTTGAATCGGAACACTCGTGGATCACTATAGAGGATCTATGAAAGAACAAATCAGACCTACTAGAACCTCACCAAAGTCAAGTTGACCCTTACTCGATAGGGTCGAGTTTTTTTTTTCCCCCCTGGGAGAATTGATGGGGACATCAGCATTGGAAAGAGAATTCAAGCATCAACCAGTTTCTTATGAAATAAACCAAAAGGACAAGGGCCATTTGGATGGAGTTGACTCAACACTGAATCGGGAGAACATCTAAAGGAATTAAGCCCAATGTATATTTTTCCATAAGCTACTCATGAAGAAAGGCATCAATCTCATGAGTTGACTCAAACTCTTTGAATCGACTCAACCTGTTCTTGAGCCGATCCATTGGTCAAGCTAAATCTTCTCTTATGCCACTTAGAAGCCCTCTTGGAGCACTCTTTGAAGGCCATTTGGAAGCCTTCATGAAGCCAATCATAAAGCCTATGACCCGACTCCACCATCCTCAAACTTTAAAGCATAAGTCCATGAGCCGACTCATGAAGGAAAGCCACCATCCCCATGAGTCGACTCAACCCAAGTCAAATTCCAGCATGGCCTTCATGGATGCCACCTCATGGAGACCACTTTTCTTTCAGATGGAGGACACTTCATCAAACAACTTTGGAGAAAACATGAAGGACACTTCATTAAACAATTTATGGGGAGCATATAACCACTTTCCAATTCCCCAACAAATATCCAACCAACTTGACATGTGGGATTGATGCGGCAAGCATATGATTAGATGATGCGGCGAGCATATGATTAATATTTTGAATGTGGTTTGTAGAGCAATGAAACCTAATTACACTAGCATTGTACTCATCATAATAAGACTTAAGGATTATAAGAAAATGGGACTTTTACTTGATTAGACACAATCCTAAACTAAGAAGGAAGAAGATTTAGACAATAGGGGCTAATGATTGTGGACTTACCTTGATGAGCTTTCCAACCTTCTTTTGATACATACCTTAAAACTACAACGCTCAAACTGAAGAACCTGGATAATAGAGATCAGAACCCTGGACTTGGGGCTTCAGCTTGTTGGTTCTTTGTCAGGTGAACCCGGCCCACAACTCAAAGTCTTTGAAGGACCCTTCACTTGAGCTTGGAAGATGCTTTGCTAGGGGAAAAGAATGGCTTTGGCATGGAGGAAGAGGATGGGAAACTTTCACATAAGGAAAAAAAATACAAGACAACTTCTACTTCCAAAATTCAACTTCAATTTTCATTTATTTCCCCAAATCAATCCCCTTTACAATGGGCGTCCACCTTTAATAGCCTCACAAAGCTAGCTTTTGAAATTTAAAACTCCCCAAATTGAGGAGGATTACAAGGGGGGGTTGGAGGATTTGGTGGAGAGTTGGAGGGATGGGGGGGGGGGTTGGAGATTTGGTGGAGGACTTGGAGGTTGTGGCCAACCTCCTTGAATTTGAATCTTCCTTGTTGGTGCCAAAGAGTGATGAGGTGGCTAGTGAGGTGGTGCCTGATGACGTGGCATGATGAGATGGTCTTCTACTTGGATAAGGAATGACATGTGGGCGCCAAGTGGTCCTAGTTGATGGTCCTTTTCTCTTGCTTGGTTGATGTGTCTTCTCTCTTCATGTGGTCAAATTCTGGGATCCAGAATTTGAGTCTTGTTGCTGGCTTTCATTGCTTTAAGACTTGATTAACTTGTTGGAGTGAAGTTTCTTTCTTTTCGGTTCTGGTGTCCACACTAGGGATGCTACATCACATGCCACCAAGGATCCACACTAGCAAGAGGAGGCCTTGTCATTCCCACCTGATGAGGGACGGGATTCTAATCTGATGCATGATGACATGAAAGAGGAACATAAAGAAAAATTAGATTAAGGAAGCAATGATTTCTGATGTTATTTAGGTTTAGTTCCTAAAATAGCTAAGATTAGGTTAGGGTTTCATGCAATGTTAGAATTCCTACCCACATGCTAGAACTATCAAAGACAAAGAAAAATCAGGATCCTAGGTCTAAGAAGGCCTACTAGGTGCCTGTTCAATCTTCAACAAAATAGAAAAGTGAGGTGGGATGGGGTCTACATACCTAGCAATGATTGCCTTGATATTGTAGAAGAGAACTCTCAACTCAGATTGGCACCTACATGATCGGTCATTGTCCCGCGAATCTGGTAGCTTTTTATCAACTACATTCAGAGGCAAGGAAGATGTCATCCAAGGGGTGTGGCACTGGAGGTATCCTGCAAACATCAGGAGTTAGCTAGAAAGCAAATAAGAAAGCAAAGAAAAGGAACTAGAGTTTGAAAAAAGGATGGAGTTAGGGTTTGCTAATGCTGGTGGCCGGAGAAGGAAGAAGCTTCTTGCTGGGGATGGCTTAGGGCTTCCTTTCTGAGGGTGTGTTAGGGCTTGGATGAAGATGGCTTTGGGTGGCTAGGGCTTGGAGAAATAGGGCACACAAGTAACACTCACACACCTCAACAAGAACACAAGATTAACAAAATTTCAACAGAGTTTTGATTCATGAATAAGAGTTATGATTATAAGAGAGGGAGGGGTGGGGTATTTATAGATATTCCCATGCCCTCTCCTAGTTAGGATAGGAATACAAAATTTGATAGGGAGAAGGATTACAAGGTTGCTTAGAACTAGGAGTACACAATTTGAGTAGAATAAAATAAGATCTCTTTGTAGAATTGATCTTCTCTCGTTCTTTGACTTGGTCAAAAGCTCCGTCTTATGCTTGGATGCCTAAATGGACTTGGGCTTGAACTTTAGGACAGCAAGGGGTGGCCTCAAATGGGTTTGGGTGCATTGGCCTGGTGCATGACTTGGGTGCCTCCAAGATGTTGTGCATGGGCATCCTGGTGGGCTGGAACCCTGGCTAGGTGCTTGGAAGAATATCCCTGGAATCTTCATGTGTGGAGCTTCATGGGCTTGGACTTGCTTGGTTCTAGGAAAGCCTAGTGAAGGCTTTGACTGGTGCTCCTCTTGTATAAAACGGGACTTGTACTGGATTGAACATAAACTTATAGGACTCATTTAGACTGGACTGGGATTGAGATAACTCAATTGGACTTTTTGTCTCACTTATTATAGGACTCACTCAACTCACTAAGCTAACTTCATTACAAACTCTCAACTGGACTAACTTGATTACAAAACTTGATTACAAAACTTGACACATCATTAAGGGTTCAAAATCAACCATACATGACTTAGAGAACAAATTGAAGTTTGAAGTCTATGCGTGATCTGATGTCCCCATCAATTATCCTAGGTTGGGAGAACTTGACCCTGTCGAGTAAGAAGGTTGATCTGGCTAAGGTACTGCTCTGACATGTCTTGGTTGAGACGTTTCGGATCCTCTCTAGTGATCCATGAATCCTCAGATCTCGGTCGACCTTGCCAACAAACCAAGTGATATGGTAGCCTTTGTTCTGGTACTAGTGGCTTGGTCATCCAGGAAATGCTCAATCGTTCCTCTTACAGGCTAATTTGATGGTGGACACTCAGGGTTGGGTTCTCTCTCAAAGAAAAGGGTTAGGCTCAAAACTCATTGGGTATCATTGCTGGCTCCCTATACTCTACTAAGTCTGAGATATTGAAGGTTGAGCTTAATGCCTAATTAGGTGGTAACTTGGCACTAGTTCCATTCTCTTTATCACTTTGATGGATCCATCTTACAAGTATGTAGCCTAATTGTTACAAATTTTTCCAGCAAACTCTTAGACTCTTTTCGAGAATTAACCATGTTCTTATAAAATCATTACTTACAGTAATCTTTTGATTAATTTCTCATGCAGATCTCTAATCATGTAGTGCAAAAACTCATAACACACCAATGACATGCAGGCAAACACCTATGTGGGCAAATGGCTCATGCCAATACTTATTGATATGTAGACTCGATTAAACCCTAAACTACAACTGTAGATTTGTCCCTTGGTCAGGTGGGTGATATGCAGATGAGAACTTGGCATGCACTCCTAACAAATTCTATAGGGTCCTCCAAAAGTAAAATGAGAACATGACATGCTCAATGAATGAATGCAGTATGTAATCTTCTACAAAATGCAATCTAGTGGTTAGAGAAACATGAGAAGTCAGAAAAAGGCAAAAATAATAGGTATGTTCAGGGTTAGCTTGGTAGGATAGAAAGTAAGAAAAGGGTTTAGGATTGATTGGATAGAATAGGATACAAGAAGTTTCAAGGATTAGTCCTAGACTAATGAGGTTGACCTTCTGGGGTTGAGGTTTACCTACAGGGTTTGCATAATGGAAGATGGGTTACTAATTTCAGGAAAGATATCTTCAATGGGAACTGCAGGAGGGGATTCGTCTTAAGGATACTGATAAGCCAAATCCTCAATAAAGTCTTCTGGTTCATAAAATTTAGGACTGGGCTCTATAATTGGGCTTTCTTCTATTGGCTCCTCAGGTAAGATTCTAGTAGTATCTGGGTTCTCTTCCTCTAATTGGTCTTTCACTACAGGTTCAGTTTGGGTGTGGTTATGATCAACTAACTTTGGGTTGGCTTCTATCTGGGTATGGGCATGGTCAACTAACTCTGGGTTGGCTTTAGTCTGGGTATCTACTGGGTCAACTAATTCTATATCTTCTATAGGTATCCCTTCTTCCTCTTCCTCATACTCATCTGTTAAGCTCATATCAGCTTCATATATCTCCTCTTCTTGATTATCCTGGTGAACCAATGGGATGGTAAGAGGGGGTTGACTAAGAAAAATTGATTGATGATTGGGGTAGTAAGGGTGGGCGACTAAGGGTAGTGGACTAATACTAGGCTCATATCTAGGGGTTAGGGTTCCTTAGGCTCATAGGACAAGGGTTCAGCTCTATGGGTCATGTGTCTACTGGGCTCATAGGGATATGGGCTCATAGGTTCTAGAGTCATAGGATCTGTGGTCATAGGATCTAGAGTCATAGGATCTAGGGTCATAGGATCTAGAGTCATAGGATCTAGAGTCATAGGATCTGGTGCATAGGCTTCTCTAAGTTTGCTCTTCATGGCTCTCCAGGTAGTTATGAGTGTTCCTTCTAGTCTAGCCATTCTCTCAACTTCATTCCAGTATATCCTAGCCTAGAGAACTAACTTAGTTTGGCAACATGAACTAACCTCTTTCAGAATAGAAACCATTATGACATTCAACAACGGATCCATATCTCTTCCCCACTTAAGATAATTCTCAACTTAGGATCACCACCAAATTATATACTTCCAACATAATGTACCTAGTGGCTCTCTTATCCTGGTCAAAGAAATCATGATTGGGCTCCTGGTAGGGTTAGAGTATTGGGCGCTCTTCGGGTTGGGAGGTGTGGGCAAAGGTGACTCAAGTTTGGGTCTAGTATGGGTCCTACGGTTTCCTCTAGGGATCCTAGCCGGTCATCTATCAGATCAAACCTATGGATCATCTGGTCCATCTGGGTGGTCAATTGGGCAGTCATTTGGTTTATCTGGGTGGTCAATTGAGAATCACCTGGTCACTCATGGTCTTCATGAGAGTTTCAAGATTGGGCTCCATGTTTGAACTGGGTTGGGGTTTAGACTACTGGTGGGTTAGACTCCTAATCTAGAGGTTATGCAATCAAGCACATGAGAATTAAGTTGAGAGCAGGGTACCTAGGTGAATCCTATGAGCAAAGACTTCTAGGCTGGTGGTACCAATTGAGACAAGGTAATAGGCCAGTGTCTGAGTATATCGAGGACTTCCAGTGGTATGTCATGAAATGTAATACCATTAAGACCGAGGTTCATATCACATTGAGGTTTAGGCTTGGCTACACCCAGACATCTATAGAAAATTAGGCTTTGAAAAGACCAATAAGTTAGAGCAAGACTACCAAGAAGCCCAAGACTGTGAGTGGTCTTTAAGATATACTCGATCTAATACTCAGACACTGGCCTATTACCTTGTCTCAATTGGTACCACCGGCCTAGAAGTCTTTGCTCATAGGATTCACCTAGGTACCCTGCTCTCAACTTACTTCTCATGTCTTTCCAAGTTACCTTAGACTCTTGTCTCTCATACTTCATTCTTCCTCTAACATCAAACCAATAATGTTCGGCTGAACCCCGAAGATGCATTTGGGCAAACCTGACCTTACTATCCTCACACAGATTGCTCCACTTAAAATATTCATCCATATCATCCTCCCAATCAATTAAACCTGACGATCATGACTTCCTCGAAAAGGACAAAACTGAGGATAGACTCTAGGGTTAGATGCCATGAAAATACTAACTAGCTAAGGGCAGTTAGGCTAAAGGACTCCTAATTCTAGACTAGTCATGCAACACACAACGAACGTCTAAGATCTATTAGACCTAGAATCTCAACCAGTTGCCTAGGTCAGAGTGGCAAACCAGTCTGTAGTAGCCTTGTCCTTGGCCAGGTAGGTGGGGAGTGTGGTTCCTCTCTGCTTGCCTTAGACACAAATTTTGCAATTGGCCAGGTAAGCGAACCAACCCACAAGCCCTGATTCACAAAGCCTAGACACCAAGAACTCAGTACAAACAGATTGGGTTGTCCCAAGATTAGACACTTGGTCTCGACTCGACCAAATGGGTGTCCCTAAGCTCTCTAGAGCAATTAGGTGTCTAACTGATTTTAGCTAGGGTTTGGGTTCAGGATGCAGGTTAGTGGTTTGTGGGCTAGGGACAGGTGATGAACTCCTGACCCTATATCAAATTGCCACCCTTAAGTATTTTATGAACAATGTAGGCACAGAAATGTCTAAGAAAAGATTTATATATATATATATATATATTTCAGATATATGGATGATAAGCAAAGTGCAAAAGAAGTCTAAATATGAACTAATTGCATGAACTAACTAAATGAGACAAGAAGAGATGCTTGCTGAAACTGCAGGCTTGAGATTTTCTTAGATGGTATTTTGGCTTGTATAATTTCTACAGGATGAAAAAAATCTGAGAAAAGAGCAAAAGAATCCTCTAAATGCAACAGTTCTAGCAAAAGAAAAATCAAATAAAACGGAGATTCCTACAAAGAGAAAAATTAAAATAGCGAACTATATATGGGCTGGAAAGAATGCAGAGACCTAAATGCAAGAGCACTAGTCCTAGCCTAGGCTCTGATACCAAGAATGATGCGGAAAAAAGGATGAGTGATTATGCTAACACGGATGATGCAAAGGTGGTTATATCTAGTTTTCTTTTAGGGTTTTATCTTTGGTTCCCGATTGCAAGCAAGAGAACCTAGGAAAACTGAAAGAAAAGAGGTCTATGCTAGCAGATCAATCCCTAAGAAATGATAGACCAGGACCCCGAGATTAAGTAACCCTGGGATTAGGACTAGCTCGATACACCCAATACCTACCTAGGAGATGGGGATGCAAACCTTTCAAATTCTGAAGTGCCTGGTGCAGAGATCGCTCCCACTCGATAGATGCAGCCTGGATGTCCGAGCAATCACGCCCGTGGATGCGCCGGTTCCCGATCATGTGGCCGTGATGGCAAGACGACCCATCTCCAATGTCCGTAGCACCGAGGAAGACCTGTAGGCAGCAAGAGAAAGAACGGTTAGCGAAGAGATGAGAAGTGTTGAAGTTGAAATAGGGTTAGGGTAGAGAAACAAGGCTTCGAGCCCAGTATCCGACTGGAGTCCGAAATCGAAGTTGATAACTTGGGGCCTCGCACCACGTGATGTCCCGGAAGACGAAGGAATTGTGGCTCCCACACTCGACGCTCTCAGCGAAGGAACGTGGCCTCACACCACTCGATGCCCTCAGGCGAAGGAACGTGGCCTCACACCACTCGACATCCTGGGGATGAAGGAAGAGTTTCACTCACTCACAACCTAGTCTAGGGAGACAGAGGATTGGAGAAGAAACACTCGAAATTTTTTTTTGTATTCATTCACTAACTTTTACAAAGAGGGGTTTGGGTCTTTAAAAAGGTACCCAAAGATACATTTAAAACTCAATGAAAACCCATTCAAAATTTGAACCAAAATACAACTCAATTTGAAAGTGGTGCCCAAGCTTTGGAGAGCTTTCTTCTTGGCCGACCAGCTTGGTATGGCATGATGCTTGGCTTGGAGAGGAGGAGTTGCTCCTTGGACTTCCTTCTTTGCTTGCTTGGTTTTGGTAGAAAACCAAAGTGAGGCTAGCTTGGAGGGATTTGTCCCACTTTGACTTTTCTTGGCTTGATTCAAAGCCGATCAAATGGGAATAATCCTAGGCGTGGCATGATTGGAGGCTCGGAGAGGGGGATTGGTCTTTTACCTTCCTTCCTTGCATGGCTTATTTTGGTAGAAGGCTTGGATTGAGGCTTGATGTCTTCACCATGCCTTTCTTGCTTAACTTCATCAAGGGATCATGCCTTTCTTGCTTAACTTCTTTATGGAAGAAGGCTTGAGTGGAGGCATGCATCAAGGGATTTGAAACTTCTTTCCACTTGGAGAATGGAGGATGCCTTTCTTGCTTGACTTCTTTATGGAAGGAGTCTTGAGTGGAGGCATGCATCAAGGATTTGAAACTTCTTCCATGACCGCCCATCCTAGATTGGAAGAGAGCTTGAAGAGGGGAGGGGAAGGGGGCATGGATCATGTGAGTGGTCCCCTTCTTGGGCACCCAAAACAAACCACATGTCATCACCTCAGTGTGCCACATAAACAGATAAGGTGGGCCCTGAGCTGACATGTCTCCTTGCCTTTGTTAGGCTTAAAAGAGACTTAACTTTTGAACCACTAAAGACTTCATGGGCTTAGACTCGGCCGACTTGTTACAAGACTCAGCTCGACCCGATGGGTCGAGGTACAGACTCCATTTAAGCAAATAAACTAGAGGTGATAGCCTTATTACAGGACTCGATAAACACAGAACCCTAATCAGAGATCCCTCGAAGTTTGAAGGGCTCAAGTCAAACCCTGATGCCCACATCAACATGCCCTAACTGTTCTTTGATACGAAACTGATGAGGGACAGAATTCTAATCTGATGTATAAGGACATGAAAGAGAGGAACATAAAGAAAAATTAGATTAAGGAAGCAATGATTTTTGATGTTATTTAGGTTTAGTTCCCGAAAATAGCTAAGATTAGGTTAGGGTTTGATGCAATAGTTAGAATTCCTACCCACATGCTAGAACTATCAAAGATAGAAAAATCAGGATCCTAGGTCTAAGAATGCCTACTAGGTGCATGTTCAATCTTCAACAAAATAGAAAAAGTGAGGTGGGATGGGGTCTACATACCTAGCATGATTTCCTTGATATTGTAGAAGAGATCTCTCAACTCAGATCGGTACTTGGATGATCCGGTCATCATCCCGCGAATCTACTGGCTTTTTATCAGCTACATTCAGAGGCAAGGAAGATGTCATCCAAGGGACGTGGCATCAGAGAGATCCTACAAACATCAGGGGTTACCTAGAAAGCAAATAAAAAAGCAAAGAAATGGAATTAGGGTTTGAAAAAAGGATGGAGTTAGGGTTTACTAATGCTAGTGGCTGGAGAAGGAAGAAGGCTTCTTGCTAGGGATGGCTTAGGGCTTCTTTCCTTAGGGCATGTTAGGGCTTGGATGAAGATGGCTTTGGGCGGCTAGGGCTTGGAGAAATTAGGGTACACAAGTAACACTCACACACCTCAACAAGACACAAGCTTAACAAAATTTCAATGGAGTTTTGATTCATGAATAAGAGTTATGATTACAAGAGGGGGACGGGTGGGGTATTTATAGATGTTCCCATGCCCTCTCCTAGTTAGGATAGGAATATAAAATTTGATATGGAGAAGGATTACAAGGTTGCTTTAACTAGAAGTATACAATTTGAGTAGAAATAAAATAAGATCTCCTTGTTAGAATTAGTCTTCTCTCCTTCTTTGACTTGGTCAAAAGCTCCCTCTTGGGCTTGGATGCCTAAATGGACTTGGACTTGAACTTTAGGGCAGCAAGGGGCGGCCTCCAATGGGCTTGGGCGCATGGGCCTGGTGCATGACTTGGGCAGCCTCCAAAGGTGTGGCACATGGGCCTCCTGGTGGACTGGAAACCCTGGGCTGGGGTCTTGGAAGAATATCCCTGGAATCTTCATGTGTGGAGCTTCATGGGCTTGGACTTGCTTGGTTCTGGGAGGGTCTGGTGAAGGCTTTGATCGGTGCTCCTCCTCTTATATAAAATTGGACTTGTACTGGACTGAACATAAAGTTACAGGACTTAATTGGACTTGATTGGGGTTGAGACAACTCAATGGACTTTTTGTGTCAATTTATTATAGGACTCACTCAACTTAGTTGAGCTAACTTCATTACAAAACTCTCAACTAGACTAACTTAATTACAAAACTTGATTACAGAACTTGATACATCATTAATGGTTTAAAATTGACCAACACATGACTTAGAGACAAGTTAAAGTTTGAAGTCTATGCCTGATCTGATGCCCCCATCACCACCTAAGTGCCACATGTTCAAGTTGTTACAACTTTCTATCCAAAGTTATTGTAAACTAATTCTAGTTAGAACCATATAACTAAATTTGTTAAATCTAACTAGAAGTGAGTTAGCTTAACCTAACCCTCTCCTCTCTCTCCTTGGCCGATTCCCATGGTTAATAGGCCTATAAATAGGGCCCAAGCCCCTTTGTAAAGCATCTTACATGGATTAATGAAAGGATTTTCTTCTAGCTAAAGTTCTCTTGAGTTCTCTTGTATGGAGAGGGTGAGTGCCTTCTTTGCTTGAGGTGTGAAGCATCATTTTGAAAAGGGTGGGATGCCCTTGTGTGAGAAGGGTGGGATGCCCTTGATCTCATTTTGAGAGGGTAGAATGCCCTTGATCCGGTTCAAGCTCAAATTCATCAAGCTCCATGCCAAGCTTTATTCTTCTCTTCCTTTCTTTCCCTTCTTCATTTCTTCCCTTTGATTTCATTTCCACACCTTATGTTCGGTTCTTTGCAGGTTCTCTCAGAGATCTTAGGTTGAAGATGAAGGTTTCCAGCCATGAACCATCTACAAGGTGAGTCCCAAGGTTAGAGAGTGTAGATCTTATGATCCAAGCCTCTTTCTTAGAGTGTTGAGTGAACCCTTCCATCAAATAATCTTAGCCATCATTGTTGGTAGAAGAACCATTCCTAAGCTCTTTGGATCTGATCATTTGAAGGTTAACTTGTCCTAATAATGATGGTTTCCTTGCCATGAAGATCCTATTCTTAGTTTGAACTATATCTACTTGCAGGTATTATAACTTAGATCAACTAGTCTCTTTCATGAAAATTCTTTCATTGGATTAATTTATCTCATTTTTGTGTGGATTTATTGCTCAATTTAGCTTATTAATCGTCTTGCTTGAATCTCCATCCATCATGAATGCATGATCTCTTCCGTCCCGCATCACTCACTCTATGTTTTACATGATTTGCTCTTTGAAGACCTTGTTCATTAGGTGTTCATAAGTTCACTTGCATTCTTCAGATCGAATGGCATAACTTGTAGCAAAATAATCATCAATCAGTGATAAAAATTATTTTTCCTCATTTCCAGGAGCCATTCGAGTTGTAGCTAAGAAAAGTATCCATGAAGATGAGATCATGGCCTAAAGGGCGTCCACCATTTGATTGACTCTAGGTAGTGGGTAACCTTCTTTCGAGCATTCTCAGTTAAGGTCAATAAAATCTATGTAGATTTGTCATTTGCCATCGCCTTCTTAAATATAATGGGATTCGTGATCCACTTTGGATAGGTGGTTTCCCTAATGAAGTCGGTGTCCAGCAGTTGTTGATCTCTCAGCTATAGCTTTTTAGTGCTCGGGTGCAAAACTCTACTTCTTTTGTTTAATGGGTCGGCACTTAGGGTCCCTCTTCAGTTAGTTTACCATCAAACAGAGGTCGATGCTTAGCATATCTACTAATGCCCAGAAAAGATATCAACATTCTCCTACAAAATAAGGTTAGCTGGTCTTTTGTTACCTAGTCTAAGTTGGAGCTGATCCTAACCGTGTGTTGGGGATCCCCATCTACCAAGGTGATAGAGATGAGGTCTTTAGCTGGTTCCCCTCATTTTTCAGTTAGATCATCTCGAACATCCAGGCCTTCGACTGGATGACCATCGATAGTCTTTTTCTTTGGAGCTCAATATGATAAACATGTCATGCTAGGCTCTAATCTTCATGGATTTTCTCGACCCCATATATTGTCAAAATTTTATTTTCAGGTAGTAGATGTAGAGAACGGCCCGGAAGGCATTGAGACATGGTTGTCCTAGTATGGCATTGTAAGTTGAAGGTGTTTGAACAACCAGGAAATCCACCTAAGTAATAGATCATAGAGGGTAGTGCCCCATCCTCATGGTCAAGGTAATCGTCCCCTCTATCTGGATCACGTCTCTATGAATCCTATCAAAGGGGAATTACTTGAACTAGTCATTCAGGTGACATTCCCATTTTCAAAAGTGCACAAAGTACAAAACATTTGCTAAGCTCCCATTATCAATGAGATGAGATGTACCATAATTTTTTACGTTCAGTGTAACAACCACCATATCACTGTGCAAAAACTGAATGCCATCATCCTCCTCTTCATCAAAAAAAACTATTGGCATTTCATGCCTCTTTGCTAACTACTTTGTGATAGTACCCCCCCAATTATCATTTTCATGTCTCTCGATGGTGCAGGATCACCTCCTTCTGGAGGTGGGAGCAATTGTAGTGTTCAACCAGTCGAGGCGATCTTGATTGTTCTTTCTACTCCCCCCCTATCAAATTAATTGATTGAGGTGGCCTTGTTGGATCAGCTCTTCAATCTCATCCTGTAGCTAGATATTTTTTTAGTGCCATGACCATGGTCTCGATGGTATAAGCAAAACTTGATCGAATCCCTCCTTGATGGCGATGCTCACAACTTTTAAGGCTCTAGGATCTATCTTCTGATCTCCATCAGCACCTTTTCCCTGTGTATTTAATGGAGTGTAGGTATAGAACCAACCTAACGGCAATGTCTGGCAAGCTTCCTTAGGTTGGTGGTTTTTAAAGAACCTGTTCTCTTCCTTAGGGATCTGGAGCTAGGTTGGACTATCTCTTCACACTTTGGGGAGAGTTTTCTTCCTTGCTTTTCCTCACCACCTCCTAGTGTAAAGCTAGGTGGATATTCTTCCAGTATAAGCGTTTCTTCCATCCAAGTATACTTGGTGTGGACACCAGAAGCAGAAGCAGAATAAAACCCCACTCAAATAAGGTGAACCTGATTCCACTTTGGATCGAAGATCACTAGGTTAAATTTTTCTTGTAAAGGCAATTTACTTTCAAGAGTTCTGTAATTACTTAGTTTCAATTTCATGAATCCTGTAATTATGTCCAATCGAGTCCTGTAATTATGTCCTGTCTCAATCTGGGTTCAAATAAGAACTCAATTAGAGTTTCATTAGGTTTATTTAAATCAAGTCCAAGCTACTTCAAGTTGAGATTCACCAAACCACTTGGAGCTTCCAAATCAAGACCTTGGTCCACCAAGCTGGAATTCCACATCATCATGCCAACAAAGCAGCCACTAGGATGCCACATCATCAACCACGTCACCTTCAAATGGGCGCCTAAAGGGGAGATCAACCAAGTATTTTAAATTCAAAGAAACGGCCAATCTCCATGAATTTCTCCTTATCCCATGTAACAAGGCCCCATCCTCCAACCTTCCTTGTAATCCTCCACAATTTAGGGAGAATCTCCATGAATTTCTCCTTATCCCATGTAACAAGGCCCCATATCCTCCAAACTCCCTTGTAATCCTCCATAATTTGGGGAGTTTTCAAATTTCAAAAGTTTTGTAAGTCTATTAAAAAGCCTTGGATGCCCCATTGTAAAGGGATTGATTATTGATGGATTTTGGAAATGAATGAAGTTTGAAGTGAAGTTTTCTTGAGTTTTATGTGTGAAATTTTTCCTATCTTCTTCTTCCACGCCCAAAGCCACTCTCTCCCTAGCAATTCATCATCCAAGCTCAAGGCAAAGGCATTGGCGTCAGCCAGATCTTCTCAACATCTTTCTTTCTTTGTTCACAAGTTCTCCCATCCCTTCTTTATGTTTGCATTTTTCAACCTTAACTTTGATCTTCATGCAGGGTCCTTCGAAGTCCTTGAGTTGTGAACAGGGTTCCCCTTGACAATGAACCAACAAGCTGAAGCCCAAGTCCAGGGTTCTGATCACTTTTATCCAAGTTCTCCAGTCCAGAGCATCAGTAGTTTCAAGTTTTGAATCATAGAAAGGTTGGAAAACTCATCAAGGTAAGTCCTCATCATTAGCCCCTATTGTCTAGATCTTCTTCCTTCTTAGTTTTTAGAGTTGTGTCTAATCATGTAATAGTCCCTCTTTCATATAATCCTTAAATCTTATTAAGATGAGTACAATGCTAAGTATAATTAGGTTTCATTGCTCTACAAATATCATATTCAAACATAATCATATGCGTGCCGCATCAAATTGGTATCAGAGCATGGTTGCATTAGGATAGAATAGTTTTCTTTAAATCCAAGCAAGATCTAAAATTCACGCCTCCTGAGCGGGTGTACTCCAGTACACTGTCACGACCCATGGGAATAATGAGCCCCTGGCCGGACGTGAATTTTTTAGATTGAAGTTTGGGTAAGCCATTGCACTTGTTTGATTAGGTTCTGTTTTCTAAAAATTTGCATCTGTTTACTATAATCCGTCTGCAGCTCCAAAGGCAAGTCACTAATTTTTTGTTGAAATATTTTTTTTATTGTTCCTTTTTAAATTAGTTATCACCATATTAAATTTCATCATCAGAAAAAAATTATAAAAAAATGAAAATTTTGCAGTTCGACACTATCATTAGGGTTTGGTTCTATCCTTTTTATTTATCTTCATTTGTAGGATCTTCTTAGAGTAGTACAGATTTTAGTTTTAAAATTCTTTCAACTGCATTGAAACATATAAGTTAGGAATCCTCTGTGAATTTTTCAGAATATTTGGACATTTTTTCATCACGTTTTCCACACCACTTTTTCAAACTGCAACACACTTCTGCAGCACCTTTGCATTTCATTCATCTCATGAGAAATCAAATTAAGGGCATCAATTTGACATAGGGTCAGGGTTTCATCACCTATCCCTAGCCCAAAATCATCAACCAGCATATCGATCCCAGCCCATTAATTAAAATTGAGTAGAACGTAATTGCCCTAGTGGGTTAGGGACACCACAAATTGGGTTCAGGTTAGGGTCAAGTTAACTGTGTCAGCTAATTGGTGTGTGCTTACTGGCTTGGTGTCTAGGATTGGTGCATCAGGGCTTGTGATTTGGTTCGCCTACCTGGCCAATCTCAGAATGGTATCTAAGGTTGGCAATCAGGGACCTTCACTCCCCACCACCTACCTGGCTAAGTCCCATAAGTATACTAGCTAGTTGGTTCACTTAATTAGATCTCTAATTTGTGCTCTGGGTCTAGGAAACCTTAGCTCGAGCTTGAGTCCATTTGCATGCTTGAAAACTAGAGCAGGGACACCATATTCCCCAATCCAAGCCCAGTCCAGTGTAGCCATGGACCCTTATCTTGAAACCATACTGAAAGCCCTAAATGATCAAATGGCCCAATTGAACCAAATGCTGGCTAAACATTTTCCTTAGACCAAGCACTCCTACTATCACATTAGCTCATATAAATGATAGGAGTAAGAACCCTGAAGTACAATTTGAGTTCATTGATACTCAAGACTTAGGGTATCCTCAACTGAAGGGCTAGGGAAGGAAGAAGGAAAATTTGAACCTAGTAAATATATGTATGAGACGACATAAGTTTAATAGATGAAAATGAAGGGAAGACTGTGAAGAGAACACACTTTAGTACCTTACCTGAGGAAACCTTTGGTAAAGAAAAGATTATTGAGCCTAGTCCTGAAACATCAGAACAACCAAAATTTAGTGAGGACTTGGTTCCCGTAAGACAATGCCCTCAGGAAGAACCCAATACTTTAGCTTCGATACAAGAACTCCTTCAGGAACCTGAGAAGAACCCAATCATTATTCTAGAAGACTTTCCTGATGACCTTCAACTACCTGAAGCATCCCGCCTGTAGATCAAAATTCTAATCTTAGGTCATCATGAGTAACCAGGTCTATTTCAAGATTTTCCTAAATTACCCCAAGTCTCGGATTCCTATCATAATTTTAGAGCCATTAAGTTTCATTTTTGATGAGATTACTAGGATGCATGAGCTTTTAAAGCCTATTCCTTTTGCTACCTACTTTTGGAAAACTTATGGCATTTGCTAGGAACCCATGGTAAATTCTCATGTGCATACCAGACCAGGGTCAAACCTAGAGAGTCATTAATCTGTTAGGTTTAGGTCCTAGAAAGTCCAATAAAATTCCTCTCAATAAGGATGCCTAGTTCAGTCTGCATTTTGTAAGTGCTTGTGTAAATTTCTGAGTCTGCTGAATCTTTCGCACATCATGTCACAAATTTGCATAAAGAAATCAGTAATAACAAATTGAGCAATGAGACTTACAAACATTTAGCTGATTCACATAAGAGGGCTAAAGAATTCTATGAAGGGGATTATGCGATGATTAGGCTCAACCCTGAACAGTTCCTTCTGGAACCATAAAGAAGCTGGATGCCCGCGGAGCGGGACCTTTCAAGATCTTAAAGAAATAGGCCTAATGCATATGTTTTGGAACTTCCACCTGATATGGGTATCAGTACAACCTTTAATGTTTCAGACCTAGTAGAATACAAAGAACCAGTACTAATAACTAGTGAGCCTTTTGGGCCAAAAACTTTCATTGAGAGTGAACTTATTTCGAGTGTCCACCACCAACCCTACCTGAGTGGAGAGAGAGGATTGAGAGAATCCTGGATGACAAGACCATTACTACCAGAATAAGGACTATCAACGATACCTGGTTTAATGGCAAGGTCGACCTAGTCCGACAACTCTTGGATTACTCGAGAGGACCTGCAAAGACTTAACCCAGACTTGTTCGAGCATTATCAGGGCAAAACTGAACCATACTAGACTGGGTCGAGTTCTGCCCACCCCAGGAGAATTGGTGTGGACACTAGAAGCAGAAGCAGAATAAACCCCACTCAAATAAGGTTAACCTAATTCCACTTTGGATCGAAGATCACTAGGTTATTTTTCTTGTAAAGGGCAATTTACTTTCAAGAGTCCTGTAATTACTTAGTTTCAATTTTATGAATCCTGTAATTTATATCCAATCGAGTCCTGTAATTATGTCCTGTCTCAATCTGGGTTCAAATAGAACTCAATTAGAGTTTCATTAGGTTTATTCAAATCAAGTCCAAGCTACTTCAAGTTAAGGTTCACCAACCACTTGGAGCTTCCAAATCAAGACCTTGGTCCACCAAGCTGGAATTCCACATCACCATGCCAACAAAGCAGCCACCAGGGATGCCACATCATCAGCCATGTCACCTTCAAATGGGCGCCTAAAGGGGAGATCGACCAAGTATTTAAAATTCAAAGAAACCGGCCAATCTCCATGAATTTTCCCTTATCCCATGTAACAAGGCCCCATATCCTCCAACCTCCCTTGTAATCCTCCACAATTTGGGGAGAATCTCCATGAATTTCTCCTTATCCCATGTAACAAGGCACTATATCCTCCAACCTCCCTTGTAATCTCCACAATTTCGGGAGTTTTCAAATTTCAAAAGTTTTGTAAGGCTATTAAAAAGCCTTGGTCACCCCATTGTAAAAGGGATTGATTATTGATGGATTTTGGAAATAAATGAAGTTTGAAGTGAAGTTGTCTTGAGTTTTATGTGTGAAATTTTTCCTATCTTCTTCTTCCATGCCCAAGCAACTCTCTTCCCTAGCAATTCATCATCCATGCTCAATGCAAAGGCATTGGAGTCGGCCAGATCTTCTCAACTATCTTTTCTTTGTTCACAAGTTCTCCCATCCCTTCTTTATGTTTGCATCCTTCAACCTTAACTTTGATCTTCATTGCAGGGTCCTTCGAAGTCCTTGAGTTGTGAACAGGGTTTCCCTTGACAATGAACCAACAAGCTGAAGCCCAAGTCCAGGTTCTGATCACTGTTATCCAAGTTCTCCAGTCCAGAGCATCAGTAGTTTCAAGTTTTGAATCATAGGAAGGTTGGAAAACTCATCAAGGTAAGTCCTCAATCATTAGCCCCTATTGTCTAGATCTTCTTCCTTCTTAGTTTTTAGAGTTGTGTCTAATCATGTAATAGTCCATTTTCATATAATCCTTAAATCTTATTAAGATGAGTACAATGCTAAGTATAATTAGGTTTCATTGCTCTACAAACACCATATTCAAAACATTAATGGTGCGGGCACCAGACTCAGAAGAAGACTTCAGAGCTCCATTTGGATCTCTGATTGACATTGCCCGAGAAATTAGGATTTGTAATAAGGTTGACCTGGTCAACCAGTTTTATTATTTTTATTTATTTCTTGAGTCACCATTTAAATTTTGTTGAGTCATGTTGACTCGTGCAAGTCCTGATGTGGTTTCAATTTGGTCCAAATGGTGCCACATTTATCTTCCAATCAAATCAAGGTTCAAGCAAGTGGAGGCCACACTCCAAGCCACATGCCCAGCCACACTCCGAGCACACCCAGAGTCCAGGAGGCGCCACAGAGGCATCCCAGTGTCATGGTCCCCACACCCAAAGAAGAAAAATCAAATTGGAAGCTAATTTAAAGGAGGCGCCCATACCTGCCTATTTTACCTAAGCAAAGAAGGAAAAACTTCTCTTGGAGAAGAAATCAAAGAAGGACATCCAATTGAAGTTCAAATCAAAATCAAAGAGCTTAACTTGGAGTGGAAGAAAAGAAATGCCATAAGAGAGGAGGACTCCAAATCCAAATCCAACTCCAAGGAGGTGCCATAAAAATTCCAAAAAAAATTCCTTTATGGCCGTCCATTTTTTTTGAAGTCTTGGTCGACCAAGAGAGGGGGTTTTCTACCTAATCTAGAGGTTGGAAGAGTTTAGTCCCACATGGGAATTTGTACAAGCTAGGAGAAAATTTTAGGTCTATATAATAGACCTCTCTTTGTAACTTTGAAAATCAATGAAGAATTATTTTTTTGCTATTCTCTTGTGTTGAGTGACCTAGGTTTCTCTTCTTCCGCACTATTCTATGTTGAGCTCCGTGAGGGGGTAATCCGGGTTCCATTGGAGCCTTGAGGAGGTGAGAGATCTCCATCTTTATCCAAACCCTAGGTTAGCCACTTGAAATCCCAAAACCCTAGCCACCCTTCATTATTTTCAATCCATCAAACCCTAGATCCATCCATCTCCCGGCCTCTCTCTCTCTACAAGTCCAGGCCATCCACCTTCATCCAGATCCAGTCCGGCTACTTCAGATCCAGAGCAAGTTCCAAGGAAAATCACTCAGCTTCCAGGAGAATCCAGTTTTCAGCAATTTCAATCTTCAAGTTCATCAACCTGGTAAATATTTCCCTTGACTCTCTGATTCCATCAATTGTTTTCTTCTCTTCCAGATCTTGAGTTCAGGAGAAGTCAACCTGCCAAAGGACCAGTATTGGAGGATCCATTGCGAAGATATCTGAATCCGAGGATCCACAATCTGCTCGGGAGAGTTCTTCCACCAAATCTATGAAGATCTTGTCTGGTTAGGTAAACCATCTCTTCTCTTTATTTCTGTTCTTTTGAAAGTTCGGAGCGAAAACCCTAGGTCTGGGAGTTTCTCAACCCCAGCGATCCGTTGCTTCTGAACTACTCTGATAATTTAGTTTCCTTAAAATTGTGCTTTCAATTATCATATTAGTATCTTTCAATGTTAGGTTAACTTTTCTTTGATTTGAAGCCAACTTCTACAAACATATAAAACAACAAAAAATTAGTTAATCTTAATTTACTTCCGCATCGCATTCCTTTATTTGTTCTGCATCATTTTTGGTATCAGAGCCCAGTCTAGGTTTCTGATTTGCTTGCTTGCTTTGATTGTTCTCTTTTTATTTTGTCTGCTCGAAGTAGACTCCCAAGGACGTCCGTCCTAGGAACTAAGCGAGGTGCAAGCCTCCTCCTCCCATTCCACGGGGTGTTCCTAGGCGTGTAGGGATCCATTGGATTATAACTTCGTAGCAGGATTATAAACGGGAAGACAATCTAGTTGCAGCCTGTAATTGCCCTGTTGTCTGAATTATTTCTCCCTTCATAAAACTCTGATTGTATGATTTTTGCTTCGTTGAAACCAGTATAATTGAACCTATTTTCCATAAATTTTCTGTGATTTATTGGTTTCGGTAAGAATTATGAAAATTAAAATACAGCAACTCTTTTTTTATGTTCTGCAATTCAATTCTTTTTGGAGTGCATCTCATAATTTACTTAAGGGCAATTGAGCATCTAAGATAAGGGGAGGAGTTGATTACCTCTCCTTAGCCCAAACCACCATCCAATCATTCGAACCTAGACCTAATTTAAAATCAGTTAGACCTAATTTGCCCTAGTGGCTAGGACACCAATTGGTCGGGTCTAGGCTAGTGTTGAGTCAGTTTGCCAAGTTATTCTGTGTGTGCTTAGCACTCAGTGTCTAGAACTGTTTAGGGACTAGGACTCTCCCAGGGCTTGTGATGGGGAACTAATATGCATGCAATTTTTTTTGTATGTTTTACATGTTGAGTTAGGTGATTAATTCCCAAATTTTAGATCAAAATTATTTGTAGGGAATTTTGTATGAATTTTTGAAGATCAGCATGCAGATTAGGACCTAGAAAAGTAGCAAAGAAGGACCGCCGGGCGCTGAGAAGCCTCGGTTAGGGCAAGTTCTCCTACAATAAAACTATTGGAGGTAGAGGGTGTACCTGACAATGTCTGTGAAGATCGCAGCGAAGGGGTCTCTCGTTCCTCGACGGATGCGGCCTGGAAAATAGCCAAAGACCCGCGGATACCCGGCTTTCTGCTCGGTGATCCGATTGAGTTGGCTGGAGTCGTTGGATTCGTAGGAACTCAGGGACCTATAAACGACCTGTTAGGGGTTAGAAATCTCACAAAGGAACAAGAAAACAAAAGAAAAATAGCAAGGAAGGCTTCTTTTGGAGTGGGCGTCCAGGGATCTGAGATGCTTGTTGGCAGCAGGAAGATGATTGCAGCAACGGGAAGAAAAACTCTCACAAACCCCCTTTATGCACACAGCAGGGTATCACACCACTCAATAGAAGAACTCAAGGTTTTCATTCATCAAAAATTCTCCTCATACAAGAGGCTAGGGTCCCTTAATAGACCCTTAACCTTGGCTCCAAGTAAGGGTACATAAGTCTTTACATAAGAATCCTTTTCCCTCTCAAACCTAGCTAGAAAATAAGGAATATTAGGTAGAAAAATCCCTAAAATTTTCTTGACTTGGTCAACACTCCAAGGACGCCTAGGGTGGGCGTGTTGGCTTCTAGGAACAGTAAGGGGCCGGCCCAAAGGGGCCCGGGTGCATGGGTTTGGGCCTCTGGAAGCTGGGGTGGCCTGGTAGCCGGTAGCAGGAATATTCCCTGGTATCTTGCTTCTTAGGGGCTTGGGCTTGGCACCTGGGCTTGATTTCTTTGGTCTAGGATGTAGATGGACCTCTAAAATCATGGATGCCTTGGTATATGAATATATTTTAGCATCTGGAAGGGAATCTGGGCATCTGGGGGCATCTACAAGAAATCAGGATTTTCTGAATTTCCTCCTGGGGTCTTCAAATCTTCAAGCTGGGTTGGACTTGGGCTATACTTCCATGTCTTCAATCTAGTTGGACTTGGTCTTCACTTGTATGATATAGTCTTGAGTCTTCAGTATGCTTGGACAAGACTCAAAAAAATAAATTAGCTCAACATGAGCTGACTAGCAATGGACTGAACTAGCTCAACATGAGCTGACTAGTACAGAAGTGAAATAACAACTAAAAATACTCAAATAACACTAAAATGGACTCAGATGAGCTAAGCCCTAATTACAGATTGACTCATAAATTATTGATCAATTTACAGAGGGTTAGAAGCCTCTGCCTTATTCTGGTGCCTTTGGTGTCCGCACCAATTCTCCCGGGTAGGAGGAACTCGACCCTGTCGAGTGAAGATCAGATTGGCTCACATCTCTCGAGAAGGTCTGGGTTGAGGCATTGCAAGTCCTCTCGAGAAATCTACGATCGTCCGACTCTGGCTGGCCTTGCCATCGGATCAGGAAGCATTGATAGTCACGGCCCCGGTCGTGATGGCTTGATCGTCCAGGATACGCTCGATCCGTTCTCCTCTCTCAGGCCATTTGTTAGTGGACACTCTGGGTTAGGGTCACTCACAATGAAAAGGATAGGTCCAAAGGCCTTACTAGGTATCGCTGTCGGTTCCTATACTCAACCAGGTCTGTATATTGAAGGTAGAACTAATGCCCAATCCGAAGGCAAGTCTAACACCTAGGCATTTGATCCATCCTTCTCTATCACTTTAAAAGGTCCGTCTCTATGAGCATGAAGCTTCTTTTAGGCCTAAGCCTAACCAAGATAGAATCCACTACATCAAATTCTTTGACCCTTCTTCGGGAATTAGCCAGTTGTTTTAAGATTAGTGCGGGTGGTGAACATGCTAGGCACATGCAGACTCCTACAAATGATGCAAAAGACTCATACTGACACCTAACAGACTCGACTATGCATTCCTATCGAAGGAAATTTTATTGAACTCTTTGGATCTAAACCTAATAGATTATAGGTTTTCTAGGTTTGATCCTAGCTTGACATGCACATGAAAATTTACAATGAACTCCTAGCAAATTCCAAAGAGTATGCCAGAAGTAAGATGCAACCTAACATGCATGATGAATGCATGCAGTATGCTAATCTCAGCTAAATGCAATCTAATGATCCTAGAAATGCTGGAGGTGTCAGGAAAGGGTAGAAAATAGGAAGGTGGTTTAGAAGTAGTTTGGTAGGGATGGAAAAGGTTCAAGGTTAGTTGGATAAAGTTCAATAAAAGAAGGCATGTCAGGGACTAATCCTAGACTAATGAGGCTAATCTTACGAGATTGTGGAATTTCTATGGGCATGAAAAGGTCCATGCTATGGAAGGATGGGTCAACAATTTCTGGGAAGAGATCTTCAATAGGAATGGCAGGAAGGGATTCATCCTGAGGGCAATGGTTAAGTAAGCTAAATCCTGATAAAGTCTTCTTGTTCATGCAATTTAGGAATAGGCTCTACATTAGATCCTTTCTAGAGTTTCCTCAGGTAAAATCCTAGTATCATAGTTCTCTTCCTCTAATTGTTCTTCCACTATAGCTTTAGGTTGGATGTGGTCAAGGTCAACTAGCTCTAGGGTGGTTTCTACCTGGGTATCTACTGGGTCAGCTAATTCTAGGTCTACTAAAGGTGTCTCCTCTTCTCCTTCATACTCATCCACTAGGCTCGCATCACTTCATACACTTCTGTATTAATGTAAGCCTTGTCAATCTCAGGAATGGTTGGAGAAGGTCGGCTAGGAAAAATTGGCTAGGTCCTGGTTTCTGATTATGGGCACTACTCCCAGTAGGTTCAGGTTGTATAGGGGTAGTGGCTCACTACTGGGTTCAATTTAGGGATACTAATCCTATGGGGTTCAGGTTGACTAGAAGAAGCATGACTAGTACTAGGTTGATACTTAGGGGTTATGGTTCTCTAGGCTCATAGGACAAGGGTGCAGATCTATGGGTCATGGGATTATAGGATCTGGGTCATAGGATTTTGGGTCAGCTCTATGATCAGGTTCTAAGGATGGATCATGGTATGGGGTCCTCCTAAGGTTGGGCTTCCTATATGGGTCAGGATATTGGTTCTCCTAGGGTTGGACTCCTATATGGGTCGGAATATTGTGGTTCTCCTAGGGTGGGCTCCCTATATGGGTCAGAGTATTGGGTTCTCCTAGGGTTGGCTCCCTATATAGGTCAGAGTATTGGGTTCTCCTAGGATTGGACTCCCTATATGGGTCAGTATTGGTTCTCCTGGGTTCAGTATCATAATATGGTCACGGTAAGGGGTTCTTCTAGGTTCAGTATCATAATAAAGGTCATGGTAAGGGTTCTTCTAGGTTCAGTATTATTGTATGGGTCAGGCTGAGGGGCTCTCCTAGGTTCAATCTCTCGGTATGGATCAGGGTTTGGGGTCCTCCTAGGTTGAGGATTGTAGTACGGGTCAGAATAAGGGATCTCCTAGGTTCGACCTCATGGTATAGATCAGGGTTTGGGGTTCTCCTAGGTTGAGGGGACTCAGGATCTGGCTCAGATTGTGACCCATAGGTTCTTCCTATGGTCCCTACACGGCCTTAACTGTCAAACCTTTGGCAAGATGGTCAATTCTATCTATTGTTGGTTTGGGTACCAGACTGAGTTAACTGGGTAGTCATCTGGGCCATTTGATCAGCTAGGGCTTTTATTTGGGCTTGTAAGTTTTTCCATGGGTTCAGACATTTGTGAAGGAGGTGGGTGATATGAAACTCCTGATCTAGTGCTCATACAAGACTCGATCAGACCGACTAATAGCTGACTAGACCTAGAGTCCAAACTAGATGCTCAATCAAGGTGGCAAACTAGCCTATAGTAACCCTGTACTCAGCCAGCAGGTGTAAGGGGGGTGTTAGGTCCTGATTGCCAATCCTAGACACCAATTAGAGATTGGCCAGGTAGGCGGACCAGCACACAAGCCCTTCGGGATTGAATCCCTAAACCACCATTCTAGACACTGAGCACAAGGCACACATAGGTTATCTTGACACAGTGATCTAACACTAGCCCGGACCCGACCAGTTGGTGTCCCTAGCCCACTAGGGCAAATTAAGTCTAATTAATTTTAGGTTAAGGCTTGGGATTGAATGCAAGGGATGTGGTTTTGGGCTAAGAGAGGTGATCAAATCCTCCCCCCATATGATATAGCAAGAGTGCCCTTAAAAGTAAATTATGCAATGATGGCAGGCAGATGAGGATGCAAATTAGGGTTTAGATATTTTTTTTTTGGTATTTTTGGAAAATATGTATTTTTTTTTTCGGTATTTTTTAAATAGAAGAAAGCTTGCAAATCATGGCCTAATATACTGGAAATATACTAAAATTAAGAAATATGCAAAAACTCCTAAACAAAACGCTAAAACTTCCAACTTGTCTTGCTAAAAAAACAGAGCCGAAATTTGCAGGCCATTTCGGCTTGCAGAAACTTCACAGGCCATAATAAAATCTGAAAAATTTTTAAAATTACTGTGAATTATGATAAATCCAGGAAAATAATTTCAGAATTTTTGGAGTTTTTAACAGGGAGAAATAATAAAATAACAAAGTATATACGGACTAAAAAATTGCAGAAAATAAGCCCTAATCTAAGCTCTGATACCAAATGATGGGGAACTAATATGCATGCATTTTTTTTTGTATGTTTACATGTTGAGTTAGGTGATAATTCCCCAATTTTAGATCAAAATTATTTGTAGGGAATTTTGTATGAATTTTTGAAGATCAGCATGCAGATTAGGACCTAGAAAAGTAGCAAAGAAGGACCGCCGGGGCTGAGAAGCCTCGATTAGGGCAAGTTCTCCTACAATAAAACTACTGGAGGTAGAGGGGTGTACCTGACATGTCTGTGAAGATCGCAGCGAAGGGGTCTCTCGTTCCTCGACGGATGCGGCCTGGAAATCGAGCCAAAGACCCGCGGATACCCGGCTTTCTGCTCGGTGATCCGATTGAGGCTTGGCTGGAGTCGTTGGATTCGTAGGAACTCAGGGACCTATCGACCTATTAGGGGTTAGAAATCTCACAAAGGAACAAGAAAAAAAGAAAAATAGCAGGGAGGCTTCTTTTGGAGTGGGCGTCCAGAGATCTGAGATGCTTGTTGGCAGCAGGAAGATGATTGCAGCACGGGAAGAAGAACTCTCACAACCCCTTTATGCACACAGCAGTGTATCACACCACTCAATAGAAGAACTCAAGGTTTTCATTCATCAAAAATTCTCCTCATACAAGAGGCTAGGGTCCCTTAAATAGACCCTTAACCTTGGGCTCCAAGTAAGGGTACATAAGTCTTTACATAAGAATCCTTTTCCCTCTCAAACCCTAGCTAGAAAATAAGGAATATTAGGTAGAAAATCCCTAAAAATTTTCTTGACTTGGTCACACTCCAAGGACGCCTAGGGGGGCGTGTTGGGCTTCTAGGAACAGTAAGGGCCGGTCCAAAGGGGCCGGGTGCATGGGTTTGGGCCTCTGGAAGCTGGGGTGGCCTGGTAGCCAGGTAGCAGAATATTCCTGGTATCTTGCTTCTTAGGGGCTTGGGCTTGGCACCTGGGCTTGATTTCTTTGGTCTAGGATGTAGATGGACCTCTAAAATCATGGATTCCTTGGTATATGAATATATTTTGGCATCTGGAGGGAATCTGGGCATCTGGAGGGCATCTGCAAGAAATCAGGATTTTCTGAATTTTCCTCCTGGGGTCTTCAAATCTTCAAGCTGGGTTGGACTTGGGCTATACTTCCATGTCTTCAATCTAGTTGGACTTGGTCTTCACTTGTATGATATAGTCTTGAGTCTTCAGTATGCTTGGACAAGACTCAAAAAATAAAATTAGCTCAACATGAGCTGACTAGCAATGGACTGAACTAGCTCAACATGAGCTGACTAGTACAGAAGTGAAATAACAACTAAAATACTCAATTACAACTAAATGGACTCAGATGAGCTAAGCCCTAATTACAGATTGACTCATAATTATTGATCAATTTACAGAGGGTTGAGAAGCCTCTGCCTTATTCTGGTGCCTTGGTGTCCGCACCAATTCTCCCAGGAGGAGGAACTCGACCTGTCGAGTGAAGATCAGATTGGCTCACATATCTCTCGAAAGGTCTGGTTGAGGCATTGCAAGTCCTCTCGAGAAATCTACGAATCGTCCGACTCTGGCTGGCCTTGCCATCGATCAGGAAGCATGATAGTCACGGCCCCGGGTCGTGATGGCTTGATCGTCCAGGATACGCTCGATCCGTTCTCCTCTCTCGGCCAATTTTTAGTGGACACTCTGGGTTAGGGTCACTCACAATGAAAAGGAATAGGTCCAAAGGCCTTACTAGGTATCGCTGTCGGTTCCCTATACTCAACCAGGTCTGTAATATTGAAGGTAGACTAATGCCCAAATCCGAAGGCAAGTCTAACACCTAGGCATTTGATCCAATCCTTCTCTATCACTTAAAAGGTCCGTCTCTACGAGCATGAAGCTTCTTTTAGGCCTAAGCCTAACCAAGATAGAATCCACTACATCAAATTCTTTGACCTTCTTCGGGAATTAGCCAGTTGTTTTAAGATTAGTGCGGGTGGTGACATGCTAGGCACATGCAGACTCCTAACAAGATGCAAAGGACTCATACTGACACCTAACAGACTCGACTATGCATTCCTATCGAAGGAAATTTTAATTGAACTCTTTGGATCTAAACCTAATAGATTATAGTTTTCCTAGGTTTGATCCTAGCTTGACATGCACATGAAAATTTACAATGAACTCCTAGCAAATTCAAAGAGTATGCCAGAAGTAAGATGCAAACCTAACATGCATGATGAATGCATGCAGTATGCTAATCTCAGCTAAATGCAATCTAATGATCCTAGAAATGCTGGAGGGTCAGGAAAGGGTAGAAAATAGGAAGTGGGTTTAGAAGTAGTTTGGTAGGGTGGGAAAAAGGTTCAGGTTAGTTGGATAAAGTTCAATAAAGAAGGCATGTCAGGACTAATCCTAGACTAAAGGCTAATCTTACAGATTGTGGAATTTCTATGGGCATGAAAGGTCCATGCTATGGAGGATGGGTCACAAATTTCTGGGAAGAGATCTTCAATAGGAATGGCAGGAGGGATTCATCCTGAGGGCAATGGGTTAAGTAAGCCAATCCTGAATAATTCTTGTTCTGCCAATTTAGGAATAGGCTCCAAATAGATCCTTTTCTAGAGTTTCCTCAGGTAAATCCTAGTATCATAGTTCTCTTCCTCTAATTGTTCTTCCACTATAGCTTTAGTTGGATGTGGTCAAGGTCAACTAGCTCTAGGGTGGTTTCTACCTGGGTATCTACTGGGTCAGCTAATTCTAGGTCTACTAAAGGTGTCTCTCTTCTCTCCTCATACTCATCCACTAGGCTCGCATCAGCTTCATACACTTCTGTATTAATGTAAGCCTTGTCATCTCAGGAATGGTTGGAGAAGGTCGGCTAGGAAAAAATTGGCTAGTCCTGGTTTCTGATTATGGGCACTACTCCCAGTAGGTTCAGGTTGTATAAGGGTAGTGGCTCACTAGGGTTCATATTTAGGGATACTAATCCTATGGGGTTCAGGTTGACTAGAAGAAGCATGACTATACTAGGTGATACTTAGGGTTATGGGTTCTCTAGGCTCATAGGACAAGGGTGCAGATCTATGGGTCATGGGATTATAGGATCTGGGGTCATAGGATTTTGGGTCAGCTATGATCAGGTTCTAAGGATGGATCATGGTATGGGGTCCTCCTAAGGTTGGGCTTCCTATATGGGTCAGGATATTGGTTCTCCTAGGGTTGGACTCCCTATATGGTCAGAATATTGGGTTCTCCTAGGGTTGGGCTCCCTATATGGGTCAGAGTATGGGTTCTCCTAGGGTTGGGCTCCCTATATAGGTCAGAGTATTGGGTTCTCCTAGGATTGGACTCCCTATATGGGTCAGAGTATTGGTTTCTCCTGGGTTCAGTATCATATAATGGTCACGGTAAGGGATTCTTCTAGGTTCAGTATCATAATAAGGGTCATGGAAGGGTTCTTCTAGGTTCATATTATTGTATGGGTCAGGCTGAGGGGCTCTCCTAGGTTCAATCTCTCGGTATGGATCAGGGTTTGGGGTCCTCCTAGGTTGAGGATTGTAGTACGGGTCAGAATAAGGGGTCTCCTAGTTCGACCTCATGGTATAGATCAGGGTTTGGGGTTCTCCTAGGTTGAGGGGGACTCAGGATCTGGCTCAGATTGTGACCCATAGGTTCTTCCTATGGTCCCTACACGGCCTCCTAACTGGTCAACCTTTGGCAAGATGGTCAATTCTATTGTTGGTTTTGGTACCAGACTGAGTTAACTGGGTAGTCATCTGGGCTTTTATCAGCTAGGGCTTTATTTGGCTTGTAATTTTCATGGGTTCAGACATTTGTGAAGGAGGTGGGTGATATGAAACTCCTGATCTAGTGCTCATACAAGACTCGATCAGACCGACTATAGCTGACTAGACCTAGAGTCCAAACTAGATGCTCATCAAGGTGGCAAACTAGCCTATAGTAACCCTGTACTCAGCCAGGCAGGTGTAAGGGGAGTGTTAGGTCCCTGATTGCCACCTAGACACCAATTAGAGATTGGCCAGGTAGGCGGACCAGTACACAAGCCCTTCGGGATTGAATCCCTAAACCACCATTCTAGACACTGAGCACAAGGCACACATAGGTTATCTTGACACAGTGATCTAACACTAGCCCGACCCGACCAGTTGGTGTCCCTAGCCCACTAGGCAAATTAAGTCTAATTAATTTTAGGTTAAGGCTTGGGATTGAATGCAAGGGATTGGTTTTGGGCTAAGGAGAGGTGATCAAATCCTCCCCCCATATGATATAGCAAGAGTGCCCTTAAAAGTAAATTATGCAATGATGGCAGGCAGATGAGGATGCAAATTAGGGTTTAGATATTTTTTTTTTTTGGTATTTTTGGAAAATATGTATTTTTTTTTTCGTATTTTTTAAATAGAAGAAAGCTTGCAAATCATGGCCTAATATACTGAAAATACTAAAATTAAGAAATATGCAAAACTCCTAAACAAAACGCTAAAACTTCCAAACTTGTCTTGCTAAAAAAAACAGAGCCGAAAATTTGCAGGCCCTATTTCGGCTTGCAGAAACTTCACAGGCCATAATAAAATCTGGAAAAATTTTTAAAATTACTGTGAATTATGATAAATCCAGGAAAATAATTTCAGAATTTTTGGAGTTTTTTAACAGGGAGAAATAATTAAATAACAGTATATATGGACTAAAAATTGCAGAAAATAAGCCCTAATCTAAGCTCTGATACCAATGATGGGGAACTAATATGCATGCAATTTTTTTTGTATGTTTTACATGTTGAGTTAGGTGATTAATTCCCAATTTTTAGATCAAAATTATTTGTAGGGATTTTGTATGAATTTTTGAAGATCAGCATGCAGATTTAGGACCTAGAAAAGTAGCAAAGAAGGACCGCCGGGGCTGAGAAGCCTCGATTAGGGCAAGTTCTCCTACAATAAAACTACTGGAGGTAGAGGGGTGTACCTGACAACATCTGTGAAGATCGCAGCGAAGGGTCTCTCGTTCCTCGACGGATGCGGCCTGGAAATCGAGCCAAAGACCCGCGGATACCCGGCTTTCCTGCTCGGTGATCCGATTGAGGCTTGGCTGGAGTCGTTGGATTCGTAGGAACTCAGGGACCTATAAACGACCTATTAGGGGTTAGAAATCTCACAAAGGAACAAGAAAACAAGAAAAATAGCAAGGGAAGGCTTCTTTTGGAGTGGGCGTCCAGAGATCTGAGATGCTTGTGGCAGCAGGAAGATGATTTGCAGCAACGGGAAGAAGAACTCTCACAACCCCTTATGCACACAGCAGGGTATCACACCACTCAATAGAAGAACTCAAGGTTTTCATTCATCAAAATTCTCCTCATACAAGAGGCTAGGGTCCCTTAAATAACCCTTAACCTTGGCTCCAAGTAAGGGTACATAAGTCTTTACATAAATCCTTTTCCCTCTCAAACCCTAGCTAGAAAATAAGAAATTTAGGTAGAAAATCCCTAAAAATTTTCTTGACTTGGTCAACACTCCAAGGACGCCTAGGGGCGTGTGGGCTTCTAGGACAGTAAGGGCCGTCCAAGGGGCCCGGGTGCATGGGTTTGGGCCTCTGGAAGCTGGGGTGGCCTGGTAGCAGGTAGCAGGAATATTCCTGTATCTTGCTTCTTAGGGGCTTGGGCTTGGCACCTGGGGCTTGATTTTCTTTGGTCTAGGATGTAGATGACCCTCTAAAACATGGATGCCTTGGTATATGAATATATTTTGGCATCTGGAGGGAATCTGGGCATCTGGAGGCATCTGCAAGAAATCAGATTTTCTGATTTTCCTCCTGGGGTCTTCAAATCTTCAAGCTGGGTTGGACTTGGCTATACTTCCATGTCTTCAATCTAGTTGGACTTGGTCTTCACTTGTATGTATAGTCTTGAGTCTTCAGTATGCTTGGACAAGACTCAAAAAAATAAAATAGCTCAACATGAGCTGACTAGCAATGACTGAACTAGCTCAACATGAGCTACTAGTACAGAAGTGAAATAACAACTAAAATACTCAATTACAACTAAATGGACTCAGATGAGCTAAGCCCTAATTACAGATTGACTCATAAATTATTGATCAATTTACAGAGGGTTGAGAAGCCTCTGCCTTATTCTGGTGCCTTTGTGTCCGCACCAGCTTGTGTGCTGGTCCGCCTACCTGGCCAATCACTGATTGGTGTCTAGGATTGGCAATCAAGGACCTAACACTCCCCTTACACCTGCCTGGCTGAGTCCTGAGTTACTACAGGCTAGCTTGCCACTCTGATTGGCATCTAGTTTGGACTCTAGGTCTAGTGATCCAGTAGTCGATTTAGTCTAGTCTCATTTTGTGTGCTTGCTTGAATCATCATGTCTACCAGAAACGAGTGCCATATCAACCTGGTCAACCCAACCTGATTTAGAGCGCATGATCAGAACTCTTACTGAAAGTATGGCTAAAATGAATCAGGATATGACAAACACTGTGGCCCAGTTTAGGCGCACAAATTCTGAGGATCTTACCCAACTTAGGGACCGAGTCCAAGTACTTGAACAACCTAGACATCGGAATTGGACTCCTGACCCCGATTTTAATGCCTCAACCTCACCCACATCAGGAGCCTAGAAAGGCCTTTATTTAGAGATCCTGAACCTAATCATAGGAGGCCTGACCCAGAGCCTGAAGATAGAGATGATAGGTTTATCAGGAACATCAAATTAGATGCACCCACTTTTGATGGTAGTCTGAACCCTAAGGTGTATTCTGATTGGGAGGGTGAGATGGACCAATACTTTGAGTGGTATGCTATGTCTGAGGAGAGGAAATACAAGTTTGCCAAGATGAATTAGTGCGTCAAGCTAGGTTATACTGGGGGCACATTGAGCTAACCACTAGGACGAATGTTGAGCCCATAACCACTTGGCAGGGTATGAAAGAAAAACTGAGAGATAAATACCTACCCATTTCATACCACAAAACCTGTTAGACCAATGGCAAAACCTGAACAAGGAACCGATCTGTCTCAGACTACATACTACTTTTGATGAATACCTATGAGATGTGATGTGAGTGAAGCCCACGAAGTCACTTTGTCTAGATTTAGGGCTGGCCTGAGGGAAGAAATCAAGAGAGAATATTTCTGAGAAGGTTACTGATCTAGACCAGCCTACCAGATTGCACTGAACACTGAGAAATTTCAGAGAGGACCTATACCTTCTAGGGTTTAGTGCCCCATCCCAAGGAATGGACCTAGCCAAGTTATCCCTAGTAACCTTTTCAGGTACTTCTTCTACCCCTAGACCCCCAGGACAAAGGTAAGGCACCTGACACCCAGAGAACCCCTAGTTCAAATATCACCTGTTTTAAGTGTCAAACCAGGTCCACATTTCCAGTCAGTGTTCTTGCCATAGCCTGTTTCAAGTGTCATAAGGTAGGTCATGTGCTAGCCGTGCCCACGAAGATCCCTTTACATAGAAGAGGGAGAGAATGATATTCCGAGCCCAGTGAGGAATTTGAAGAAGAATTTTATGAGCCGGAATGAATTTGGTTGAGAGTATGAAGGAGAGGAGGAACCCAATGAATCTGACCAATTAGGAGTTGTAAGATGCATCCTATCCCAAGAATCTAGTTCAAGAGGATTGGCGTAGGACTAACATCCTACAGACTTTTCTTAATTAGGGATAAGGTATGTAAGATCATCATAGATAGTGGGAGCTGTGTAAATTCCATCTCTACTAGCACTGTCAAGATGTTAGGCTTAATCCCAGTTCCCCATCCCAACCCCTATAAGGTTTCTTGGGTAGATTCTACCTCCATACCCATCCAGTCTAGATGTCAAGTCCAAATCCAAATGCAATCTTATCACGAAAAGATTTGGTGCGATGTTTTACCCATGGGGGTGAGCAGTATAATTCTCGGAAGACCTTGGTTGTATGATCATGATGCCACCCTCTTAGGAAAATCCAATACCTGTGTCTTTAGTTTCAATGGGAAGAAGATTACGATCCATTCAGTTCCCCCTAAGGACAAGGTAACTAAAGGAGCCGGTAAGGTTAAGGAGATGAAAACTGGAGTGAACCTAATCAGTGCTAAGGATCTAGAACAAGAAATTCATAGTGGTTCACCCATCTGGATGTTGACTGCTAAGGAACTTAGAACTTCGGAACCCTCAGAGCCTCCTCAAGAAGTTAAACCTGTGTTAAAAGAATTTGAGGATGTCTTTCCCGAGGATTTGCCAGACCACCTTCCACCTCTTAGGGATATCCAGCATGCCATAGATCTAATCCCAGGAGCGACTTTGCCCAACTTGCCCCATTACAGGATGAATCCATCTGAGCATGAAGAACTGCAAAAGCAGGTTGAAGAATTATTGAGGAAGGGTTTATTAGAGAAAGTCTTAGCCCTTGTGCAGTCCCAGCCTTATTGACCCCAAAGAAAGATGGCACGTGGAGGATGTGTGTTGACAGTCGTGCCATCAATAAAATTATAATCAAATATAGGTTTCCCATCCCTAGATTAGATGACATGCTTGATATGATGGCTGGTGCAATGGTTTTTTCTAAGATTGATCTCAAAAGCGGCTATCATCAGGTTAGGATTAGACCCGGGGATGAATGGAAAACTGCTTTCAAAACTAAGGATGGTCTTTATGAATGGGTTGTTATGCCTTTTGGGTTGTCCAATGCCCCTAGTACCTTCATGAGAATTATGACCCAGGTACTTAGAGCTTTCATAGGAAAATTTGTGGTGGTCTATTTTGATGACATCCTGATCTATAGTAAGACCCCAGCAGATCACCTAGGCCACCTTAGAGCAGTCTGCCAAGTTTTGAGGAATGAGAGACTCTACGGTAATCTTAAGAAGTGTGAATTCATGACTAGTAGAGTTATCTTTCTTGGTTTTGTAGTAACCCCTGACGGCGTGGCAGCCGATCCTGAGAAAATTAGGTCCATAGTAGACTGGCCAGAGCCAACCAATGTGCATGAAGTTAGAAGTTTCCACGGCTTGGCTACCTTCTATAGGCGATTCATCAAGGGGTTTAGTACTTTAGCTGCTCCTATCACTGATTGTATTAGGAAGGGAGAATTTCATTGGACTAAGTCAGCCCATAAAGCCTTCCTAGATCTTAAGGATAAAATGACCCAGGCACCCATTCTGAGATTACCCGATTTTTCTAAAGTATTTGAGGTTGCCTGTGATGCTTCAGGTGTAGGAATAGGTGGAGTCCTAAGCCAAGAGAATCATCCCATAGCATTCTTTAGTGAAAAACTTAATGATGCTAAGCTTAGGTATTCTACCTATGATAAGGAATTTTATGCGGTGGTGCAAGCTTTGCGTTACTGGAGACATTATTTGCTACCGCAGGAATTTGTACTATTTTCGGACCATGAGGCTCTTAGATTTCTGAACTCCCAAAAGAAGCTTAACCCTAGGCATGCTAAGTGGGTAGAATATATCCAGTCCTATACTTTTGTCCTGAAACATAAGGCTGGAGTTGAGAATAAGGTAGCTGATGCCCTTAGTCGCCGATCCCTGTTATTAACTTCTATTAGAACTGAGGTCATAGGGTTTGAGCAAATCAAAGAGGAATATGAGTCTTGTCCGGATTTCACAACTGTGTATCAGGATCTAGTTCAAGGACCATCTAGTAATCACCAGGATTATACCCTTGTAGATGGTTTTTTGTTCTTCAAAAATAGGCTTTGCATCCCTAGAACTTCTCTTAGGGAATTTTTGATTTGGGAAATCCATGCTGGAGGTTTAGCCGGCCATTTTGGAAAAGACAAGACCATTCTAGCTATTGAAGACTACTTTTTCTGGCCTAGCTTGAAAAGGGATGTAGCTAATATTGTAGCTAGATGTCGAACCTGCGCTGTTGCCAAACAGCGAAAACAAAACACTGGCCTTTATACCCCACTCCCTGTCCCAGATCGTCCTTGGCAAGATGTGAGTATGGATTTTGTGTTAGGTTTACCTAAGACCCAGAGGAGACATGATTCTATCTGTGTCGTAGTCGACCGATTCTCTAAAATGGCCCACTTCTTGCCTTGTTCCCAAACCTTTGATGCGTCTAAGGTAGCCACACTTTTCTTCAATGAGATAGTTAGACTCCATGGCCTACCTAAGACAATCATTTCAGATAGGGATGTCCGGTTCACCAGTTACTTTTGGAAGACCCTTTGGCATAAGTTAGGGACAAAACTTAAGTTTTCAACTGCCTATCATCCCCAAACTGATGGCCAAACTGAAGTAGTGAACCGTAGCCTAGGAAATCTGCTGAGATGTCTTGTTGGTGAAAACACCAGAAATTGGGATTTATACCTACCAAGGGCAGAATTTGCGTACAATGACTCGGTCAATAGGTCTACGGGTAAGAGTCCATTTGAAATTGTACATGGGTACAAACCTCACACACCTCTTGACCTAGTCCCTTTACCTGTCCACACTCGAGTCTCCGAATCTGCTGAGAATTTTGCACAGCATGTAAAAGACTTGCATAAAGAAATTCATGCCAAAATAAATTTAAGTAATGAAACTTATAAGAAGTTGGCTGATACTCAAAGGCGAGTCAAATCTTTTGTTGAGGGAGACTATGTGATGATTAGGTTAAGGCCTGAACGGTTTCCTCCTGGAACCGTTAGAAAGTTACATGCTAGGGGAGCTGGACCATTTAGAGTGGTAAAGAGAGTAGGATCCAATGCCTATGTGCTCGAGTTGCCTCCAGAACTAGGCATTAGCTCTACTTTCAACATTACAGACTTAGTAGAGTACAGGGAGCCAGCTGTGATTCCTAGTGAGCCTTTTGAGCCTAACCCTATCATTGAGAGTGATCACGACCCTGTGTGTCCACCAACAAACTGGCCTGTGAGGAAAGAGCAGATTGAAAAGATCCTGGATGATCAGGTTATCTCTACTCGTAATCGAGGATACCAAAGGTACCTGGTCCGCTGGCAAGGAAGGCCAGATTCTGATGACTCTTGGATCTCCCGAGAAGAATTACAAGAATTGGACACAGACCTCTTGGAGAGATACCAGAGCCAACTTGAGCCTTACTCGACAGGGTCGAGTTCCTCCCACCCTAGGAGAATTGGTGCGGGCACCAGACTCAGAAGAAGACTTCAGAGCTCCATTTGGATCTCTGATTGACATTGCCCGAGAAATTAGGATTTGTAATAAAGGTTGACCTGGTCAACCAGTTTATTTATTTTTATTTATTTCTTGAGTCACCATTTAAATTTTGTTGAGTCATGTTGACTCGGTGCAAGTCCCGATGTGGTTTCAATTTGGTCCAAAATGGTGCCACATTTGTCTTCCAATCAAATCAAGGTTCAAGCAAGTGGAGGCCACACTCCAAGCCACACGCCCAGCCACACTCCGAGCACACGCCAGAGTCCAGGAGGTGCCACAGAGGCATCCCAGTGTCATGGTCCCCACACCCAAAGAAGAAAAAATCAAATTGGAAGCTAATTTAAAGGAGGCGCCCATACCTGCCTATTTTACCTAAGCAAAGAAGGAAGAAAACTTCTCTTGGAGAAGAAATCAAAGAAGGACATCCAATTGAAGTTCAAATCAAAATCAAAGAGCTTAACTTGGAGTGGAAGAAAAGAAGAAATGCCATAAGAAGAGGAGGACTCCAAATCCAAATCCAACTCCAAAGGAGGCGCCATAAAAATTCCAAAAAAAAATTCCTTTATGGCCGTCCCAATTTTTTTTGAAGTCTTGGTCGACCAAGAGAGGGGGTTTTCTACCTAATCTAGAGGTTGGAAGAGTTTAGTCCCACATGAGAATTTGTACAAGCTAGGAGAAAATTTTAGGTCTATATAATAGACCTCTCTTTGTAACTTTGAAAATCAATGAAGAAAATTATTTTTTTGCTATTCTCTTGTGTTGAGTGACCTAGGTTTCTCTTCTTCCGCACTATTCTAAGTGTTGAGCTCCGTGAGGGGGTAATCCGGGTTCCATTGGAGCCTTGAGGAGGTGAGAGATCTCCATCTTTATCCAAAATCCTAGGTTAGCCACTTGAAATCCCAAAACCCTAGCCACCCTTCATTATTTTCAATCCATCAAACCGTAGATCCATCCATCTCCCACGACCTCTCTCTCTCTACAAGTCCAGGCCGTCCACCTTCATCCAGATCCAGTCCGGCTACTTCAGATCCAGAGCAAGTTCCAAGGAAAATCACATCAGCTTCCAGGAGAATCCAGTTTTCAGCAATTTCAATCTTCAAGTTCATCAACCTGGTAAATATTTCCCTTGACTCTCTGATTCCATCAATTGTTTTTCTTCTCTTCCAGATCTTGAGTTCAGGAGAAGCCAACCTGCCAAAGGACCAGTATTGGAGGATCCATTGCGAAGATATCTGAATCCGAGGATCCAACAATCTGCTCGGGAGAGTTCTTCCACCAAAATCTGTGAAGATCATTGTCTGGTTAGGTAAACCATCTCTTCTCTTTATTTCTGTTCTTTTGAAAGTTCGGAGCGAAACCCTAGGTCTGGGAGTTTCTCAACCCCCAGCGATCCGTTGCTTCTGAACTACTCTGATAATTTAGTTTCCTTAAAATTGTGCTTTCAATTATCATATTAGTATCTTTTAATGTTAGGTTAACTTTTCTTTGATTTGAAGCCAACTTCTACAAACATATAAAAACAACAAAAAAATTAGTTAATCTTAATTTACTTCCGCATCGCATTCCTTTATTTGTTCTGCATCAATTAATCATATGCGTGCCGCATCAATACTTTTCAGCTCGACCTAGCAATCCTACAAAATCTTTGGGATAAGTCTTGGCCAATGACTTTTTAAGATCATTTTTTAGCAAACCTTTCACTAGAGCTGATATGGCAACTGACTGGTCTACATTGTGGATGTCAAAAGTGTTTGCATTGAAGTTGTTCATGAAGGCTTAGATCTCTCCCCTCACTTTTGCTTGATGGTGTGGAGATAGTCCAAGCACTATTATGGTCTCTAACTGCAAACAAAGTGATCGGTGAATGCTCAGCTCAACTATTTAAAGTAGTGTGTCGATCCTGGTTTCAAGCTCATGTACTAGTATCGAGCCGCTCCCTTCAAAGTAGAGGGGAAGGCTCAGTAGAGAATGGGATTGAGGGCTCTGTGAAGGAGCATTGTCATCTGAAAAACTTGTTAGATGGTCATCAGGGTAAGCGCTCTCATCATAATTCTCGAGCTGTGGGATTTTGTAAAATCATGGAAGTGGTGCACACATAATCTTGTTGTCAAATGTTGGCTCATTGTTGACCCCATCATTTGGTGTTGACGAGAGATTGTGAATCACCTTGATTCGCTAGTCCATCTCTTTAAGTCTCTGTTCAATCTCAAAATCTTGATCAACCAATGCTTCTGACAACTACAGGGATTGATGGTCTAGGATGGAATCATGCTCCAATTGAGAACTCTCAGGGTATTACTCCTTGCACCCGAACTTCTAGGATGGTGATGGTGATGGTGAGTGTCCCTCCAAGATCCTTCGAAGGAACCTGTGATTGCTTCGATGGTGGGGGTGCTGTCCCAACTATGAGACATTGGGTCACTAAAAGCAAGGCATGTATGGGTAGCACCGAAGGTTGAGAAGCTATGCATGGCACTACCGGTGGGAGTTGAGTCACCGGAGCTATGCAAGGGTGGCCTAGATAGCTTGAATGCTACCACCAAGTTCTAGACCTGCACTACAAGTGAGTTGAATTGGTCCATACCCACCACCACCACTTGTGGCAGCGGCAAAACTCCTGCTAGCATAGCGTGAGGTGGATCATTCTCTTGGCTCTCTGCCACCCTTTCCACTAGTCAAGAGGTTACAGTGTTGGTGCAGCGAGAGGCAGTCTTCTTGGGTGGCATGGCTTTCCTATCTTATGGGTTACACTCCCCATGAATATCCAAGCCCTTCCTCTAATCTGTTGGTGCGAAATTTTGTCAAGCACTGGAGGGAGAGTTGGAGATGCTAGAGTGGATAATACCGACTAGGCTTTGAGAGGTGGTAATTATTAAAAGAGCCCCATCGGGGGTGGTTCCGATGATGGTACTCCAATATTCAAGTCAGTATCGATACCAATAATGAAAGAGTATAAGTAGAAAACTCATGTACCTTGAGGATTCACTGGGAATCCCTTTTGTAGGCTATGATTCAAGAGCAATAGGTCCTGGCCAAGATCCTACTAGATCTGGTAAGAAGCGACAGAGCCTTCCATGTATCATATGGAGCTTTCTTGTCTATAGGTAGCATCCTATCTCTTTAAATGTATTCTTGTTGTTAGTTTGAGATATGACATGCCTCATTAAATGAGGGACCAGATTATAAGGAATCTAGGTGAACCTCCCTCCACCTGACTAGATTTGGTGATGATTGGGGATTTTAGGACATGATAGGGAACTGATCATGTGGTAGAAACTACAGCAATGGATGTCTGAGTGTCATTGCTTGAGATAAGTACATCACTAAAAAAGTCTCATTATTCAGAGTGCTCATGGAGCTTCTAGGACTTGTGAGCTCATGGTCGAATAGTCCTTGAGCAATCATGAGGTCGCTGATACCTTTAGGCATAGGAGCTTGCCTTTATTGATGCCTACTCGAGGGCTTGTGGCTGAACACTAGCCGAATGCTCCTTGAGCAGTCAATGAGGCTCGTTGATGCCTTTGGGCATATGTGTTGGCCTCTGTTGATGACCGCTCATGGGCTTATGGCTGAATTTCTTCAAGTGATTGGCGAGGCTCACTGATACCTTTAGGCATAGGAGTTGGCCTTTACTGATGCTCACTCGAGGGCTTATGGCTGAACTTGGCTACATGCTCTCCGAGTGATCAACGAAGGTTGCTAATGTCTTTGGGCATAAAAGTTGGCCTCTATCGATTTTTGCGTAAGGGCTTGTGGCTGATGCTAGCCAAATGCTCCTCGAGCAGTCGACGATGCTTGCTGATGCCTTTGGATAGGAGTTGGCCTTTGCTAATGCCTACTCGAGGACTTATACTGAATGCTAATCGAATGCTTCCCGAGCAATCAGTGAGGCTCGCTGATATCTTTGGATATAGGAGTTGGCCTATACCAATACCCACTCGAGGGCTTATGGCTGAATGCTTGCCGAACACTCTCCGAGGGATTGGCGAGACTCACTATGCCTTTGGATATAGGAGTTGGCCTCTATCGATGCCCACTTAAGGGCTAGTGGTTGAACACTGGCCGAACATTCCCTGAGTGATTGGTGAGGCTCGCTGAAGCTTTTGGGCATAGCTATTGGCCTCTGTCGATGCTTGCTTGAGGGCTTGTGGTTGAATGCTGGCCAAGCAGCTAATCGTATATTTGCGGCAGCTTCATTCATTTTACAATGACCAAGTTCAATGTATGATCTGTAGCCCCTACTAGCGATTGGGTCAATGGTCTGCTATCACTATTGCAGGCCCTATATCTCTGGCCCAATCCAATTTCCCACTAACAACTATGTTGATATGGGTGAAGTTAGTGAGACAAATGGTGATTGCAAAAATGGTCAAGTTGATGTTGGTGAAGTTAGCCATTATGATTCAAATATCGAGTCTTAATAGAGCTCATTCATTTGTACATATGCACAATAAATTAGTGAAAGCTCTAGAATTACATTAAACAATCACCTTCAAAATCTCTAACAATGAATTTGTTGCTTTAAAATTAGGTTTCGAAGTGACCTAACAAAGCCACACAACATGTGGGCATGCTTTATCTTTGTTGGGATACTATTTAGAATGGCACACTATATCTTGTAGATCGAACAAGCTTGATATGGCGACATCCATTGACGTGGAGCATGCAGGCAGCCATGATGACAGGAGTCCCGCCACCCGGGTGGGGTGGCCCGGCGAAGAGCCGAGGTCAGGCTCATTGGGCGAGCCCCCTGTCTAAGATCAGCCTCTTTGCCGAGGTCAAGCTCCCAGTTGAGCTCGGGCTCATTGGGCGAGTCCCCTTGTCTGAGATTAGCCTCTCTACCAAGGTTAAGCTCCTAGCCGATGCTGGGCTCATTAGGTGAGCCCCTCGTCTGAGATTAGCCTCTCTATCGATGTCAAGCTCCCAATTGAGGCCGGGCTCACTAGGCAAGCACCCCATCTGAGATCAGCTCTTCGATAGAGGTCAAGCTTCTAGTCGAAGCCGAGCTCATGAGGCACGCCCCTGTCTGAGGTCAGCTCCCGACCGGGGCCATGCTCATGTCCCAATGCAGAGTCCCAGGTATGGAGTTCTTACCAGAGAGCAGATGTTCGAATCATGTCATAGCAAAAGCCTGGATACCCATAGCCTTCCATAGGCATTGCCAACCCCACCAAAGGTACGATACTGGTGCCCCCAAGCCCCAGGCCCAGTGTCATGATGCCACGCCCATGGCCGTATCGTCAATGGTCACCTACCACCATGGCATGACACTCAAAGCCTCCCCTAGAGAGGAATCCAGCCAAAGCCACAGGACCTGCAATACCTAGGCAGTCCCTCCTGAAATAGAAGTGCCCCTCCTATAAAGGGGGGAAGCAAAGGGAAAAAAAGAGAGGGAGGAGTGGCTTTTCCTTCCCTTCGGAAAGAGGGAAGAAGGTAAGAAAGGTAAGAACGTGGGGGAATGGTGGGGACACCTGAGGCACCAGAATAAGACAGAGACTTTTTCAACCCTCTGTAAATTGATCAATAATTTATGAGTCCATCTGTAATAAGAGCTTAGCTCATCTGAGTCCATTTTAGTTGTTATTTGAGTATTTTTAGTTGTTATTTCAGTTCTGTACTAGTCAGCTCATGTTGAGCTAGTTCAGTCCAATTCTAGTCAGCTCATGTTGAGCTAATTTTATTTTTTTGAGTCCTGTCCAAGCATACTGAAGACTCAAGACTATATCATACAAGTGAAGACCAAGTCCAACTAGATTGAAGACATGGAAGTATAGCACAAGTCCAACCCAGATTGAAGATTTGAAGACCCCAGGAGGAAAATTCAGAAAACCCTGATTTCTTGCAGATGCCCTCCAGATGCCCAGATTCCCTTCCAGATGCCAAAGTATATTCATAGATAAGGGCATCCATGATTCCAGAGGTCCATCTGCATCCTAGCCCAAAGAAATCAAGCCCAGGTGCCAAGCCCAACCCTCTAAGAAGCAAGATACCAGGGAATATTCCTACTACCTGGCTACCAGGCCACCCCAGCTTCCAGAGGCCCAAACCCATGCACCCGAGCCCCTTTGGGCCGGCCTTTTGCTGCTCCTAGAAGCCCAACACGCCCCCCTAGGCATCCTTGGAGTCTTGACCAAGTCAAGAAAATTTTTAGGGATTTTTCTACCTAATATTTCCTTATTTTCTAGCTAGGGTTTGAGAGGGAAAAGGATTCTTATGTAAAGACTTATGTACCCTTACTTGGAGCCCAAGGTTAAGGGTCTATTTAAGGGACCCTAGCCTCTTGTATGAAGGAGATTTTTTAGATGAATAAAAACCTTGAGTTCTTCTATTGAGTTGTGTGATACCCTGCTGTGTGCATAAAGGGGTTTGTGAGAGTTTTTCTTCCCAGTGCTGCAATCATCTTCCTGCTACCAACAAGCCTCTTAGATCCCTGGACGCCCACCCCAAAAGAAGCCTTCCCTTGATGTTTTTCCTTTATTTTCTTGTTCCTTTATGAGTTTTCTAACCCCTGACAGGTCGTTTGCAGGTCCTCGAGTTCCTACGAATCCAACGACTCTAGCCAAGCCTCAATCGGATCATCGAGCAGAAAGTCACGTATCCGCGGGTCTTTGGCTCGGTTTTCCAGGCTCCATCCATCGAGGAACTAGAGACCCCTTAGCTGCAATCTTCACAGACATTGTCAGGTACACCCCTCTACCTCCAGTAGTTTTATTATAGGAGAACTTGCCCTAACCGAGGCTTCTCAGCCCCGGCGGTCCTTCTTTGCTACTTTTCTAGGTCCTAATCTGCATGCTGATCTTCAAAAATTCATACAAAATTCCCTACAAATAATTTTGATCTGAAATTTGGAAATTAATCACTTAACTCAACATGTAAAACATAAAAAAAAATGGCATGCATATTAGTCTCGCATCATTTGGTATCAGAGCTTAGATTAGGGCTTGTTTTCTGTAATTTTTCAGTCTGTATATACTCTGTTATTTTAATTATTTCTTCTTGATAAAAACTAGAAAAATTTTAGAATTTATTTTTATGGATTCATCGTAATTCACAGTAATTTTAGGAATTTTCGTAGATTTTATTATGGCATGTGAATTTTCTGCAAGCCGAAATACAGCATGCAAATTTTTGGCCCTGTTTTTTTTTCAGCAAGACAAGTTTGGAAGTTTTAGGGTTTTGTTTAGCATCTTTTGCATATCTTTTAATTTTAGTATATTTCTTGCATATTAGGCCATAATTTGCAAGTTTTATTATATTTTAATAAAATACCAAAAAAAAAATAATAAAATAAAATTACATATTCTCCAAAAAGAAAATACCAAAAACATCTAACCCTAATTTGCATCATTTGCCTGCCATCATTGCATAATCTACTTTTAAGGGCACTCTTTCTATGTCAAATGAGGGGAGGATTTGATCACCTCTCCTTAGCCCAAAACCACATCCCTTGCATTTGATCCCAAGCCTTAACCTAAAATTAACTAGACTTAATTTGCCCTAGTGGGCTAGGGACACCAACTGGTCGGGTCCGGGCTAGTGTTAGATCACTGTGTCAAGTTAACCTGTGTGTGCCTTGTGCTCAGTATCAAGAACGGTGGTTTAAGGATTCAATCCCAAAGGGCTTGTGTGCTGGTCCGCCTACCTGGCCAATCTCTTATTGGTGTCTAGGATTGGCAATCAGGGACCTAACACTCCCTTACACCTGCCTGGCTGAGTACAGGGTTATTATAGGCTAGTTTGCCACCCTGATTGAGCATCTAGTTTGGACTCTAGGTCTAGTCAGCTATAGTCAGTCTGATCGAGTCTTGTATGAGCACTAGATCAGGAGTTTCATATCACCCACCTCCTTCACAAATATCTGAACCCATGAAAAATTTACAAGCTCAAATAAAAGCCCTAGCTGATCAAATGGCCCAGATGGCTACCCAGATAACTACCCAGATGACCCAGTTAACTCAGTCTCGTATTCAAACCAATGATAGAATTGACCATCTTGCTAATAGGTTTGATCAGTTAAAAGTTCGGGTAGGGACCCCAGAAAAAAATCATGGGTCACAGTCTGAGCCAGATCCTAATTCCCCTCAACTTAGGAGGACCCCAAATCCTGATCCATACCTTGAGGCTGAACCTAGGAGAGCCCATCGTCATGACCCAATCCCTAAGGTTAGTCCTAGAAGACCCAATCAGGATTTTATAGACCAGGAAGATAGATCCTATTTACCCTCTCCCTACAAGCCTAGTATACCTACAACCTATAGATCTTATGACTCCAAATCCTATGAACCTAGAACCTATGAATCCATAACCTATGAACCTAGATCCTATGACTCTAGATCCTATGATCATAGATCCTATGCACCCACACCCTATGAGCCTAGTAGACCCAACACCCAATATTCTGACCCATATAGGGAGTCCAACCCTAGGAGGACCCAATATTCTGACCCATATAGGGAGTCCAACCCTAGGAGAACCCTGTATTCTGACCCATATAGGGAGTCCAATCCTAGGAGGACCCAATATCCTGACCCATATAGAGAGCCCAACCTTAGGAGGACCCCATACCTTGATCCATCATTAGAACCTGATCATAGAGCTGACCCAAAATCATATGACCCTAGATCCTATAATCCCATGACCCATAGATCTGCACCCTTGTCCTATGAGCCTAGAGAACCCATAACCCCTAAGTATCGGCCTAGTACTAGTCATGCTTCTCCTAGTCAACTTGAACCCCATAGGATTAGTATCCCTAAATATGAACCCAATAGTGAGCCACTACCTCTTATACAACCTGAACCTACTAGGAGTAGTACCCATAATCAGAGACTAGAACCTAACCAATTTCCTGCTAGCCGACCTTCTCCAACCATTCCTGAGATTCGCAAGGCTTACATTAACGCGGAAGTGTATGAAGCTGATGTGAGCCTAGTGGATGAGTATGAGGGAGAAGAGGAGACACCTTTAGATGACCTAGAATTAGCTGACCCAGTAGATACCCAGGTAGAAACCAACCCAGAGCTAATTGACCTTGACCACATCCAACCTAAAGCTATAGTGGAAGAACAAATAGAGGAAGAGAACCTAGGTACTGCTACTAGAGCCTTACCTAAGGAAACCGAAGAGGGGAGCCAAATTATAGAGTCTAGTCCTAAAATACAAGAACCAGAAGAATTTATTAAGGACCTGATCTCTTTGAATCAGTACCCTTAGGATGAGCCTCCTCCTATAGTTCCCATTAGGGACCTCTTCCCTGAGATTAGTAACCCATCATTCCATTATGCAAACCCCATAGATATAACGCAACCTCGTAAGGTTAGCCTCATTAGTCTAGGATTAGTCCCTGACATGCCTTTTTATATCGAACTTTATCCAACTAACCTTGAACCTTTTTTCCTATCCTACCAAACTAATTCTGAACCCACTTCCTATTTTCTGCCCTTTCCTGACACCTCCAGCATTTCTAGGATTATTAGATTGCATTTAACAGAGATTAGCGTACTGCATGCATTCATTACGCATGTTAGGTTTGCATTATACTTCTGGCATACCCTCTGGCATTTGCTTGGAGTCCATTGTAAATACTCTTGTGCACACCACACTAGGGTCAGACCTAGAGAGTCTATAGTCTCTTAGGTTTAGGCCCATAAAAGTCTAATAAATTTCCTTCGATAGGAATGCAAAGTCGAGTGTATTAGGTGTTAGTTTGAGTCCTTTGCATCATCTTGTTAGGAGTTTGCATGTGCCTAACATGTTCACCACCCGCACTAATGTTAAAAAAACTGGCTAATTCCCGAAGATGGATCAAAGAATTTGATGTAGTGGATTCTATCTTAGTTAGGCTTAGGCCTAAAAGAAGCTTCATGCTCGCAAAGCCGGACCTCTTAAAGTGATAGAGAAGGTTGGATCAAATGCCTAGGTGTTAGACTTGCCTTCGGATTTGGGCATTAGTTCTACCTTCAATATTACAGACCTGGTTGAGTATAGGGAACCGGCAGTGCTACCTAGTGAGGCCTTTGGACCTATTCCTTTTCATTGTGAGTGACCCTAACCTAGAGTGTCCACAAACAAATTTGGCTTGAGAGAGGAGAATGGATCGAGCGTATCCTGGACAATCAAGCCATCATGACCCAGGGCCATGACTATCAACGCTTCCTGGTCCGATGGCAAGGCCGGCCAGAGTCAGATGATTCGTGGATTTCTTGAGAGGACTTGCAACGCCTCAACCCAGACCTTCTCGAGAGATATGTAAGCTAGTCTGACCTTCACTCGACAGGGTCGAGTTCCTCCAACCCCGGGAGAATTGGTGGGGACACCTGAGGCACCAGAATAAGACAGAGGCTTTTTCAACCCTCTGTAAATTGATCAATAATTTATGAGTCCATCTGTAATAATGGCTTAGCTCATATGAGTCTATTTTAGTTGTTATTTGAGTATTTTTAGTTGTTATTTCAGTTCTGTACTAGTCAGCTCATGTTGAGCTAGTTCAGTCCAATGCTAGTCAGCTTATGTTGAGCTAATTTTATTTTTTTGAGTCCTGTCCAAGCATACTGAAGACTCAAGACTATATCATACAAGTGAAGACCAAGTCCAACTAGATTGAAGACATGGAAGTATAGCACAAGTCCAACCCAGCTTGAAGATTTGAAGACCCCAGGAGGAAAATTCAGAAAACCCTGATTTCTTGCAGATGCCCTCCAGATGCCCAGATTCCCTTCCAGATGCCAAAGTATATTCATAGATAAGGGCATCCATGATTCCAGAGGTCCATCTGCATCCTAGCCCAAAGAAATCAAGCCCAGGTGCCAAGCCCAAGCCCCTAAGAAGCAAGATACCAGGGAATATTCCTACTACCTGGCTACCAGGCCACCCCAGCTTCCAGAGGCCCAAACCCATGCACCCGAGCCCCTTTGGGCCGGCCTTTTGCTTCTCCTAGAAGCCCAACACGCCCCCCTAGGCGTCCTTAGAGTCTTGACCAAGTCAATAAAATTTTTAGGGATTTTTCTACCTAATATTTCCTTATTTTCTAGCTAGGGTTTGAGAGGGAAAAGGATTCTTATGTAAAGACTTATGTACCCTTACTTGGAGCCTAAGGTTAAGGGTCTATTTAAGGGACCCTAGCCTCTTGTATGAAGGAGATTTTTTTGATGAATAAAGACCTTGAGTTCTTCTATTGAGTTGTGTGACACCCTGCTGTGTGCATAAAGGGGTTTGTGAGAGTTTTTCTTCCCAGTGCTGCAATCATCTTCCTGCTGCCAACAAGCCTCTCAGATCCCTGGATGCCCACTCCAAAAGAAGCCTTCCCTTGCTGTTTTCCCTTTGTTTTTTTGTTCCTTTGTGAGTTTTCTAACCCCTGACAGGTCGTTTGCAGGTCCCCGAGTTCCTACGAATCCAACGACTCCAGCCAAGCCTCAATCGGATCACCGAACCGAAAGCCGGGTATCCGCGGGTCTTTGGCTCGGTTTTCCAGGCTGCATCCGTCGAGGAACGAGAGACCCCTTCGCTGCGATCTTCACAGACATTGTCAGGTACACCCCTCTACCTCTAGTAGTTTTATTGTATGAGAACTTGCCCTAACCGAGGCTTCTCGGCCCCGGCGGTCCTTCTTTGCTACTTTTCTAGGTCCTAATCTGCATGCTGATCTTCAAAAATTCATACAAAATTCCCTACAAATAATTTTGATCTAAAATTCGGAAATTAATCACTTAACTCAACATGTAAAACATACAAAAAAAATGGCATGCATATTAGTCCCGCATCAGGGAAGGTGACGAAGAGGTAAGTCCCCATTCCCTGCTCTCGATCCCTACTCTTTCCATTTCCTTTACATTTCTGCATCGAGTCACCCCCTCTCGACAGACGGGTCTCCTAAGCCCTATGCTGCGGAAGTCTTTTCTATTCCCCTTGATCATCCCACTGACTTGATCGTCAGAGTGTCCTCGCCAAAATTCCTGGCCCGGGTCTCCCCCGTCTTGCAGGAAGGAAGGAAAGGAGGGCATGCTACATCGGCGGAGGAGGAACGCCCTGGCACCATCGAGCTATAGGCCACAGTGATCTTGGTGGCAACAAATTGGTGCGCTAGGTAGGGGATAAGTTTCAAGATCCTGGCGACTAACAGATTGGCATGCCAGGAAGGGGTTTTAAGATCTTGGCGACCAACAGATTGGCATGCTAGGTAAGGGTGAGTTTCAAGATCCTGGCGACCAATACATTGGCATTCAGGGAACAACGGCAACCATCCTCACCCCTGGGGGGAAGACTAGAGGCAGCAGAGGGGAAGACGACCATGCCTTCCCAAATGATGGCCACCTCCCACAGCACACTCCGGTGTGAGCTGACTCCATCCATCTCTCCTTAAGATGATGGTCAACGAGTTCAACCCGAGCTCCCCTGAAGGAGTAGCATGCTCCCGTCCATGTGACCAGAGTCTGATGGGTAATTCTCTTCCCCTGTTACCCTCATAATATGAAGAGCTTTGTGACAAGTTCGTAGGAGAAGTTTCTATCTCACCACCGAGTTCCCCTATTACCACCGGACTCTCAGTTTAGCTCTTGCCTTGCTCACAGTCTAGAGATGTCTACGGTGACTCAACGAAGTCCCGCCATCTACCACGAGGTTCACAGTTTGAAAACTACTATGCTAATAGCCTGAAGATATCCACGAAGACTCCAAAATGCCCCCGCTATCTACCGCCTAACTCTCAATTCAGCTCTTGCCTTACTCATAGTCCAAAGATATCCACGGTGACTCAACAAAGTCCCGCCATCTACTACGAGGCTCATAGCATGGCATCTGCTTGCTCACATTTTGGAGAGGTTTGCGGGGAACCCCGATGGTCCCGTTATCCATCCCTTGCTCACAGACTAGCACCCACTCCACTAACAGTCCTGAGATATCTGCAGAGATACCAGAAGCTCCATTACCTAACTTGTAGCATGGTTAACCGATGAGCTGAGCCCTCTCAACGGGCCCGCATGAAAGCTTTGAGCTCGGAGCAGTCCACCACCTTGTCAAGGATGTAAGGCTCGCCCTTTGATTGTTGAAACTCACTTTTAGTGCACCTTGTCTTCTATCTGCGCAGGCACCTGTCTGGCCTACCTCAAGCCTGTCTAAGCCCCGAAACTCTCGAATATTGGCACTCTAAGCCCAGAAACTGCTGAAGCCCGGCATTATAAGCCCAGAAACTCCTGAAGCCTTGTACCCTAAGCCCGAAACTTCCGAAGCTAGGCAATCTAAGCCTGGAAACTCTTGAAGCCGGGCATTCTAAGCCCAAAAACTCCCGAAGCCCAACACTCTAAGCTTGAAAACTATTGAAGCCCGGCACTCTAAGACCGGAAACTCTCGAAGCTCGGCACTCTAAGCCCGAAAACTCTCGAAGCCCAGCACTCTAAGCTCGGAGACTCCCGAAGCTCAGCATTCAAGACCAGAAGCTCAGCCAGCCTCTTGGCTCCAGCTACGTTGCTCACAGTCCGAAGATGTCCTCCGGGAAGCTCCAGAAGTCCTGGCCATCTATCGCCTGACTCACATCTTGGTGCATTAGACCCCTCGGCCTCCTCCATCAGGCCTCTCGACCTCCTCCTTCATCAGGCCCCTCGGCCTCCTCTAGCAGGCCTCTCAGTCTCCTCCATTAGGCCTTCCCTTTCACCAAGCATCCTGGCCTCCTTCATCCAGCCTCTTGACTCTAGCTGCCTTGCTCACAGTCCGAAGATGTCCATAAGGAAACTCTAGAAGTCCTAGCCATCTATCACCTGACTCATAGCTTGGCACATCAGGCCCCTCGGCCTCTTCCATTAAGCCTCTCGACCTCCTTTATCCAACCTCTCGGCCACCTCCATCAAGTCCCTCAGCCTACTTCATCTAGCCCCTTGGCCTCCTCCTCCATCAGGCCTCTCAGCCTCCCCCTTCACCAGGCCCCCCGACCTCCTTCATCCAGCCTCTCGGCTCCAGCCGCCTTGCTCACAGTCTAGAGATGTCCACCAAGAAACTCCAGAAGTCCCGACCATTTATCGCCTAACTCATAGCTTGGTGCATCGAACCCCTCGACCTCCTCCATCTAGCCTCTTGGCCTCCTCCTTCATCAAGCCCCTCGGCCTCCTCTGGCAGGCTTCTCTGATAGAAAAATGCTCTAAGAGCCAATCATTGTATGGGCTTTTTTGTAAACTTCCAACTCATGTATGAAATCATTACTTATAATAAAGGCATTTGATTCAACATATACTACCGTGTCATGTTTTTGACTATGATGAATCCCTAGAGTAGGGCAATGATGTTAGGGTTATGATAAAATAACAGTGAGACATAATTTCTATAAAACCTAATCTTGAATGTTCCTAGTCATTGGACCATCGATTTGGAGATCGATGAATCCAGAAAGACTAGCTTATCCTATGTATGCTCAATTGATGAGGGTGGTTGATCTCGCAACCACTTGTGTAGAGACACTAATACAAAGATAAGGGTGCTCATCAGGATATGAGTACACTGAACTGATCCACATCGGGACTATCTTATGGAAGTCTTACTCCTTGTTAAAAGATAGATCCCAGTGTAAAAGTTGTGCATATGATCTTCAGACCTGAGGTCACCATGGTTCCTTGTGCACACTAAGCCATGCTTTGATTCATACTCAATCATGGCATTGCGACATGTACGGTATGTTCTGGGTATGGTGAAAGGTGTATGAAGGATGTGAGTGGACCAACAAAGAATGGATCAATCTTAGTAAGAGGATATGTTATCTCATGTAATCTCTTCGATGAGTGACTCGAGGAATCTTTGCAAAGTGGGATGAGATTAGAAGTATCTTCTAATCAGTCATCAGCTGAGTCCTTATGATCGAGCTAAGATTTGATATGATTAAGTGTTAGGGTTTGACATTTATCCATACCCATCACTTAATCAGGATAATGGGAGATCAAAAGATTGAATTGCACGGTAACTTCCTACTGAAGGGTATTTTGATAATTTCTACCAAATTCCTCATCTTCCGGGTAGGCATGACATGTTGCTAGATGTCAATCTTGTCTTATGGGCTTTCATGAACAAATTAGATTGGTTTCACGAGTCAATTAGATGTGTGATTTGAATTGGATTTTTAGATGAGCCGATTTGACCTAATTATGTCAATCGAGTTCAATCGGATTGAATCAGCTCAATCCTAAACCTACTACTGGCTAGATATGGAACCCAATGGGTCACACACAATAAAGAGTTGGCCAAAGAAGTCACTCATGGTTTCATTAGGGTCATTGGATCCTAATTGGTTAGCCGATTGCATACTAGCATATGTAGGCTAACCCAATTCCTAACCCTATTGGATTGGGTCTGGTTGCTTGCTAATTGGGTTAACCTAATTAAGGAAAACCTAAATTAGGTTGGGTCTTAAGTGGGGATAGCTAAATCAGAGCTTGATCTGATTTTATTTTGGTATTTTGGAAGTCTTATTGAAGAGTCCATTTGAGTTGGGACTCTAGATGCCAAAATGATACCTTGGCATTCAAAAAGGCCTAGGAGAGTCTATAGTCCTCTGATCTGAAAAATATTTATATGGATGGAATGAGGACTTAATGCTCTTTATTTGACACCCATAATGCATATGCTTTGACTAGTCAAAGGTTGCATGGGGTGTGGATATGTTGACCAAAAAATAAAGGGACTCTTGGCGCGCGCGAGAGATGAAGGTGCCCGCAGAAGGACAAGAGTCCTTCTACAGATGAAAGGTTGGAGTATTTCATTTCAGGGGGCACCTACTCATCTTACCCCATGCCTTTTGGATATGTTTAACCAGTCGAGGCCCTTTTTGAAATGACATGAAAAAGGGATGGAAGCAAAAGCGTGCATGAAGAGATGCGTCTCTTCATGTGGCGCGCACCCTAAAGCAGTGTCCTTCTGCTTTCAGGACTCTTCATATTCTTCAATGTTTGGAGATTGAAGAGGCACCTCTTAGCTTCCCAGGGACTGGTACTTGCCATGTGTCAGTCATAGATTGTCCAGGAAAATGGACAGATTGAAATATATCTTTTGGTGCATGAGGAGACATATTGGATATGATTTTTCAGTCTTGAAAAATCATATTTGCTAACCTGTTGGAGGACATATCACACACCCCTCTTAAAACTATAAATAGGGATGGTGATATGAGTTTCAGATAATCTTTTTCATCGTAAAGATATTCTGAGTGTTCTTCCACTTCTCCCTCCCTCCTTCTTACTTTAGGACAAGACTTGTCTTGTTAAGGCAAGGTCTTTTCTGCTAGGACAAGGCTTAGTTTTAGGTCATAAGCCTAAAGGGTCCAAGAGGAGGGTTGTCCTAAAACTAAGAGTGGTTTAGGACTATGTCCAGAGAGCCCTACAGTAGGACAGGGTGTCCTACGGTGGTCAAAGATCAAAAGGCTGACATAAGAGTCCTATTGAAGCAAGCAACCCCGGTAGGGATTCTTCCTTGGTACCATTCTCATGTGGATCACCATTGGAGGGCTTGCACTTGTGAGCCTCATGGAAAGGATTGGATTTCAGTGATCCAGGTATGTATTCTGACTTCATTTATGTTTCATTGATTGGTATTGCATAAGGGGTTCCTGGGAATTAGGATTTTCTTGCCAATTAGGGTTTCATGCTTAAAATTTTTATTTTGAAATTCACTTCCGTATGCTGCATGATTCCCGGCATGCTGGGAGAATTTTCATTACTGGTATTAGAGCCATCCTTGAGGCATACCATTATGAACCATTTTTGAAGTTTTAAGGAATTCCAATGTCGGCCGACCCGAACCCTATCGAGTCGACCCGGACTTTGTCGAGCCGACCTGAACCCTGTCGAGTCGACCTGACTAAACTCATATATATGATTTTTGGTTTCTTTATGAAATGACATGATAATGCAATTGTATGAAATTTTGCATATTAGGGTAATATATTTAATTTCAAGTTTTTATGAAATGCATGATATTATGTCAAGTATGAAATTATGCATGTTAATTGTACCTTGTAACAGCTTTGGATTGGGTTAGTCACCATGGCCGTCTGGTCAAAGAAGCTAAGTAGGGTTTAAAGGTCCTCTCCTCCCATTCAATGGATCTCCTATGGCGCGTAGGGGTGCCGCTGTGGCCATATCCTATGAAAAAGTGAGGTGAAAGGTATTTTTATGTATCTATCATGCCTTTATTTGCATACTAGTTATAATATGCTTGTTTAACATAACATGTTATGTTATGATGTTATGTTATGATATGTTACATGTTTATATATGTTATAAGCATAGTAATCATGATAATTTAGAATGTATTTTTGAGACCATCAAAGTCCTCATAAAAATCATATTTAGTCATAGTAAAAAACTTAGTCATGGTGCAAAACTGATTTTGGTTTTATCAGTCGATTGGTATCTAGGCAAGTGGTTCTGGGAAGGTAAAGGGAATGAGGTTCTTAATTGGTTCCGTTGACTGACCTGGCCAATCTAATTTGTGTCTAAGGAAAGCAACGCGGGGACCCCCTCACCCCTTCCACTCACATGGTCAATTTGGTCATATCTAAATCTTAATTTGGTAATGCTAATTGGTTAAGTGTACTATATTTTGCCTTCCTTCATGCTAAGCCAAATTTATGTCAAGACTATAGTAGGTTTGTTGTGCATACACAAGGCCTACTCTAGGGTTTGATATAAGATTTGTCTTGGTGCACTTAGTGCTTTATGGCATGGTTGGAAATGTTGCTTTGTTGTGCATACATAAGGGTAACATTATTCAATTATGGCTATATGAAAATGAAGGGTCCGACTAAACTAAGACATTATGGTTTGTTGTGTATACACAAGGCCATAAGTGTCTTAAAGGCAAAGATAATTGTTGAGAATTGCACGGGTTGCAATGGGAAAGGTTATCCTACCTTTGAACTCATGTGTGTTTGCTGTGCATACACAAGGCACTCATGAGGAATAAGGATCTCAACCCCACTAAGGAAACCAGGAAAGGTTTCTCGCTTACCATAGTTGAGGGTTATGGTATTTGAAGAAATTAGTGGGAGACATAATTAGATAGAAAGTCTTTATCTAGTTGTGGATGTCATATTGAGTGGTCTGCTGATATTGTTCTTAGGACATTTATTTTTTTTTATGGCTTCAAATTTATCATTGCATGGCATCTTAGATGCTAATAAGTTAATCGGTTCAAACTATGTGGACTAGTTGAGGAAGAAGGCTGATGGAGCTTGTTTCCATTGTAATAATTTTTGGGCATTGGAAGAAGGATTGCAAGACTTGTCTTGCAAATGTGAAGCTAAATGCAAGTGGTGCATCTAGGGGTTTGTACATGATATAAACTAGTTCATCATTGAGTGAATCTATTTCTAATTCATGGGTATTGGATACCGCATGTGGGTCACATATTTGTAAATCTTTATAAGGACTCCACAGAATTAGAAATTTGAAGAAAGGTGACTTCAAATTATATGGGACAAGTGGAGAAACCATATATGCTGAAGCTGTGGGCACCTATCTCTTTTTATTACCTTCGGGTAATATCATAAGGTTAGAAGAATGCTACTATTGCCAAATATTGTAAGAAATATTATTTCTATACCCTTGTTGTTACAACAAGGATATGAAATAAGTGTAAAGAGCAGTGGCTGCTCTATTCTTCATAATAATACAATATTTGGGCATGGTTGCTTTGTGAATGGTCTTCTAACTTTAGTACTCAGTGATGAAATACTTCTTGTAGATGACAAGAAGAGAAAAAAGAGATAATGTCAATGTCACATATCTCTGGCATTGCCGGTTAGGTCATATCGGTGAGTCAAGGATTAACAAGTTAGTCAAAGAGGATTACTTGACCCTGATGATTTTCAATCATTAAGAACTTGTGAGTCTTGCCTCAAAGGGAAGATGACCAAGTCTCCATTCACTGGATATGGAGAAAGGGTAACTAAATTGTTAGGTTTTGTACATACTGATGTGTGTGGACCTATGTTAACTCAGGCCAGAGGAGGATATTCTTATTTCATCACTTTTATTGATGATTTATCAAGATTCGGTTATGTGTATCTTATGAAACACAAGTTCGAAGCCTTTGATAAGTTTAAAGAATATCAGAGTATGATTGAAAAATAAATTGGACCTAGTATTAAAGCTCTTCGGTCTGATTAAGGAGGGGAATACTTGTCTAGTGAGTTTTTGAACCATCTCAAGGACAAAGGCATTATTTCTGAATGGACCCCTTCTTATACATCCCAGTTAAATGAAGTGGCAGAAAGGAGAAATCGCACCTTGTTAGACATGGTGAGGTCCATGATGAGCTTCACAGATCTTTCCATTTCCTTCTTGGGACATGCCTTGGAGACTGCTGCATATATATTAAACAGGGTTCCATCTAAGTCAGTAAGTAGCACCCCATTTGAGTTATGGAATGGTAAAAGACCAAGTCTTAAGTACTTAAAGATTTGGGGTTGCCATGCTTATATCAAGAATAACTTTGGACATAAGTTAAGTGCTAGGGCTGACAAGTGTAGGTTTGTTGGTTACCCAAAAGAAGGTAAGGGATACCTCTTTTATAATGCTACTGAGCAAAAGATAATTGTTAGTAGGCATGCTACATTCTTGGAACAAGAGTTTATCCAAGAAGGATGTAGTGATTCTTCACTTGAGTTGTGTGAAGAACAGAACCAACAAACCGATGAGCCTTCAAGTGAAGTTCCTCAATCAGAGGTTCTTGTGGATCAAGAACAGCCACAATACACACCTCCTCTCCGAAGGTCAGAGAGGGTGCGGGGAGCACCTCTCAGATATGGCTGTCATTGGGGATGATAATGAAGCCAGTATCATACAGGATGATGATCCTGTGACCTATTCGGAAGCTGTCAAGAGTAGAGACTCCGACAAGTGGCTTGGTGCCATAAAATCTGAAATGGACTTCATGTATTCCAATCAGTTTGGACCTTGTAGATCCACTTAAAGGAATTAACCCGATAGGATGTAAATGGGTCTTCAAGAAGAAGATTGGAGCAGATGGTCAAGTTGAGACCTATAAGGCTAGGTTGATAGGAAAAGGTTTCAAACAAAAACATGGTGTAGACAATGATGAAACCTTTTCTCCAGTAGCCATTCTCAAGTCCATTCGGATATTGCTTGCCATAGCAGCATACCATGATTGTGAGATCTGGCAAATGGATGTAAAGACTACTTTTCTCAATGAAAACCTTGAGGAAGAAGTCTATATATCACAGCCAGAGGGGTTTGTCTCAAGTGGGAGACCAAACCAGGTATGCAAGTTAAAGAAGTCCATTTATGGACTTAAGCAAGCATCAAGGAGTTGGAACATCCATTTTGATGAAACAATCAAAGGATTTGGTTTTATCAAAAATATGGATGAACCATGTATGTATAAGAAGACAAGTGGGAATGCCATTGTTTTCTTAGTTTTATATATGGATGACATACTGATCATTGGGAATGATATCTCAATGTTGCAACTGGTTAAAACTTGGCTATCATCAAAGTTTTCCATGAAGGATTTGGGAGAAACATCCTATATACTAGATATAAGGATCTATAGAGATTGATCCAAGAGGATGTTGGGCTTATCCCAATCTAGGTACATTGACTTAGTGTTGAAGATATTCAACATGGATGGAAGTAAGAAAGGTTACTTGCCAATGAGTCAAGGCATACAACTCTTTAAGAAGATGTCTCCTAAGACATCAGAAGAAAGAGAAAGGATGGCTATGATTCCTTATGCTTTGGTTGTAGGATCGATGTTGACTCCACTAAATGATTTTGATGATAAGCAAAATAGTTAAGTATAATTTGAGGACTAATGATTTTCTTTAAGTATGTTTTAATTGAAAGGATGCTCACAAAATTTGAAGAAGCCCAATTGTGTTGAAGAACCAAGTTTGAATGGAATGAATGCATAAAACAAGACTTGGACACTCAAAGAGTTGGTTGAATGGATGACTAAGGCAAATGGAAACATGTTCCAGCACAAGTTCAGGAATTTCTGCACCTTTTCTGATGATGTGTCTACTCAAGGTGTCGACACATGATATGATGTATCGACACATGAAGATGATGTGTCGACTCAGGCCAGTACGCAGCAAAATTTCAAATGGCACAGATGATGTGTCAACACATGGACCTTATGTGTCGACTCAAGGTGTCAACACATGGATCAACACATCGCCTGAGAATTTCAAGCCACATAACTTGCAGAAGTTGAAAGAATAGTTGATTGTCGACACACGGACCTAATGTGTTGACTCAACTGAGAATGTGTCGACTCAGCTAATTTTTCCAAAGAATCTGAATGTAACATTTTGAACTTGTGTCGACTCAAGAAGAACATGTGTCGACCTAATGTGTCGACATATGAAGAGGAAGTATCGACACTTGGAGTTCTAACAACAGTAACGGCTATTTTTTTTAAGCGCAGAACTCTCCCAAATGCCCTCCAATGGCTAGTTTTTCAAGTATAACAGCTAGTTTTTCAAATCAGGACAACAACTATTCAACTATTCAACTATTCAACTATTCAAACTATTCAACTATTCACAAGAGTATTGAATATCCTTAAAGAGTTTTAAAGAGAAAAGATAAGAGAAGAGCCTTAACTCCTATTCATTCAAAGCTCAACCACTCTCAAGCAAAGGGAAGCCTTCCAAGCATTGAAAGCTATCAAGTGCATTGAAGATCATTCAATCTTGGGCATTTAAAAGGCTTCAACAAGAGAAAAACAACACTACATCGAGCTACATCGACTTATTTGCTTTTTATTGAAATCTTACATTGGTTCTTTATTTCTCCATCCTTTATCTTGTAAAGGTTATTAGTTAGCCTATTGAAAAACTAAGTGAGGTTATTGGTAAGCCTTGAAAACCAATTAGGTTGGTGGTTAGCCAGCAAAACTACTGAGATTCTTGGTTAGCTCGAAAAACCAAGGGAGGTTTTGGTTAGCCTTGTGAAAACCAATTAGGTTTTTGGTTAGCCCGTAAAACCAAGTGAGGTTGTGACTTGTGAGCCTTGTGAAAACAAGTCAGGTTTTGATTAGTGAGCCCAGAAAATTAATCGACTGTAATCATTGGATTATAGTGAATTACCAAGAGATTCTTGGGGAGTGGATGTAGGTGCATTGTTGGCACCGAACCACTATAGATTGTTGTGTTTGTGATTGCTTGTTCTCTCCCTCCTTGCTCTATACATTTCGCTTATTATTTTTAATTTTTGCTGTACTTTTACTTTAGAGTATTGCACTTAAATCACAGTACCTTGTTGAATTGAATTGCACATCTTGTCTTGCGAAGTTTGCTACATGTTTTATCGAGCTTAGCTTTAAATTCTTGAAACCCAATTCACCCCCCTCTTGGATTGCTCTCTGGGTAACAAGTGGTATCAGAGCCTTGTTCTCAATATAAAGGCTTTACCGTCTTAAGTAAAGATCTATGGCAACCCCAATTGGTACTAGTGTAGTTGAGGGACAAGCCTCAAACAGACCTCCATTTTTCAATGGTACAAATTACACTTATTGAAAAACTAGGATGAGAATTTATATGCATTCTATAGATTACAATTTGTTGAAAGTAGTTGATAAAGGTCCTCATGTTCCTTCGGTGGTGGTTAATGGTGTTTCCATCCCAAAACTTGAAGAGGATTGGGATGAAAATGATATTAAAGAATCCAAGATCAATGCTAAGGCAATGAATCTCTTGTATTGTGCATTAGATCCTAGTGAGTTCAATAGGATATCTATATGCATGTTCATCAAAGAAATATGGGATACACTTGAAGTTATCCACGAGGGTACCGATCAAGTGAAGAACACTAAGGTCAATATGTTAGTGCACACATATGAGATGTTTCGGATGGAACCAAATGAATATATTACTGATATGTATACTCATTTTACAAATATTGTAAATGCTATGAGGAGTCTTGGTAAAGTCATATCTAATGCTGATCTTGTGAATAAAATTCTTAGGTCACTACCGACATTGTGGGATCCAAAGATGATCGTAATTCAAGAGGCAAAAGATGTAGACAAGCTTCCACTTGAGCAGATAGTAGGATCGCTCATGACCTATAAGCTTAACTTGAAACAGAAATCAATGGACTTGGATAAAAAAAAGAAGGGAATCACTTTTAAATCAAATGTTCAAGAAGAATCCTCGATTGATGAGTTCGATGATGATGAAGAAGAAGAAGGTGAAGAAGCCCTCCTTACCCGAAAATTTAGAAGATTCATGAAGAGGAGGAAGTTTCCCTATAAAAAGAAATTTCAATCCAAGGAAAATGGAAAGGAAAAAGAAAAAGAGAAAGAAAAAGAAAAGAAAAAGGAAGTACCTATATGCTTCGAGTGCAAGGAGCCCGGGCACTACAAATTTGATTGTCCTCTCCTCAAGAAATTAAGGAAGAAACTAAAGAAGAAAGCAATGATGGCCACGTAGAGTGATAGTAAAGAATCCAGTTCAAAAGAAGAGCAGACTGAAATTACAAATCTCTGCTTCATGGCACAGCAGGATAACGAAGAGGTATGTTCCGACTCTGAAGTTGATTTTACTTTTGATGAGCTTAGAAGTGCTTTTGAAGAATTGATGCATGATTATAAGTTAGTATTATCTGAAAATAAGAAATTAAAAAAGCATGCAAATAGTTTGTCATTAGAAAACAATTCTTTACTTAATGATGTTAGTTCTTTGAAAACTAAACTAGATGTTTTGGAAAAGAAAAATAATGCTTTAGCTATGGAAAATGAAGTTCTAAAAAGATCTAAACATGTTGTTTCTAACAAAGATCTTTTAAAGAAAAATAAGGATTTGGAACTTGAAAATGAAAAATACAAAAATGAACTAAAGAAAATCAAACCTTTTGTTGATAAGTTCACCTTTAGTTTAGAAAAGCTGAATTTTCTTTTAAATAATCAAAGAGCAGTTTTCAACAAGACAGGTTTAGGATATAAACCCCAAAAGCAACAAAAGTATTTTAAAAACATTTTTGTACCTGCATCATCCAGTATCACTTGTTTTACTTGCAAAAAATTAGGTCATAAATCATATCAATGCAATTTTAGAAAAATCATATCTTTCGGTAAAGTGTGGGTTCCAAAAAGAACCATTTTGAATGCTAACCCGAAAGGACCCAAGTTATCTTGGGTACCTATAAACAAAGCTTGATCTTATTGCAGGTGTGCCTTGCAACCAAAGAAAACAAACGAATTTGGTATCTTGATAGTGGTTGCTCAAGGCACATGACTGGAGATGTGAAGCAATAAACTTCTCTTGAAGCTTTGAATGGAGGGAGTGTGACCTTTGGTGATAATGGTAAAGGTAAAATCATTGGAATTGGTAAGGTTCATATAACTCCTTCTAATAGTATTAGTAACGTACTTCTAGTAGATGGTTTAAAGCATAATCTCCTAAGTATTAGTCAGCTTTGCGATAAAGATTTTCAAGTAGTTTTCAAATCATCATATTGCATGATTTCTAGTCTAGATTTAAATGGAGTACAATTCATTGAAAAAAGGCATGGAAATATTTATCTTGTAGATCTTGATGATCTATCTTTACCTAATGGAGAATGCCTTATTGTAATGAATTCTACCTAAGAAGAGACTAGTTAGTTGTGGCATAAAAGGTTAGGGCATGCTAGTATGTACCTTATTTCAAAACTTTGCAAAAAGAATTTAGTTAAAGATTTACCTGAATTCAGTTTTGGAAAAGATAGAATTTGCCAAGCATGTCAATTTGAAAAATAAGTCAAAACTTCTTTTAAACCAAAAGGATTTGTAACTACTAGCAGACCACTTGAAGTACTCCATATGGATCTCTTTGGACCAACTAGAACATCAAGTCTATGAGGCAAGAGATATGAATTAGTTATTGTGGATGATTTTTTGAGATTTACTTGAATTTTCTTTTTAACACAAAAAGATGAATCATTTTCCGTATTCATAAAGTTTTATAGAAAAGTTGCAAAAGAAAAAGGTGTTTTAGTCGTTTGTATCCGTAGTGATCATGGAACCGAATTTGAAAATCAAGATTTTGAAAACTTTTATAATGGAAAAGGGATTAAACACAATTTCTCTGCACCTAGGACACCTCAGCAGAATGTGGTAGTAGAAAGAAAAAATCATACTTTAGAAGAAATGGCACACACTATGCTTTGTGAAAACAATTTGCCAAGATATTTTTGGGCTGAAGCTATAAATACAACATGTTATGTTTTGAATCGAGTTTTGATACGCCCTATTTTAAAGAAAACTCCATATGAGCTTTGGAACAAAAGAAAATGAACTTTGAAATATTTTCGAGTTTTTGGTTGTAAATGCTTTATTTTGAATAATGGAAAAGATCATCTAGGGAAGTTCGATGCTAAGTTTGATGAAGGTATCTTCTTAGGATACTCTACATCAAGTAGGGCATACAGAGTATTTAACAAACGAACTTTAGTTGTAGAAGAGTCAATACATGTTGTATTTGAGGAATCTGCTAACAAATCCTCAAGAAAAGATGATACATCTGATGATTATGTAGGTGCTGACAAACTTCAGAAGCTGACATTGGATGATCATGCTCAACCAAATGAAAAAAATTAGGATAAGGGTGAGAAAGAAGATGACACTCCAGTGCATCATGTCTACCTAAGGAGTGGAGGTATGCTCTTGGACACCATAAGGAATTAATCTTAGGTGATCCATCTAAAGGGGTAAGAAGTCGAGCTTCTATTAGAAATGAATGTGATTACATAGCTTTTGTATCTCAAGTAGAACCTAAATATTTTGAAGAGGCTGAAAAAGATTCTAATTGGATCATTGCTATGCAAGAAGAACTAATACAATTTGACAGAAATAATGTTTGGACACTTGTAGAAAGACCATCTAATGTTTCAATTATTGGCACTAAATGGGTATTTAGGAATAAATTAGATGAAAATGGTTTTGTCATTAGAAATAAAGCTAGACTAGTTACTAAAGGCTACAATCAGGAGGAAGGGATTGACTTTGATAAAACCTTTGCTCCTGTTGCTAGACTTGAAGCAATTAGACTATTATTAGCTTTTGCATGTTTCATGAACTTCAAATTATTTCAAATGGATGTTAAGGGTGCTTTCTTAAATGATTTTATAAATGAAAAAGTTTTTGTTGAACAACCACCCGGATTTGAAAGTCATGTACATCCTGATCATATTTTCAAACTGTACAAAGCACTTTATGGATTAAAGCAAGCACTTAGAGCATGGTATGAAAGGTTAAGCAAATTTCTTATTGAAAATGAATTCTCTAGAGGAAATGTTGACAAAACACTATTTTTGAAAAGGAAAGACAATGATTTATCGGTAGTACAAATATATGTTGATGACATCATTTTCGGTGCTACTAATGAAATTCTCTGTCAAGAGTTTGCTAAGCTTATGCAAGGTGAGTTCGAGATGAGCATGATGGGAGAACTCAACTTCTTTCTCGAACTCCAGATCAAGCAAACTTCAGATGGTATCTTCATCAACCAAGCTAAGTACACAAGAGAAATTATCAAAAAGTTTGGGATGGAGACTACTAAGTCAATAGGTACGCCTATGAGCCCCTCATGTAAACTAGATAGAGATGAAAATGGTAAATCTGTGGATCATAAATTATATAGAGGCATGATAGGCTCTTTACTGTATCTTACTCCTAGTAGACCAGATATTATGTTTAGTGTTTGCATGTGTGCTAGATATCAGTCTGAACCTAAGGAATCACATCTTATGGCTGTTAAGCGCATTATGATATCTATCTGGTATAATTAGTATTGGTTTGTGGTATGCCAGAAATTCTTCTGCTGAATTGATTTGATATTATGATGCAGACTTTTCTAGTTGTAGATTGATAGAATGAGTACTAGTAGAACTTGCCAATTTCTTGGGGTTAACTTAATCTCGTGGTTTAGCAAGAAACAAACTTCAGTTGCACTATCCATAGCTGAGATTGAGTATATTGCAAGGAATGCAAACTTCAGTTACACCCTCTTAAGTATCAATGAAAGTAGACTTTTTCTTTTGACATGTTGTTGCTTTTGAACTAGAACATCCAATGAAAGATTTTTTAAGTGTAGATCCTTCGGACGGTTCAGGATGGCTTTTAGGGCAATAATCATTTCTGAAAACATGGTAACTTCCAATTTGAGTAAAAATTTCTAAGTGTAAAGTCTTCAGATAAGCTATAGCCCTCAAGATAGGAGGCCATTTGCTGACTCAAATGCAAGTTTCTTCATTGCTTGAAGTCCCCACTCCGGCTGCTGGACTAGCTAATGAGGAATATAATTGCTACTTTTCTTCTTCTCTTCTCTTCTCTTTCTTCTTTTTTTCAGCCAGCTGATTGTACTACTTCTTTTTGAATGAAAACTTTTCTTCTTTCAATGTTGAATTCTCCCTTCGCATACCAAAATGGTGCTAAGTATAAACTCTTCGGGATAACAGATATAGGTCGGGCAGAATTTTGAAATCTTGAAAAAACCCTGCCATCTTCTTAGATCGAAGAGCCTAAACTTTTGCCAAAAGATCTACCCGTCCATCTTAAACAAGTCG